>JAWWEE010000105.1:87259748-87433210 GCA_035221455.1 Xenops minutus | reverse complement strand
TAGAGGGGGTAGAATACATAGCTTTTATCACTCCCACCCAGTGACAACTGGTCCCTCCCGCTGAACTAGGACACTGTGGACTAAGAAAATAGAGATAACTGACACTGCTATCTGTGGGCCTTACGAACATGGTTAAGTCACAGCTACATAAATGGTATTATTTTGGATGTTCTGTGACAGAAATAAAGTTAGAGGCGCAGCCTTTGCAGAAAAGACATAGCAGTCCATCAGCTTGTGCAAACACTTGACGTTGCTTTAACAATCTGCAGAACATCTCTTAGAGAATAAATAATAATAACAATACCCTGCCAAAAACATGAAAGTATGGGTGTCTAAAAAATGCTATGTTCTGTGAAAGCAATACTATTTGTCAACTGCTGACAAGAGCAGATTGGCTTTAGGTTGCCTTAGGAGACAAGCTTTGAAAAGAAACTAGTTTATTCCTCCTACGGAAAATTCTTCATTCAACACTAACACTAATCCACTATAAACAGAAACCTCCCCACTAAAAGGCAGATAGAATTTTAAACAATAGTAACTGAAAGTCAAACCCATTTCTAGCATTTGTTTAAGAAATGGAAAAATAATGTTCTCATTAAATGAGACAGTTTTTTTCAAGGTTTTAATCTACTGATAGATAAACAAGATAGTTCAGTTTAAAATTACCATGGAATTCAGTGAGGGAAATGTAGAGCCAAATTCAGCTATTAGTTTTGTTTGTGAATTGCCTAAGAACAAAATTCTGTAAAAGCTCAGGTATTTGTGCAAATCAAAACATATATTATGATTCCCATTGCTTTCGACACTGTACAAAGAGTGGACCATTTATTTAATCCCAAAGATATTATAATTAAAATTTAAGACAGGAGATGGATGCCTACAGAACAACTGGACTTGGTTAATTAAAAAGTAAATAATGTGAAAGGTGATGCTTCACCTATTGCTCAGATTTTGTGTTCGTCACATCAAAGAAGATTAGGGCTGAATGGAAAGAGTATTGAATGGGGATAGATGAAATTGACCTCGTGTAAGCCTTGCAAGGCTGAGTTGAACCCTGAGTTTTACACTTAGGTGTCCTGGTATTAAAGTGTGTGTGCATGAGAGCCAGCAAAGAGAGAAGATAAATGATAAACAGAATTTTAGTGGTGACATTACTAATGGGTGAGTAAGAGCAGGATGAGGGAGTATTTGTGAAAATAGTGTGATCAAGTCTGAATGAACGTGGTAGCTCTGCGGACAGATGACAGAGGTTTTGTCTATGGTCTGGATGTGGTTTGTATCTGAGAGACTCACTTCAAGGTTATTCCTGTTCTTGCTGACCAACAGAATCAGTGTTTTTTCAGTGACAAAAAGAGGAAGCTTACTCAAGTTCAAAATGTTGAAAGGAACATTTAAAACTAATTCAAACTTAGATTAGATATGAGGTACTGGAAAGTTAAGATATGCTCTTGGCCAGGAGTCAAGTCTGGATGTAACTGATGAGTCATAGAAATGATTGTTGATTTTATATTTGCAGATGAGATTAGCCAGAGACACTGTAGGAGATGAAAACTGGACCATAAATGTACCCTGTATAGCCTATTCATGGAAAATTGCATGTATGAGTTGTCTGACTAAATTCATGAGTCTTTATAGTTTGGAAAACCTTTTGCTTTTGGATTGTGAGGAAAAGTATAGCACAATAAATGATATGCTGTGTGCCAATTTTTAAACTGGAATGATAATCTGTCTGTAGAATGTATTGTAGAAGTCAGCCAGATGGAGCGAGTAAAGAATAGAATATCCATTACTTCTCACAATGTGGGTTTTTCCAAGTTTTTAAAATATATTCTGTTTCTTTCTGTGGATTGAGATTCTTGAAATAAGCATCATACTGATTTTTTTGAGGGGAAGCTTTGAGTTATTTTAGAGGCTGTTTACACTAAAACGTTTGCACAGAAATACCAAGTGTCATTTCTAAATGGAGAATGCCATGAAAAAACTTAGTGACTTTTCCTTATAAACACATTTTTACCTGACTAATGATATTTTCTGAAGAGAGTATTAATACATTCAAGTGGATGTTAAGAGTACATATTATCTAGGAGACTGAAACTGCTTTCAGACAGCTCATGCTTTAAGGTGTACTATTTTTCTTGGGGTTTTATGAATAAAACTTTAATCTTGGGTTAAGAATTTTTCTTTCAAGTTAGGTCTGGGAATATATGATCAAATAATTACCATAACGAGTGGAGTTTGGTTGTTGATTTTGTTGATGTTTTTCTCCTTGACATTGAGAGGTTTGAAGAAAAAGATTTTTTAAAAAAATAAAACCCTGAAATGGCCATGACAGGATGAACCATGGCAAGATAGCATACAAAGCAAAATTTTCAAAACATAACATCTATATTTCACGTGTCAGAAAGAAAAGCCAGTCCTTAAGCATGATTACTTTCAGTTGGCACCTTTATTATTGAAAAACAAACTAGACTCTGGTTAGTCTTGTGTACACTGTAGCAAGCAAGACTTAGCAAAAAGCTCAATATTTTTTCTTCTTATGCTGGCTAATATCTGTCACCCAAAAGGATGGAGTTGTGTCTTTATGTTTCTTTTACTCTAACAAGTTTCTTATATTAAAAGGTATGTTGTGTATCTTATTTTTTCTACTTATCACAGAATAACTTAATCCCTTTTAGTATTTATTTAATTAATTATCTTTAATAGATCTGGTCAGCCCTAGAGAATGTTAGGCAGTCATTTAGATTTCCACAAGACAGGGTTACATTGACAATAAGAACCCAGGTAAGATTCAGAGATGTATAAGGGACACCTTAGGAGATCACAGCCTTGTTCACTTGTGTCTTCAATAAGGCATTGTGACATTTTCTACATGTGTAAGAATAAAATTTGAGGGTTTAAAAGGTTTAGTTCTCAGGTGTATCATAATTCTGTAGACTATGTAAGAAAAGTTTTCAATAAGTCAATAACTGAGGGCACTTTACAACCTGTCAGGGTGCTGATGCCTAAATTCCTGGAAAAAAGGCTCAAAACAATGTTAGTGGAGATAGAGAAATACCTTTATTTGAAAGCTTCCAGGTGCACACTTGAAGTATGCTCACATGTGGTTCAGTGATGTTACAATTTTTATAACTTCCAGTAATTAGCATATATTATATCTAAAACCAATCCATAGTACCCCTTTCCCATGGTGCCCACCCTCAGAGAACTCAGAACTGCCCCTTGGAGCCTCTCTGTTTTGTCTTCAAGCTGTCTTGCAATGTGGTTCTTCAAAACACTGTGTCCTTGGCAAAACTCAGAAATGTGTGAGAAAGTATTCAGTGGTCTCTAAACACCACCTAAAAATGTGAGCAACTTAGGAAAATCCGTTCAACCTATATAATTCTAAAAATCTACAAAATGTGCTGAAATTCTTAGGCATCAGTGCCATCAAATTGGTAGACTGTTTTAGAAATTAGTGTTTGTGGATGTTGCAATAAGTTGAGCTTACATGAAGCATGTGAAAGTCTGCCCAAGCTACTTCAATGTGGATATAAATCTTCAATCTAAAGATGCTAGCTCTTCAGAATATGTTTTTCAGTCTACTCTTGTTTCATCTGCATTATTGAGTTTAATTTTTATTTTGCTGTTCTTTGTCTCTGAACTCATAATATTCAATCACTGTGCTTGGCAATAATGACACGGAGACAGAGCAAACATCTCAGTCATAATGTTATTCTGTATGTTGTTGTCATTTCTATTAATATTTGCCTTTCAATGCCTTCATGAAAAAAAGAGAATTTATTTGTTAAATGAGAGAATTGTAAATGAGAGTCCTTAAGACATGTGCCTTCTGCAAAAACTGTAATCATTACTTACCAAGGACATCAACCTAAGAAAAGCTAAACCTATTTTGACACGTGACTGACACATTTTTCAAGAGAGCCAACATAACAGAACCAATGAGCAGTCTAAAGAAAAACGTTATCCTGGAAGAGTGTATTCCATGAAGGCACGAATACAGTGAAGTATAATGAAGTCTGTTCAGAGCATTCTCAAGCAAAATCTGTACTAAAGGCAAATTCACTCTAATCTTAAGTCATTACAGTTCTCTGCCTTTTTAACCCAAACTCCACCCCCACCCCCCAAAATACTTTGACTACAAATGAAACCCAATATTTGTATTATCACTATGGAAACCTTGATGTCCCACTTAGAACATTTCTTCCTATATTTAAGGTCCATCAACATGTCCTATGTTCATTCTTTCTTCATGACTTTTTTTCAAGCTTTATATCATTCTGATTTGGAAAAGAGCAGGTGGTTATAGTTGACAAAATTCCACAAAAAATACGATACCCTGAACTAGATGTTGGGTTTTGCTGTTCTCATCAGTAGCAAGTAATCCAGAATAACTGGGGGTTTTTCAGCTTGCATTTGTCAAAAGAAGAATGGAGTTCAGCCTTTGAAAATTAGCTTTGTGTTACAGATTCTTGTGTACTTTGTGATCCGTGATAATCCCGAGATCCTTTTCTGCAATAGTGTTGCAGGGATTGTTCTTGTTGTTAGTGCATTGAATTTATCCATTTGGAGAGCACTACACTGAAACTTTTATTTGGCTTAATTTTTTGGGTTTTGGTTTTTTGAGTTTGATTTTTTGGGAGGTCTTTTGTTTATGGGTTTTTTGTTTTTTTTTTCTTATTTTTTTTGGTTGCCATTCTAATTGATCAAAATAATTCTGCATTTTAAGGTTTTTCTACAAAGAACAAAAATGGATGTCTGTCTTATTCTTGTTAAGAGAAGGAGGCAGCTCATCAGTGCAGCTTCAGAGCCTCAGGTTGGCCTAGCTTTGGATTGTTCTGTGCCTAAGGTTTTTGACCTCAGTTGAGGTGGTAGTTTGCCTTTATATAGCCTTTCTGGTTAGAAATGCTTAGAGCTTGCTTTGACATGTGACACGTGACACTAAGCAGAAATTAGGTAGTATGAGCATCTTCAGAATTGCTCAGTCTATGTAAGCAAAGCAGGAGGCAAAGGTCTTTCTCCTGACATGTTATCCATTATGTTCAGGCATAACACTTGTTTAGGACTCTTTCATGAGGTGGTAATTGGATAGTTTGGAATTAGAAGGTTTTTGGTCACTGTTTCTTGGTATCTACTGAGCCTTCTGAATTCCTGATGCCTGTGAAGCTTTGAGATCATCTGAGTTCTAGTTGTGTCTGAGTATCCTAAATAGGTTGGTTTGGGAAGACACATGCTTCATGGTGACATCCTTCCAGGTCATCACTGTTGATTTCAGTTTACTAGAGGTGTATTTCTGCAATGTATTATGCTGTCTCTTTCTGACCCTGCTTAGAAAATACTCTTACGTGCTACAGTGTTACTTGAAAATGAGTTGCTTGCATCACTCTTACATCTTCTTGCATAGTTTCTCCCAGTGTGAACTGAGACAAAATCATGTCTTCCTTGATTTCTACTCCTTTTAAATGGTAAAGTGTCTCAGCAGTTCTGAGGTGCTTGACCCTGTGTATCGCCACTTTCCTAAAGTGTACTACCCCACATTCTGCAGACAGTTCACAGATCAGGCTATAAGAGCATTAGTGGAGTGGAGCTCTTCATAACACCAGCTCTCCAGACATCTATCAGCAAAATCAGAAAGAAATGGAGGGTTTGTTTGTTTATTTTTATTTGAAGGTGGGGATTTTCTTTTTTTTATATTCCTAATTTACTCAAGAAAAATCAAGTAGCATTACTGAGAGCTGAGATCAGTTTAAAAGAAGCTGTGGAGAAATGGTTGCAAGAAAATAGAATTCACATAAAGCATTCTGCTGAGACAGAGCTGTAGCATAACACATAAAAGTATTTTAAAAATAACAAGTCATAACTGTTCTAAAGATATGTAGGTAAAATCATGGAGTTTCATGGGTTAAAAAATTGTGTCACTGATACTGTATAGCTTGCATACCTTGGAGAGTAATTCAGCTAATATTAACAATGGTGCTTCAATTCTTCAAACAAATTATAACAGGAATTCCTGATTTGTGTCATTAACAGGGCAGCGTTGCAGGAAAAAAGTTACCTTTTTAGGTCAATTTTTAGGTATGAGTGTATTGTATTTCCAAACACATTGCTTTGCCTTGCTAATAAGGGGGAAATAGTGTGCAAGGAAAATGAGGTAACCCTAAAGTGGATAAGTGGTTTGGAGGCTGGTACTCTCATCTTGCAGAGGCTGTGCATGAACCTGTGGCTCTAATTAAAGGATGCTACCACTGAGATCAGCATGTCTGCTTTTACATACAGCACACTGAATCCCTCCCAGCAGTTATTCTGGAGCAACCCCATCAGCTCGTTCCATCAGGGTGATGGAATGCAGAATTCACCCAAAGAAATACAAATAATTCAGTGTTATATTGGGTTAGTTTTAGTTAACTAATGAACAAGGCTTGACACTTTCAGAGTTTTGTCATCCTGTTTATGCAGTAAATAGTCTTTAATTGTCTCATCTGAATAAAGTATAAGCAGGCAGGAACATTAGATATAAAATGCCATGAAGGCATTTTTCTCTCTTTTTTGTTTATCTATGAGGTAAGCCACAATGTTGATTATTAACAGCCTCATCTACTCTGCAGAGTGGCTTCAGCAACTCTGCAAATTGGCTAGATTTGAAGCTGTTAATTATGCAGTATAGTGTGCTCCATAAAGACAGAAATGAGCATGACTTGGCTCATTTCTCATGAGAATAAATTGTAAAAATTAGACCTGTTTGGTTTGAATTCTGTCTTCACAGAGAACATGGACATTCCATAAGACAGGCTTGGCAAGGGCAAATCATGTACTCCATTAAAAAATCAGAATATGTTCATAGTATGTCGCATACCTGGCAGAAAGCCAGGGACTCTGCAGAGGTCCAAGGCTCATTAACAGGGAGTGCTTTCTATAATTTTGTCAAACTGATAAACATCTTAAATCCAAATAACTTGGAAATCATATGGAAGGTGGGGTTTTTTTCCTTTCCTGCATTCACCAACCACACTTGTATGTCTAGAGCTGCCTGGTGGCATTTTGAAGTTTCTGTCGAGTGTTGTAGAAGACAAAGGCATGTCCTCCAACACACACTGCTCCTTTAACATCGAGGCAAATGATAAGTGAGAGTGAGGGAATGGTTATCTTTTAGCTTAGGCTCTCTGTTTAGCTTTTTATGTAAATGTAGGTGTTGCATAAAAAATTATGACAAGATGCTTTTACATTACGTTTCCACCTGTACTTCAAGGAATTTACAGGGTGATACTACTTCTGAAGCAAATCTGTACATGTTTATATCATTTTCTCTCAAAATGTGAAAGCAGATGTGCAAGCTCTAGAAGAAAAAACAGCTCCATAAATAGGAATGATCTTTTTGAATCTTCTAGAAATATATTCTAATAAGTTACTATGTCAAATATATAAATGTACCCTTATAGCTGTTGCAAGATTGTAGCAGTGTAACTGATACTAGTTGAAATATCCTGAAAGCAGTATTCAATGTTCAGTATGTCACAGTGATGAAAAGTAAAATGTCATTTTTGCAGTTTGTTCTAAAAGTTTAAGTGAGCTATTTAAAAAAGAATAGTACACTTGGGACTTCAACTGGGTTTTTTTTTAAACTGACAGTGAAAGAAAATTACTATCTCAACCAGTGCCTTAATCCATAGAACAAAGAGGACTTTGTAGTTTAAACATATTAAAATAGTAAGCATTAAATTCCTATAACTGTTTGGTGTCATTTAAACTTCTGCAATAAATGCACAGATTTATCAGGTGGGGTTTTGGTGGGAATGTTTTGACAAGCAAGAAAGAGAATATTAGAGGAAAAACCTTAAGAGTATGATTTAGGCTAATGCGCATAATTAATTTTGTTATCACAAGATGTATTAAAATGGAAACAAGGAACCTACAAAGCCATCTTGTGAGTGGGATTATTAAATTCACAGTTTGTTGCTGCTAATTTGTTAGTAGGCTTCAGTTGTTTGACAAAGCTCATACAAACTCATTTTGCAAAACTGATTATTACATGAAATGCCCTCTGTCATTGCCACTGGAGGAATTGCTCTGAATCAGGGATGTGTCACAAATGGAGTTAGCTGAGTGATCTCAGTCCAATACCATTTACGTAACAAAATTACGAAGATGATGCTGATATAATGAATAGGTTCTGCTCAGACAAATGGAGTCCCCTGGAGATAATAGAAATTCAGTGCAGGGCTGTTTGTTTTATTTGGTTTATATGAAGAGCTTGGACTCTAATGAAGTCAGTCCTTGCACTTTTATCAGAATTATGTTACTTTATGATTATTTATTATGATTTGACAAAGTTCAGTTGAGTGACAGAGATGCAATTATAGAACTATGTAGGCTTGTTTGTTCTGGAAGACATTTTCACTTAAATTATGCTTCTTTAGCAGGTGTATTTTGTTCAGTTTGATGAAATACGTGTTAACTAGAATGGCATGGTAGTTAGAGTTTATACAGAACTGAAGTCTGTCATGTGTCCTATAAAGAATACTGTGTAGTCAGTGTTTCATGAGCAAACACAGGAACCAGCAATAATCGATTCTGAAGGATCCTTCCTACCATTTTCTTTTGTTTTGATTACTAATGTTTGTATTCATACTTGTGAGAATTTTTAGAACAAAAGTTGTTTCTGTTTTTTAAAATGTAACAAGTGAACCATATACCAGTAAAGTCAAAGACAAATAATAATATTGTTGACAATCTTGTTACCACATATTTAAAACAAGAATTGTTTATTAAAACAGAGTCTCAGAATGAAAATAATCACGTAATATTAATGTTTTCAAAGAGAAAACTGTTCCTTGTTGTTATTTTCTGTTTCACCACCATATTCTTGAAATACAGCGAGAAACAAGAATGTTTTTCTGTTGTGAGTTTTTATGGATGTTCAATGACACTATGAAGTGCAGAGAACTGTAGCTTTCAGAGTGCTAGGCAGTTTTCAGAGACATTTTTCTATATTTGGAAAGAATTTCTGCTGGAATGTAAGAAATAGTTTTGCCTGTGCAGCCAGCCATGTATATGTAGCACTTCATGTGGAACAGAACTATAAAATATTTTTCCTGATAAAAAGCATCATGGGTTAGTATTTGTCTTGTGTATATATAATAAAATAAATATTAATTCTTTTAGGGTGAAAAAGGAGATAAAGGAGAACGAGGACCAGAAGGCACTCATGGAACAGAGGTAAACTGAATGATAATGACAAAGTCAAGTTACAAACTTTTGGGTGGACAGTTAAGCAATGTAACTCAGAATTTATGTAAGGAGAATGATGGATGTAGAAATTGTGTAGCCTGGAGATTTAACACCCACAAGATGATACGGGAAGAAGAAGAGATGCATTTGTGTGAGACAGCAGTTCTTAGGGCTTCATGGTGGACAGGAGAGTTGAGGGTAAGGATCTTGAAGGTTCCATGATATTTCTGCTGAAGGCTCATGAAATAATCTGAAACAAGCATGAGGATTAAACCAATATGATATAAATGAAAATCATTCCTGGTTAGATAATCTGTTAGAAAAGAGAGTATTTTTGGAGACCAAGTAAAACTAGACCTGTAGCTTTGGTTTCTGAAAAAAGAAATAGACAGGCTCTTAGCCATTACTTGGGTCACTCACTGTGACGTATGTCTCATGTGATAGAGCCAAAATTTCACTTTTTTTTCACTGACATATTTGGCTGCCTACTCAATTAATTGGACTGGTCCATATTTAAGAGCATGAATCTGTGTCTAAAAATACTGGATAATCCTGATCATTGAGTTCATATTCAAGTTTGAACATGAGCTTACAGCATAGACATGCCCAGTAGTAAACCTTACTTTTGCTTATTTTATTTTTAAATATTCATTTATTTTTGTATGCATGAAACCAAGATGAGAGGCCAGAAAATCAGGTTTTTTTTTTTTAATTGATTACTAAAATGTCCATTCAGCATGATTTCAAAAGCAAGATTTAAAAAAAAAAAAAAAAAAAAAAGCCTCAAACATAATAATAAAGTTAAGCAAGCTGGGGGTTTTTATCCCCTCTTCCCCTCCTGTCTCCCTGGAGATCACCCTGGCTTTAGGTCTTAGTGAAAGATACTGTTGGCTCTCCAGTCACAAAGCATTGTGGCTGAAGGCAGAGAGCATCTCACAGATTAGGGATGACAATGACTGACATTAGGACTAGAATCCAGATATAGGATTGGAAAAAACATTCAGCAGTGCCTTTTTAAGCAACTTTACTGAAAGAGCAAAAGGGTCAGCATCTGACACAAAAATACTATGGCAGTCTAGGTGGGTCTACTGAAAATGCAGTAAAACAGACTACATAATTATGACACTTTTTATGTCACCTGGCTTTTTGTAACTGGTTAACACTGTAACCATAAAAATATTTTTTTCTATTTTAGGTTATTATAATTTAATGCTAGATAAATCAGGCTATTTTTAAGTAGCAGTGTATGTCTTTCATATGAAAGCATATACTATGTACTGAGCTGAAACCACATTTAGGTATTCAAAGAGGTATTCTCTTGTAGCCTGCCTGTCTGTAAAGGTGAACTGTATACTTCTATCACGCATACATATATGCTGACAGCATGGAAAAAACACATCTGTGTTTCTTTCCATAGCCCTGGTGACATTTCTGTGTTAGTCTTACATGATCTCCTTTACTACATGGGATCTTGTTCCACCAACTTTTTAGGAAGAGTAAGGTATACCAAGTATCTGATGAACTCTAGGACATATTTAACATAGTGGCACTGTGAAAGTGAAAAATACTGACCATTTATATTTTTAAATATTTACTGAACTGTTGCAATGTGTCAAGAAATGGTACATTATCATTATGGGAACTGTCATAAAAACATTTTGAAAGTAAAATTGCACAAGGCAATATAACATTGTATTGTTTGAATCCACACATAATTCCTTTTTAACAACACTTATATAAAATACTTTGGATTCAATTATCACTGAGCATGGAGATGCCAGTCATTAAATTTAAAGGACTGAGTGTCATTCTCTCGTGGTTGCTATCAGTGTCTCTCCAGCTCATTCTGTATACAGAAATGTAACATCTGATATTTCTGAAATAATCAAGTTAATCTACTTACATTGCTTTAATCTTCAGTGAAGTATAAAGAAAGCCTGAAAACACTTAAAGCTAGTGGTGTTGGCTGCTGGCAGCTGCTGTCTCACCCTGGAGGAGTGAGGGTTTCCATCCTCACAAGTGAAGAACTTCAAGATGATGACTGAACATTTTATTTTGTACAAATGGTAGAACCACATTTGAATGCATTTTAATCAAGATCAAAAAAGTAGGTGTCGCAGACAGTTTTGCTTGCTGTTGCTACTTGTGTTTTCCTAGCTGAACAGAAAGTTCTTGCTAGAATTAAGTAGCAGGGCAGAGGGGAAGCCACATCTGATTTGAAGACTAGGCTTTCTTTAATGGTTCTATACCTAGAAAGTTTTAATTCCCTCACAGGTCAAGCTAACTGAGTCATTTAATCTTATTGAGAACCAGGTTTGGAGGCAGGAACTGTGAATATATTTAACTGTTCTCTACATCTTCCAGTTTATCAGTCCAGCAATCTGAGCCAAAAGCTATAGTGCCATGACAACATGAATTCTTACTATAAATACTATTATTGTGGTTGCCATTGATTTTAGTTTCTCATGTAGTAGTTATAAATAATTAATATATTCCTAATGTATTCTCATGGTACTTGTCCACTTTAGACCTGTAATCAGGTATTTTCCTGAATGGGCCAAACAGCCAATTTACTTGAGTAGTGTCTCTCATTTATCCCTTGAGACTCTTTTAGCCAGTTGACATTAAACTCAAGTGCCACACATTGCTGCTACTAAAATCCTGTAATTTTTTAATATTTTGTTTCCCTCCACCATTCTTTCAGATATTTTGTGTTACAGTTGAGTGTGAGACCTGCCTGCTTTTGTAGTTGAGGAGTTATGAGTGTTCTGGTCTAGTTGACAAGGTGTTTATCAGTCAAAGGTTGGACTCAGTAATCTTGGAGGTCTTTTCCAACCTTAATGATTCTGTGATTCTGTAATAATGTTGTCATTTATATCGCTGTAACAAGTGTAGCCTCATAGATACACTGTCTGAAAGAAACTCTGGTAAATACATTCATATCCCATGTGGAATAAGGACAAATTTGCAATATAAATATCCATGAAACTATCTGCGGAGTAAGATCTATGTTATATTCATATGCTTGCCAGTTGAACTGAAGTGGAAAGAAAATCTTTATCATTGAAGCTTTTAGACTCTTTTTTGAGTCATGCAATTTTCTTGATCAGTGGTGCTGGTAGGAATGAATACCAAGGGATACTGCCAATTACTATTTTGCCAGCATAGATTAAATCCTTCAGAAAAAGTAAGTGAAAACAACAAGTTTTATAATATCTGTCAGCATGTGTCATGCATAGCTAGTGGAAGAATAGTGTGTGTGTTGTAAGTTGTAAAGAAAAAAAAAAGTAAACCAGCTGAGATTAAAACCTAGAATATACATTAAACCTTATGTTTAACTAGTTATTTTTATTTCTCCTACTGGGGAAGGTATTACCATAAGTGACTTCTCTAAAATTTTTCTATATAAAATTTTGTTATTCTTTACATACCTGATATCAAAGGATGGACCTCTAAAGTTGAGTAAGTAGCAAAAAAATTCCCAGGTTTGCAAAGCAAAGATGGAAAACATATCAGACCTTTTTATTTTTATTCATGTGGTAAAAGGTAAACAGAAGTATGAACATTTTTAAAAGGATAGAGTGTCTTGATATGATAGTAGCATTTGTTTGCCTTCACACCCTCAGGGCTTGTCTGCCTAATCTTGAACTCTCAGTATTAGCATTGCAAGAAAACACATGGATAGGAAGGGAAGAATCCTATTGCTTGCAAGGATGAAGTTGCTGATAATGTTTTATCTGGAATCTGAGAACTCTGTTAGGACCAAAAGTATAAGGAGGTAGTAGTTGTTGCTCAGGGTCCAGTAAATTCTAGTATTGTACCAATTTTAAGTTTTTTTAATTACATTAATGAGAAAAGAGCAATGACAATATTTAAAAGTATATAAGAGATAAACTGGAAAAAAGTATATTGTTTGGAGCTTTGAAAATACTTTGCTAAATTAGAGACGTTATCCCAACATATACAACTTGAGGTTGTACAGCTGACTCTGAAGATGTGGTTAATTTAGATTTTAAGGCTTCTCTGTGAAGAAAATGTAGTTCTGTTCTTAGTTGTTAGAGTATTTTCAAGTTCTGTTACTCAGTAGAGATAACTGATTTGATCTATAACAATATGGTTGCACGTTTCTCCTTAGGGTGTTGGATTGTGTATTTCCAGTACATTAGATAATATATATTGTTCTAGGACACTGGCCAGTGAGTTGTAAATAACAAATGATGTTTTTACCCACAGATATCTTTTACAGTGAAAAACCTGTTCTCCTAAAAATATTATGGCAATCTTCCAGCATTTTCCATTGCTACATGTGTGCAGCATAGTGTCTGCTGTACAAATAGCTGAGTTACAGGGGGCAACACTTGGCTTCTGCAGAACTGAAGTCCTCTGCTTGGGCTCCAGCTGATCTTGGTGTTTTTCCATTGAGAAGAGTACCTGTTGTCAGCTGATGGTACATCTTACCTGTTTTATCTATTTTTCATTCATTCCACCAGAAGAAATATCATGTCGTTCCCTCCAAGCAAAAGAAAAAAATGCCTCTAGTTTAATCTTTTCCCCATTGGCCCCTATTTTCCTGACTTCACACCCTTATTGATATTTGCAATATACTTGTTCCAGTAATTTCTCTGTTGGTTAGAAAGTATGTTAGTTATCTGTCTTGTTTTATTAATATATAGAACATTTCTCATTTCTGTTATTTCCAGTGTTATTATCTTGTTAGTTTTGAATTGGCCTTATACATACATATTCTAATGCTTACTTTACATTTTGGCATCCAGAGAGGAATCACAGTGTAAGTGTATTGTGACAGGTAAAAAGACCAAGCTGTAGTCCTTTGTGTAGAAAACACAGCAGATGAAGACTGTTCATGAAGTCACAAATATGAATGATTACACTGGTCCCAAAAAAATAGAAATAGATCAGGATAGAATTCAATAGTTCATTTACTCTCTTTTATGAAAGCTGCTGGATTTTTTTTTTTCCAGTTCTTGAATTCCTGGCAAATCTGGTAACAGATTCCTTAGATTAATGGAAATTTGTTTGTTTTCGAAACTGACCTTGTTCTCCTAAAATATTGCAGAAAACAAGCTTTTCTAATTTGTTTAATCTAAAATCCTCCAAGTTATGTCTGCTTAGATAACCACATCCATTTTACTGAAGCATCCTGTTCTGGTCTCTGCCAGAGACAGAATACCATACTGTACTGCGCTAGAAAGGGATACAGATTTGACTTAGCACAGGAATTCTTACTTCTTATGTCATTTTGGAGACAGTGAGCAGCAGCTGTAAGGAAGAATAAGCACAGTGCAGTCCCAGATGTGTTTTTTGCAAGCATTCCCTATGTCTGGAAATTAATAAGATTATAATATTTCTTACATATGAATATATAATGTGTAGGAGAACCAGAACTACTTCTAATGGGATAGCATTTTAGCAATTGGTTTTTTTCTTATGCTACTTTTCTTTCTTGGAATTTTAAACTACAAATAAAAGCTTATTCACATATTTTAGGGTAAATATTTTATAGTTAAACCTTCCTGGGTCATTACAAATCCACCTTCAAACACTGTAATGCTTGTTGTCAAACATGTAGTTTTCCCTTGTCCTTTTTATTTGAGATCAGTTTCTGTGGTCATCTCCGCAGTAGCTGTCAGACTGCACACCTCACCGAGGTGCTCTGAAGGGACACTGCTAAAAGCTTTCAACACAACAACTAGATAAAAATGAGGTTCGTAATTTGACAGTGCATGGCTCAGGCTCAGTACTTTTCATTTACAGTTGCCTTTTCTACTCAGTAGAGACACACACAGATAGATATATGTCACCGCCTGGGAGTTGCAGATTTTTTTTTTTAAACCTTATCTTTTCTCTTCTGTACACAAAAAGCCTAAGAGCTAATTCTTAAACTCATAGCTGCTGATTTGCTAGTATTGGTTTTGAATCAAATCCATACAGTTTGCATACCTGCAAAATCCCTAAAATGGCTATTAGGATATGGAATGGTTGTGTTTTATACAGTCTTTCATAAGGAGGTGAAAAGTAAAATGTAATACATGGAGACAATATAAAGCTATGTCATAAATATGCAGATTGTAAAAAGAAAGCAATTTTTTGGCTTGGTTTTTGAATCCATCTGCCTATTACATTTTTTAAGTTCAACAGCAAAACTACTTCTGATTTAACTATTACATATTTGGCAAGCTTAATAAAGGACAAATCAAAGCTAAATCAGGGGTATTTACAACAACCACAAATTTAATCCAAAGTGGGTACTTAAATGCTCATATAGTTCTAAATTATGTTCCTTCCAGATGGTGAATTAATGTAATTTTAGCAGGAAGTGAAGTTGCACAAATACGCAGTATTTAGAACACTCACTGATTTAATGTTTCTGTACCCACCAAGGCACAGATGTTAGTTACCATTTTTGTGCCAGTTGTATCCATCTTTCCAATAATTGCAAACTGAGGAAGAGTTTGCAAGGACAAAAAGGGAGCTGGGAACAACTTTAGTTTGTGAACCCTAATTCAGATGTAGATGAATCTTTTCTGTCCGTAACCTATTTAACCTCCAGAATAATGACGGTGGCCTGGTTGTGGAGTATCTCATTAGTATTCTATCCTGTATTGCCTACATTGTTGCCATTTAATTTCTAAGTAAAATCTTTGAACTCATAGAGCTGTCTCTGACTTACAATATATGTGATCTTCTGTCCCATGCTGCTAAAGCAGTGATCAGAGGGAAGACACAAGCCAAACCTCTTGGCTTAAACCAAAATGGGTTCCTGATAAGTTTGTCGAGGAGAATTAAGTGCATTTGTTGCTGCAGAACGGGTTGGATTTGCTGGATATATTTCAAAACTTCTTGCTTTTCCATTTGTTTTGCAGCAAGGAGAAGACACCAAAGTTCTGGGTGCTAGGGATTTTTTTCTTTTTTTTCTGGGCTGCTTCTGGTGAGAACTTGTTAGGGGAAGAGGTGTATAATAGACATTGTAGGAGGTAGATTCAGACTAGATACAAGTAGGAAATACTTTACAATGAAAATGGCGAAAAAAGGAACAGGTTGCTCAGAGAGGTTGTAGATGCCCCATCCCTGGAAACATTCAAGGTTGGGTTGGATGGGGACCTGAGCAACTTGATCCAGTTGACAGTGTCCCTAATTGTTGCAGAGGAGGTTGGAATAGATGACCTTTAAAGGTCTTTTCTAACCCAAACCGCGCTGATCCTTCGAGTGTGAAATTGCTGCATGTGTAGTGTTTAAGGCTAGGCAATATTATTTGCTTTTCCAGATGAATGGAAAAGTAAGGAAGGAATTGATTATTTCTCTAATTGTCTTTTCGAACACTGATGAAGATGAGAGTGTGGGAAGATGTGCAGCAGCTCTGAGCTGTACCTTCCTGCTCAGCATTGCTACTTGAAATATAGAATATGCAGCTCTCTGTCCACCTCTGCCTCTTTCCCAATTTTAACAGTGTTTAAGTGAATGTACTAGTACTCTCTCTAGTATTCTATTTTGTCTTTGCTGGTCATGCAAGACAGACCTAATGGCACTGCAAAGGAAGTTTGCATTTCTACTTGCTATTTGCCATAATGGAGCACAATAAAGTAGACTGGCTTTATATGTTTGATTACGTCGGGACACCTGTGGTCTTTGATAGATATTTGTTTACAAAATAATGAAAATAAAGAATTTTGAGATGGTACTAATAATATGATAAAATTTTAAGGCTTAATTTTTGAGTGTATACTAAGTCACAGCACTATGGGATTTTGTCTGACATTTTTCACCAATGACAATGAATAACCATTTCTCTTCTTTGCCCAGGGACTAAAAGGTGACCCTGGTAGTCCTGGTGTGGCTGGTCCAAAAGGAGAAAAGGTACCTTTTCTAATCTATTAACTTGTATGTATATGTGAATGTGCATGATATTCTTCAATTTTGAACACGTTGCCATAAATATGTGTGGCAAACACCCACTGCTGCCATTTGTGTAACTTAAGGGTTAAAGAATATGAATACAGGCTAACCATAAATGTAAAAAAAACAACTACTCTTTATCACAAATTTTAAAAGGAGTTCAGAGCAGGAGCTTAAATTTGGATCTGAATTACTCTCTGGATGTTCTCATTTGCTCCCATGAACTAAACCTGAAGGTCTCAGATGTGATTCGTACCTCAGTGACCTAAATTCTGTGAATGTTTTACATGATCAGATGTCTTTACATATGTGAGCTGTCACACTGACTTCAGCAGCCACCTTGTGCATGTAAGCTGCAGCTTGTAGCTTATCATATGCAAATGTCTTTAGAAAGATTCCTTTTTTTTTTTTAAGCTGTGATTCATTTATGCGAAGACCTGACATTTTTTTCCCCTTTAACCTATAGTCAACTATATACCTGTGACCTTACTGAAAAAGAATACCCCTTTACCCATGTATTTTCATAATCAACATGTTTGATTATACTGAAATTACTCCTGCAGTGATGTGTATTCTCTAAAATGACTAGAGGTTAAATAAGTATAACTAAAGAGATTGCTGATTTATTTACTCTCCTGTTTTATCTAGGGAGATACAGGACCTCCAGGACCAGCTGCCTTGACTGTAAGTACATGTAAAACAAAAGCAGGCAAAAGAAAATCTCTAAGAAATGTGGCATGTTTTTCACTTATTTGCAATTTAAATACTTTCACTAATAAATAGTAGAGCAAATTTCCTCTCTTTAGAGTGCCTCTGCCTTTTTTTGTATGACTTGTGAAGGGAATTCTGTAAATATAAAAGAATAAGCAGCTTTAGAACATCTTGTTTCTCACCAAATACTAACAAGAATATTATCATGTTTATTCTGTGTATAGATAGTATAGACTTGTTGAAGTGAAAGGATTCCCTTGTTATTTTAGTGAAAACCATTTTTCAGTAAAAGCTTGCAAAAATAACTAATGCTTTAAGATATGACATCAGACTCTGTAACTAATTTGGTCACTAGTTCATTTATTCCCTTTCATGTAATTTTCCTAAAAAAATAAAAAAAGACCATGTGAGGTCAGACATGATGATTAGTTGTCTTTCAAGTATCAAGGAAAGACCTCTGGATCTAACAGTTTTTTCCTAAAGATCTGGTACAGGCCTGTACAGCAGAAAAGAGAGTTGGCTTGTATATTAGTTGTATTTTGATTAGATAGTGCTGTATAGATGATGGAAGATGTTCTTAATTTCCTTGCAATGATCAATGCCCCAAGCACATACAAAGCCTGAAGAAAAGTGTCCCCAAAACTCTCCAGGGCAAGTTTTGCTTCATAAAAGTAATAAATTCAGCTTGAATTCTAGTGGTTTCACTCATGAATTGAAATGAGAAGCTTCCCATTAAGGACAGTCTGTTTAGGTAAAAACAATTCAGAGCGCTGAGGGAAAAAAAACAAACAAAAAAAACCAGCAACAACAAAACAAACAAACAAAAAAACCCCACAACTATGGGAAAAATAATGAAAAAAAAAAATAGACAAAAGCTCCCAAATGCCCAGGCTGTAGTTTCACAAGCTCTTCCCCCAGACTCAGTGTTACTTCTACACTATTCATATTACCCATGTAATCCTAAATAAACTTAACAAGAACTGTCATTCATAATATCAATGATTATATGTTGGTTTTTTATTCTGTTAATTTCCAAGACCGTAGCAACAAGAACATCCATTAGATCTTAGAAACATTGAAGAATATAACCAGAGACCCATACAATAAACATAAGTTCTACTCTTAAGGTTTCAAAATTAAGTTACCGTGTTTTACAGTAGTTGTTTTTTGGATTATGAAATCTAAATAGTCTAAATATCCTGTAAAAATCTGAATATCCTGTATCTTGATTTCCTGAAGATAAGTTAGTATTGTGTCCAAAGATCACTGACTCTTTACTGTAATTCATATCTTGTTAAAGGGAAAAACCCATTTATGCCCTTTAGCTCTTGAATATACAATCAAAACATGTGCTGGAAGAGTTAACAGTGAAATATTAGTAGTAAACTGCAATAAGATTGTTACTGCAACAGACGGCTTGAAGTAGGTTTTGCTTTAGATAGATTCTTACAGGCCTTGAAGGAGTCACTGAAATAGGAGTAGGACATGTCTGAAGATAAGACAGGAAAAAGAACTGAGATTATATATTTCGTGTGTGCTATAAGAACATTTTTTATGTAAATGATGGAAAAATTGCAACATCTATTCTGACAGAATCCCCTGGATATGTTAGGCCCCTTCTGAATGTGTTCATTGTTCTGAAGTTGCAGTTGTGGACACTCAGCTTTCCTAAGAATCATACTTGGAGCTCAGTGGTATGATATTGAAAATCAGAAGCTGCTTTCAAATTGACTGAACTTACTCTTTCTGTGCTTGAAATGATTCACTTCCATAAAATGGACTGTCAAAGAATTGCATTTCTTTGATCATAGAATGCTGTGCAAATGTTTCAGTTCCGTCAATTCAGGCACAGCAAGTTGTCCCTGTGTTGGTACATTCACTGATGGTCGTCTTCACAGTTTTTAAAAGAAAAGATTTAAATTTTAGGAAAGCAGACACAGTCTTCAGAGGGATGTTAGTAACTGATGTACTGAAATGCTTTTTTTTGTGTAGCTGCTAACTGAGAGAAGAGATAAGAGTGAGTGTGAATGGGTTTAGCAGTTTGAAGACAGATTACAACAGTGTGGGAATAGATGGCCCAGCAGGAAGGCTTTCTTTGCCTGCCACTGTAAATAGTCACGCGTTTCTGTTGGCAAGAGCTAAAAGAAGATGAATGACATGAATGATGGTGGCTAGGGGAAAATCCAGTCCTCACAGCTGTTTTATTTGTGTGACTTCTGTGTGGCCATGACTCCTACGATATATAATCGTGAAAGGAAGATGTCATATCTTGCTGTGAATAAGTAGTAGGTCAGATAATATCAAGGTCCGTGTGTCACTTAATGAGAACTTACTATGTCAGGACCATTCATGGTGTTATAGCCAAAATGTGATGTAAATGTTTCAGTTAAAGCAAAGTTTTAAAATGTTTCATTAATTTGGGACTCAGGCATAATGTCATAAATTTGTCCTCTGCTTATAGTAATTTTTATTTTTTTCATAATGTGAAAATTATTTTTATGTAAAAGATATATAAATTATTATGCTGAAGGGCAAGGAGGGAAGACGAGTGAAAATGGTGACACACTGTTATAGCTAAGTCCAAAATGTGATTTTTGGGCAGGGAGAGAAGGAATACTAAAGAGGACTTGTTTTTGCTCAAACTGGACAACTGGGCCTGGGTCATCAACCTTCTGCCCCAGTTCAATTGCATATTGAGACAAGTGGGAAATGATGGCATTATGCAGAGCTCTGCTGCCCTGTGCAGCTTTTCCATTCCTAGAAATTTCCGTAGAAATCATACATCAGTGGAATAAACTTAAGGAAGTCTGTCATATATTCTGGTTTCAGTATAAACTAGACCATCAGTAGTGTTGCTCAGG
This sequence comes from Xenops minutus, assembly GCA_035221455.1. NCBI lineage: Eukaryota > Metazoa > Chordata > Aves > Passeriformes > Furnariidae > Xenops > Xenops minutus. The sequence goes on along the minus strand of JAWWEE010000105.1, from coordinate 87,412,502 downwards.
GTCAGAACATTCTCCACAGACACACAGACCTGTACCATGGTCCTGTCCTCAGCACAGGGAGCGTGAAGGTGGCAAAAGACTGAGGCCGCTTCAATGCAGTCATTCCCAAACAGCTGGTTGGTGACCCTTTGGTCCAGGGAGAGCTGTCTGTAGGTAATTTACAGATGTACCAGCAAGAAGTAGAAACTCTTGGGTTTTTTCTATTATCTGTGCTGTTGGTACCTTTGAAAGTCCAAATGATGTCAGTGACTCTGTCTCTAAAAGTGTTCAGGCATCCCCGATGAGTAAGAAATCCCCTGCTGCTCAGAAGCATGAGAAACATGGAAACATGAGAAAATATGGGAGAGAATTAAGTTACCAGTACTTGGAGGCAAACCCTGTATTTTTAAGTGTTCAACTAATAGATATAGCCATTATAGTATGGAAATGAAGGATGCTTTGAGGTAGTACATAGGGCAGAATTCATAAATAAGGAACAGCTGTAACAACCTAATTAGGTAGATGAGCATATTCCAAATTGCAAAACAGGGGAAATAATACCAGTGCTTCTTAAGATGCAAAAATTATTGTATGCATTTGAAATAGAAATTTCATAGCTCAGAAAGTGCATTGCTCTGAAAAAAGAGTAGAGCTCTGGATCTTCCTGTTTGGTGTCAGTTAACAGAAAATTTCATACTGAAATCCTAGCACATACACACTTAACAAAACTTGCTACTTGCAGCAGTAGCAGAGAATTCAGAAAGAGATGGGGTTGGAGTTGAATGTGTTTCTGTGTGTTTCTTTAAGGCATGTACAGAAGTCTTCCAAATACAATTTCATCAATCATGCATAAGGAATTACAGAAAAGAAGCAGCGTTGTAGCATAAAGTATGCTAAGCTGTAAAAATAAATATATGAAAAAGTTTATTGGCTTTATGTAGAATCCTAATGAAATTAGTAATTTAAATAGTTTTAAATATATTTGTTCAATTCTGGCATTATTGACAGAAATATATTTTATTGTAAATTAGACATATATGTGCATATTTGAGCCCTTTTAGTAAAGAGGTAAAGTTTCTGTGGACTCAGTCAACTCTACACAGGTTCAGATACACATATTTATTTTGTCTCCTCAGCTACAGTGGTAGTTGTATCTAAAGTCAAGATTGATTCTTTATGCTGCCTTTAATTTCTTCGCTATGTTCTGAATTGCTCTGTAAGTACTAGATGTCTCTTCTCTTTAGTACTTTTCAGGTGTCATATAAATGAATGCTGGGAATATATTTTGAAATTTTCTCCTTTACTGTGTTCCCTTTATGCAGCTATACATGGGGGTTTTTTTAAAGTTTAGGTTCCCTGCTCAATTATATGCTAGCAGAGGAACCTCCAGAGAATGAACAGGAAGAATTGTACCGCTCTGCTCTGTCATTTAGTCAAAATGCAGGATTCAGTGGCAGAAGCTGGGGACTGTTTTCTGCAGGGTCACAGCTGGCTCTGCAGCTTGCCCTCTCTGGTATCCCCAGCTTAAGCCTGTGCGTGCCGTGTCAGAAGAGTGACAGGTGAGGGAAGGTAGCATAGCCATCTCTTGTAAAATATATGATAACTATTCCTCTTGACACTTGATACACTGCTTTTGGTTCCTGAGGAAAACGAATGTCCGTCCGTACGTTCCTGCAGACCTATCCCTTTCAGGAGTTATAAAATAGTCATCCAGATGGCACCAAGTGTTTACTCAGAAGCTGAGGCTTAAGTCAGTCACAGACAGAAGTCCCCAAGACTTGCTTACTAAACAGATAGTTGGAATGTTGGCTCCTAGGTCTGGTTAAATGAAGCCAAAGGAAGCTGGCGCACAAGTGCGGTGTGGAGGCGGCTGGGGGAGCAAGTTGCAGATTCAGGTCCAGGCAAGCTCTGCTTGTAACTTTTGGCTCTCCCCTTCCTAAAGCAACATCAGCAAGAGATTACGCAGGTTTCTTCTCAGTTATTATGAAGCTAAAGAAGGTGACACACAAATCCTCCATTAGTAAACAACTCAACTAATATTACCCTCACTTTCTTTTTGTGTCATGATATAAAGGAAAGGACACTTAACTAAAGAAAGTATAGACAGAAAATTACATTTTCATTTGAAATCCCTTCTTTTCACAGTCATACTCTAAGAAAATCTGAGTTTTATCTTGAGCTTTTTTAATGGAGGTGTATTAATTTCATGAAAATACTAAACTGTTCAGTTGTTTTGCTTAAAATATAGTGATCTTTAACTCTCACAGTATAACTTAAAATATTTTCTTCTTCAAAAGGCACTCTTTAAGTATGGGAGTAGATCCTATTAAGATTATCCCTTTAGTGATATAGAAAATGTCTCAGTAGTTACAGTCCATTTTTTTTCTTCTTTATGTAGTTTTTATCTTCTTTATGCAGTAATACTGATACAGAAGGCACAAGTGAAGATTGATGTATTAGCCTCACATAAAATTTGTTTTTCAAAAATTCTCATTCTGCTAAATTGGCATGAGTGTGATCTATACGTCCTTTAGAAGAATGATTTGAGCGTAGTCCCATATGCAGTAGACATCAATGTAACAAATCATTTTGAATTACTCTACAGGACTTTAAATTATGCTTTTTTAACTTAGCGAATAAGCTTATGTTTATTAAAAGTACTAGAGTCATGAAGTGTGAATTTCTTTGAAATTGCTCTTCCAATTTCCCCTTGAAATGATTGTCTCTCAAGAAATACAGACTTCAAGTTAAGTTGCCAAGAAATAGCCAAACCCAAAGCATAATGAGATCCATGAGGAACATATTTTCTGTTTGCTCCAGTAATAAATTATTATGAAAATATAAATGATCAGGTGTTCTGGCAGACTGAAATACTTCTGCTAAATGCTATCGCCTTTCCTATAGGAGTAAATGGGTTGGTAGCAGTTTTGAAAAGAAAATGGTCTAATAGCAAAACAATGTGGTTGCTGCAGCAACATTGAGGCCAAACATGGTTGTACAATCGACATACTTTAGGAAGGATGTGAATGAGATCAAGTCATATTTGGAAATGCTGATAGATGTAGTCTAATTTCCCTCATAAATGGTAATACAACAGGAAATCAGTTACCCTTCTGTGATTTTCCTGTGCCATTTTTCCCATTCTAGAGTATTTGTAGCAGTGAGGTGTGTACACAAACTGTGGGTTTCCATGTGGGTGGTGACAGAGTCTTTTGGACAAGAAAAGGAAACGATCGTAGTTCTGTTTGGGCTTAAAGGTAGGGCAGCAGGACATTCGCAGCAAGTAAACTGCCTTGAAGATACCTGAGAAACCAGCACTATAAGCATGTTGACTGTGGGGAAGGTATTCATATTTCAGCTCCTTTGCTTGATGAGTGTGATAGTCTGTTTTTACCTTAGAGGAAGCCATTAATTTCCCTTCAGTATGGTACAAATAGGCCCAAGAGGAAAATATCCTCAAAACAGAGTAGAAGGATCACAGTGAGCATCATGACCTGCACAACAGAATTTGTTCTCTGCAAACACCTCCAGATAAGTAGATGCATTTAAGACCTAGCTGAACTGCATCTTGTTGCATCCTGTCTGGAATGCTTTGACATTCTTGCAGCCACAGCAGTACCATCCATCCCATGAGGGGTATTTGGGGTGGCTGAAGAAGGCTCTTCAAGTCAGCCAGGCTGCAGTTCTTCACTGTGACCACATGTTGTGTTATGTAAGGAATTTGGGAATCTGTGGTCGTTTTTTACCTATTGATTTGTGTGATTTTGTGCTGCTCTCCTTGTGGAGTTTACAGAAGGATCATTGTATATATAATTCAACAGTGTGACATCTTTTCTTTATCCTGATGAGAACTGTGCTTTAAAGAACTAGGTCAATTCCCTTCAGTGGGAATTGCCCACCAGTTAACTCCTAAAAATGTTTTAGTGTTGATGTTGTTTCAGTAGAGCTATACCTTTCTGTTTATCAACATAATGTTTTCAGATTCCTTAGCCAAATCATGTCTATTATAGCTGGCTGTTTTTGAAGTAGCAAGTTTAACATTGTAACAGCTTGCATATTCCAATGGTTGACTCATCTCACTAAACTACATACACTTTCTCCCTGTCTGGTAGCATTTATTTTGTAAAAATTGAGGTCATATGTTTGTTGGAATTCAGTGAGGAAAAACTGGATGGATGAGAGTTGTTTGTATATAGTACACACAAACCAGTCTATAAAGGTCTATAAGGAAATAATTTTTGTGACTTAATTAGACCTGCCTTATTATTTTTAGTATTTGTATTATATTTAATTTGTGTTGAGAACAAGATGTATTTCAGCAACACTACCTACAAGCATATAAGGCAGCTGTCTAGCCTTCTGCTTCAAAAACTATCAGCTATGTTTTGAAGCAGTTTTCAGAATACCAAAAATATATGTACTTGTCTAACATTTTACTCTCTTGGCACCCACCATAAGCTTCCAGAAGAAGTAATAGGAATAACAGCTTTAAGCAGCCTCACTCTTCTACTTCAGCTGGGATTTTTATTTTTGACTTTGTTTTATTCACCAAGAGGTCACAATAAAAGCTTTGCTTTTTTGAGAGTATGTTCTTAGGCAGTTACTCTGAGTTCCTAAATTTATGAACCAAGTCTCCACCATGTCTCTGCAGATGCTTGTCATGATGTATCAGGTATTTACAAAAATGTTTTTGTACCTGTGGAGTCACATGACAGGATTTTAGCCCTTCTATAGTAAACAGCTTCTGATAGCTACATGCTAGCTCATACATTTTAAATTAATGGCTTCTGAAACTCAAAACAGCTTAACAGGCTGGACTGTTAGCAGATTTTTCTGTCACTTCCTAACACATTTTCCTCTACCATCTCAAGTTAAATAATGCTTATTAGCTTTTATCTCTTTATACTTGCAAAAAATATTAGCTGTTAAGTATTAAAATGTTAATTCCTACTGATACTTTCAATAACATTCAAGTTCATTTAAAAGCTTACTTACTCTACTGTAGCATTTTTTAATTCTGTTGTTTTTCCTAGATTCCCCCAACTAAAGCTTGGACGAAGCCTTGCTAATATTTTGTTTAAATATCTGTCAGCATGTGCTTCACAGTGTGCTTGTTTTTTCTACTCTATATTCTAACCAGCACCTTTTCCTTTGTCAACACTTCCCTTTACAATTTACCTATTATAAAGGAATTCATAAGTTTCTGCTCTTCCTATTCCAGGTTTTGTGCAACCCTTTTGTGCCTACCCATGCATCATGCTTCATCTCTTTCCACAACCATCCTCACTCATTGTGATATTCTAAGTTTCAGATGCACTTAACCACATTCCCATTTTACTGAAGTTTTTCCCCCCCAAGCTACATGGTAATGTTTGAAACATTTACATTTCATGTTCCTCAAGCTCTTTCAGGTATATAACTCCAAGGGGCTTGCCTGATCCATAACAGGAACCTGCATATGCTATTTTAGTTCACTTCTCTATGAAGTAGATAAAGGCTACCATTTTCCAATCTCAAACGTGGCTTAGCAGTGTCAGGAAAATCCCATGCATAGCAGGCCACCTAAGGATGGATATTTTCCTGCCAGTGTGTTGTCACAGGAATAGGCTATTTTTACATTTCACTTTGCTTTGTGCTATTCCTAGACATTCTTTTGCTTATCATCATACCCTCCTCTTGCTAGTTCAAACGTATCAGTGACACATAGTGAGTCATTTCAATTACCTTTCAGTACCTGAAGGGGGCCTATAAGAAAGATGGGGACAGACTTCTTAGCTGAGCCTGTTACAACAGGACAAGGTATAATGGTATCAAACTGAAGGAGTGTCAATTTAGATCAGATATAATAATGAAGTTTTCTACAATGAGGGTGCTAAAACACTGAGACAGGCTGCCCAGAGAGGTGGGAGATCCCCCATCCCCAGACGCATTCAAGTCCTGGATGGAGGGGCTCTAAGCAACCTGGTCTAGTCAAAGATGTTGCTGCTTGTTGCAAGGGGATTGGACTAGATGACCTTCAAAAGGTCCGTTCCAACCCAAACCGTTGTATGATTCTATGATTTTAATTGCTTTGGATGTTATTTACCTGGGGTGATGGTACATGTACAATAGATTGCCTTCTGACAAAGCTTTTCAACATAACTGACAGCATGTCCCATGGGCCACATATATTCAGTCTATATTTTATCCCTTTATGGCTGTGATGATGGGCTCCTCTGACCCACTGTGTTAGCTGTGATTTTAGGGAGTCAAGAATCTGATCTGTGATCTCCAAAGGAAGATCTCCAGAAGTTAAATAGGAGTAAGACCTAAGTAGATATTTTGATTTGCCTTCCTACAAATACTTATTTTGATTAATTCTTAAGTTTTATAGGAGTTCAAGGGGACATGTTTTATTCTTCCCGTTAGGCAGAATTCACTATAGCGAAGTTTTCTTTTACATTTTTCCTGCAGGTTTCTTCTACAGTTATTTTTCCAGGATCTCTTTCAGGGAATGTTGAACAGGGATAACAATGCTAATTCGTTACTTTGGCCAGGTTGCTACAGTTTTACAGCTGTCTTAGTTAACATGGCCCATGTTGCTCTATCACTTTTTAAACCGAAGATCCCACCGAAGCTGGTGTGAACTTTTGCCTCAGTTTCAATATCAGGATGTGGCTCCTTGTACAGGGGAGTCCTCCCTGCCTAGTTACCAATTGTACACTGCTCTCCTCCCTTTCCTTGAAGATAAATCTCCTTATCTGGTTCCTTTTTCTTGACAATAATATCGTAGAGAGAAGAAAAAGAATAAAAGTAGTTCTTGGACAAAAATGTTGGCTATTAATTATCATTATTGTGCAGTTACATTATTGTGTAATTCTTGTCCCCTTGGAGCCTTATTGTGCAGATACGTGAGGCTAAGTATTTCCTCCCCTGTAAAACAGACGTTACAGGTTTTCATCTCATTCCTCTGCATAAAGTTGTCATTAAGAATGAAAGATTAACAGCACAAAATTCCACCTCTTCCTGAATTCCCAGAATTTCTTCACAGAATTAGAATATTGCTAACAGTTGGGCAGACAGAATTCTCTTCAAGTTCCACACTGCCTGAGGAAAAAGCAAAGAAGGCTTACGGAGGTCACACTGACACACTGCTTTATGGGTTTGTGTGTATAAGCTGCATAACTACACTGGAATGAATTTACCATGATTTATTTGTCATGTGTATTCTAGTTCCACAAATTTATGGTGAAAGACGAAAATGGTGTGTATGAGGTTCATAAAAGATCCTAAACCTTAACCTGTTTACATTATAAACTGAAATAAAGGAAGAAATACCCTATAGTGAAATACTGTCTGAGGTCCATTTTTAGCTTCAGCGTTTGAAAGTGGAGAAAAGATAGGAATGGAAAAGCTCTTGAAGTGACTACTTTTATTTAAAATTGAAGTCAGACTTCATTCTAATCAATTTAAAACATTATTTGAAGAGATATGAACTGTAGCTTTGGAATGCCTGCATACTTTCTCAGGTTTATCTTGGAAATTCACAAAGTTCATAAATGAAGTTTTTTAATTAATTTCTAGAAATCTGGGTGCTTTTTAAAGTTGTGATTCTCAGGGGACCTCAGTTCACCCTTGTTGGGGCAATAAATATGTGTAATTGATTCTAAATAAGGAGTTTGAATTTGACAAAAAATATAATTCAAGCTGAAGCAATACCAGAGTCTGAGTAATTTAAATGGCTAAGAATTTAGTATTTTAGTATTTTTAACTCTCCTATAAACTAAATGTAAGTTATTTAATTTTGTGACACCTTGTAACAATATGCAATATAGCATAAAAGAGTTTTATCTTTCATTATACAAAGTAGAACTGTTTCGTATTCTTTACTTGTTGCAATAAAACTGATTTCATATTTCTTGTTGCTATAATGGAAATTGGATTGCTTCCTCAAAGTAACTTTTTTTTTTTAATTGTGTTCCAAGGTGACTCATAAAATAAAGGGGAAGTGGAAGGGAGAATGACTGTTCTGAGTTCTTCTGAGTTGTTATTTTATAATTATATTGTACATTCATCAGATAAAAATTAAAGCCCCAAAGTGTCAGAACTGGTCTGCGATTCCATCTGTGACTCAAAAAGGCAGATCCTTGCACTAAGTCCAGAAAGCAGGTTCACAAGTCAAGGGTATTTTCAAAACACCCAGAGCTCTTGTGCCTGGTCAGAGAAGAGAGTGAGAAAAAAGTGGCCCTGAAGTGTTTGAAAAGCCAAGCCAGACACGCAGAGGAAGCAGCACGGGGCCAGTTCTTACAATACAGCAAACACAAGGCCTTCTGCTATATTTAGTTCCCTTTCCCTGCCTTCCCCTCCCCCTCCAGTGCCTATATTTGAATTTGAGTTGTAGAGTAAGTTGTCTTTCATTTAATATAACTTTTTTTCCCCCTTCTTTGTTATGGCTTCCTAACTTAACAAGATCGACCATTTTTCATATAATATTGTAGTTAAATATAACAATGCTTAATGAGTGCTGACTTACCTTTTCCAAATAATTCAGCCCTTTTATGGTGAAATGTGATTAATAACTATTGTTTGCATTTTTTTTCTTGCACCTTAATATAATATTGAAAGAATTGTTATAAATAACCAATTTTTATTATTAGAAATAAATGCTTTGTCTTGATGTCTGGCTTTTTGGAATTGTCTTACTCCTATAGAATAATAAAAAATGAAAATAATACAATGTTTGAATTGTTCAATGTTTTTATTTTCAGAGTGTGCTGGAGGGTCCCCAAGGTCCACCTGGCAAAGAAGGTCAAAGGGTGAGTAAACTTGGTGAACAACTGGTGAGCGTGCTAACTGACCTTGATGTGCCACTTCTGCCTAAGCACTAATAAAAAATGGTAAGGTAGCAGCTGAGCATGAAGCATGCTGACAACAAACTGAGCTTTGACACTTGGGATTTCTCTTCAGTTGAAGGAGATTTAACAATTTCAACCATCCAAAGTGTTTTAATGACTGGCAGCACAGATGTAGACATTGTATTTTGTGCAATGTGTTTCTGCAATAATCTTAAGTGAAATACTATTAAAACTTTTCGGTTTTCTTTTTACTGCAGGGATGAGCTATACTGTAAACAGCTAAGATATACATAAAAATACGAATTTAGAATCATTGTCTAAAATATTAACAGAAACCAGTACTATTGACCCAGGTCTTGTTGTAGATGCTCTTACACAGGTGTCAGGGCCTAACACACAGATACAAAGAAGGAGATACAGTAAAGGGCAGTGGGGGGAGGGGTGGGTAGATTATGACAAATACATAAAATAAACCTTTGGTTATTCAGAATTTTAATATAGTGGAGTAACTGACTGACTGATTTCTCCACATTCTGTTTTTGTTTCCCTTGACTTATTGAATTTGGTAGTTCACTAGAAGAGATAAAAAATATTTATGATTGTGATATCACAAGAAAAAATTCAACTTCATAAATTTATAATCTAGTATGCTCCTAAAAGTTTGGAAAGATATTAAGACTCAAACATTTCAATATTTTTATAAATAAAGTTGTGCCCAGTTTATGGTTTTGAAGTTGGGTTTCAATAATTCTTGTTTGATTTAGGCATCTTGATATTTAATATCTCAGTTAAAATATCCAAAGTGAAAAGATTCAGTATTTCTCATTGTTGATGTTGGTAAACTACAGTGAATTTTTAAAGGCTAGTTTAATGATTCCAGTAATAGTAATAATACTAACAGAGGACTAGTTCTTGAACAAAATGAGTAGTGGCATGTAGGCCCCAAAGTTATGTTTTATGTTTGTTTTTCAGTTGTAAAAATACTACTAAATTTCATTTAAGTTAAACATGAAGATATAAAAGTTGAGTTTATTTAAATTTCATACTAAGGATTGAGAACCTGTTCAGAAAAAGTTAGTGTATTAAAGGAGAATTCAAAGTTATGTGATGAATATGTTGTTATAGCACATTTACTAGCATATTAATATGCTGATTAAGGATTTTATACTTATCATGGCTCTTACTGTTATGCAGTTAAACCTGTTATCCAGGTTTAGCATATTTTAGAGTTTTTTGTGGAGCACTGAATCTGCAGAATGACATAGCTTATTAGTTCTCCTTTAGGAACAGTTAAAAATATGGTGGTGTTTTAGAAACATCACTCTTGTAACTTCTTACTTTTTTTATGCAAAAATTTAGAGTTAACACTGTATTATATTTAATGGTGGATAAATTAATTTGGAAATATTTTTTTTGGTGTTTTTACATTTTGCTGTGGGAATTAGGGGATTAATACATTTCTCATGAATATTTTCCTACTCACACATAAAAGTGAACTGCTGTCTCACTCCAACATGTATGAAAACAGGAGCACTGATTGTTTGGTGATCTTGCCATGCACACAGCTGCCTTGAGCCAAACAATGGGAACAGCAGACTGTGGAGCCTCAACATCTGTCTTTATCTTTCCATCAGTGAGATGCTCACAATACCCTCTCTGCTGGCCACTCCCGTCCAAGCAGTAACAACATTGTTTGCAGTCCTAATTCAACTCCCCTGTGTTTTGGCATTTCCAATACATTTAATTACACAATAACATACCATTTGTAACAAGATCTCTGCTCTGTTTAATGACAAACAGGATAGTGCACATCTAATGGCTATTAAATGTTCCCTTTTATTCAGTTATAGACATCATGTTCCTCTGTTCAACTTCAACACATCCTCCAAATCTTTCACATTAAATATAGTTACTGCTTTTGTCATGGGCTGTCTTTTGAAGATTAAAGCATATTATTGAGTGTGTAACTAGCTAATAATTTTTAGTCAACATATTGTTCGGACCTCAAAATGATAGTCTGTCCATTTTGCAGACTGGCACTGTAACATATTGGATAAAACAAAAGCCATTCCAAAAACAGCTAAAAGTATCTATTCAATTTATATGCCACACTAGGAGAACATGAGCTTTTTTTTTTTTTTTAAAAAAAAAAAACCAACAACTTTTCATTCATACTGTACTTGTTATATCCAAAATTTCGATTTCCATTTTCATCAGGAGCATTTTTAAGTGTTCAACTCCTTTAAAAATTTGCCTTAGATTAATAAGGAGCTGGGAGGAGAATCATTAAGTGTGTAACTTACAGACCTCTTGATACACAGTGAAGCAAGATAGAGGAGAATTAACTATTAATGGTGATATTGAAGAAACATGCAGAAGGCTCATATTAGAGCTGGTGACTTAGGCAAGTGACAATACCAAATGAGACAGAAAGGCCAAGGTACCCACTTCCATTCACATGTGTTAGCCAATGTTGTGTTTTCCTGTGGGCTCAGAGTCCTCAAACATTTGTTATTACAAAAGGACAGCATTTTCTTTTGCTCTACCACTATTGACTTTTTAGGTTTTTTGTCTTTAGTGAAACAGTCTATATTAGACATGAGACCTTGCCCAGTAAGAGCTTTAGGTTTTCATTTGCTCGCTGAAGGAAATGAGCCAGTAGAAACAGCTACTCATTCCCTCTTCCTCATTCCTGTATTAGAAATACTAGAGCGTTCTGTGGGCAGGCACTACATTCATCTGTAATTTTTCAGTGTCCAGCATGTTGTCTTCAGGCATGTTGCTGCTGCAGCAACTTGATACTATTACACAAGTGCTCAGGATGACATCAGGAGCTTCAGAAGGTAACTAGATGTTAGTCAGAAAGTCCCCAGTCCAGTATTACTGACCTACAAAAAGTAGAAAGATTGGGTGCTAACCTAGCACTGCATGTTAAACCACAGTGGATGACTACGCCATCTTCCTGGCTCTGTGATATGTAGAACTTCACTATTTTTCTCAATATGTCTGCACTTTTTAGTTAAGTATATCCTTCAGGGAAGTACAGTTTCCCCTTGAAAGACAGTAACAAGGACTTTGCAAGTTTCCTTGATTTCTTTTTTCCAGTGTTTCTTGTCAATTGCACATTTTATTTTACATTCAGGCATGTAGCTAATCCTCCATTAGCCTCCAACTGGTTTTCTTTTTAATATCTACTTTATACTGGAGAGGTATTTAGAGTTTTTTCCTCTATAATCAAATAATCATTTAATTAATTCTTTAAAAAAGTACAACTGAAGTCCATCAGCTCCCCGTGTAAAGAATTTTCAGAAGTTTTTGAATAACTTTGTCATGTTGCTATGCTTTCTGAAAAATTTCTACTACCTATAATTTACAGAATGGATGGAGTTTTACAGTCTACCTTTACTATGTTAAATACAGTGAAATCTATATTTCCAAAATAAAATTCCAAATGTTTTGAAAATTAATGCTTAACTGCAATTTGATATCTTTGTAGCATGGGTTTTCCCTGAACCTGATGCATTTTTATAAATACTATTTTTTCCTGAAAATTACTTAATTTTTAAAATATAATACTTCAGTGAATTCTGAAAATTGTCTTAATGCGAATCATCAGGGCAACTTGGTTAGACAGATGCACTGTGAGATCTAGAAAGGGACATTTTTCATTCTCAGTTGGCCTTCAGAAGAGCCAGGCCCAGCACACAGCAATTTGTGCAGGAGTTTCTGCTTCTTTAAGATTGTCTTGATATCTTCTTTGGCTTCTGGGCACTTTTTCTGAGGTGTAGGCACTTTTGAGAAACCTCTGGGGTTACTGCAGATGCATGTTGTTTCCAGATGAGGGTCACTGCAGCAGCTTCTAACAGACTCCATCAGCTGTCCTCGAGCAGTGGGTGCCTGCAGCCTTTGTTCCAGCTGACCCCTGAGGAGGGACCGTCCAGCAGCCTTTTCACCCAGCCAGGCTGAGGACTGTGTATCAGCAGTTCGTGCAGTGAGAGCAGAAGCAGCCGATAGATGTGCAGCAGCTTGCACGGCAGGCCATCAGCTTCACCTCAGTCTCTGGGAATGTGGGAGAGAAAATCCTCCTGGAAACCATTTCAAAATGCATGAAGGACAAGAAGATGATTGGTATAGTCTGCATGGATTTATGAAAGGGAAATTATGCTTTCTATTATGACATGACTAGAGCTAGTACTGTTCAACATCCTCATTAACAGGCTGGACAATGAGGCAGAATGCAGCAGAGAATTGGGGCAAGAGAACTCACATGAAGTTCAGCAAGGAGAAATGCAAAATCCAGCATCTAGGGAGGGATAACCCCAGGTATCAGTATACACTGGAAACAAACTCTCTCGGAAAAAAAAAATTTGGTGGAGAAGAACCTTCTGGATAATAAGCAGACCATGAGCCAGCCGTGCATCCTCATGGCAAAAAAATAAAAGAGAGGCCCACAGTATCCTGGGCCACATTTGAAAGAGCATTGCCAGCAGGTCAGGGAAAATATTCTTCCTGTTCGCTCAGCACCACTAAGACCACATTAAGAAAGATGTACTGAAGTGGGTCTAGGACAGGAGTACAAAGCACATTAAAGGAACTGGAGGAACTTTCATAAAAGAAGAGGCTCAGAGAGCTGGGGTTCTTCAGCATACAGAAGGCTCGGGGAAATCTTACCAGTGTATATAAATAGCTGATGGAAGGGAATGAAGAAGAGGGAGATAGATTCTCCTCAGTAGTAGCCAGTGACAGGACATGAAGCACAAGTGACAAGAATGACCACAAATTAAAAATCCAAAAATTCCATCTGAACAAAAGAAAGTACTTTCTTACTGTGAAGGTGGTCAAAGACTGGTACAGGTTGCCCAGAGGGGCTGTAGGGATATTCAGAAGTAGAACAGACACAGTCCTGGACAACTGATCCTGTTTGAGGAGTGGAATTGTACTAAGCGATCTCAAGAGTTCTCTCCAACCCAGATAATTCTATGACTTTTATTTAACTAGCTCTAGCTTATTCTCAACATAGCTGCCAACAACTTCATCTTTGTGAATTAGTAGGATTTTTGAAAAAAGTTTTATAGGTATTTAAACAGACTGATTCCTCATTGTGGCAGTTTCCCTGGTTCCAGTGATGGACTAAGTTTAGGCATTTATGAATCTTTCTGTGGTATCACAGTCTGTGATATTCTTGACTCTGTATTCCTTGGGACGTTGCAGGTGTCTTGAAGTAAATATTTTTGAAAGAACTTCCTTATTTGCAATAGTTTTGTTTATAATACCAAATACTTCACTTAAGAGGAAGTTATTTTAGTGTTATCTTAATAATAAGTTAAATACCTCATAAAACTGAGAGTCCATTGTAATATCTGGTGTTACAGCATTGATTTCACTAAAACTGAATGTTTGGAGGGATCTTGTGGAATTGCAGTACTTGTTCTGTGTTAATAATCAGTTTATTCTCTGAGATTGCAAGTTTTTCTAATCAAGCAAGACTAAAATTATTATGACATAGTGGAAAATCTTCCTAAGTAAATAAATAGATGGGGAGCTGTTTGATTTTCTTAACATTATTTAGAGTGACATCAAAAATAATTTAATTTCAGATTGTATTTATCTGGTTTATAGAACTTAAATATTTCTTTGACATAATTTGCTTTCTAGTTCAGTGAGTAAATGTTGTACTTAACCAATTGTAAAACAAGCTTTACAGAGCAATGATAATTACTGCATAGTAGGTCAGGCTCCTGGCACAATGCAAACAGTTTTCTTCACAGCTAAACCTCTAGAGTTTTGGAATCTCTTTTAATCTTCTCAGTCCTTCTTGACTTTGATGTAAGTTGCTTTTAAGTGTGCAGAGCTCCAGTCTGATTTGATCTTTAAGTTGGAGTGCTGTATCTTTAATTTGGAGTGCTGTATTTATATAAATACTTTGGTATTTAACAGTCCACTATGTCTCTACCTTAAAAATAAAGTACATAACCAGTAAAATAAGATACAGCTTCAAAAAAAAATAAAATTCCCCACTTTGACATTTAAAAATAGAATGAAAAATGTTGTAATTTAGAATGCTCAAGACAGATTTGTCAATTAGAAGAATTCTATCTTTTCTTTAATTCCCTTGATAAATTCTATTCAAGAAATTAAGATCTACTTTTTAATGAAGTAGCAGAAATTAATTAACTTTTAAGAGCTCATATAGAATTTTCAAACTATCTTCCAAATACTCAATTATTAATATTTCTTTTAATGTCTTTTATCAAAAGGTATAAAGTATGAGAGAATAAGAAATTATTTCTCATAAGTAAAAATTAAGGTATAAACTATCTAAATTTAGCTGAAAACTATTTCAATGAGTCATTTTGAATTTAAATTGAACTCCTGTGAATGCACTTGAAAAATTGTGATGGATTTTCTGTAGTGATTTGCTGGCAAAATTTGACTTCTTGGCACTGCTATGCTTTTTTCAGGACTTTCTGTTTATGTTTGCTAAATGCATTTGAATTTCATGTGGTCTGGCTGGGTGTTCCCTTTTAGCATTTTAGTAATACCACAATGATGAAAGCAGAGATACTGGAAATCATTCCTAAAACTTGAAACCCGAGGTTTTCTTCAAAAACAGTGGATTAGGGTCTCTGTGCTCTCTATTCTTCTGTGAGCTGTGTTTCTGTGAGAGGTTTTAGTGGGATATGAGGGACAGACTTGCATTTGTTTTCTGCAAACGGCTTAATTTCTTGCCTTCTGGCCTTATTTCCTGTGAGTTCATTGAGATTTAACTTTTCATGCAAGTTAATTTGTAATACACTGGTTACCATAATACATCTTCAAGGCCAATGTTAATAGGATTGAAGAAGGAATTGTGCATTGAAATCCTAGCACTGTATTATTGAAGTTTAAAAAGGTTTTATAGTCTGTGACATAGATTTCCAATTTAATAAGGTGAATGTCCGAACTATAAGATTTCTAAGGATAAAAAAACCCCCAATGTTATGCAATTGTGACACTACCAAAGTCAATGAGAAAACTCTCATTTATCCGCAGTTGTGTGGTCAGGTGGTTAAATGTCAAAGTCCTCTTGAAAGATTATCAGAGTTTTTGCTAGATGTGTAGATGTAAATAATGGCTCAGTATTTAGGCTGTGCATTTGCTGTGCATTCAGTTTGTAATCTGTCATAGATGATTTGGATCCTGAAGAACATTCTCCTATCCTACAGCTGATCAGTAGATGTGCACAGCTGAGTAAATGGGTTTGATGAGTGATTGCTCTGATTTTTGTGATTGGTTCTAATCTTCTGTTTCCTATTAGCTCTTCAGCTGACTTTCTTACTGATATTGCCATATGACATCTGCCTTTATTCCCCTAAAATGGCAGTGTGGCAGTGCCTTTATCACAAAACGTAGAGCAGAGGACTGTCAGCAGCTTTAGGCTGAGCTGGTTTTCCCTGGGTTAGAGTTGGTTGGAGCTGTGCAAGCTCCAGCTGAACTGCCAGGTGTGTGGGGTTGTGATTACAGACAACAGGAAAAACTATGAAGCTTAAAGGACTGAGACAAAGGAAAGCCTCTTTGATGGACTATGAATTAGTGTAGGCACTGCGACTTTTCTAGCTGCTTGGTGGCAACTTTGGGCATAGTTCATAGTCTTTCAATTGCTCACAGCTCCATTCACATGGCCGTGTTTAGGCACCCAAGGAACTGGTGGGGCATCTGTGTGTTGGCCATTCTGAGACAGGGGTCTTTACTTTCCACCTGCCTCCCATTTCAGTTCTATCTGTTCCTTTGTCAGCCTGGTTTTGAGGATTATCCAAGAGAATCTTTGTTTAACTTGGCAAACAACTACATAAGCCTCATTAGTCTTGCATAACAACTATAGTAGTTAAGACTTTAAAGCCCAGATTTCTACTTTCCCTAGAACCAGTTTCTGTTTTGAAATGTAATTATGTGTTTCAAGAACTGCTAATTAGCAGTTTTCCTTGAAAATTCACACAGGCTTATTCTAAGAAGTTTTGCCTTCATATGGGTTCTTTATAAATTCCAGAAATCATGTAAGTGTTCCTACATAACTCTGCTCAATTTTTTCCTTAAATAATCAACATCTTATTTTTGAACACTAGGATTAGAGATCTTACTCTTCTAAAGTTAGATATAAACCAATGGATGGATGTGACATGATACAGCAAGGGCTTACAATATAGACTTTGAATCCTTGCATCGTATGTTGGACCTGCAGCGGTGCCAAGGGGCAGCATCAGAATCAGAGCACAAGCCCCTCTTCTCAACAGCTTTCCATCTCATGTAAGGCAAAGCTCATCAAGTCATTTCAATTCCCAAAAGGGGCAAGGGAAGAGAGAAATAAAGGATGCAGCTGACCACTAACTCAGCTAGGCACTCAGATTTCCTGAAGCACATAATTTCTCGTTTATTTTATTTTTAGTATTTTGTCTCTTTTTGCCTCTAACCAAGCAGTTGTTATTCAAAGTATTTGTGTGTGTATCTTAGCTGAAGTCTGTCCTATGGATAAGAGGAAAGTAGCCAACTGTCC
Organism: Xenops minutus; assembly: GCA_035221455.1. Classification (NCBI taxonomy): domain Eukaryota; kingdom Metazoa; phylum Chordata; class Aves; order Passeriformes; family Furnariidae; genus Xenops; species Xenops minutus. The sequence goes on along the minus strand of JAWWEE010000105.1, from coordinate 87,395,159 downwards.
AAATCAGTTCGGGGCAAGCATTTCATGAGCCAAGGAGACAGGATACAGTATCAATAACATTTAGAAAACTTCCTATAGTGTTGCTCACCAACAAAAATTATATGCAGCACAAAGGAAATAAGCAACAACTCTTTTGGTCTTCAGATATTCTAAGTAGCACTAGACAACTTGTTGACACCATGTATCTTTTTTAAGTTAGTGTAGGTGGTATTGCATTTTTTTATTTAGTTAAAGGAAATGTATGATGCCTAGGACTGTTACTTACATTTTGAGTGGTTTTATTTGTTCAGTGAACTCAAGTAAATAAAGGTAATGGGACTCCTGTGCCAACTGTATGGCAGTAAGTACAGCTCTCTGCTAAGCCCACTCTACAAACCAGAGAGGACATTGAGATGTTTGTCACTTCTATCTTGCCAGAAGGATGACTCAAAATCAAATTGTAAATATTTAGTCACAGCCTGGCTCATGGCCTGCTCAAGGCAAGATCATAATGTGCTTGTCAAAAACATTCTTCTAATTGTTTTAATTATCCCAGAAAAAAATATAAACTCTTCTTTTTTCTACTTACACTGTTACTATAGCATATATTTTATATTTTCCCATGCTGATGCTGAGAAGCAGGAATGCTGACATGTAGGTGAAGTTTTGTGTATTCCTAACATTGAAGTCTCTGTATTTGAAAGGCATTGCTGAGAAGTAGTGACCTGTTAGATATTTCTGTGATAAAATTAAAATATCAGTTTCTAAAGGTGCTTGAAGGGGGGAAAAAAAAAAAAAAAAGGACTTCTATTACTGTAGAAAAAGCTTATGCTTCATACTGATCTGTGTGGTTGTTTTACATGGAACATAACATAATGCCCAATAACGTTTGGATAAAAGGTTGGGCAAGTGTTTCTTCTGTGTTTCACTGGGTAGGTGTTCTACTAATTAATAAATGACAGTGAAAAATAACTACCCCAGATTTTTATTTTTTTTATAACTGATTTTTCAGAAAGTTAATCAAGTTTTGTCTTTGCTATGTCATAAATCACATTTTAGCTCGTCTTGTAAACAGAGATAAAATTGCCTTCCCAACATATTCCATGTTTTCCTGTGTAATTAACACCTCGTTCACAGCTGTGTCTGCCTGTCAAAGACCTGTGGTCTTCTTCCTGACACTTCCTTGATACTTTGTTTAGACTGCTGAGATTTTAAGTGTCATCCTCAGGATACTTTAAATAAGTCCAAACAGGAAAAGGAAGGTGCTCCAAGAAGTCAACACTGTAGATCATTATAACTCAGAGGGACTATTTTAAAAGTCTGGAGCAATTTATCTTTATTTATTCCTTAGATTATTACCTCTCAACCTGTTTTTAATACTTTCTAGGGGAAGTTCATTGGGTGGGGGTTTTCTCGAGTCAGGGAATATTAGTTTCCATCTGTATTTCTGAAGTAGAGATCAGTCCAAAAGTATAGATCTATATAACCACAGCCCCCATTCCTTGTGCCTGCGTGCCTTTTCCAGCACTGTGCCCTCTGTCAGGCCATGCAAGCTCCTCAGTTGCTCAGTGAACTGCACCAGTCAACTAACCAATGTCAAAAACTGCTCCATCTTTTGTGGCCAATCCTTAGCCCAGACCAGTTTCCAGCTCTGGCTTGACCCAGGGCTGCATGGACAGTGTCACCAGCACAACAGAGGGCATGCTGGGCGTGGGTAGTAAGGGGCAGTACAGCTTTAATCCCAGTTTAGGCACCTAGTACTGTATTTTGGTTCTAAAAATTTACCTTGAGCTGCTCCAGTTAGACCCCTGCATGTGCAAGTACTGGTGGGATTAAACAGCTCAGCACATAACATATGTCTCAGCTAGTTAAGACCCAGGAATTTGGCACTCCAAATATGCTGAGGTGTTTTTTTCTTTTTTTTTTTTTTTTTTTTTTTTTTTCCACACTGCCCTTAAAGCACACTGACTGACAGAGGACTTTGATAAAACCATGGTGGTACTGTACATGTTACATGGCACAGCCCAGTGGATCAAACACATCCCCACAACCTTTGTTTTGTTCGTTCTTCAACTTGAAGGGCTTCAGATACCTACCTCTCTCAGGAGAGTCCCTGGCTTCTCAGCAAGAGGTTACCCTGGTGACCTGCAGGGTGGAAAGAAGAGAGTTTTTCCACTCTTGTCATCATCTTGTTCCCCTCAGCATAGATCAATATTACTGAAAGGCAGAGCATGAAAGTGGTTTCCTGCTGATCAGGGCTTTCACCTGGAAAGAGTGAAACTGGATTTTACTTTCTGTTCCTGAGATTACTTCTGCAGTTTGTGTCAGATCATTATTTAATAAAATACAGAAGCAAACTTAGACCTTAGCTTGCAGAAATACTCCTATGTGTTAATTGTGAGCTGTCAGTGAGCATTTTCATTTTTTCACTTTTTAACCCAAGTTTTTCCCAGGACAACCCCCTATTGCTTGAAGTTAATTTACATTTGCCATATACAAGGGAAAAATTTAGTCTTAATGGGTATAATACTTTTTTCTTTTCTTTGCCAGCACACCTAGATATTAGTTGTTCTCAGCTGTTGTTTCTAAAAATGTGCATCAGATTTCAGCTTGGCAATAAAGGTGTTAATTCCTGTAAATTACCCATTTTTATGTTGATGTTCGTAAAAAAAAAAAAAAAAAAAAAAAGTGCATATGTGAAAAAAAGCATTTGTTCAGTGAAGCTCTGTAGTAAAACATTATAATAGTTACATATGCGTGTGTTTTTTAGAATCTGAGTGGAAAGTCTCCCTTAAGTAGACATTTATGGACCTTAAGTTTTAAAGCAAATGATTTGCATGTGCTTTATATATACACAGATGGTAGTAAATGCACAAAAAAGGTGAATTGTTTTTGCAAATAAATCTCTTCCTTTTACTCTTGTTATCACATCCTGAAGCAGAAGGGTATGGCTGTTTGTTAATTAGGTTATATTGCACATATGTACTTACTGTGCAGTTCAAACTGCTGGTGCACAGTTTAATATCCCGAGCTCTGCTGTATTCAGACAAAATAAAAGTTCTTTACACCTCATCAAGATGCTTTGTTATTAGCACTATCAGTGTGCACTCACATTTGAGACAAAGCTTTAACATGTAACTGTAAATGTTACAGGGATGCAAATACAGTTTGTCATAACTATTAAAAACAGTATTAGTAGGTCGTGTTGCAGTGATTGATACAGAGTATTCATTTGGGATGGGTTTGATTTTGATGGTTTTTTACTAAGTAAGGCAATATATCTTTTCTTAAAATTCTTATTCCAGATCACTCCTTAGCCACAGCATTTATAAATGTCTGTTGTAATTTTCTGTTTCTAGGGAAGACGAGGCAAACCAGGCCTCCCAGGAAAACCCGGGCCACCAGGACCTCCTGTGAGTAACTAACAAGGGGAGTGGGAAATTTGCACTCTGTCCTTGAACATTGTTAACAGTTTTATAGCATGTTACTGGATCATAATTATAGTTGAAAATAATTGATTTATATGTGTTCTGCTCCATCAAACAGCTACTATTGCTAGCCTTTTGGTACAGCAAGGATAAAAGGACTGAGTCCACAAATATGAGGGACTACACAGGAGGGAAAGAGCAAGAGGCAGGCTTCAGCAGAGGAAGCAGAAATTGGCATTTCAAAGAAACACTGTCTATGTATGCTAAATATGAATACTGTGCATTCATTTCCTTAGTAAAAGTGTGATGCTCTGTGGAAGAAGGGATAATTTCCGTCTCAGAGGGGTAATTTGAAAGATGAAGGACTGTGTGAAGCATGTGCCAATTGTCTGAATGGTGGGAAGGATTATACCCAGCACTGGAATGAGCATTCAGCTGTAGTTCAAATGAGTTGATTGAAGAATTAAAAAGATTAAGAAATACATGTCTCTATGAAAGGATTTGTAATAAGAAGAACTAAAGGGCTTAGCTCAGATCTAAGAGGTTTGGGATTTTACTTTTCTCCTTTTTTTTTTTTAAAAAAAAAAAAAGATAAATGTTTTAAAATTCAAGTCATGCATGGATGTCTATTAGTGTTAAATGAATGTAGCCTTTCTTGGTCATATTAGTAAAATTCCCTATATATTGTATTGTAAAAATGCTCTTGTGCACAAACACAAGCAGCTGTTTGTGGATTAAGTCAACTTCTGCTGCTTTGGATTCTTAATATTAAACAAAGATTTCATAATTCCTTTTTCTGCTTACCTGAAATAGGTAAAGGCTAGTAGCTTATGTATCTGAACATTTGATTCATGTGCTTCACCTCATCTGATTTGTAGAGAAGAGTGAACTGATGCATGAGATCCAATGTAGATTGTCATCCAGCCTTATCTAAAAGAAAAACTGCATAAATTTTATGAATACTTTTTCCTTGCAAAATCTGTTCAGAAAGAGGAGTTGATGATGGAGTTCATTTATCCTGCATAAAACAAACTAGTTAAAAATTAGTCTTTTTCACAGTTTGGGCTTTCTATTGCTGAAATGGTCCTGCAGACTGCAGGAGGCAAAACAGAAGAAAGGAGTGATACAGAATCTTTCTTAATACAAATGCCAAAAATAACCTTTAAAGGATAAAAAAGCAAACCCTAACAGAGGTCAATGTTAGTTCTAATCTACTTAGCTTTTTGTGAGCTGGTGAAAAGCTATTTCTCCATTACAGATTTCTGCCATCACAGATTTGCTGGCAGGTCAGGCTTGTGAAGATTTATGATCCTTGACAGATATACCAGAAATCTTGAGTGGAAGCTAAATTGTGCTTCTATTACTGAGATGTATTTCAGATTTTCTTACAGCAAAAGGAAAGCCCAACTTTGTCAGCATGGCAACATCCCTACAAGGAACTCTGTGTGAGTAGTGTAGCCTAGTAGTACATACGAGAAAAGCATTCCTCAAGCAGCCATGGCATAAATATTGTCTAAAAGTGTTTGTTTCTGGTGTAACTATCTTGGTGCACTCCTTGCTTGGATGCAGCTATACCACCATCTCGTGTTTCTCTTCCAAGACTGAGAATATAAAGCACAGAAAAGGCATACTCTAAAAGCAGTAATGCCTGCTAATGTGCATTGGCAGTGTCCCCATGGTTAAAGTGCCACAGCTTGTACATACCAAAAAAAGCTTCAACACAATCCATTGTTCCCCTTCTATTTTTCAAGGCTCAAACCATATTCAATTTTGCTATACTGTGTTTCCAGTCACCTCTTCTCTACTAATAGTAAGCAGCTTCCTCATGCACATGGATATATTGTCAGCCTTTACTTTGTCCTTTCCAAAGTCCAACAGAACTGTCACGCCTGCAGGGTGGTTTCTGTCATAAGTTTGGCATACACAGGGTACAAAATGGTTAACAGATTGACTGAACATGTAAAAATTACACTCTCCAGTATAGATAAGTTTGGGTTTTGGCTGATGTTTCAAAAGAATATGAAATTTGTATTTGAGAAAAAGGAAATTCAGTCAGTAATTTTCAGGGTAGCTACAGCACACACTGTGTGTTTGAAATTAGTAAATTTACCTAATTTATTTATCAGTTTATACCATGATGTTAAGTATTTAGTTTAAGTATTAGAACAGGTGTTCATGAATGACAAAAAAAGAGCAAACCTGTAAGAAGGAAAGTTCTGCCTCTATGAGGAAGAAGCTAGTGGACAGCATACAATACTCAAGGGATTTATTGTAAAAGGCAGTCCTAATAATAATATGTGCAGATACAGATTTGTGAGGAAAAGATCGGGGGTAAAATTAAAGAAAACTGGAAGGTTTCAAAAATTGCTGTGCTTTCACATGACAGCATTACAAGGACACATTCTAACAGTCAAATGGCAGCATGTAAGACTTTTCTAATCTTTTATCAATATCTCATCTTTTTTATTTTTCTCCCCTTAACCTAATTTCTAGGGATTTTTTTTTTTTTTTAAATTGATGCTTGTAGTGAGTTTCTAGTCTCTTAACATTATCTTCATATGTTTGGTTAAAAATCTGCATCAGGTGTCAGAAACTTAGATTGATTGGCAACTGGTAATTAAACTACTCAGTTAAAGTGGGACTTTCTATTCAATTTCTTCCAAGTATCCTTTCTTATGTGTCATTTTCCCCATATCTTTTCTTTTATGTAACTGTTTTTCCTTGGGAGCAAATTCTGTACTCGCAACAGTCAAGGAGTCAATGAGGATTTTTACTGATCATTTGTAAAAATATTTTTGTAAACCTACCCAGGTATGCTCCTCCTTTGAGCATTTGCTTAAAGTCTATAATATTTAATAGACTTGTAAAGTGTTCTTTTATTCCCCTGTTTCAGACTTCATGGAATGCATCCTTGCTGTCTGGTGTTGGGTTTGAGTACTGTTGTGTTATTTGAGTACAGGAGACCCGAGATGTGTGCTCACACGTCTCTCATTCCAGCAGGTAACAATTTGTGCCGAAGACAGGCATCCAAGTGGGTTAAGCAGAGCAGCAGCTCCCTCTAGTGCTTTTTGGCCCCTTCCCCGCTTTTAAAGAGCCTAGATAGCAGTTTAAAGCTTCAGTTAAATACACTATTCACTTCAGTCTCAGAAGCGTTCTGAAAATTATAATTGTGAAATAAAAATCTCTGTGCCCTTCAGATGTATTTTATATATTTGCTTGCTTCCATTTTCTTCTAAAGCCTTCTGAAAGAGAGACTGTCTCTTTTACATGCTGTTATCCTGCTCGGCATGGCTCTTCACTGAAATTGAAATGCTGATTTATAAAACAAAAAGAAATACTGTGATAATAGGCTTCTGCGGGGTTATAAGCCCAGCATTTTGATCAGATTGCAGAACTAAGCTGATTGTTTTTTTCTGCCACAGCCGTTAATAAAAAGTCTACAGGACAGAGAAAGACAGAAAGGGCTCCCAGCATAATATAGGTACTTTTGTATTATGTTTAATGGCTTTCTAGTGTCCATACCTTTTTTTTTCTCTTTTTTTTTTTTTTTTCACTACTTAAAAGCAAATCACAGAATCATGTAATGAGTAGGGTTGAAAAGGATCACTGTGAGTTATCTAATACAACCTCCCTGCTCAGGCAGGGTCTTCTTAGAGGGTTTTGCACAGGATTGTGTCCAGATGCTTCTGGAATGTCTCCAGTGAGGGAGACTCCACAACCTCACTGGCCAACATATTCCAGTGCTCAGTCACCTGCACAATAACGTATCTGAACTTAATATGTTTTTGGCCTCAGGATGTACAGACTGAATTTTGCAGTCTTCACTTAGCCAAAGTGCTTTTCTGGTCTTGGGTTGTAGAATTACAATCTTCCTCATTTTGTTCAGAGTTCTATTAAGAGGAGATAATTTATTTTTCTGTTTGTTCTGCCTAGAGAATAGCTGTCTGATGTCTGCCACTGTTTTACATGTTATGGTCAGTTGTGAGAGCTTTTGTGGTTGGGTTTTTGGGGGAGGTTTATTTCTTTTTACTTTTACATGAATCAACAGGTAGTCACAATTACTCATTCTCTCAAAGCAACACATCCAAAGCTTTTGTTTTCAACCAATAGATTTAATAGATTTACTTTGTGGTGGCTATTAGCCCTTGAAGCTCATCATTCAGTTCATCATTTACTTTTGCAAAGGGCTGAACTTTGCTTGGAAGATTAGCTTTGTGTTATATTTTAAAGTCTAAAATTAAAATAGTTACATTTTTGTTTTTGTTCCATGTGATGCAATAGAAAATTTCACTTGAATTTCGTCATTTAATTACATACAATTTTGGTCTTGTGATTCAATACATATGTCATTGCCACTAAACTAGTTATCTTAAGTAGCCAGCAGTTCACCTTGGAAATTTCATTTCCTCTGCCTCAGGAAATATTGTCATTCCTCTACCAATGTTTTGAAAGTGAGTGAATGTTATCATTTAATTACAATAAACAGAAAATCAAAGCATAAAAGTGAAAAGCACAGTGAAAATTGTCAGTAGCATTTCTGGTTGACCTGGACTTTGAGCTGCTTTTAGAAGAATATTAAAAATGCTTACTTGACAGTATGGAAATGGCTGGCAAGCATTGGTCATATTGCTTATTTCTATGCATTAATTTTTTTTTTCCATATCAAAATGGAATTTTTTTCACGTACGCTGTTGTGGCAGACATTGTACCTTCATCATTCTTTCCATTGCTCTCTGGAATATGATACAACATTGCACATCTGCACTGAGGAGTTTCATGATGTTTTGCATTATAGTAATGAGAAAACCAGTTTTTTTATTTAAGGGACAGGAACCAATGTGAAATAAAAAGATAAAGTGATTTCACTGAGTCACTTGCAAGCTATGTTCTCTGAAATGGCCTTATCTTGAGATGCAACCAGTGCAATTTACTTGTTACACATTTTACCACATAGACTGTGAGAGTGGGTTGACTTTTTCTACGGTCTCATCTTTACAGAAATGCAGGCAAACTATAAAAGTAAGGGGAGGAAAATATAGTGTAAACCCCCATAATTTCACAGTTTGGAGCTATTTCCCTTTAAGCACCTGTGTTTCTATTCCTGCCTTTTCTATAGAAAGAACATCTGAAACCTTTTTGTTATTTTAGAAAACAATCAGGACACATTCTCAGTTCTTTTCTTATTCATGCAATTGTACTCTCCCTGTGCCTCGCTTCTCTCAATTACACAACTTTATATTAAAAAAGCAAAAGGAAACCCCGCTCAAGTGAGCTTCAAAGTGGCAGATGTGCAAAATTCTCATTCAAAAGCTAGAAACTGCTGGTACAATAATTCTTCAATTGCTGTTAATGTCATTGCTGCTTCACTTGCAAACCAATGCTACTGTTTTTGGTTTTTTGGTCTATAGAGGCTTAAGAGTGGATTGTGCAACTATATTAGTGGAGAGGAACAGCGTGGAAGGAAAGAGATTGCAGTTTAGGAAAAAATCTGGAATAAAAATGTTTTCTGTTGTACACTTGTTTAAATATAGTGCTATACTAATTTAATTATAGAAAGAATTATGAAAATATAAAAATATTAAATTTATGTCAATTTTTGAAAACAGAAATACTAAAACCAGAGGTCATCCATCTCTAGTAACACAAAGGCTGTGGCATGGTCAGGAATACAACCCATATGCCTTAAGTTCTCCTTGACTGTTTTAGTCATGAGACAGTTCTGGGGTTTTTTTGAGGTTATATCTGTTTTTCAAAATTATTATATCTGTTTTTCAAAATTATGACATATAAAATGGCTCTTCATTTTGTCAAGAATTATTTATTTCATGTACAAATAATATCTGAGAGATTGAGGTTGGTGCCAGATACAGTGTTCAATTCTTCCTGAGGTGTGTGGCTGCCACAGTTTCATTTCTGGGAAAACAGTAAAAGAGACAACATGGAGCACGGTGACAAATGCAAAGAGAGAATGAATTCTTGCTTTTGACTCCTTGTGGGATTGCAGAATCCTGCAAGGATCCTGGATTCAAAGATTTGACACCACAGGATTGCAGTGTTGAAGTGGAGACATCTGGGCAGTGTCACCGCAGTTCAGTCCCAGTTCTGGATCACCATCTTTAATATGTATATCAAAGTAAAAATTCTGCCATTAACTTCAGAAATGAGAGTGGAGTGAGCATCTCAGTGAAAGCAATTTGACTATATTGATCTTATTTTTAACATAAAATTGAAGTGGCAATTTGCTTCAAAATAACATGAATGGAAGAATGTATGGCCTTGTATCTCTTCCGATGCTGGGAACAAAGAGGGAGTGAGACACCTGTGATGTTTCATGTGACTTACAAATTTTCCTAATGTCCTCACTAACACAAAAGCTGAAGAGGGTAATTTGTGGTGATAAAAAGCCCCTGAGGAGGAGAGTTTTCTTTGTGCCCTGTCTGTGTTACATACAGGTCAATCAAACTAAGCGATTTACTTAAGTCTATTGTAATCTTATTAATGTAGTCAAATGTTTCCTACAGCCATTGTGAGCAGCTGTATTTCATATTGCATTATGTGAAATTTTCAACTTAAAGAGAGTAACTATGCTAATTTTTAAATTTATTTGAGTTTTAGTTCATAGATTCTTGACTGAACTTTTCGTGTTCTGTTCTCTTCTACAAAACTTAAAGATCTCATTGAGGGCATCTTTTTTGGCAGACTATGCCAAAAAATGGTTTTATTAATGTCCAAAAGTGGTTTTGCTCAAGCACTTTTTTTAATCTCTCCATCCTAAGCCTGCAATTGAGTAGGAAGTTCCTTTTTCATTGTTGAATTTCTTGATGAAAGATGTGTGCCTTGCAATGCTAATTAAACTAGGAAGTTAGTGTTCTGTAGAATTCTGACATTCCTCAATTTTTCTTTCTGTACTCTTAGGTTAAGAGTCTACCTGTTTACTCACACTGTGAGCTGCTTCCACATGAGAACCTGTGCTTTGAGTTAGTGGAAATGGTTTTAAAATGCTGCACAACAAAGATGTTGCTCACACCAGAAGGGATTTGTATTAGAATTGATGTGGATGTCACTACTGCCTTCTCTGACAGACCAATTCACTTCAAAATAAGTCACTGGTTTTCAGAACTCAGAATTAGTTTAAAAACTAACTTTCTTCCTCCACTGTGGAGGGAAAAAAAGGTATAACAAAGTTACAGATAATAATTTACTGCATGGTCAAAGAAAAATCTAAACTCTTTTACATCCCCGTTGCTCTTTGTATACAGGTATGCAAACATAAACTTAGTTAAATTAAAATGACCTTCTGATACATATTTTTCTATGTAGGGTCCTTCTGGACTAGAAGGAATTCTGGATTCATTGGACAAGCACTATAATGAGGTATGAAGATTTGACACAGAATCTCTATGGGTTTATGACTAAGAAGCATCTAAGAAAGAAATGACCGCAGTTTTGATCTCTGTGAACCACATTCCAAATTAATCCAAAAAGTAGTTCCTTCCATATTTCCTTTCTGCATCCCTTTACAGGCTCAGTCAACACTGCAGTCGCATACCTACTGTGTCATCTATCCTGCTGTCTTGCCTCCCATCCATTTTCTACTCACTTATTTTTGAGTGGTGTAACTCAAAAAGGTGCTGAGTGGACCACATAGATGTTAGTGGGAAGCACCAATTGCCCATTTCTAAAACTAGTTGCTCTAAGCTGTATCTGACATTACTTTCTTCGCCTACTCTGTCATAATTCTAAGAGTAAAATGGAAAGACGAGGAGGCATAATTTTGAAAAGATATGCTGGCAATCCATGAGAATTGTCCTTATGTTTGTATTATAGACTAATAAAAATATTATCCTAATTATAAAAACACCTGCAGCTAAAAGCACTTATAAGAAAATTGCATAGCACAGTGTTCCACATGACAGAGCTTTTAAATTCTGACTACAAACATCTCAAATTATTTAAGCAGTGGTAATGTCTGCCACTGTAAGAGATCTTAATTCCGAGATCACACAAACCGGCTTAATTGATGCCAAAGTAGTTAATTTTTCTGACCAGAAAATTGTATTTCATTCAAAGACTTATGAAGCACTACTGCAGCAATATATGTTCAATATAAAAACTAATGTGTGTATCGCACGTTAAGTCATGAAGGTCAAGCCTGGAAGACATCCATTTCTTTTAAGATTAGAGTGTGCAACAATAAAGAACACATGATTTCAGGGTATTTTTCTTATGTACCATTCCCAGACAAGTACTAAAATCTTCAATAGAGATTCTAGAGCTAAATTCATGTCAAATATAGCTTTCCAGTTGTTTTTATCAGTTAAGTGATTTCTCTGTTATTTCTGATATTTAATCCATTCCAAATCAATTTCTGGGTTTGTCTGCTATTTCAAATGTGTTTGTTGAAGTTCTCTATATTTTGGTTTTACATCTTTGGTTTTTGTACTAATTAATTTTTTTCCTGACAAAGAGTTTTCACTGATACCAGCTGTGTTTCCTCTATCAGTACAATATTTATTGTCACTCATTCCCCACCTCTGCTCTATGAATCTTTTATCCTGATAGTACCTTTAAGGTTATTCTGCAAGAGGAAATACAAAGAGTGGTGATCTTCAGGAACTGAAATGCACCTGTCTAAAAAAAAATAAATAATTTTTCTTATTATTGTGAGGGTCTATGTATTATTAAGATGGCTTATATTTCCTAATTAACAATATTCTGGGAAAAAACGTAGCCAGGCTGCTATGGGTCTATAAATTATCTATCATTTAAATCCCATACAGCTTACCAACTTTTTTTCTCTCAGCTGTCTAGTTTGAAGACTTTAATCACTCTGTCACAAGCAATTAACTGTTTAACAAGGAAATACTGTTTTATTCCAGATGAAAGAGGAGATGGCTTTCTGATTCAAGCAGCAGGTTTTAAATATGCAAAATTTCTGTAACTACATGTTCAGAACCTCCTAGACTCAAATTAAGTCTCCAACTGCTACAGCAAATATATTAGTTCCTATACATTTTATGATGGGAATGGGATGTTTCCATCAAGGACAAGACAAAGAGGTCATCAAAGACAAGTTCAGCTTCTCTGCTTTGCATTGATTCATTTAGGTAGATATATGCACCATAACTTTCCTTTTTCCCCCACACTCTTACATAGTATGACAAGAGCTGATTTTGTCCTCTGCACCTTGGAGACATCCAGCAATTTTTCACATTCCAGTATATCACTTGCAGTGTGCCTCAGTTATTTGAAATGGTAAACTGATACTTGAGTGATATTCTCAGGTTTCTGAGATTCCTTACAACACAGGAAATGGTCTTGTGATCTTCCATCACTTTATACACGTTTTTAAGGATCTCACAAGGTCTTTTAGTTTAGTGTTTTAAAATGTTTATGTTGTGACCACATTTTGGTTACTATAGATATCTTAATACCTTCTTTTTCCCTAAGGATATTAGTACAGCTTCTTTGTGTTGGTATTTTCAGGAACCATGAGAAACTGCTACAAAGAAATGTGGTGGCTCTTAAAACTCATCATAATTAATAATGTCCTTTTTTCTTCTGCTAATTTCTGTTTCTTAGCAGATTACTTTCCATTCTTCTGAGTTCTGTATGATATCAATAAGCAGTTGTAATTGCATGATGTATTTAAATAATATGTTGCAACCAAGGCTTTTCTGGCTCAGTGTCAATCCATTTATTGTCTAAGGAGGCTGGAGTGCAAGTCTTTAAAAGCGTAATGTACTTGATGCATGTATACAGTGAAAGAGAGCACTATAAATACAACTGCTGATTACAGCAGCAAATTGTGATGTACAGCACACCAGGATCAGCAGTCTGTCTTTAATGAAGGTGAGGGGAACCTACTGAGGATGGGTAGTAGCATCGATCCTTAATGTGTTGGGAGATGAGGCTGGAGCGTTGCTTCCCTCACTCTTCCTTTATGCTTGTTCTTGCAAGGCATGTGACTATTTTTATATTCCTTCTTGTTATGTGTTTTGCACTTTCAGTGTAAATGAGATGCTTTGCATGTGTTCAATATATGCATTTTGTTCTCTTCTTTTTTGCCTAGAAACTAGTTTTGCTCTGTACTGTGGGTTAGATTCCTTCAGTGATTGCTAAACAATGTCTCATGATTTGAGTTTGTGTACTCCCAGGCCTCTGTTATCATCCTTTGCCTGGGATTTCAAGGCCTCTGTCATCTTTTTTACTTACCAGTTTTCCACGCATAGACAGAAGGTCACTTTAGTCAAACTTGCTTCTAAACATCTTTGGAAAATGCATACAGATCGGTTTAATCTAAAATGTTCTTCAATGCATAAAAATAAAAAGTAAACCAAACACAAAGAAACTGAAACTCTATTACAAATGTTTCAGAATAATTCTAATTCACAGTAATTTTAGATTATTCTGGAATAAGTCATTATTAATTTTCTAATTTTTTTTGTTTGTTTCACTGTATTTTACTCACATTTTGTTGTAAAGAGCAAATTACCTATAAATACACAAAGACCATAAAAGTAAGTGTTTGGTCTAATAGCATCTTTTTTTTTTCTTCATGTGTGCAAAAGAAATGCACAACTCGCTATAAATCATAATTTATTGTGTACTTATAATGACAGACACTTGTATTGTTCTCAGTCCAATGGTAGTTAACTACTTCTCAGTAATGCTCAGATTTCTTTCTCTGGGTATCTGCCTCTTGCTCTGAAGCTGATTTTGGTAACTGGTGTACCAACAGTGTTTAGAAACCCTAAGCACTGAAGAAGATCCATCAGGACATTAGCACTTCCAAAACAGTTTTATTCACTTTATATTCAGTTGCCTACTTCTGAAAATATTAGCAGAGTGCAAATAGCACTTTTATTCATCATGATGTTTCCCTGTTTTAGAGATACAGAAACTGGAACATAGCAGTGGATTTGGCTTGGGTTTTTTGGCTTCAGCCTAGTGGCATATGTTTTAGGACTTGGATTCTTTAGACTGGTGCTCATTTTTCAGGGTCTTTCTTTTTGGTTTCTTTTTCCATTGTCATTAAAATAAAACTCATTCCCCTTAGGTAGTTTGAGTCTGGCTTTGTGGAAAGGAAATAATTTGCTTTGCATTTTATTGTGTCTTTACCTCATAGAGAAGGGTAAATAAATGCAGTGCAATAAACACCTGAGCAAGTATACAACCTTATCCCCTGGTCCTTAAAGCTGTCTGCTGTCTTTGAGGAGCACTGTGATGAGCCTGTTGACCATGTTCATTCCCCCTCCTTCTGCCTCACTACTGTTGTAGATGTAAATTAATTCTACATTTCATGCTGCTCAAAACTAAAAAGCTTGTGGTTTTGTCACAGAAGTGGGCTTTATTCTTTCCTAACATACTTGAGGAATGTACTATAACAATGAGTATACAAACAAGCTTTTTTCAGTGAATTTTTTTTTAAAAATCACAGAATTGCATAGCAATATTCAGCATAGACATTTCCCTTTTATGCTTTTTCTCATCTTCTGCTAGTCCAGCTGCAGTACGAATGCACCATAAAGGATGTGTTGATGCAGTGCATTACCTAGTTGTATTGCATAGGCATTTGTTATCGCTTTCTAGTAATAAATTAATTTACATACTGGTAAATTACAAGGAATTGTTATGGTAAATAAATTGTTACCGTAAATGGTGATGTTTTCTGATCTTTGTGATATTTCTTTCCAGAGTGATACAAGACTACTAGGATTACTTGGGACCCCTGGACTTAAAGGCCAGAAGGGAGATGCTGTAAGCATTTAGGATGAATTTGGAGAAATTTCAAAGTGCCTGTCTAACCTGTCTCTGCTACACTTAACACAGTATCTTTTATTTGATTTATCACAATGGGCTTTGCAGGAATAGATTTTAGAGATGATTGGCACTTTGATCTGTGTAGTCCAATATCCAGCTCATCGTGCTGTCCTGCAGGAGCACCACATGATCCCTTATCCTCAAGTATAGGCAGAAAGGGAAAATGCTGAAAGGATTATGTGTGGTTTCTGTAATGCTGTCTGAGAAGTCAAATGAGCTGGCCTGCCTGTTATGTGGAAAAGATTCTGAAAAAGATGAAATTCAGAAAATATTTTGAATAGAAAATCATGAATATTTAAAGCAGCTTCTTTGTAACAATGGGACTTCCTATACCAAAAATACTTATAAACAGCCTCTAAAAATTACATGGAAGTCAGATTCTGAATTCACACCATATGACAGTATGTTGTCGATAGTCTTCTGTCCTGTGTAAACAGTGAGATGATTTTTTAACAATTGCATGCTGTCCAACCTTATAAGAGAAGAGACAAGCACTCTGGATATGTGACAGAATTGACAACATTTTCTTATTGAGAAGCCTGCAGATCTACTATAGAAAACAATCATTTAAATTCATTTGCACATGTTTAAAGCTCAGTTTCCATTGCAATAATAGTTAGGATTTTTTGGCTCACATAGAACAAAGTACAATTGAAGAAGAGAAGAGGTTTATCTGCATTTGTCAGAATATAAAAGATTTTTAAATTTAATTCATTTTGTTTTAAGGGTGAAAAAGGAGAACTGGGAATGACCGGTGCAAAAGGAGAAAAGGTAGTTTAATTCCTTGCTTCTGTGTTCATGTGTGATACTAGAACTTGACTAAATATACCGATTATTAATGAAATCTTGGAAAATACACAAAGGATCAGGAAAATATATTTGGGCACAGGAAAAGTTGTCAGTCTCTGTCTCTATTTTTACAATCCCCTACTAGGGTGGGTATTTACACATGCAAGTAAATTTCCTTGTTCTAACAGCTCACAAAGTCCTTAGCTTTAAACACATTCAGACTTCCACTGAATACCAGTTTAATATTGTTTATGTAAGTTTATGAGAAGAGACTGCCTCATGAATTAGGCACAATTAATATTTTTTCAAGTTATGAATGTGATCTTCAATATCTATATGAAAAAATGAGCCTTTAAATTAATAAAATTTATAAATAAACTTTCTAATTTAGTATCTAATTTAAGCATAAATTTTCCAGAATGATTGGGGGCAGAGGGGATGTTACAGGTATGTATTCTGCTTTTCTAGGACTGTATGATGTACCCAGTTCTTCATTTACTGATTAATAGACATTTTGCTATTCAGGTCTTAGGCTTCCACTTAGTTTCTTTGGTCATATCTTTCTATCTAAATAGTTTTCATACAAGCAGAAACTTTTTTTCCACTCTGTCAATATCACAGATTTGGGATTTGTGTGCTATAGAGCACTTGTACTTGAGAATTTTTCAGTTTTAGATGCATTATCGTTCTCTTTAGTTCATGTTCCTGACCCTCCCTTGTGCTCCTACTTGAAAGGATCACATATGGCATGGTCTTGGCATTAAATCAACATCATCCCTCAAGTAAACTTTTGTAGTTCATATATTTGTGTTTCATATAATAGGTTTCAAAAAATGCTAATTTTTCAAGGATTCTTCAACAAAACCAGACATTTGGACTATTTACCATTTAAAAAAAATCTTTATTCACCTCTTCCCTATGTTTCCTTAGGGTGAGCCTTCTGAAAAAGGAGACAAGGGAGATCCAGTAAGTATAGCATGTTTTGAACTGATGTGGATAATTTACATTCAAAATTTGTTTCATATCATATTCATGCTGCAGTTCCTTGTATACATTCATCAGATTGAGGGATTATGTGATATAGCATATGCACTGTCTCCTTCTTACATATGTGTCAAGGTCAAACAGGTTATAAATAAAAAAAAGATGCCCTGTTCTTCAGCATTTCTGTTGTCAGTACAGTTGCTTAGATATTTGTGATTAACATACTTTAATAACCAAAATAAGGCTACTTGTAATAGTGTGTGCTTTTGGAGGTGAATACTGTGTACTAGATGAGATGTAGTGGTGAAGAATACGCTTTTGACTGGAAAAGCTCTTAAGCAAATCTAGTGTTTTCAAATATTTTTTTTCTTTAAAGCATTAGGAAAACCTGCAAACATAATTAGTTTGAAAGAGGAATGCCTTTTAGAGTTTGCACGAGGCATCAGAAGTTCTTTAATGCTTTCTCAAATTTAAATTTGCAAACTGTATTACAATGTTTTAAGGAAGCAAATTAACCTCTTAGTTGATATTAGTTATGGTTGTATCTGCTATTTTCAGGGAGAGACTGGAATGGCGGGATCAAAAGGAAACAAGGTATTTTTTTACTTGTACACACTATATACATTTCTGATATACATCACTGATTCTGGGAGGCATAACAGTAAACTTGGAAATTTTTTTGTTTTCTCAAACACTATCATTAGGGTGAAATGGGAGACCCTGGACCACCTGGTCTTATTGGAAATCCAGGATCAAAGGTAAGTTTAAGGTATTTTTGTGGTATTAACAGCAAGTGCATTCTTTGCTGTTGTGTAAGAGGACTCTGAATGCTATCAACTCTTTAGCTAGTATTAAAGGACAGAGAATACATCTAGTTTGTATTAAAAGTTTGTGCTTGGATCACGGCTATTTTACATAGGATTTACATTTTACATTAAGTTCTGTTGATCTCAGCATCACTCAGACAGGAACAAAGCAAAAAAAGCTGTGCAGCTCTTCAGAAGGGCCTCAACAGGTTGGAGAGATGGGCAGAGGACAATCTCCTGGTATTCAACAAAGGCAAGTGCAGGGTCCTGCACCTGGGGGAGGAATAACCCCCTGCACTAGGACAGGCTGTGGGCTGAGCTGCTGGAAGCAGCTCTGAGGAGAAGGATCTGGGGCTCTTGCTGGGCAACAAGCTGTCCATGAAGGCCAATGGGATCCTGGGGTGCATTAGGAAGAACACTGTCAGCAGGTTAAGGGAGGTGATCCTGCCCCTCTGCTCAGTCCTAGTAAGGCAAATCTGAACTCCTTTATCTGGGTCTGGACTCCTCAGTTTCTCCACAAGACAGACATGGAGCTCGTGGAGTGGCTCCAGTGAAGAGTAACAAAAATGATTAAGGGACTGGAGCGTCTCTCTTATGAGGAAAGGCTGAGGCAGCTGGGCCTGTTCAGCCTCAAGAAGAGGTGACTGAGGGGGGACCTCATCACTGTCTATAAGTGTCTGAAGGGAGGGTGTCAAGAGGGTGGATTCAGCCTCTTCCTGGTGGTGCCAAGCAATAGGATAAGAGGCAACAGGCAGAAAATGATGCACAGGAAGTTCCACCTGAATATCAGGGAGAACTTCTTTACTGTGCCAGTGATCAAGCACTGGAACAGATTGCCCAGAGAGGTTGTGGAGTCTCCCTCACATATTCAAGAAACTGCAGTGTGCTCTGGAATGACCCTTCTTGAGCAGGGAGGTTGAACCAGATGACCCACTGTAGTCACTTCAAACCTTATCCATTTTGTGATTCTGCAAAGAAAGCAACTGAAACACAAATGTACTTGACAATTTCTCGTGATGCCTTGAATGGTATCAAATAAAGGTAGAATTGGAAATTGTAAAAATGTAACCTCCACCCAATACTATTCATGTTAGATATGATAGTACCCAAATTTTAGATCATCGAAAGAAGTCTCAGTGATAATGGGTGTGGTTATAGAACCTACAAAACTGTTGTCTCAAATATGATTCTTGAAATCTTGATTTGTTCTTTTGTTATGTCTTTCTCTTTAGGTTTTACCTTTGTATTGACTTCTATTTGCTTTGTATACCTACCTTGAGTTTTGTATATATCACTCCACAAGATTTATTGGACTAAATGTTAGAGTAAGAGAGAATGAGCAAACTCTCTGCTTCTTACTCCATGTGGAAGATAATTTTTAATGTCAGATGTTTTATTCTATTTATATATAAGAATGCTTTACACCAAATTACAGTAGTGTGTTGACTTTTACCTGTACTGTATCATTTCACAGGGACTGCAAGGCCCTCCAGGACCTGTCGGACCCAGGGGACTGCCAGGAGAAGTCGTATGTATTATGCAGTTTCACCAAGCTGTAGCAGTGTGCTGTGTGAACAGTTAGCCAGTGAAACAGTTCCACAGAAGTTATCATAGGTACTGCTTTTGTGGGTGCTACTATTGCAATCATGTGTTGAAGCACAGTCAGGTGGGATGCCTCCTTCAACAGGCCGCTATCCTGAGTTTTCATAAAACATCTGTATCTTATCTGCTGTGCTTCAATTTATGTATAGATCCCCAGTCCTGGTGTGAAAGATAACTAAATACTGCATTCTCTCTTACTTGTGCTGCCATCATGCCACTTGAGTTCATAACTTCTGCTTTTGAAACTGCTGTTGTGGATCTTTGATAAAGCGACATTTTGTACAGATAAATACTAGATATAATGTATGTAGATGCTAGATATATATGATCTTGAAGACTCATATTTATACATGCAATTCTAGTATGAAAAAACATATTTAAGTGTATTATAGAGATGTGTTTATCTCGAGGCTCTTTGTATTATCTTCTAAAGATTAAACATTATGGATGAACAAATATAATAATTCATTTTATGCAGTATGATTAAAATTATGAAAGGTTAAGAATTGTTTTACTTACATCACTGAAGAGTCATCCAGCAGATAAGACTTCCTTCTTTTCTATTCCTAAGAAATCCCTTGAGCTTAGTCCAAAAAGAGTTGCAGAAGAAGAATTGGGAATAGGGTAGGCCATGATGCCTGATCCATAATCAGTACATTTAAATTTCCATATATTTTTATATTCTTCTTTAAGGTACTTTTTTTTTTCCTCATGCTTTTAATTTGGATGGCTTGGTGAAACAAGTAGCTGTCTGTATTAAACAGAGAAGGCAGCAGAGAAAGCAAACACACGATAGCTGAACCTTCACTATTGGCATGGAAATGTCATCCATCATAAGTCAGTGTTCACAAAGTTTTGTTTTACACTGCAAAGAAAAATTAAAACAATATGTGTTTGTCTTTTTCTTAGAAAGTTCATTTTCCAGTCCAGCTTAAGTTTTGTACTTAGATTTTACTGTTCAGTTTGGGCAATTTTGTCCTTTACTGTGAAAATTACTGGTATTAACAAGACTCGTGACTAAATAGTTAGTTGAATAACATTGAAGGGTCATGGAAAAAGTTTTCTGTATTTGTTACAGCATAGTAAGAAACCAAATTAAGCCTTCTTTATTTTTTAAGTGGCTTCTATTTAGATTTTAATCTTTTTTATTTCTCTGCATTTGTAAAAATCCTTAATGAACAGGACAAGGGAAAGTACTGAAGTTAAAATCAAAATGTGAAAGATTAAAATACTGAGACAAAAACAATGATGGAACATGTTTTATTTGCTGAAGATGTTTGACTGTCCATTAAATATCTAAAACGTTTTAAAGGAATTTGTTGGATTAAGTAATGTGCAGGAGTACGAATGCATTGAGGCTTTTAAGATACCAATTTGAATAATTAACTGATGTAGGAAATGATGCAGCCCTTCATGGGCAAAAAAAGATGAGACACTTATTTAAAACTCAAGTTTTTATGTGCTAGTGCCTTCCTTGAAAAAAATTACTGATTTTTTAAGACTTAGAATTACTTTGAATTAGAAGAAACAAATCTTTCAGTCTCTGCTGTTCTGCCCTGATAGGGTTGGGAAAATAATCTTAATTATTGCATTTCAAATTAAAGAAAAAGTATTCATATATTTAATTAAAGAAACAGTCATTAACTTATACTCTTTAACATTTGGAGTCCAAACTAATGCATAGTAAATAATCCAGTCTAAGCTAGTTTTCATCTGTAATTTTAGATAAGGTTTAAGGGAATAGCTCTAAAAATCTACAGTTCTGTTTTTATTAAATCCAGGGCTTACCAGGAGAGCATGGAATACCAGGAAACCCGGGAGTTAAAGGAGACAAGGTACGTTAAGTGTTTTTAATTAAACTTGATTGTCTACAGCATATTAAATTGTCACCTCAGAAGTCACCTTCCATGCTTCTATAGTGCATCTATGTGGCTGTTGTATGAATTGATTTTAAAATGTACCAGCAGCAACCACCTTGGAGATGCTGCAAACACGTTTGGCAACCCAGTTTCTCTTTAGATTTATAATTTAAGTAATATTTCAAGGGGATTGCACCACCCTTACATTAAATCTATGTGGTGCAAAAATGTCAGTTCAGATACTGACTATAGAATGCTCTTTTCTATGCAGTGCCCTACCCAGACTAATGTGTAAAATCCCACTTCCCAGTCAGACATATACATCTTGGCAGAGCACTGGGGCAGCTACACTGTCTCAGATGTGAGCGAAGGGTGTATCTCTTTGTGACATTGTATTTTGCTGTGTAGAAATCCCTTAGTTAGAATTCAGCTACATCAGCAAGAGTTAAAAATTATGTGTGTATATATTGAATGCAGAGAAAGGGAGAAAAGAAGATACACAGGTGTGCTCTGAGCTATGTGATGTGTTACGGTATTTATACATTGTGGGGTTCAAGGGAAAGTAATAAAATCCATTAATAGTTTGAAGAAGCAAATCATAACACAGAAGAAAATAACTGGAACAATGCCACAAATCTACTCATCTTACAAAATGGGAGGTAATGGATTCAATAAAAATCATACAGATGTTGCAGCAGCATGCAAAAGACAAGAGGACAGCATAACATAAGGCCCAAATTCACCTGTATAAGCTGCAGGAGTCAGAGATGTGGAAAGAGAGACACTGCATGCACTGAAGTCAGAAGTAGAGGTGTAAACAGGACTGCAGTGAAGACCCCAGTTTTAGCACTAGTGGTAGATAGCTGGGGAAAGACAGCTGTTGTTTCACCAGTTGCTGTGAATGAATTGGCAGTGTTAAATGAAAACCTGTGTATTAGGGGCCTGGGGACAAAGAAATATAGATCAGATACATTGCAAGCATAGAAAACCAAGACAATGCTATTTACAATTAATGATTGTGTAGTCCGTGCCTTCTCTTCTGTAACTTTTTGAAGGAAAATATCAGGGTTTTTTTTCCTTCTCTATTACTTCTCAAAGTCCTGTCACTTTCTATGATAACGCTGATAGTATTTACAGGTTTGGTTTTGGTGTTTTGTGGGGGTTTTTTGTTTTGTTTTTTTTTTTTTTTTCCATTGGAGAAAATTCTCACATTTCAATTAGGGATTCAAATTTATTTTGTAGGGTGACCCTGGTGGGATTATGGGACCGCCTGGACATCCAGGTCCAAAAGGTGATGTGGGGCCTCCTGGACCAAGTCTGCCTGGAACACCAGTAAGTTCATAATCTGAAAAGGCTTTTCTGACTTTATTTCTTGTAATGGCAACTGTTAAAGAGATCTCACTGTGCAATAAAAGAAATCATAGACTCATAGAATGGTTTGGATTGGAAGACACCTTAAAGGTCTTCTGGTTCCAACCCCCTGCCATGGGCAGGGACAATTTCTACTAGACTAGCTTGCTCAGAGCTCCATCTAACCTGCCCCTGAACACTTCCAGGGATGGGGCATCCACAGCTTCTCTGGGCAGCTTGCACCAGTGCCTCACCACACCCTCATAGTAAAGAATTTCTTTTTCTCATCTACACCTATTCTGTTTGAGTATAAAGCCACAAAGCAAGTATTTTTTAATGTAATTTCAAAACTGAAATGTATGTTATAGTGTATATATATTACACGTGCACTAAAATATAGTCTTAAAATAAAAGACTCACACATGCTCCAAGTGACAGTAGTATTAACAAGGAAGACATATATGAATTTTTTGTAGTTCATTTCTGAAGGATGAGTAATTTTGGTAATAAAATTCAGCCAGTCTCTTGGATTTTAAATCATAATTTGTTTGTTCTGTTTTTTGTTTTGTTTTGGTCTTTTTAGGGTCCCACTGGTGTTCCTGGAAACCCAGGTCCACGGGGACCAAAGGTATACAAAATACATTATTTCTGTTTATAAATAAATAAATAAAAAGTAGTTTGCATTTTCAGACCTGTTGTAATGGAAAGCCTTGTACCTTTCACAGGGAGAAAGAGGACTACCTGGTGTACAGGGAGCACCTGGGGAGATGGGGCCCCCTGGAATAGGCATTCAGGGATCACCAGTAAGTGTACCAATGCCCAGAATCTGGACTTCTCACTGCACCTCACTGCCAAACTGCAGTGAGCAAAGCAAGCACAGTAAAAAGCCATGCCATGAACTCCCTTCTGACTTGACTCACAACTCCCAGCTTGTTTCACGTTTTGCTGTGCAGTTTAAAATCAAACATGAAGCAAGTTGATACGGTCTGTCTAAAGCATTTGTACTGAATAACTTGTACAGCAAGAAGTGTTTCAGCCATTCACCTTTTTCCCCAAGTTTCTTACCATTGCCTTTAAATAAAGCCTTCTGCAGTGTCTTCACAGTATTCAGTAAAAAAATTTGCTGATATTGATGGTGTAGCTGTGGTACATGAGTTCTACACCAGTGAATAAGATAATCTCTCTTCAGTCCAGACCAGTATGTATCAGCTGATATATTTCAGTTTATGGACAGTACTCTGATATCGAGAGAAAATGTTTGTGAAAGGTGACTAGATATTCACACTGATTTCTTAATCTAAAATTATAACCCTTAAAAATATTTTTCAGTTAAAATATTTTCAAATCTGAGTTTTAAAAATTATCCCTTTATATCTAAATAATCTAATTTGTTTTTAGTCTACTGTTCAACAGCTTTTCTTAGGAATCTCCTAGCTAAATTACAAGGTTCACCACAAGTCACTAATTTTTTTAATGGCTTTCTCTTTAAAATTGGGCCTTAGCAAAGTCTTGAGTTCTCTAATTTTGATGAAATTTGGTTTGAATTTAAAGCCAAACCTTAGAGAAAGCCTTTCTTGCAATGAAAACTGCACCAATATCCCACATTCAGTATTTTCTTCATTAAGTTCATTTCCCTTATCCCAGAAAGTGTAACTACTGATTATTTGGAGTTTTCTTGCAGGGTCCTATAGGTCCAACTGGATCAGCAGGTGTGCAGGTAGGATATAAGTTTTCTGTTTAATATAAAAAGCACTAATTTATTCTAAGAATTTTACAGGAAAAGTATTCTTATATCCTAAATTACTTTTCTGATCCTAGGGCCCTAGGGGACCACCAGGGTTACCAGGAACTCCAGGTACCCCTGGTATTAATGTAAGTGGCAGTTTTCTATACATGCAACAAAAAACTAATGTGTCCCTCATCAATGATTTAAGGCCATAATTTTTTACATTTGTTTCTAGGGCACTCCAGGAAGAGATGGAAAGCCAGGACTACCAGGCCCTCCAGGTGATCCTGTATGTATAGAGAGAGAGCTTGTGCATTTGCTTTTGTGTGAATATTTTAGATTTAAAGGAGGTAAGATAGCATAGCAAGTCTAGAAGTACTGGTGATATGAATGATAAAGTGGCAATACTTTTTTGGGAAAGACAGGGAAACGGTTGTGTTATGTACCTTGACCTCAATAAAGCTTTGATACTGTCTTCATTATGTTTTTTCTAAGCAAGCAAATAACACTTAGAATTATAGGTAATGCTCATCAAAAAATATGGATCTGAGTGTCTATCAGCAGAACTGTCAAACTTGGAAAGAGAGGTCTCTCCTGTGCTCAATTCTTGTCAGTGATTTAATTTGATTAGGGTAATTAAAAACAAACTCTGAAATTTGACTGGGAAAGATTGCTTGTTCTTTGAAGATATAATCAAAATTCAAAGGCTGTCTAAAGTCAACAAGATTTAACTTGAGACAGATGCGCATAAAGTGCTTAAGTTTAAAGAAAATCCATAAGTAGAACACATCTAGAAGGTACAGTACATTGTAAACTACATATAAGTAAAATATTTGATGCTGCTATCAAACAGACAGGTCTAAATGGTAAAAATTACTAACAGGAGAATTATTGTCTGAAATTATCTCCTGAAATACTCTTCTCTTTGGAAAGAACATTTTTTAAAGGAAGATGTAGCAAGCAGGAGTGAATCTGGAGAATTAAGGCCATTTTAACATTTTCAAAATCCTGTTATATATCATACAATTATTCAGAGTTCAGCACACAGAATTATGATTCTGCAGTGTCTGTGCAGTTGGGCTGGACTCACAGTGCACAGAGAACAGAGGAGCTGTATGGCACAAACACAGTAGGCTTGCGCTCATACCTGGTTGTGCCCTTGCAGCTGGATGTTGGCACCCTTCCACACTAAGGGCTTGGGATCCTGTACCATAAAATGATATAACAGCTAAAATAAGGAAGTTAGAAAAGAGGAGAGACTGGGGAAATTACACTTTCGTAGTACAGCAGGAACACCAACAAGTGACATAGTAATAGCCTGCCTGTAACAGTAAAATGTTGTCATAAGGAGAAGGAAGAAAAGTGAGATCATACAGGGATGTAATGGTTGTTTTAAAGTCTTGTTACTGGTTTTTAAGAGCAGGTGACACTATCTATTAGAGTTTATCTCTGTGCAGAGGATGGAATTCACCCCTTACCTGGTTATGTGCTTAGGTTGTGTTAGGTGCAATGTCTTGTCCTAGAAAACTCATCAGCCTGCTTTCAAAGGTGATGGTACTGCCCTGTAAATAGTGGATTCCTGGTTATGTTTATGGTTAAGTATGTTCAGCAGTGCATCTCCTGAGCTGATACTGCTTTTTACTGGCAGTTTTTCTAATATGCTAAAAAAAAGTGCTCATGTTTTGATTTTCTTTTTCAAGATGGAAATGACTGAAACAGACCGAATTAAACCACTTAACATATTTTGAATGTGCCTAATTTCATAGTATACCCAGGGCAATTTTCTGTTTAGCCTTTGCCAGAAAAAATGAACATTGGTAGTTGGAGAGTTCATGTGTTAGTGAAGCTGGTGATACCAAAGACAATGGGAATTTACAGGAAATCTTTAAATAAGAGTTTAATGGCAGGTCTTGGAAATTGAAGACATGCTGCAGTACAGTGTAAACCTATTGACTGATCTTTAAATGGGTTAGATGTAGTAACCAATTTAGCAATGGCACCACAAAGTTATGCACTAATTCTTAATGTTTAAAGGCAGGACAAAATACTGCATACATTGCTCATGTTGCTGTAGATGGATTATTCCCAGTATCTGAGCTAACTTTTGGAAGTTAGCTTTGGCATCTCCAGAATTTGTGCTACAGTTGACAGTAGAGTCAAAGCCTAGGAGAAACAGGAAGGAAAGCAATCAAAGATAATCCAGTGAGAATAGTCTGTGTGACTTTCAAGTAGTGTTAAATTGTTGCTGATATGTTACAAACCCAACAATATTAATATTCAGGAGTAATGCTGGTGTCATGGTTTAAGAAAGTTCATTGAAACTGGAACAAAAAAATTGTAATTATTATGTTGCATAGACAGCAATATTTAACTATATTTGAAACCCTGTTTTTTCTTCTGAGTTTCCATTTAAAAAAAGCTTCAACCTTTATTTATATAAAATCAGCTCTATGTGTAACAACAGAAACTTTAGCAGTAATAAGAACACATCATAATTAGTGGTGTTGTGTAAAATACTAACTGTAGCTGCCTTTTTTAATTTCAGGTTGCACTGCCACTTGTGGGAGACATGGGTGCTATACTGAAGGTAAATATTTTCAGAGCTTAAATATAGTTGTTTGCTATAAACATACTTCTTAAACCAAAATATACGTTTAAGTTTCTATAGGCTTAATTCTGATCCATGGGGCCAGCCTAAAATAATTTTGAGATTTCTGTTGATTTTTTTTTTTCTAAAAATACTCAAGATATGTAGGAATTTTCCAAAATAGTGTTTGAAAAGTACGTGAGGCAGTAGGCAGCAGGCAGCAAGTACCTATTCAACATATCCAGTCCAGAGTATAAGTTGCTACAAATACACCCCATTCTCCACTTTATTTTGTAGCATTAATTTCAGTAATATATCAATTGGGGAAAATAGTATAAAATTTCTAAGATATGATTTTGAAAAATAATAAAATCTGGAGTGTTCTAATATAAACACAGGTGTGTCTGGGACTAAAGTGAAGTAAAAAATGTGTTAGCAGTATTTGAGTAGAGTGTGTGAAAGATGGGGAGAGAAACAAAGAAGACTCTCTGAAAAAGCATATTACTTGGAAGACAGCGAGGACTGAAGGAAAGGCTCTGGAGTCAAATGCAGTGATGGTCAGAAAGGCAGGCAGGGAGTAGTCTGCATAAATTGGTCTGCAGGGATCACATCTATGTCACAAAAACAGTTGTCACTTTGCTTTCTCTCTGTTCTACAGGGTGATCCTGGCACAAGAGGTCCTCCAGGCATCCCAGGTAGAGAAGGGCCAAAGGTAAGTTTTGAAAGAAGTACTTTTCATTGCTTTGTTTCTTCTTAAAAGTAAAAGGCCAGATTCTTACCCCTGGCAGTCTTGACTTTTTTGTCTGATCCCTCTCCCTGTGGTGTCTGAGCAGCCTAAAGGTTCAAATAATTTTTATGGTTCAGCCCTCTTTGTGCATTTGCCTTTTCTCTAAGGAAAGTGAGCAAAATCACCCAAGGTGAGTCACAGGCTGGGATAGATCTTCTGTGTCCTGCCTCTGCTAAATCTAGCTCATATTTGACTGTCCAGTAGTGCATTACTATCTATGCACTTATTTTAAATGAGTCTGTAACTCAAGAATCCTACAGTGAAGAAGAAAACTTCCCATGTCTCCTTCAGCTGTGCAACAGCTGGACCGCCCTTTGCTTTTGCACCCTGTTCCCATGGGAATAACACAGTCTTTTCTCTGGGACTTGAGGTTTCACTGACATCAGTTGAAATTCTGCTTCACTGATCAAATCCTGCTTTATCAGACCAAATACCACATGGTTTGGCTCTATCGTTGAGCCTGATTCCATGAAAGCGAGCTTTCTCCATTTCAGCAAGCATTTAAGCTTTCTAGTCCTAGTGTCAGTTTGCCTAGTTTGCCTACTAGGTACAAACCACTCATTTCCTTTCACCTCGCTGGGAGACATTTTAAAGCTTTCAGGTAGTTGTGAGCCTTTTTTTCCCTGTTTTAGGCAATATGGCTGTAAGGGCTTCATGCTAGTGTATATTAAATGTGGGTCATAAAATACCCTACGGAGCATGAAATTCATTGTTCTCTAATAGAAAGTCTTTGTTTGAATGTTATGTTTTCGCAGGGAAGCAAAGGTGAACGTGGATTTCCTGGGCTTGCGGGAGAGAAGGGTGATGAGGTACAATTACTTCATTAATGCGGCAGTTGCATTCTTACCTGAACCTGAGTAAAGACTTAGACTGAGAATAAAATGCACAGGATGTTATTTAGTTCTTCAAAACTGCTGAGATAGACACGTATTGCTATAAATAGCACTCAATTCTGAATTTTCAGCAAGATTAAATGTTATTATTCCATTATATGACATCTATTTAAGTTTTTTCTGTGGAGTTTTGCTCATTTATATGTTTTAAAGCCTCATATACATGTACATACTGTTTTTTAAGAGTACAGCATAAAGCAATAAATAGGCAAATGCCAAATATTTTCAGAAAATTCTTCATATTTATATTTGCTTTCATTTTGTTAGTTCCCCTTTAGAATTCACTTTTGAAAACATTCCATTAAGCAAATATTCTGATGGGAACAGTCACAGCAGCAATTACTATTAAGTGGAAACTGGAAACTGTTTGAAGGGGCTGAATTCAAAGTATTTACAGTATTTTGTATCATATACTGCATTCCTGGAGTAATTTTTCTGTCTTTATGGAGAAGGAAAAAATGCCACATGAGTTATGGTGCCAAACCCAAAATAGCTTCTATAGCTTTTATTTGAAATTGAAATATTTGCAGTTAACTGTTCAAGAGAATCTCTAACAAAACAACAAACAAAAACAAAACAAAACAAAAAACAAACAAAAAACAAACAAACTAAAAAGGCACCAAAGCAGAAACTATTAAGCAAATTAATCCAGGTAAATAAATGCATTTCCTAGTGGCCTTAGCCAGCAAAAGGAGTGAAAATAAGTAGTTTGTTCCAAAATATGTGGTCAACACTTTGAAATTCTAAAATACTTTACTGACACTGTTAAAACACATACTATTCTCTTGTAATTAGGGAGTGCTGGCTACAAGACACAGCACCTGGAGAATATGAAAGGAATTTAGAGTGAATTGATTGAGGGGTTTGCAATTCTTTATGATCATTTTACATTTCTTTGGTACTAAGGCCATGAGACCTTAAGAATTTTCAAAGAGTAGTAGAATGAGAATAATTTTCAAAAAAAAATCCGTGTTCATCAGGACCCTTGGCTTCCAAATGTAAACAGTTATGTGAGGAAAAAAAGATGCAACAGAAAGATTAAAAGTGTGTTCCTGCTACTGTCTTGCCCCAGAGTTTAGCATGTTGTCAGCTGAAAGTATCATGCTTATTTTTCTTTTTGTTTTACATGATATGCAGAGCTCATTAAGTCTTTGCTTCTTACCGAAGCAAGTGCTTCCTGAGGCTGGATTCAGAACATGCTCCCTGAAACAATGGGGCAGCCATAAGCAAACTTCATGCAGAATTTTACTTAAAAACTAAATGGAAAAGCAACACATCCTTCATGTGCCCTTCAGGATACTGCTACAATTGCATCCTAGGAGGCTAAGGCATTAGAGAAACAATTTTAACAATTCAAATACTATTTAACTGCTGAAAACCAAGTGAGATGTTTCAGGCAATTGGGAAGGTAATAAGGGAACAGCAAGTTTATAACTGGTAGTTAGGTTTTTCTAAAGGACCCTAGAGTAAATTCACTGTAAATTTTTAATTAACTCACTGGGGTGTGGTGCTGTGTTAATAAATTAGCTACTCACATGTTTCTTCACCGTTTGAGAGCTCCTTACCTTCCTCAGCTCTGATATTTTCAATGTTTAGCAGTAGCTTTTGATTATGACGTTGTGAGTGTGATTTTTTTTTTTTTTGTCAGAAACACATATGAAAGAGTTTACGAAGTTTAAAAGTCCTGGTTTTTACAAATTCTAAAAAATAAAAAAAGTATTATTTTCAATTTTATGGTTTGGTTACCATGGGAATGGGAAGAAAGTTCAAGAAGCCCACTTGAGACTCTTTGAAATGAACTCATCAACTTCCATATGCTTCCAAATATGGAATGTAATCTTTGTTGAAGATTAGTTCTCTTCCTTTTGAAAACATTTCTTTCTTTTTCAAGGAAGGGTTTATCTTACATCAGTAATAAGAATTGCAGAAAATGTTCCTTTAGCTTCATATTAATTTTCCATGTGACTCTACCACCAGAGTAAAGTAATTCAAAATTAACAGAGAGCACACGAGCAGTTACTTGTCACTCTGAAAAGCTGCAGAGGTGGATCAATGTCCTCTGTGTGAAAGCAAAAAAGGGAAATTGATGTTTCTCTCCATCTCCTCATTTTACCTGATTTATTTCTGTCTGAAGTTTTTCCCTCAGTCTCTCCCTCAGAGCACCCATTTCAGGGTTCCTGACCTCTGTGGCTTTCTACAATGGCCTCCTTAGTCACTCCTTCTTAAACACTGCATTTAACTTGAGAAATACAACTACTTGTCAGAAGATGGACAGATAAAACTAATTGCTGCTGGAAGGTATCTATTTTCCTTTGTGGACTATAGGGAGAACCAAAAGTGGTTAGCTCTCATTAGTACATGACTTTTACACTTCTAAAGTTGCACCTAAGGCTGGTGTGGCAGAGGCAAGACTTTCAGTGACATGCAGGCTTGTCTCAAATTCCCCCTGTATTTACTGTAGTAAGTTGCACACATGTATGTTTACTAAGTGGACACCAGAGTCCATCAATTTTCCAGGAAATCAAATAGAGTAAAAGCAGGAAAGTAGACCATTAAATACTGTGTAAAATGTCATGTTCCATTGTCAAAAAAGCAAAATCTATAAATCAGACAGAAAGCAGCATTGCATTTAGATAGCATCAAGTAACATTGAAAAGTCTGAGTAAATGTCTTCTCACCAGAAAAAAAGAAGCAAACCTTTTAGTGATAGTAAACAGAAAATTAATCTCTAAGGAAAAGTCGTATGTCCTGCTCTTATCTGCACAACTAAAGACAAAAAGATTTACAAGACATAAGCTAATAATGTGAAAGGTTGAAGGACAAGTGGTGTTTATCACTCAAGCAAGAAGTTGCTTCTAACCTTGTTCAATGATAATCTCTTCCCTGCATTGTAGGGTGTTGTGTCCATTACTAAAAATAATACCTACGTTTTAGGAAAAAAAAGGCACTTTAATATAGTCATAATACTGCTGGGCATGCTGAAGGTATTTTTGATGTTAAAGTGGGAGAGGAACTAGACATGCTCTTTTAATTTCTAGGGTCTTCAAGGTGCTCCTGGACTGCCAGGCATACCAGGACCCAGTGGACCATCTGTAAGTGTTTGGTATCACCTGTGGTCTAATTTATCTCTGCAGAAGTTGCTATAACTGCCTAGTTTCTTGTCCTTTCTTTTGTCTTTTAGGAGAGGAATAATAAAATCATACCCATATTGGCTCTAATAAAGTGAACTATATTGATGTTGATGTTTCTAAAAATACTGTCATTGTCTGAGCTCAAAGCTTATGCAACTTAAATAGGTTTGAAGTTCTGGCATTGCTAGAGAACCTGTGAGTTTACATGACTTGTGATGTGCAAACTTGCAGTGAATTATGTATTTGTACACAAGTTATAGTCATGTTAGTAATAGAAACCTGAAAATAGTTTCAGCTAGTTATTCTGCAAAAATTTAGCGCAAAATTTAAAAACAAAGTATGAGAATAAGATGACAGTATTTAAAGACACTGAAATATATCATTAAAATTTTTGGTATTACTGGGAAAAATCCTCTTCAATGTTTTTTCAAATTTTATTTTCTACATATGGGATGGAATTACATTAGTTAGTATGATCGTTACTCGTTCCTGGGTTTCATGACAATACTAATGGTTCTTTCAAAAACTGTAACACATTTAGGAAGTTTAATGTGACACATGTAAACCAGCATTTTAGCATGATTCTTAGCAGTATCAAGATGTGCCAGTTAGGGTCAGTGCATTTGGCATGCCAAGGTAAAAATGCAACTGCAAACTCTTCAAAGGACTAATCAGAAGGACACACCTATTGTATCAGACAGAAGAGAAATATTTAACTCTGAAGAAGCATAATTATGTTTAAATGACCTTCAAAAAGCACACGTTTTTACAACTTAGTGACAGTGAAAAACATACTGTGTTTCATTCTTTCCTATCTAATATAAAGACTTCTGTGTTGTGCAGGGGGTCACAGGAAGGCCTGGACATCCCGGTCCAGCAGGGCCAAAAGGCGAAAAGGTATTCCTTCTTTTTAGCCTTGGTAAAGATCTGTGAAGGTTTTGCAGCCCCGTTACACTTCTGTTATTTTGGCCTTTTTTAAACAAGTGCAAGGGTGCAATCAGGCATGGGACATACAGTTTAAAATTTTAGTTATGTCTTAATACAAGTACTTTCCCCAAACAATGCTCTGCATATGGGCTTATATTTTGAAGTGCAATTCCTGTGGTGTATGTAAGTTGCAGAGAATGTTCTCTAGGTATAGCTTACTCTGTAAAGTTTAGAAAAGTGAAAATATGTTTGTGAAATAGTATATGACTAGCGACTGCTTGGTCTGCTTCTTATTCTTTCACCAGTACTATGCTCACCAGTATTTGCATACTTTAAAAGTGCTTCACTAGCACTGAAAGTTATTGAGTGCTAGTTATTCTGAAAAAAATACATAAGCTTCCTTTATACTTCATTTACACTTTTGTAGCACTGCTTTTTATCAGACTTTGATGTGCTCTTTTATTAGGTGCTCAATATTATCCATTATAACTAGGAGGTCAAATTCATTTCTCAGGCACCTCAGGTCAGCAAATACAGCAGAGGCAAACTTAGTTTGCTGCAAAATACTCTCTGGGACAAGTTCTCCATTTGGTGTATGAATACAGCTTTTTTCTTTTTTTCCTCTATTACCCTGGAGTTTCCCAGGCATAACACTGCCACATCAATGTGTGGAATCCTACTAACACTCTACAAACTTTGATTCTATATGAGTAAGTAGGGAAATTATTTTGTAAAGCTCTGAACTTATCTCAGTATAAAATTTGAATGAGAGTTGTCTCCTTGCAGACCATAATAAGAAAATTATACTTCGGTTATTTAGTTTTAATGCAACTGAATGTAAAACACAAGCCTTGTTAGTTCCTTGTTCACAATTCACACACAGGTGGGAATGAGAAGCTCTATAACTAGTGTCTCATAGTACAAAAAGGGCAAAATCCAGGTGGCTGGATAGTGATGAAATAAACTGAAATGTAGCCCTAGTAATTTTCTCCTCCTTCCTTCATCTGGGGGACATGTTAGAGAAATGATCACAGAACAGGCTTACCAAAGTAATAGTATTTTAATTGCTCATGAAGTAGTCCAAACCACACTTTGGAGGCTGACAGTTTCTATCAATTAGCAGCACCATTTGGAAATTATCCTAGTATAAATATATAATTACAATTCTATTTTTCTGGTGAGCTAATTATTGGGATTGAATACTTAGCTTGACTTTTGCCGCCTTAGTCATTTTAAATATGTGACCTAAGGATCTCACTGACATATGTTTAATAAGATCCAACAAAGTCAGTGAAAAATTCTGACAGAATTGTTCCAAATTTTAGTGTATTTAACTGAATTGTAGTGAGAAGATTTTGAAAGTATTTTTATATATTGAAACCTTTGTAACACTGTACTCATCAGAGACCCCACCATTCTGCTGGGGAAAAATCTCAGCAGCTGTTTTTTGGGTTTTTTTTTAATATAATCATTGCAGTACGCATCAGCAGAACAGAATACAGATACAGGTAATAACAGATGAATATTTTATAGTAAAAAACAAAAAGGTGCTCATTATGTCTCTTAATAAAGAACATTTTTAAAAAAAATCTTAATTTTTGTACAGTATGTGTCTAAGTAAACTGAACTCAAACCGTGGCTCCTTTTTTTTGCATATGAATGATCAGCTGAGGATTGGCTTTTACAAAATAACATACAAAGCATAAAATGAATGTTAACTTTTTTCTGTCAGTTGCTTAGAAATTCATATTAATAAATCTTTTTTTTTTCTTTTACCTTCCTCCCCCTCCTGGCACATATGAAATGTTTCACAACCCAGGTTACCACTACTATTTTGCCATAAGGAAATTACTACACAGAAAGCAGCAAGCAACTAACAAAAATAATAAAAAAAACCCACTAGTACAAAGTAAGGATTCATAACTTGTTTAAAAGTTTAGCCAAAACTGGGCAGGAGAACTTATTCTTGATATTAGCTGCTCATA
Organism: Xenops minutus; assembly: GCA_035221455.1. Classification (NCBI taxonomy): domain Eukaryota; kingdom Metazoa; phylum Chordata; class Aves; order Passeriformes; family Furnariidae; genus Xenops; species Xenops minutus. Next base: position 87,360,503 of record JAWWEE010000105.1, on the reverse strand, counting down.
CTGATTGTGTCTTCTGTTTATTGTCATTATGGTCATTGTAGTTTGAGTATGGACTAGATCTGGACGGTTTAAGTAAGTGAATTTTATGAATCTCTTGCTGTATTAGGGTAGTGAAGGTTCTCCTGGGAAACCTGGACCTCCTGGACCTCCGGTGAGACATTTTGGTTTATGTTTCGAATGTTATATTAGGAGCAATATGCCTATGAGTAAAATGTAATGTAATAAAAAGAACTAAATTAATACATTTTAATACTGCTGGAAGGCAAAAATTTCTTTTTTCAAAAGGTTTCTGTATTCCCTTTTTTTTTCCTTGCAATTCATTGCTGAGTAAGTTCAGGTCACTAAAGCCATCCTTGAAACTTGTTCACATTAGTTAACCTTGGTGTCCAGTGTTACTAGAGTATTTTTGAGAGCTTGGGTACCTGAGATGAGTGAACTCAGGGAACCTACTTAAAGACTGTGGAGCTTACTGGTCTCCATATTAACTAGAAAAGTACCTAACACAAAATTTATTCTGGAGAATTACAATAATAAATACCAAAATATAACATCCACTGAGATTTACACATTTCTGGTTTTGTCAGAAAAAAAGTCCCAAGCTGCATTGGTATGTGTCTTGTATTCTTCTGAAATGTCTGGAATCTTTGACAAATTGAGAACAAAAAGGATACCACAGCTTTGCCACGCTACAGGACTTGAACAGGGCAATAACTCTGCCTTTATAATTCATAAATGACACTTACTTGGTTTTTATGCTTTAAAGGGTATGCCTTACAATGACAGAAATGGAATGAGCAGCTTATATAAACTGCAGGTATTTCTTTTTAATGTTAATTGTTTTGTTGTTTGTTTTTTTTTTAATTTCACACCTAATTTTGGCCCAAATCAACTTTTAAACTTGCTGTTACAGGGAGGTGTGAGCGTCGCTAGTTATCCAGGTCCACCAGGACCTCCAGTAAGTATTATCAGAAATCTAATTGACATAGTAACAGAGAGATTGGTTAGTAGTGTGGAATTTGATTTTATATGTGAAAGATTGAAAAAATAAAAAGCACAGAGCTGTCTTGCTCTGTATTCTGGAACAGCAAAACAAAACCCAAATATTACTAAGATTTTATACTAAATTAATCAGCTGAGAGGACTGGAATTAATGCTGATTCTAAATGCACTACATTAGCAAACTACACTCTTATTGCAGTCAGAAAAATATTACATGATTGTGTAATTGTTCTTCTTTAAATGTGTTTCCACTGTGGTTTTTTTCTGCAGGGTCCAAAAGGAGATCCTGGAACAGTGGTATGTATGTACTTTTTTTGGTCTTGATAGAGAATTCTCCAAGTAGTTTGACACATGATAATATGTACAAGGGTAGAAGAGTCTATTTACATTGTTTAGCAGGTAGCTTACCTCCTGAACAGTCAGTACACCTAAAAAAACCTTTTTAATTGTCAGGTAATTTTAATAAATAGTTCTAAGTGATAATATAAAGCATTACTAGACATAGTATTGACTGCTTATGGATTCATCTCATCTGAACTGTTTCTGGATATATCTAAGAATAGAGAAGGTAAAATAAAGGCAGAAAATACCTTCAGAGTTATAAGATTGTTCTCAATATTAAACTTGAAAGTGATAAAGGTGAAAGGACAGTGTTTGCTACATTATGCCAGCTAGTAAAAACTAGTGATGTTTCCTTTGAATATGGCATGATGGCTACTTACAGTATGATCACGTTGCTTCTTGTGAGCAAGAGGATGATGACCATGGGAGCCACTATACCTTTCAAATGTCAATGCAGTTTGACATTCAAAAACACATCTATTTAACTTTTTGATTTTTTTTTTTTCCTTTAAACAGTGTTATGTACTTTGCATGTGATTGTTCTTTTAAAATAATGAGGAAGGGAAAGACAGGTAGGGGAAGAATCTTGAGCAGCTGCATATGACTAGCTGTCAGCAGAATGTAGATCCAAACCCTGACTGGGTGTTCATTTTCCAAAGTCCTTAACGTGTGTGTACCTTGCCTTTATAATAGAGAAACTATTTTTTTATCATCTTGCAATGTGTTGCTGAGATTCCTAGCCTTGAAGGTGGCAAAGTTGAAACTCACAGGTATTGTGTCTTGATGGCTAGACATCAGTGAAAACACCCAAAAGATAATAGTAACATTTGATGGTTTAGCCCCAAAAGTATGATAGTATCAAATATAATTTTTAAGGGATATTGTTTTAAAAATTGGATAGGTGCGTCTACAACAGTTAAAATTTCAATACATTTGTGTACTTCTTTTTTGAGCCTAAACAATGTCACATAGTTGCAGAATTAAGCACAGCTAGCTCATGCTGACACAGCCAAGATCAAAGCGATATGGGAAGGTAACACCTTTAAGAGCTGGCTTGGACTTCGTCTATCATGAAGGTGCATAATCTCCACTCAGCCAACTTGTGCAGGATTTAGGAATGTGTTTGATTCCTTGCCAAGTGTTAATGGAAAGTCAGCTATATGATAAAGTACATTTAGATCTATGAACCATTGTGAGAACTGTGCTTCTCAAGGACAACAAGAAGCCCAAACCAAAACCCTTCAGCAGTGACAGCAAAACATGGAGTTTTTAGATCGTTTCCTAAAACAATTGAATAATCTGTTTTCAAAAGAACTCTCAAAGCCTCTTTTTTTGTTTCACCATAATGCCCAGAAGCCGAATGCATCTTTCTGTATCAGCATCTGCTTCCTACTTATGAAACACCAGCTACCAAACAGAGTTTAGGTGTAGAAAGTGAAATCTGTCAGAGGCTTCAGAAAATCCAGACAGCAGTTTGCCATGGCCTTTGGTTTAATTGATAATTGCTGAAATATAGGAAATGTTGGCTGCAGTTCAATTCTCCATGGTAAATTACCAATTTTCTTTCAAAAAACCCCAATTAATAATGCTTCTCCTCTCTACATGTGAAGCTGATTTCTCCAGTGAAGCATGTTTCTAGTTTTCTTTCAACACTTGAAGACCGACCCAGGGATCCAGTCTGTGCACCCCTTGCTGCAGAGTAACCTTTGTTTAGGGAACAGAGTTGGGGGTTGGTTCTCTGACTGACAGTTTATGCTTGCATCTCAGAGCTCTGCTGCCTGGAAGTGCTTTAGAAGTGACTTTGGTTTTCCAGAGCACTGGAGTGGAGTCTTCTGGATTACATTCTTCATCAAAAATAAACCATTGATCCAAATATTCACACAGGGCCTCTGGGAAAAATTTAATTTGCAGATCAGTACAACAGGGTATACCAAAATCTGTTCACCTAATAACTCGTTAGCTGTTTTACTATTCTCAGGTTAAATAATCTGCTGTTGCTTGCTGTTCAACATTTCTCAAGTACAGAAACTCTAATGTGTACTATCGTTTTTAATTTTTTAACATAAAATTAGGGTGACCCAGGACAGATGGGATTGCCAGGACTGGAAGGACTCCCAGGGGAAAAGGTAGGACTCTTAAAAAGAAGTCATGGCTTCTTCTTAGTGGCCACTACCTGCAACTAAATATTTTCTGAAACCATGTTTGAGGGTTTTTTCGTGAGTTGTTTCTGCATGATACATCTTTGCTTATTTATCTATACTTTCCTTTTTTGCTTTACTATGAATCTAAATCATATACTCATCCAACATAAAATTTCATTTTCTGCAAATGGAAAATTGTGTGTAAGAGGTCTTGTAATATTTTGTTTTCTTAACTTGGTAGAACACTTGATAGTACTATAGTTAACACATTTCTGTGTATGGTCACTAGTTCTCTATCCTGTTCTCTATCAAACATTGTCTTATGCTTGCAGTCCATCTCTTTTGTTCTCAGCTTTTTGCTTGCTAGTTGTGGGGGTTGATTATGAATTTAGCTTGTCATGAAATGCTAAAAATGTCAGTATTCTGGTATTCATTTCTAAATATGGCAAAGTACAAAGAATCAGAGAAATGAAAAAAATCTGTAAATATGCTTTTAGTCAGCAAAACCAGTTTGATTTTCCCCATAAATTCAGGAAGAAAAAAATGAGTAAATTCTTTTGTAAATTAAATATCTGTTCAGCTTTTGGAATCACATTATTCAATGACTTCATACAAAAATAGTTTACAGAAACTTACTTTACACCAAAAAGCAATGTAAATTAAAGTTTCTCTCTCAGTATCACTGTGCATTGCTCCTACTTGTGCAGACAGTGGGGAGTGACAAGATCTAACGTAGGTGTCTATACTAGATGTTTAAATTACATGAGATGATTCTTGCTCTGGAAGATTACAATTTACAAGCAAATAACGACTAGTCTGGTTTCAAAATGAACAAACATAGGGAGATATTGTGGGTCTAACTGAGACGATGTGGGGACAGGAATTAAATAAAAGTAATAAGCAATGGATCAGATTGTATAAACCAACTAAGTGAGCATTTAGCTCTTTCCCAAAGCAAAAAAATGTCTTTTCCTTAACTAAATTTGGTCAAAATTCCACATTCCTGATGCAAATAAATGAACAGAGACTCAGAACCTGCTAGTCCCAACAGTATAGTGCATGTTGGTTTTTAATATAGAGCTATTATGCACCTCTGTGCAGCAGAATGTCATCTTCTACAGACAAATGCTGGCTCTAATTTCATGACAATTTCATGAACTGGCTCAAGAACTTTGTGTCCTCTGGATAAAATGCCTATTCGCTCAGCTGTATTGACACAGTGGTGCAAACCACATGTCTGAAAGGAACACAATAACCCTGAGAAGAAAAGAAAACAAAAAAGCTGCAAGAGAAGTGTTAGGAATTTATAGCTTCCCTGTCAACAGCTGGCATACAAGAGAAACACCACAATTTCTGGGTCCAGAATATCCACTGGGACAGAGTTCAGTACTCCAAACAACTTGCCCTGCCCAATGCAGCTGCTCAGTGCTCACCTGTTCCAGAGATGCATGTTGTGGGGAGGGCAAACAAACATGCACTGAGGGCAAACATGCATTAAAGAATTTCTCTCAGCCTCCAGAGCAGGAGAGGTTGAACTGTGGCCTGCAAGGAAAGGTGCTTCCTCTGGATATGAGGTCAGACATTTAACTTGTCACCAGAGTACACTTCATGTAATGGAGTTAAGTGTTTCTTATTACCAGCATTATCATTGTGCCCCTGAACAAAATGATGAGAATGAGACAAAACAGCATTAGTTATATATAACACTATTAATTATTAGTTATTAGAACAGAAAGCAGAAATCTCAACACTCCCTGGGGCTCTTCTGCACAGCAGAATGTGGCTGTAGTTGAGCTGGCAGAGCTTTAGCAAATCTGCTCCAGCTAATGTAAACTCATCGCAGAAGAATATTTGCATGTTAGTATGGCTTTAGCAGTGCCAGGACTTCTCTGACAAATATAGAAACTAGGAGCCTGATATTTTTTTTACATTTTTAACCAGTGTTACACCAGCAGAGCATAGTGTTGCAGACCAACACGTGTCAGCAGTGGGTTAGAGGAAATACCGCTGTGTAGTTTTACCACTGTTGACCTCTGCTGCTTTGGGTTATAGTCCTCTCAAGGATGAATTTGTGCCCATAGCTCATCATCTGCAGCAAAACAAACTACACTGTCTTAGATTAAAGCATAGATGGAGGTGGCTGTGGGCTAAAAGGAGAACCTTTGCCCTGAAAGGGCCATGGCACAAGCAAATTGAGGATGCTGGCTTGTAGAAAATGGATGAGTGCGTTGCAGGAAAGCAAAGACTTCTTTGAAAGATCTGTCTTAAATATGGGGATGTTGACTTGAAAGTGAATTACCCTGTGTGAATTCTGGTCATTGTCATGACCACAAATTATAATTATTTGGAGAACTACAGATAAGTCAGAGACTTTCCATCCCTTTTCAAGGGAGGCCTCAATCAGAATGAGAGGGATAGCATTGAAACATAATATAAGAGAACCTAAACAAAGGATTTTGGTTACTTGCTCAAGTCTGTAAAATGAACTGGTGGCAGATAAATATTAGCATTTACTAGAGCCTGGCTCTTGTCCTCCTTTTCAGTTCTTCCTCAGGTTTTAATGGGAATCCACAAACAAACTTCTCTTTTGATTGTTGCCATTTAAATGTAGTTTTACCTTTTCTTCAGGGTGACCGTGGACCAGCTGGCACACCGGGAGTAGCAGGGGCACCGGTATGTATATCCATTAAAGAAAATTCAGTTTTTTAGAAGCTAAGAAAACAGGTCAAGCAAGGTGCTTGACTGTAATCTCTGTCATTGTGAACACCAGTGCTTGGCTTATTCTTTATAGGCAGGTAGGAAGATTGTGTTTTTCCTAAAGAAATTAGAGTTTTAATAGCACTGAGGGTTCATATTATTATTAAAATGACAGGAGAGAGTGGTGTGAATAAAGCTGGAATCTGAAACTGCATATGATTAGTTCAGATTCTTCTCATTGCCTCTGTTTAATATAGATAAAGGTGTTCTCTGTGTTCCTGGGCATGCACAAATTTCTGAGCATCTTTCTATGACAAAGAAAAATTATGAACATTAGTTATTGTAATCCACAAGGATCTGTCTATCGAGATCAAACATTTACTTTAGGGGAATGCTTTGTCAGCTATTTACATGTGGTATTCAGAGGGGTTTCTGAAAGTCATCCAGAAACTTTGTTGTAGGTGAAAGTAAATGTAGCTAATGATAAATTGAAATTCTAATTACTCATTTGTGTTCCTAAAGGAAATGAATACATTATATTGCATTCACAGTTTAATAAAAAAGTTTATCCATATTTCAGGAGGCAATATGGAGTTATTTATATGCAAATAGATTTATTATTAAATTTAGGCAGCTACCAATCCATTGAGGAGCTGTTTAAATTATAAATATGTTTCATGAAATAGAGAGAAATTTGTGTCTATGCACTCCCGTTTCCATTAGCCACTGATTTAGTCTATTTACTCTAAGTTCCAAGAGAGAACATCATCTAAAATAGCTTAACTTTATTAGGTTCTCCTAAAGCAAATTGCACATTTAAGGGGAAAAGAGAAGTATTTTTCTGAGTTTTATAGCAGATTTAAGAGTTTCGAAGTTGTTGCTCTGATATTTCACACTGTGAATAATAATGCAGTAGCTGGTTAGGATGATCAGAATTGTTCATTCCCTATGTATTTCCCACTGGATATGTTCCAAGTCATTGGATGTTCTCTATTCAAGTTGGATATGAAATATTTAATGAGGTCCCTTCATCACTGATGGAGTCACATTCTGTTGATTATATTTAATTCTAATAAAATCCACTGAAATAAATTATTTCCTCCTGAAATAAGTTGTTTCCTTTTATATTTTATGCTGAGCAGTTTTAATTAACAAATTAGTAGACATATGCGAAACAACTCTTTCAGTAGTCTAGGAAGAGTGTGAAATATATCCACATATCTTACTGGAAAAGGATTTGTCTTCCTTACCTATCATTGTTCCCTAGATTGAATAGTGGACTCTTTTCCCCGTCTGAGAATATAAACCTCTTATTTACACTTTGGCATTTTGCTGAGATTGCTGAGATTATCAGGGAAGCTTGAACTGAGGTTCTGGAAATATTGCCACCAATGCCTATTTCCTCAGCACAAATCATCAGTCCTGTTCCCGAGGTTCTCATTGATGATGACATGTTTGGTCCCTCACTTGTACAAGTTATCTGAGAATGTGGTCTAAGGATATTTCCAGGAAATGTAGATTCAGATTGCTAAAATAAAAGCATTAAAGAAAAAAATCAGGAGTAGGAAGGACCTAAATCTTGGGTTTTCATATATAACAATAAACTTTGATCTATGACTTCTCATTATGGAAATCATGGTGTTGTAAAGGAAAATTTCATGAAAACATTATCTCAATATTCAGAAAGGGTAAAGAAAACCAAGGGATTGAGTAATGTACAAAAGAGCCAGATTTTTCATTAAATACGTAAAAAATCTGATAAAATATTTCTTTTTCCTAACTTAAAGTAATAATGAACAATAAGAAAAATATTCCAATTTTTTTTTCTTATTTTTGACCTAGAGAAAAATTTTATTTTGCTTCCTAGTAATTTGAATCTGTAATATTCTCTGTTTGCAGGGAAAGCCAGGATCTCCTGGGTCCCCAGGGTTGCCAGGGGAACCTGTAAGTACAGATTTGAGTTCTGGACCCTTACGATAATACACAAGTATTTCCAACACCTAATGCAAGATTCTACTGACAGACTTATATGTGTGTTTTTTTCTTTCTTAGGGTGAAAGAGGACCTATAGGAGATATAGGTTTCCCTGGTCCAGAAGGGCCACAAGGACGACCAGTAAGCAATTTTATACTGAATATATACAAAAGGATGTGTCTTAGTTTATCAGAAGTTAAAAAAGAAATTATATCTTGCTTTGTGTTAAGCTAGGTAATATCTGAAGAATACATTGAGCTGCAGGGCTCAATATTAACCATCCAAAAAAGAATTCGGAGTACTGTGGTGTTTTAATAGTTAATTTTACTGAGTTATTGCCTTTAAAGGTCTTATGAAGGTCATCTGGGTCTTGTTGACATAAAGGTTCCTCTTGTGCCTTTTCCAGGGGGGGAATGAGAACCCAGAAACCCAACACAGACTATAAAGGATGGGGTGGCAGAATACGTTCTCAGTTTCAGTTTAGATAGAGAAGCATGTGCTTCATGGCTCTGAGTAAACTTTGTGACTCTTCTGTATATACAAGTGATGCAACATTGCAGCTGAGGCATTTACTGTTCACTTAGGATATGTCTCATCTGACCTCTTTATTTAATAAAAGTGTGACAACAGTGTAGTCAGCACTGTCCAAGATGGTTTAAAACAACCTATTTTATATTCTGTAAGGGTTTCAGCTAGGATAGCACATATCTCATTATCTCCCCAGAAGCTTGGTGCTTTGTGGATGCGCATGAGAAGCAGACTATTGCAGCTTGTCAGCACATCTCCACATTACACTTCTGCCTTGAAAGAACAGACAATTTCTGTAGCTTCAGCAGCAAATTAGCCCAAGGTGCCTAATCTGTACAAAATTCCACTTTGCAGTATAAGAGACAAAGAAATATTCCCAATGTTTCTGCTCATGCAAGTTCTTCCTCCTCACTCAGTGGAACAGCAGTGAGTTTGCTACATGTGCTGGTCCATATACATCCTATTAAATTAAGCAGTGTCAGAGCCTTTATCTTGCAATTATCTGGCATTGTGCAATCGTTAATACACTCTGACATTATTTTGGCTGTACCAACTTGGACTCTCAGATAATGCCACGTTCCAGTTTGGAAGATAGCATGGACCTGCAATGGTTTCCAGCAGGTGGTATGAATGAGACCACTCTCTTTTGGGAAGGAGAAAGGTTTAGCACAGGAGACCAAAACTGTGCTGTGCTACAAATCCTATGGACCAAAGACTGGATCTGGCCACTTAGTAGTAAGGCATAATCTCTGTAACGGCAGAAAGGTAAGAGGACATCAGTGCTAATATCTAAAATAAGAGAAATCTCTTCCGTGGTTATATAATGACTACTTGGGCCTGAAAAAGTGAATGTACAGGTCCATATTCCACATTTGTAAAATTTCCATAAAGCTTGTCATTTAAAGTTGTATGCTCATAAAATTTGATGCACATCTTGGTGTTTTTTGCATTTCTATGTTATAACCACACGAACTTTTGCCTCTGCAGCTTCAGAATATTTACTGTTATAGCATCAAATGATGAGCTCTACCCCTTATATTTTTAAAATATTGAAGTCTATTTATTAACAAATTTTTGTGTGTTGTCTTTTTTTTTCTAGGGAGTCAATGGAAAAGATGGATTGCCAGGTCCTCCGGTAGGAAAACATGTTTTTGTTTTTTATTCTTCAAAGATACCATAGCTGTTAATCCTAGAGAGTTGGTTTCAGTTCTGCTAACAAATGAATATACAACAAAGCCTTTGATTGATAGGTTTATATTTTTTTCAAAAAACATTTTTCAGGGTGCTGTGGGGAGACCAGGAGACAGAGGACCCAAAGGAGAACGTGTAAGTCACCTATTATGACAACTTTTTTCTCAGGTTATTTTTTTTTTTTACTGAACATCTAAGCACCTCATCAGCACATATTTTATAGGCAAAACCAAGAAATTAATTATCTGTGAACTTCAAGCAGTCTCTTAGACAACTAAGACGTTTAGTCCTAGATATGCCTTTAAGCAATTAGAGTTGAATTGTATTCTGCATTTAGATAAAAAGCACATTTTATAGACTTTCCAACACAGTTGCTCTGGACAATGTAAATTGGACAATAGGTTGAACATTGGAAAGTAGCCAATCTTGGGTTGTTGTCAGACTTTCAAAAGCTATGAACTTGCTCTATTATCATTCTTGGGATCTTTGTATGTCACAAAGGCAAATCATGTTTTGTATAAAACAAGCTTGTCACTCCTAGGCAGCAGAAATACTAATGCTATACTTTACTGCTTCCCAAACTCTTTAGACAGTTCTGTTCATGGTAACAAGATCATGGTGGACAGGAATGGTTACAGGAGGGGTGAGAAATGAGTTGTTTTATATACATGCATATACATCTATGAGATGTTCTTGTTTTAACATTGCTAAAGCCCTGATGTCCTAATCAAATAGACACCACATTTATTTGATGAATCAGAGAAGCATCTCCTTGTGTAATCTGGAAAAGGAAGTGCTGCTTTATGACACTGAGGAGACACGAGGTTTTAACCATTATTACAGTTTCAATGTTCTCTTTTTGCCTGTAAGGATATAGGCCTGCATCTGTGAGAAAGACTGCAAACATTATGGAAAATAAAGTCAAGGTTTTCTTCCAGCCATTATTAATACTGCTGTACAACATACTCCTTCAGTCTGAGACCAGCTGTTGCAGTTACAGAAAAGAGAACCCTCAAAATTAAAATGACAGAATAAAACTTGAGGTTTTCATGTCTAATATAAGTATGTCCTCAAAGAACGCATTTTGAGAAGGCATAAGCCACCTGGACTGAAATTACCTTATATATCATTTTACTTGCTAAACACTGCTGTTGTTACTGCTTTATGAACTGAGTGACAAACTAGTTGGAAATACGTGGTTTATACCAATCAGAAATACAGTTTTCAAGTTATTTCAACAGAGAAAAGTACTAGTGACTGGCTTATTTATTGCTATCATCTGCATACCTTGATCACAGACTGTGAGCCTGCTGGACTAGAGTATGTAGAAACCCAGGAATAACAATAATTCCTTATGCATAGAATTTAGTAAAAGATAAAATACAGGAGGTGAGAGAACACTAGGAAGGAGAAGGGCTGAATAAATCAGTACCTTAGGCAGAGATCATAAAAAAAATGCAAATGTCCTGAGTTTTGTACAGTTCATAGTGGAGAGTTTAAAGAGGAATCTGGAGGAAGACATGACCTAGTTTTCTGAATTTTTACAAGGACTTTTTTCAAAACACAAAGAAAACACTGGAGGCAGTTAAAAATGCTTGTTTGAAAAGTTGCTGTAGTATTTGATTTACTTCCTACACGTTGGGAGCCTGTAAAATGGGAATTGTTTAGAAGAAAAGGATCAGCTTCACACTGCCACAGCATCATGGTCCTAGAGAAACCTGCGTTTTTCCTTATCTCTAGTAGAAGAGCTATCTATACCTGCTCTGCAGGGTTCTAAACATAAGAAATAGTATAACATAGAATCATAGAATGACCTGGGTTGGAAGGTACTGAAAGTAATTTGTGTGCTAGTAGTTTCTTTGATTAACTAAAGTTTTGTGTAAATGAAGACATAAAATATCAGTCTTTTAGGGAAAGTTACAGGATGCTTTGTGCCTATGTGAATTTGAGCACCTAAATTTTACTTATGCCATGGTTGACATAACTAGATTCTCGTATAAGAGCTCAAAACTTTCTCTACCCAGGTTCTACCCTTGAAAAGCTATTCTTTCTGTCATTGACTTCACCATCAGAAAAAAGCATAAGAAAACAAAACATATTTTCAGAGATAAGGTTTAGCCTGTAAAATCAGCTTCCCTTCATGACTCAATATATTTCTGAACAGGCAAGAATTTTCTCTTTAGTATTCTTGGCTGACTTTTCCATGTTTATTCCACTATGTGCAATGGTTTTCTTTCTGTTTTTCTTTTACACAGGGAGATCAGGGTATTCCAGGGGACAGAGGTCCACAGGGTGAACGAGGAAAACCTGGCCCATCAGGAGAAAAGGGGGATGTGGGTCCTGTTGGCCCACCAGGAGACAGAGGCTATCCAGGATCACCAGGTCATCAAGGTCCTCCAGGTTCTCCAGGACCCCCAGGGTTTCCAGTAAGTAAATACTAGTTTACCTTGGTTGCTTGTGAATTCATACAGCGAGAAGGTAGCATGTGCTGAACAGTGGAAAATTCAACTGAGCAATACCACAGTCTTTGAAAAACTGAGGCTTTCTCTTAGATAATTTCAGCCTTCAGTTAAGAGGTGGGAAAAGTATATCCAGATGACCAGGCAGTTAGTTTTAATATGTATTTTTAAATGTCTGCTGTGAATAAATTTTATTTATTTTTTTTAGTTCCTATATATCAATATGGCTGCTCAATACAGTTAATTTTCACAGCTTAAGAGGTAAAATAAAAGTCTTTGCAACTGGGAAAAAAAAAGGAGGCAGATAAAATTTACACTCAGTTGAAGGGAAATCAGCATTTAAAAAGCCACTGAAATGCTGCTAGTCAGTTACAGATATCTTGGTTTTTTTCTGTGTACACACAGGCACACATCGACATTATGGGTTCTTTTTAACCTCAGTCACATAAGGTAAAGCTCTAAAACCCTTTCCAGTGAAATTATTGCTGCTGTGGTCCTGTTCTGTTTGGCTGTGCATCAAAGCAGTTAGTCCCTAGAAGGGTGGGAAGTGACAGAAGTTATGAAAAAGGCAAACGAAGCATAGTGGTGTCACTGGACATTAGTGTCTTCTGCAGGTTCATTGCCATGCACATAACATGCTGGTCATCTTGACAGCTGGATGTGCCTCTTCTACTTCTGGACATTTAGTTATTATATAATATATAATATTATAGTGTATTTGCAGTGAAGTGGCCTTTGTAGTTAAGTAAGTAACACAAATAATATTAAAACACCTACTTGTTGTTGAAAGGTTTATATTTTTAATGCTGATTTCAGCATTTTTTAGTTTTGTAGCATCATAAAGTGCACTCTATTCTTTCTGATACGTTCCTTTTTCCTCATCAGGCTGATGCAATTTCACTTGAAGAAATAAAAAAATATATCAAACTAGAGGTTCTTAAGGTTTTTGAAGGTAAGAAAATAGAGTATTATACAACCAAATATAAATCGTAAACTCTGCTCTAAGTTTTTTTACATTTCATCTAACTTACACTACACTTAGCAACTGCCTTGTTGCTCTAGCTATGCTTAACAATTCTACATAATTCTTTTCAAACAATTAGAAGCTATAGTACCTATTAACCAGAGTATTTCCTGGTGTAAAAAGCAGTCTGCTCCAAATCCTAATAGCAAGCATGGGTATGTATCATTGTAGATACATATATGTATCATATATTATTGCAGATACATATGTACTAGAGCAGAGACAATAGAAATACCTGATTATTTTGCCCTCTTAGTGACTATTTAAATGAAAGAGAAGCTCAATAGCTTTCAGTCATGCAGGTCTAAACTGCTGTGCAGTTTGCTAAGCAAATATTCCTGCTGAGTTCCACCATTCTCTTGCAAGACCAACATCTTCTGGCACATTTTTAGACAAGTACCAGATTTCAGCCAATGCCTTTGTATTATGTAAGATTTCTTAGATTATTCCTAACTCTGAAAAGGGAATATTTTTCTTCCCCAGCCTTTCCTTAGTCATGGTTGAAAAGCTGTGACTCAGGTAGTTGTCTAGAACAAGACTACACTTGATCACCTTTTAACAGTAACTTCCATTGCAAAATCCGTTTCTATGTCATTAATATTTGTGGCTAAAATTCCTTTTATCTTTTAGGGGTAAAAGAAATAAAATAACGCTTGAGACTTTTTAACTTGTTCAGGCAGTTTTTCACTTTGTAACAAGACCATCATTTTCTGTATTTTCATCCTTCCCCAGAGTGCTGCCCCTCAGGAGTTCAACCTACTGTGTATTCCAAGAGCAGTTGGTTGGCTAAAGTCACCTCCTTTTCCCATTCAAGTAGAATGGCAACAAGTATTTAATCCATTCACAGAAAGAAAGTATTAGAAGGTGCCCTGCCTACAGGAAATAATTGAGTTCTGTCTTTATAGCTCTTCCATTTTCTACACCTCACTAGTGTTCCCACAAATCTTTCACTTTTGTCATTGTTTCACTTTGCCTACTTTTTATCACGTTGCTTCTTTTTTGTTTGATGCCCACTCTTCTCTCTTCTAATCTTTTTCTTAAATCTTAAAGCTCCATCACAGTAAATACCTGATAAATTGTGTAATGTTTAGTTTTTTAATCCAGTATAAGTGAGAGAGAGTCATTTTGTGTACCTCTAAGAAGCACTAAAGTCTTGCCAAATGCACTTTATTCCACCAGTATGAACAGTTCATCCTGAAATACATGCAATCAATAATCTTTTCTGAGAACTCTCAGGTTTTTTCACAACTGTTTTCAGCGTTTTGATAAACTCCAAGAACAGTTCTCCATATTTAATCTCTGCTTTGCGATTTAATAAGAGTTACAAACCTATACGGTAGCCCTTCATAGGTGTATTAATATTAATTATGCTGTGTTAATGTATTTTAAGTGCTTCCATGAACAGGAATCAGAAGAAATTTGAAATATTGGAATACATTACTAATAGAGAGTAGTAATAGAAACTTTAATACAAATTCATTCTGATTATTTCAAAGGGTAAAGATTCAAATATGAGTCTGGGTTGGAACTGAAGGTCTCAGTGCTTATTGGAGCATTTAATACCTTGGCATTAAGAAGGATTGAACACCTTACTTTGAGAAACTTTAGCCAGGGCTTTGGGATTTATTTATTTTATGGTAGTTTGCTAACAGATTGCTTACCCACTTTTTCTTGTGTCTTTTATTAATGAAGAAAGGATGGCTCAGTTTGTATCCCAGCTGAAGTTGCCTGCTGCAATGCTTGCCTCCCAAGCTCATGGTAAACCAGGGCCCCCAGGAAAAGATGGATCACCAGGGCCACCAGGAAAGGACGGCTTGCCGGGGCCACCAGGAGAACGTGGAATTCAAGGTAGGAATTCAAAACCAAAATATTTCCCAAAAATTCTGTCTTGAAATCCTTATACACTTGCTAATGATTAAATAAGCTAGGATTACCTACCTAGCTTCCTAATAATTAACTTTTAAACTTATGTACTTATGTTTTTCCAGATTAGATCTAAATATTAACCCACAGTAAATGTGTGAATTTTACTGATTAAAAACTCCTAATCAGTGCATTTTATTCTAATAAGTGGTAAAGTTAATTATTGACAGATATCTAAAACTGACAGAACTACTGCAGAAGCAGTTATTTTTTTTTCTCCAAAATACTGTAATAAGAAAGAAAAACTATGCCAGCACTCTAACGATTTAGATCATGCTCCATAATGAGAGACATTCTTATTTAAGAAAGAAAATTTGATCTCCTAGTGTGAATACTCTCAGCTTTGATCCTGAGACAACACAGGGGAGGAAAAACTGAAAGCAAATACTCTTTAGGAAGCAGTGAAAACTGAAGTATTGCCACAAGAATTCTTCTAACCGTGAAGATATCTATTTTCACAAAAAAATGCAGAGTAATAGGCTTTTTGCTATACCCCAAAGGGAAATTTGTGCATTGCAATGCATTAGGACAGCACAGGACTTCTGTTTCACTGAACTGTCTTTTACTGCAAAATTAGCTTCAAGGGATCCGTGCTCATTGTAGTTGTGCTCTACTGTAGAGTCAGCCTCTCAGAGATTAAAAGGAAGTGGAGAACAGGCTAAAAGGAAAGACAGAATTTATCAATTAATAGTATTTTGTGGGTGTGTAATATGTAATTTGCAGTTTATCTGTAGGTAGTTCTTTATTATCTTTTGTTAGTTTGGTCTGCTCTGAAGTCAGACCAGGTCAGACTGGAATGAAGAACATGAGAGCAAAGCTGAAGATGTGTGGATCCCAAAACTATCAGAAGAACAAAGACTTACTAACACTGATAAGCGCAAACCCCTGACAGAAGCTTGAAAAATCTGATGAGCTCAGAATGAGAAGAACAAGAATAAAGGATCAAGGAAAACAATAAAAGGCTTAGAATCTTGCAACACTGACTTCATCATTACCTAAATATTCAGACCACCGTAAATAGTCAACTTCAATGTCAGTGCCAGATTGTTCAGTGACGATGTATGTGGTGGACAGTCTCAGATGCTTCTGGGAAATGAAACGTTGTACTAGATTTCATTCCCAGCTAGTGGGCATCAAGAGTAAACAATGATAGCTATTCTTGGTTTAAAAAAAAAAAAAAAAAAAAAAAAAGCTGCTTTTTCATGCCTTATGCTTAAGTGAAAGTAGTGCCACATGTACAGAGGATTTCCATTTGTTTTACCAATATGCTCAATACTCTTTTTTGATTGGTAAAAGGTAAGCTATACGAGAAGCATTTAATTCTATGATACATCAAAAGATATACAAAATTACACTTACAAGGAAAGAAAACAAAAAGTTTACCTTACCTTTTTTATAGTCTGAATAAAAGATAGTCCTGTAAGAGAA
The DNA here is from genome assembly GCA_035221455.1 of Xenops minutus. NCBI lineage: Eukaryota > Metazoa > Chordata > Aves > Passeriformes > Furnariidae > Xenops > Xenops minutus. Next base: position 87,343,797 of record JAWWEE010000105.1, on the reverse strand, counting down.
GGACACGTACAAATACCTTCATGCCTTACTCAGTTGTGCCTGTGCATGTTGCTGTTTTGTGCCAAGAGTAAAAAGAAATTCAAATCTCTGAGCAGACTGAAAAGCATCCTTCTGTATTCCAGCTTGTTTTCAGCCATAAAATGCATAGCAAACAAGGTTTCTTGGAGAAGCACATTATGTGCACATGTGGCTGAGACTATCAGGGTAGCATGCTGTGTGTACAAGTCCTAATACACGTTTGGTATTGACTGAAGGATACTCCTTATTACATTTCTTGCTTGGATGTAGCCCAGATTGCCAACTCCAGGGCTTTGCTGTGTGCAGTAATACATGTCTGGGCTGGCAAAGTGTCTCACTTGTCCCAGACAGACAGTGAGAAGTAGTAGATGCTTCTGGCAAGCTGTCAACAGGACCTCTCCTGTTTGTGATGCTGGGCAGAGAGCCTTCTGGAGACAGCCAGCAGGAAAGGCACGTGTGTCGGATGCTGTGTCAGAAGAGGTGTTTGACTTTACTCATGGCTTCATAGGGATCCCTCCATACGCCTTGAGTGTGGTGCCAGTCCCCCAGGGAACTGATCTGGAATGACTTGGCTGGATTCCACCAGAACCTCGTTCTACACAGCAAACCAATAGATAGGGGGTTAGTTCCAGAAGCATAGATACTAAGTTTTGGAAATGTAGGCGCTGTTTTCAAAAAGTGAATACACTTAAAGAATACACATAAAGAATAGCTAGACTCTTGTGTATAGAGTCACCCTTGTCTAAGGAAGTCCATCATTCTTACCGACTGGTCTTCAGCAAGGTTGTTCATAGTGTTCCTCAGACACTTCCCCACGGTTCAGGTGCAAGTAATTTATAGGATGGTCTCAGTAAAAATATAGCATGCAAGCAAAATATAATAAAGAATTGCAACTTCAATCATGAAACACAACACATAATTGGTATTTGCATAGCGATTGGAAATTTTTTTATATGTATATGTATTTCTTTATTAAAAAAAATTGCCTGTGGCATATGCATCAGCAAGCTGATACTCTGAGACAGTGTCACTGGTGAAATGTACAGCATCTGTTTAAGGCGGAACAGAGGAACTTTACTCCGTATGAGTTTTAAAGTATGTTAATATCTCATAGAAAATTAGAAAGTTTATTTCAAGACTTTTTAATTTGTCATCCATTTCCAAACAGCCAGCCCGCTTGTCATGTGTTAGAGCATCTAGCTCCATTAACTCCATTAGCTGGATTTTTAAAACTGTAACAGTGAATTTTGATCCATTAGATGAAATGCACTTTGGGATAATTTTGCAATCTAGACATCCTTTATGTTGCTATGACTATTGATTTTTTTTTTTCTCACAGAGAAAAGATTTCATCTTAGATAAAATTCACTCTTTCTATCAAATTAAGAAAATGAGGTTTTTATAGGTACTCATAACTCATGGTAGCCTAGAGGAGTCAAACATCAGACTTCAGAAAATAAAAATACTGTGTGATGAATAGCAAAAGCTTATCTTTATTGGCAATCTCTGTTGTAAAATATATGTCTCTTTTAATTATTAATTTGGATGGTGGAAGCATGTAGAGACCTAGGCTGACATCAGGAACCCATTGTAGTAGATGTTGTCCAAAGTCACTGTTCTGAAATAGCTGCACTGGTTTCAACAGTTACCTCCTGCAAAATGTTCTCTGCTCTGCAGGTTGAAGTTAACCTGTCTTACTTTGATTTGAAACCCAGCTACTACCTCTCAGCTGAAAGGGCTGTAACACACAGAAGGAATTGGGAATATGTAGTAGGAGCTGGATGAGAGGGCTTGCTTCTTAGTGCCCTCTCTGCTGCTTTGCAGTCTTTTCTTTTTAAGAACACAGAGTATTTGCACAGTAAAACAGTGGATACTTTGGTCTCATTGTTCCCTGATGTAGTAATCTGTTTGCCTTGTATTTGTACCTCAGATTTCTCTAGATACTTGACATGGTAGTTTCAAGTGCTGCATTGTCCATGCTGATGGAACAGGATCTCTAGGATATAGGTGGAATACCTTCTGGAGCAGTTTAAATACCATTTACCTCCGAATTCACAGACGTGAACTTGTGTCATTTCCATCTAGAGCTGAGGCTGTTGCAGTAGTGACACTTCTGACCATGATGTTTGTGGGGAGCACCAAACTGAGAGCTGTATTTGAGCTGTCATGACTCATCTGTGAGCAGAAGCTTCCCTGTTTGAACACATACCTGCTTCATACTGCTACCATGTGTTTACCCTACTACCCGCCTTGGGTGTGTGTTTATAATACCAGAGCTTTTGGGTTGCAGAAATCACAACAAAACTTCTGGAACCCAAATGAAAGGCTTTGTTAAAACAGTTGCCTTTCGGATTAAGCAGGTGCCTCTTACTGGAATTGTAATTCCACCAATAAAAATAGATACATCTTATACGTGCCTTTACATTAAAAGTAATAAATCAAAATCTGATTGATGTGTATGGTAATAGTTTCCTTTGACTGTGTATGAGTTTGTGACTTTAAGCTCACAAAAAAAGTAATATTAACCTCTAGAAGTATAATCATGGCCCTACTTTTGAACAAAATATACCTCATTAAAAATGAAAGATCTTTCTGCCGGAATTACACATTACATTGTTCAGATTGTTTACATACAGGTCTGTTTACTTGAATCCTATTAAATAAAGCCTTATTATCAGAGAAGATATCTGGGAATTTTTGTATTAAACTTTAGAGTCAGCAGAACTTACCTGCCCCTGTGTACAAACTATACCTTTGCATGTGTATGTGGATGCAACCAGTAATGGTTTACTACCCTGGATGATATATCTGCATTGACAAGCTGCACTTTGTCCTGTTGTGGTTTTTTGGTTTTTTCCATATTGCCTTGAATTCCAGTGATGTTAACAGAATCATTCAGTCTATCGTAGTGCCTTTCAATTATGGTCTGTCAGAGACCTACAGTAATGGTTATCATGGAGATTGTAAATATGGTATGTGGTACCTGTGATTTCTCTCTCTTATCCATAACTGAAGAAATGCAAAAACAAATGATTAGTGGCAGCACTATTTTGTAAAATTACAGTTAACTGGGTTTATAATGGGAAATGAACTGTAAGTATGGGCTATAAATTAAAATACATATATAATAAATAGGACACATAATGAATCCGGTGATTGTATGATTGAGATTTTCAAACAGTAGCAATACTATGTGTTGCACAAGATGTTTTAGAGCAAACCAGCTTGATGTAGTTTCTACATTGAAGAGCAAAACCAAGATTCAAAATCAAGTACAAACACCTGCATGTTCCTTTTTCTGTCTTCATAGTTTGTATGCATATATGCCTTGTACAATTCTGCTTAACACAACTTAGTGACCAGACTGCATGATTAATATTCTTTGTTTTTCTGTGAGCTTTTAAACTGTTGGTTTCCTTTAGTTATGTATGTCACTCTGCATGCATTTTCAATTGTTTTTACCTCACTGTAATTTCCTTGTTGCAGTGCTGAGAGAAGAGTAAGATGATTGATTATCTGTTTTGAAACCTAGAGTAATTGCAACAGATAATAGACTCCACCAAAGTGTGTAATGAGCTTGTGTGTAACAGAAAGCTTGAATATTCTGTGTACCATTCTTACTGCATTGTGTCTGTTGTAACAACCCTGAATTGGTACCCACAGTAGTTTCCTTCTGGAATATCCTGTAAGGTACCAGTGTTGCCATAGACACTGAGAAGACAACCTTTGCCATCCACCTGCTGGTGCCTGTTAATCTTCATGAGACATCAGGTGGATTGACACCACTATGTTGCCTGGTCAGCTGTAACTCTTCTCTTTTAATTAAAACTAAGTTACAGTTCTTCACAAGAGGAAGTTTATTGTATGGCATAGGCAATGCTAGAAATATACTGGTCCCTGAAGCAGGACAAATTTAATTCCAAATGTGACCAGAAACTGGCAAATTAATGTTCAGTGTTTGTCACCTTACATGTCTGAGGTGCTGGGGAAGGAAGAAGGTTTCATTGGAAGGAAGATAGCTTTCTTGTAATCCCTTGTAAAGTAAAGGGTAGTAGCAGGTGTCACACTTGTTCCTTTAAAAATACCTTCGTCCCCTGAATAATTTACATGATCTGAACAGAAAAGGTACATTTATAGATGGATTCTAAACTTGAAATATTAAGGAAAATGTTTTACCAATAGCCACAAGTCCTCTTCTCTAAAGCAGCCAGAGTGTTTCCAACTAATAAAACACTTTAAAAACAGTTCAAGGAAAAAGAAACAGGCATTGGGCATGAGTTGTAGCACCTGAGAAGGTGGAAGCTATTTAGATAAATACAAAGCTATGGCCGATGAAGAAAATGAACTACATTATTCAAAGTATAATTAGCAATCACACATTGATAGCAATGTAAAGCTACTTGGGTGAAAGTAGGCCTGGAACCCTAAATCTGCAAGGTCTAAAGATACCTATTGCACATGAGGACTGCAGGGGAGTGGGTCTAAGCATAAAATTGCCAGTTTGCAGTCTAAGAAGTGCAAATGTAAGGATTTATGTAGAAGAGAGAGGGTGAAATCTTGCTCAGTTTGTGGGCTACAAGAGAAGGACTAGTCAGACTGCAGATGGCCTTTGGATTGGTGCCTTACATCACTTCATTGAACAGGGCACACCAGAGCAGAATATGCATTTGGCTCTTATTAAAGGAACTTCAGAAAGGTAATGTAAAAGCTTGGGGGAAAGTCCAACTAGTGAACAAAGCAGGAGTCCTTTGGCAGAGGATGCAACAGTTACTACTAGAAATGCTAATATTTTCCAGAAGGAACTTAAAATTTGAAAGCTGTCTTAGAAAAAAATAGCAGTCTCTGAAAAAGAAGTGAGCATGTGCTTTCCCAATTACATTTGTCTTCGTAATTTCCTGTCAGCAAAATATACAGAAGATCCCTGTTTATAATAAGAGGGTGCTCTTATTTTCATATCTTTATTCTGTATAGGTTATAGAGGACAGAAAGGGGAAAGAGGCGAGCCTGGAATTGGACTACCCGGTAACCCTGGACCACCTGGCCCTGCAGGTACAAATCCCCAGATTTATTTCTGCTCTTGTTATTTATGAACTAACAGGCCTTTCTGTTGTTTTTCACATTAGTTTTACACCCCTGCCTTTCCTCCCAAGCTGGGTCGTAGTATGAGGTCAGACCCACCTGCCTTCTCGTGGATGAGCTGGCGTGCAGCCGACTGTCAGTGATGAGATGCAGGGCACTACACATGCCCTGACAAGGACTCTGCTAATTATAACTTTGTTTTACCAGCTACTGGCCTGCCAGGCCCACCAGGGACGCCAGGCTCACCTGGAGCACAGGGGCCACCTGGATCCAACGGGAGATGCAATCCGGCAGATTGTTATTACCACATATCACAGACTCGGTCACACACCAGCAGGAAATAAAAACCCTCTTCCCCAGGCACTTGGGTTCACAATCAATTTTCACTCCTCCCAATAAGTTAATTTAATTTTTCAAATATTTGGTGCATTTTTATTTTTTTTATCTCGACACTGCATGGTATATAGTTAATTTGCAAGGCACAACATTGAGCCTTTTCCTATGTTATTTGCAGTGTCGTAATTATGAAATGATGACATATGTTTTCTGGAGTGCATTCCATGTGTTTTTTCTCATATTTATTTTGCTTAGAACAGAAAACAGGCACAAATAATTTTCATAAGCTTCTTTCTTCAAACAAAAAAATCTTTTATTATTACTTAAGATGCTATGTATGCCCCAGTATGTAAGCTGGCTTTATTTTTCTTGCTGGTGCTGAATTTTAAATTGAAAATATACATTTCTGAGGTTTCAAAGTGTACTTGTTCATGGTGAATGCAGGACCTGAGCTGGAGCGCTGGGAACTGTTCAGACTAAATGTTCATGTCCCTTGAGAAGTCTCTGGCGCACCTTCTGAAAAGGGCCTTTGTCGTGCATCACAAACACTGCCCCCCATTTCAGTCACATCCAAGATGTCAAAGGAGACAACAAAGATGGGTTTATGATCTCTCTAATCCCATCCAACGCTGAGCTTCAGACTGACTGGAAAATCACCACGTGTAGCCCCAAGAAGTTTGTCTCTCCTGACTGGATGTTGTCCCAACTAGGGGGCTTGTATGTTCATTTAGTCATGGCTACGTATAGTCCAGATATTAAACTGTGAGGGGCTGATGTTGATGTTCCCGACTGAGAACTGCCACGTCTTCTAAACATTTCATGGACTTAAGTGTACCATCACTGCCTGTAATCAAGCTACTCTGCCATTAAGTCTGCCTGCAGCAAAGGTGACCCCTTGCTTTAGGGCAGAGAGTGGTGGATATGCAATCTAAGAAGGGAACTTCACAAGCCTCTGATCTTGGTAGTGGTACAGTCTTCCTCTTCCTCCTGCAATAATCAAATGCCAAAATAAGCTCGAGAAAAACAAGAAAGCTGTAGAGTGCAAAACTCAGGTCCTAGTAACTGATGGCAAAAAATCACTTGTGTTCCAGAGAAATTTGGAAAAAAGTACAAAACCCTCCTTGAAAGGAGCACAACAGCACCCAGTTTTCAGGCAGTCAGAAAATCCTACAGGACCAAACAATGTCAATGGTTAGCCAAACAAGTGTACATCCCGTAGACCTCAAAGGGTTGAGCAAAAGAAAAGCTGGAGAGAATTGTATGAAGAGGAAAGAGGTGGCATGGCCACAGTTTCACTTCTGATTATTAGGAAGCAGATGATCCTAAGGTAGTCCTGTGGAGTTTTCTGCAGTGCAATAGGAAGTGAAGGTGCTATTGGGAGAACACAGACAGCTATAACCCAAAACCTCAAAATACATCAGTAGTACAAAGCCATACTGAGGGCTCTTACCCACTCTCCCATATCAGGCAGGAAAGTGGTGTTGATGACTGTGCTTGAGCAGTACTGAGCTGCTAGGAAAGCATTCTTAAGCTGGAAGTGCTGGTTTCTAGAGGAGCTGTTGTGAAGCATGAATCTGGCTGACTTCTGGGTGTTGCTTAAAAACAGTTAAGGAAAGGTGGGAGTCTTTATTAAAAACACACATTGACATTTGTTCTGAATAGAGTTGCTAGCACTTACACCCAGAGTGGAGGAGCAAGATGAGAGCAAGAGGTGACAGAGTTAACCCAGGCAGCTGGGGAGCTCAGGCGTGCATCCTGAGAGGGTAAGCACGCATTCCTGACGTGTTCATCATTAGACATTTGGAGGAAAGAAGGTGCTTGCTATAAAAAGATGTTAAAGGAAACACAAGGGCAGAAAGCTGAGAGTAAACACCTGGGACAAGAGAGGGCAGCAGGAAAGAGGATAGCAGAAAACCTGTGGCAATACCATGAAATCATCTCCTGAAGCAGATGCGATACACCCTACAGCTGGTTACCCCTTGAGGGGTCAGGGGGCTTTGTATGTCCCTCATGAGGCTGGAAAGAGACAGGTCAAAGCCCACAGTTGAACTCCAGTCCTCCCATCTGCTCTTCTGCTCAGCCCCACCCATCCCTTGGGAGGATGTAGCTGCCCCTTCTCTAGGCTGGCACATCCTCCCCTCTGCAGGGGAGCATCTGTCCCAGCGGGGTGAAGGTGCTTTTGGAACAAGTGGTCCTGCCTGTGCTTATCTCAGCACTCTCAGCTCCCGCTCCAGACCTCCTGTGCCCATGGAGCATGTTTTGGTTTGCTCTGTGGAACTGATCACCTTTCCAGATCTGGTCCTCAGAGCGCCAAGGCTGTGAGAGCACTGGGAACTGGTGAGGCAGCTTAAAACCGTGCACTTGCCTGTCCTGAGGCACCTATGGCTGTGTGGGCCTCGGGGCTGCCAGCCTGGCAGCAATGCTTGTCTCGGTGTCTGTACATGTACACCAGTGGAGGACCAGCCCTACATACTGGTTTCCATTCTGTGAAAGGAACTGCTGGTCAGATATTTTGCATGAGCATTTTCTCTCTCTCTTTTTTTTTTTTTTTTTTTTTTACTTATCTAGTGATTCCAGTGTGTGTAATAATGTAATAATTTTTTACTTCATAAGTTAATTTTACACTTCATTTTCTGTGATAATATCAAAAAGGGTGCTGTCTTGTGAATTATATTTGCAGAACATAGAGGTTCCCAAGCAGCCCCATCCTGGAAGGCTGTACATAGACTATTGTGCCGCATCAGTGGTATCTGTATATTTTGGGGCTTTTAGCTAGCTGAAACCCAGCATCTGTTATCTGCCAGGTGCAATTGCTGTATGTTAATTTACTTGAACTTATTGGAAAGCAGAACACTTTTTATATTTGAAAAAGTTTTATTTTTTCATCTATGTTTCCTACAGATGCCTTTTTCTTTTTATAGGCTCGAACATAAAGGTCTTTTTAAAATGTATTTGAATGCTTTCAGTTGATTTGCAGGTAACTTTGGTAATTATCTCGTTACATTATTTTTATTTTACTAAAAGCCCGCTTTAATTTTGTCACGTGAGAAAACGGGTATTTTTTTATATGGGCTATCTCAATACCTTTTAAGATGCCACATTCTTCACTGAGGTAGAACAGCATTAATCCCAGCTTAATTTAACTGCACACTGGCTTGCTCCTACTCTGTATTTTTAGAATTGAAAGTGGAATGCAGCTGGAAACGTGTTTCTGCATGGTTTTCAGGTTTGGCCTCTGAAATTTCTTTACAGTCTCAGACTGATGTTGTCTTAGTTTTTGGGGAGGGGGCCAGGGAGAGAAGAGGAGTTGCTAATCTATTTTGCAATTTGCTTTATCAGTTTTGTATTTGTTTTGAGCAGTTCATGCTGCAGTAAGCACTGCAAGGGACTAAACACAGGGGATTATTTTTTCCAGTAGCATAAGGCCTTTTATTCTGATTTGGGCATGTTTTTGTGTGACAAGACTCAGAAGTGAAATAACTGACAAAATGTTTTAAATCTTTCTTCAAAGTTTTCTAAGCTTTATCTTAGTTCAGGGTCAGACTATTATATTTTATGATAAATTGCTTTATCACCTATTGTAAATGGATTGGGATTTTCTTGAAATAGCTATTACCAAACTACTCAGGTTGCCTAAAGAAAGTAAAGAAACTTGGTAACAGGGAAGCTTTCCCAAAGCTGCAGCAGGCCTGCTGTTGTCCACACGGTGGAGTTTAAAACATCCTTTCAGTACAAAGGGTACAGCTCAGGCCTAACTGGCCCAGCAGCACAAGAGCTGACCCAGCAATTCATATTCTCCAGCACAAGAGTCAGTGTTTCCGATTTTGTTCTTGAGCTTGACATTTTTATTTTTTTTTTAATCTATTTAGTTTTGCATAGTAGTATTTGCAGAAATACTGCCTTTCTTGGATAATCATTGTCAGGTAATATTGCTTAGACTTTGTGTTTATTATTATATTGTGATTTGTGTATGTTAAAAAAGAATATGTACTGGTGGTGTACTAGTGGGACATTCTGCTTTCCAGTATCATTTATGTTCCCTGAAGGGGAGGAGGGACTCACACATGGGTAATAAAAATTGCAACAGTATCCTTCAGGCAATTGAGCAGCAGTGCATCCTGGTAATGTTTTGGAAACCAATAATCTTGTCTTAAAATGGATTTGGTTTCAGTGTTAAAAGAGCACTATGGTATAGCAACAGGATTGATTGTATTGTCCATCCTTCATGTTTTATGATTTTGGGTTATGAGAGATGTTAGGTACGCACAGCTTTGTTAAATAAGTGTATTTTTAAAATTAATGGATAATGACAAAATATTTTGGAGCTTCTTTTTCACAAGAGTTAAATGTTATTTTTCATGTCAGTGCACACAGGGGTTTTTTTCTTCTTTTTCTGAAATGTTTACATTAAAGTCTTGTAAAAATCCCACTGGCTAAACTAGCATTTTATAAACTTGTTTCTCCAAATGTACTACAAAAAAACAGTCCCTAACTTTGCTTTTTATCAATGCAGTAGAACCGCTGCTCTGTGACATGTAAGAAAAGTATCTCAGAAAACACCATTCATTTGGTGTCTTTATTAGTTTCTGGATGTACCAAGTCATACAAATTTTCTTTGAAATCTGGTATGTCCATTACAACTAGATTGTACTGGATGGATGTTAGAATCCACCTCCAAACACATCAGTGGGTGTAGGCCATGGAAAATAAGTTTAAGCCTGAGTTTGTCATGGTTGGTGTTTAAATAGAAAACTCAAGCTTCACAATACCTTAATGAAATGTGGTTTTCAAATATTAATTGCTAACAAATGTTATAGATTCTAGATCAAAAGAAGTTTGTAACTGAAAGATTGGAAGTCTACCTGTCTTTTAGCAGTTTTCTTTCTGAGTCTACTGTTTTATAAACACAAATGTACTTAATTATTTCCTGCAGTTTTAATGTAAATATATTCTGTCTCCAGTCAGGATGTTTGAAGGACATAGCTTATTTTTTTGTATTCTTTCTGAATGATATGCAGCTGTCATGGAACGAATCACAGTACATGCTGACTGGTTGCTTCCTTCCTTATATTTTTTTTGTTTGCAACATTTAGGGTTCAGTTCAATGCAAATGCATTAAGTGGGTGGAAAATTGCTTTTTACATTATGATGTGGCCATTTCCATCTGAAATGGTATTCCGGATGGAAATGGAAATATTTCATACACTTTCTGTTTGTGGCTCTGTCAGAAATGTCAACCTCTTCTTCTGTGTCAAATCATGAGGGGGAGGGTGCAACTGCAAATGGGAGGAAGGAGAGTCACAAAACCACTGTAGTGAGCTCTGGTAAGCAGTCGTTGCAGGTTGGCTCAATTTGGGGGGTTGGGTTTTGACCACACTGAAGTCGTGCTTCCTGTGAGCTGGTCAAACTTAGGGCTCTACAGTCTGGAGACAAAAGAAAAAAAAAATCTTGGCCTTAACACATATATAATTTATGGAAGTTAATACATTCTCTGAATCAGATGCAGATAACTTTCTTGTGTGAATATGAGATAATCACTTTTATTCAAGAAACTTGATTCAATGATATGTTTAACTTTAGGGAACTTTAGGCCTTTTCATTATTCTCTTGCTGCCAAACTCTCCAAGGAGGAAAAAGAGAACTCCTGTGCAAATGGCATTTTAAGGGATGCTAGGTAGTAATTTGACCACTATGTTGATTTTCTTTCTTCCAATTTCATAGTGGCTTCAGCAAGTTCATTTCATTCACTGTCTGAAACTGCCAGGTTTACTTGTCCCTTTGAATGCACATGCAGCAAGTTAAACAGGACAGCAATAACAAAAGATTGAAGGAGAGGAGTAAAACTGAAGCTGTAACAAATCATACAGTAGTAACATACAGGATGGATGGGCTTGGAGAGTGGTAGTGAACAGAGTTAAATCCAGCTGGTGGCTGGTCACTAGTCAGTTCCCCAAGGGTCAGTCCTGATTAATATCTTTGTCAGTGGTCTGATGAGAGGATGAGGGGATTGAGGGCACCCTCTGTTTTCAGATGATACCAGCTTTGGCAGGTTGATCTGCTGGAGGGTAGGAAAGTTCTGCAAAGGGATCTGGACAGGCTGGCTTGACAGATGCTGGGGATGGCCCCAAACCATGTGCAGGACCTTGGCTGTGTTGAACCTCATGAGGTTCCCATGGGCCCACTTCTTGAGCTTGTCCGTATGCCTCTAGATGGCATCCCTTCTATCCAGTGTGTTGACTCCACTGCATAGTTTGGTGTCATTGGCAGACTTGCTGAGGGTGCTCTTGATCACACTGTCCATGTCATGGACAAAGACATTAAACAGTGCCAGTCCCCATACAGACCCCTGAGGAACATCACTCATCACTGGTCTCCACTTGGCCATTGAGCCCTTGACCCTAACTCTCTGAGTGTGACCACCCAAGTCCATCTTTCAAATGCATCTCTCCATTTTAGAGACAAGGATGTTGTGCAGGACAGTGTCAAATGCCTTGCACAAGTCCAGAGAGATAACGTCATTCCCTCTTCTCTTATCCACCACCACTGTAACCCCATCATAGAAGGCCACCAAATTTGTTGACCGTGCCAGGTTAACAGTCAGACTCAATGATGTGAAAGGTCTTTTCCAACCTAAACAAGTCTATGAAGTGGTTATCATTTTGAGGACAGTTAAAGCATTTTCTCTTGGTTCCTGCCTACATTGAAGTAACTGAGGAGCTAAAATATGTATTTAATACAGTGCAATTAAACCTTCAGAATTAGAAATGGTGACAGAGATCATGACCAGTAAAAGTGATTTTCACTAGTCTTTTGTTCAATAAATTTCATATCATTTTATGATGCTGAACCTGAAGGAGATGAGAACAAGATTTACTTGGGACTTTACCAAGATTCCAGGAGCACGTAGTTAGAGATGGTGGCATGCTGCCAGTGGCTTGTGAAACCTCTGTCTCTTTGCATTGTGCCTTCTAAATTTATTTCTTTGAACTGACATATTTTTTTCTATCACTACAGTCAATACACCTTTGTTTTAAATTCATAATCCTGCCTTTATTTTCCAAATCTTTATTTACTTGAATGTGCTGTTAGTAAAAATCCAGTTCCTGGTATGTTATGGTATACAACCCGCCATTTGTCAGGTACCTTTTTTCCACTCTTGTGCAAGAGTTGGAATTGGTAAATACTTAGATGAACTAATGCATCCCACAATGACTTACAATGGGCCTGAGAATTTATTCTTCAGTTCTGTATTTCAAGTTAAAACTTGTGAGTCAGCTTGAAGGCAGAAAATCTGTCACAATCTTAAGGTATCCACTTATGTAGATTCTGCATTGAATTGACTCTCAGTGTTCAATTTAATTGTAATAATTCTTAGTTGGGTTTTGCATATGAATGTTTTTGCTTCTACAAGTTTCCTTCCATAGTGGAATTTTATGCATTTTTCAGACTATATTTTCTAAAGCACTTCACATTTGTATTTAAATGTTGGGGGTTTTTGCTTCTTTTAATTCATATGTTTATGCATTACATATGCAAAACAATATTTTCATTCTGTTATCAGGTGGATTGTTTGTTTGTTTGTTTTTTTTTCCTTTTCAACAGTTTTGCACACTTTATAGTCAAAATAAAAGTTTGCTGGTGAAACTAGTTTGTCATTACCAGTAGTGTTTTATTTGTTGCACAATGTAAGTAGTACTTTTGAAGATTCTGCCCCAAATCAGTAAGAACTGACCTAATTCTAAAACTTTTATAACACCTTTATGTGTGCCCAAGCCACTCACCCTGTGTGGAATCTTCTGGATTTTTTCCTCCAAAATGAAACTCTTTGCACTTCCCTGGTGACTTCTTGTAGTGTTAATGTAGGAGATGTTGGCTATGAGAGTTTGGCAAAACTGGAGGTGCAGGAAAACTGTTCTGTCCCAAGCTCTGCCCCGAGTCTTGGGGCAGGATTTCATATTCTTTATGCCTATTTTCTTCCCCTGTCTTTTCCCTGAAATCTCACCCAGTGCTGCTTCTATGGAACTAAACAGAGTCCAGTAGCCAGCTGTAGGTAAGACTTACTTTTAAACATTCAACCTCTTTATGTTTTATCATCTAAAACCCGGGGCAATGCAAGGGACAAAAAGGCATTATCAGTATTAATCCCATTTAACTTACTCTCAAAAGTCTCCAATAAAAGTGCAAGTATACTTTATTTTAGTAGGCAGCTGAATCAGACATTTTTGTCCCAAGTGATTTCTGTTTAGGCACTTTCTGTCAGCACATAAGGTGCCAGAGAAGTGGCTCCTAGATGCATCAGGTTTGGTTTGAGAAAGGTTTAATTACTTTTTTTTTTTCAGTGATTCCTTTTGGAGTAAGTATTTTACCACTACCTTTTCCTTTAGTGTTATCTTACACGTTACATGCAAAATGCAGAGTTCCATGGATTGTGTTCTTTCTCTTTGTTGTCCCATAGCAAACAAGTCAACTGTTTGGAACATAACCAGACAGTTAAGGGCTAGGGAAAAAATCAGTGTTTGACACAAGTGTGCCAAAGTTTATATTTGATAATTTGGAAAGCTAACAATGAAATGAAAGAAACATCATAGGATGGTGTCGTTGTCTTGGAGAGAGAATAAACTTCAGAGAGGTAAAGTCAAGACCACGAATAGTTTAATTTATACAGAGAGGAACAGAATATCCACATTGCACGTTTTCCTCTAAAAACTGAATATCAAAAAAGGCAGCTTAGGATATCTAATTGCTGCCTTCTGACTGTTCTGGTTATCAGTACTGAACATAATTATACTAAAAGAAAAATAGGAGATTAAAACATTATTTATTTGGGGTTTTGTACAACCACGGATGTTAATTCAAAATCTGTAATCTTTACTATAAAACATATGTTTCTGGGACTTAAAATTCCCTTAACAGTGGCTACTAGCCTTTTATTTAATTTCACGTAGAAGAAGGCAAGCTGAAATAGGCTTCATATGGCGTTACAAATGCAAGACAAATTGGAGTTGAAAATGAAGAGGTTATTCCACATGGGTTATTCATGAGAACCCAGTGATGGTACCTTTACAGAGATTGACAGCATAAAAGGTGCCAGGGGTGGCAGGTTTTCGTAAGAACAGTCTCCCAAGTGTGTTTCTCCAATTGAATTGAAGGACTAAAGGAGGTTTAGCATATACTGTACAACACATACATACAATGAGATGACTGTGCATGAAGGGTATGTGCTAAAATTTATTTTATAAGTATAAAAGAATAGCTACAACTGCAGTAAATAAACTGTCCTTTTTTATTTGATGGGTGAAGTCATGTTATTTCACTGTACATCATACATAAGAATTAAAAGGGGGAGGAGGAAAAATCACAGAAACTCTTTATTAAACAAAATCAAAAATAAAAATAGACAACTGCCTTTTTTCCTCCCCAAAAGGAGAAAGAACCAGAAGACATCACCTGTGTATTTCTGTAAGCACCATTGTTCCAGCTTGTGTTGCTATGTAAACCTTTTGAAAGAATGTACAACCATTGTGTTAAAAATACCTTACAACCTTGGTTGAAAGGTTTGTCCATGCTTGTATTTCTCCATCATTCCTTATTTTCTCCTCGGCTGTGTGTGCAGGAAGTAAATTGATGCTGACATGCAGTGGCACTTGCCTTGCCCACTTACGGCCCTTTCATGTTCTTACCCACTCTCTGTCCTGCCTGCACTCTGCAAGACGCTGGCTCACAGTACCCTGGAGGGCCAGGAGGGCCAGGGGGACCAGGAACCCCAGGCTGACCAGCCACTCCAGGGGGACCTCGATCACCATCACGTCCTTCCCTGCCATAGCTGGCTTTGCCTGGTTCACCTGGAAAACAGATGCAGGTCTAAACACTGGCAGCACGCGACATGCTTAGTGTATATGCAGCTTTACTGAACATCCTGTTCTTAAACGCTGTATGAAGGACAGCTTTTCACTGCTCTTGGGGGACTCCTCTGCCACCCAGGCTACAATTACACAGCTACAGCAATGAACTTTCAACCCAAGTGCTCTGCAGCTGTAGTGGAGCAGTGCTGCTGCTACACACAGCTCTGCAGTACAACTGACTGCAGCACTGCAGCCAACCCTGCTGCTGCTGCTGCCTGTGAAGCGGTAGATGCCACTACAGAATTTTGTTTGTGCTCTGGAAAAAGACATAACAAAAATTTAATTTTAATATCCATTCAGATTGTTGGGGAAAAATCTGTATAGAATGGAACTGCTGAGCACTAAAGAAGCTTTTTACGTCTAAACTCTCAATGAAGAAATGAAATACAGTGATTTCAGTAAGCCTCTTCCAATGATTGACTTCTGTAAAAGATAGCTCTGAGTTACACAGATATCCTTTGGATCAATATGTAATAAACCATTTTTTTTGCCTTTTTCAGTAAGAGAACAAATTTAAGTAGTTTCTTTCTATACATAAAGACAGAAATGTACTATAGAGATAGTGATGGACAGAACATGTTTATGTTCATTGCCTGGCCACTAGAGGGCGGCTGTGCTGCATCCATCAGCAGGAAGCTCTCCTGGAGTCCTATTATGTAACACTGTAATCAATTACCACAGAAATAAAAGAATATCCTAGGTTATAAATGGAGGTTTTGAAGATTGCTGTCCCTGCCAGTGAGATAATCTGAGGGTTGTGGCCTTTTTTCATTTACTTTTTCAATATATGTGTATATAATCTATATAAAATATAGATTTATATTAAAAGAAGCGATTTTTATTTATTTGTGTGTAATTGCCCCTTTCTTAAATTATTGGTTTACATTTTTCCTACTCTTTCAAGACAGAGATAAATGAAATGGTGGTTTTTTAATAAAAGAGGTTTTAATTCTGATTTTTGACTGAATCACTACCTATAAAGTAAAAATTATAGACTACTAATTTTGAAGCTTATTGCTTAATGGACACCTTTTTTTTTTTCAAGGAAGCTTTAAGTATCAGTTCTGTGTAAATTTTTACTACATCTCTTTATCTTAATCTTCTTATATTTACCTGGAAGACCTCTTGGTCCAGGATAACCTTTCAATCCTCTGCCTGGAAATCCTCTTTCTCCTCTTTCTCCTGGTTCACCTAAAGCAAATTCATGAAATATTAGTTACATCCTGCCTGGAGTATCATTGTCAGTAAATTCCCTTTCAGAGGTGAACAGTTAATAAGCAGAGAATTCATATGGCTGTATATATTCTCACCAGCTTTGAATGATGTCCTGACACATGCCCTTGTAGAATGTTTGGGATTTGACTTTTTCACCCCATTTGAGTCATACTCAGAAGCAGACATACTGGAGGGGGAAAAAACACCTGGAGCTGGACAGTAAGTACCACATGAAATATGTCCCAGCCTATATAACAGGAATAAACCAAACTTGCAGGACTACACAGCCTCTTTGGAATACAGACTGAGGTTACTGGTGTCTGCAAGACCACGTGTACTCAGCTAAGAAGTAAAAATTCTTGTATAATGTTATGAAGAGTCTTCTTTGGTGTGCACCCAGCTTTTTTTCAAACCCGTATCTTGCTCCAAACCAGAACCATCTTAATAAGAGAAAGTTTTTTGGTTGTTTGGGATGTAAACTCAAAATTCTGTTCACTGTATCTATTACACAAAATTATGTATATTCCCAATTGTGAATACCCCACACTGATTTTTTTTTCTTTTTACTCTTTTTTTTGCTGCAAGTCAAAAGTCACAAGTTAGAATAGACTGCTGATTTTGTGGCTTGCCTAGAAATGGCACAGCAGAAAATGAGAAAGCCATCTAAAGGAACACAGGAGTCAGTACAAAAATCCAGGTTTCAGTAAAAGATGCACAGAGGGTACTAGAGGAGGAATCTCATCTCCATGCTCCAGACTGCCTAGTCAACATGGAAATCTAGTCTGTCTTTGTAAATACTGTTGGAAGCATTAGTTCAGGTTACCTATAAGTACTTCTCCTTTTTTCAGCTATCTAAAACTTTGAAATAGTGCTTACTCCAGGTTACCCCAAACGTCTTCAACTCCTTTTTGTTTCTGCTGCCCTTCACTACCCCAGATTGCTCAATAAAGTCACTTATCTCCTTCCTTGAGCCACCCCTTTTTGACTCTTTGTTAAAATCATGTACCTTCGTATCTTCTGCTGTCTCTCATGGTTACACATTGCTGTGTTTCTATCTCCTCTTTATTGTGACCTCCTAAACCATTCTCAACATTCTTTATTTCCCTTTTATCACATGTTTTGTGTCCCCTTTTCCACTCAGTCCAATCTCAGACAACTTCCCAAATGGATGGGGAAAGTCAGTTCATCTCTCTGACCTCTGTGGAACTCTGGTAACTACTAGGAATGGGGAGTGAGGCACTGAGAATTTTCATGTTGGCTGCCACGTACCATCATAAAAGCTTTTGCACATGAAGGCATTCACTTCTCCTGTATCTGTAATTGTATTTCAAGGTTTGCTGAAAGGACAGTTGGAATTTTATGACAATTATGATAGAAAACAAAGCATCTTGCTTGTTTGGGGTTTTTTATGCTCTGTAGATTTATTTTCCAATATTAACACAGCACAGACTGCTGAGTGTTCAATAAAATTGAGCCTATCCCATCACCTCTGTATCTCTGGTTTTTGTTTCTTCTGCAGCTTACATCAGATTAAATGAAAACAGTAACAAAGCTCCAGCAATGATGCCATTAAGGTTTGCTTTGTTTGTATTCTATTCTTTGTCTCAAAGGTTTTCCCAATTTTACTTTCAAATGAAGCTTAAATCAAAAGTAAACACTCTAATCTAGCAACAGACTAGCTTTGTGCAGAAATACAATTTTTAAATAAAACCTCCTACAAGAAACAAATTGAAATACTGCTGAATAGAAGCTAATACATACATAAGGGTCATAAGACTTTGCAGAAAATTCTATGTATAATCCTTCAGAGGAGAAAAGAACCTCTCAGTCATGAACAGAAGAGATTAACTGAGATCAAAGATTTTTTTATAAAGTGTAAGGCAAGTCAATTTTATTATGGATTTGTCTTTTCCAAAGAATCAATAGATTCTGGTACCTGGTGCAATGATGTTAAATGACTTGAGGCTTAAACCCAAAGAAAAGACAGATTGTTGTCAGTCACTTCTAATGTGATCAGCTGGGTGCGCTTGGAAAAGTTGACTAATTAATTTAGAGAATGAATCTGACTGCTTCTGGTACCACAAGTCTCGCATAAGAGAGGGCAAGCACCAGGCCAAGGAGAGAAGAGAATCACATGTGGTTCTTGTCATCAAATCGCGTACACAGTGTGAGAAAGAACAAGCATCTGCCCCGAACTAGAAGTAAGCGGCTGAGTCAGAGTCCTAATATTAATTCTCCCTCTCATGGGCTTTTGAGGTTTGGTTTTTCATCTAAAAACCAGATATCTAAACAAGTCTTGCTAAATCCAGGACAATGGGCCTTTTAATCATTGTGATAACTGATACAACAGTTACAGTAAACAGCTTATGTTCCTAATTCAGGGTCTTTTTGGACTTCACATATGTACAACATACATCCAAAACCTGTTATCCAAGGAAAGGGGTACAAAAAAACCAACACAAAAAAACTGAAGCAGTCAACACGTGAAAGCCAGTTACAGACTTTCTTACCTTTAGGACCTTTACGACCAATCTCACCAGGAGGACCTTTAAGGCCAGGCAAGCCACGGGGGCCAAGCTGTCCTGGGAAGCCATTTTCACCAGCAGGTCCTGGAGCACCTGGTGGCCCCGGTCGGCCAGGAAGACCTGGAGCACCAAATTCTGGCCTCCTAAGGCTGGCTGCCAGCTGTGCTAGTTGTTCTGCAATGAACAGGAGAACAGAATTAAGGAATGAGTGGATCTGAATGAAGACATTCCTGTGGTGACTGAAGAAGAACCTATGTTCTCTGCAACAGAAACTGACAGATTACACTACAGCACATTCCTTTTGTACAATGCTATTTACAAAGTTTATCACAAGGTATTATCGTAGGACTACCAGTGGCAAACTGCACAGGCACAGTGTGCAGAAAAAACTGCAATTTTTCTTAAAAAAAAATGAATGTTTGTGGCCTCAAATTACTGAAATGTATAGAGCTTATTTAGAATGCCCTTATAATTTTCTGTATCATTTAAATTTCAATCATCTAGTAAGAAACTTTCTCATTAAATTGTTGTCTCCTAAAAGAGTAAACATATCACTACTAAGTGTTAATCCTGTCAAGATCCATTTTTGGAAGAAGGGAAAGGTATGAAGGCAGTCATGTGCAGGCCTTTTTCAGAGGAAAGAATGCTCATGAGCTCAGGTTTGATAAACACTTTATGTTGATCTTTTCTTAAAGTAAATCAGCAGGACCTTTGCTCTTAATTAGGCACAGTATCTCTTGCCATTCCTTGGAATGGTCTGTGCTGGCTATTCCCTTTTGCTCCTGCCCCTTTTAGGCCACTGCTCTAACAGCATAATAGCAGTCCTCTCCTCAATGTTTCTGTTCTAGATTTCAAATCCGTCTTCCCAGCATGCCTTAGAAATAACTTACTCTACATCGAGCCACACACAACTCCATATGACATTTACTTAAAAGTCTGCATGGCTTGGAAAGCCTAGTTACCTTGTGCCCACAAGTTATCTTGTGTCCACAACCAAGAAATATTAAGATGATATGGGATGGATATGCAGGGGGGATAGGATCCAAAATTAAATAGGAATCATAGCCAGCAGATATACAAGGAAGCCTTGGCATAGCTGTCTGCAGGCAAAGCCTGAGGAACTGAACTTCACTTACAGTTGTCTTTATGCTGACAAGTTTCCAAAGACCCACTTGGATTGAATTCCAGTCATGTTTTTCTCTTTTTTTTAACATGACAGCATTGGCAGGGCTCTCAAGAGGCATACAGTGAAAACAGTTGAGATTTTGCATGTACCAGTGTCTTCACTGCTAATTCTGATGGTTATGAATAAATTCAAGCACCAAATCTGAGTTCACTATAATCCTCCTCAATATTGCTATGTCTTTCAAGAGAACACTTTAAAAGGTCTTTTTATCCTATTTATAAAAAATTTAAAAAAAAACCCACCCTGTTGAGCAGTATCAAGAACAGTAATGACTACTGAGAATTTTTAAATCATGAGCAGCAATTTCATTCTGGTAAACTCTTAGCATTACAATGGCACAATATCCCAAAGGGCATCTTCAATAGCAAGTACTGAAAAATGTCTTTTGTGCTTACAGGGCAGCATAGATTTTTAAAAACAGTAAATCCATGCACCCAACCATATTAGAAAAGATTTCTGTGTGTATCACAAACTCAGCAAATATCATTAGCGATTTAAGCATTTTCCTGTTGCTTTAATTTTATGGTTTGATATCTCCAGAAAGCCTTTCTGCACTCCACTTTTTTTTTTTTTTTAACTTATTTTGCATGTAGTTTGTTTACTGCAATCTAATAGTGTGTGAGTACAGAATGCTAAAAAGCTTTTGGTGAAGCTGGGTACTTTTATGTATGTAGATGCAGCAAGTGATTTGAATACTAAACGTATGTATTTCGTAAAAATACTCTGATCTATGGCCTGCTTACTACAGCAATAGTATGGAAACAACAGGTAGTTCAATGAGGTATATGAAAAGTATATGAAAATAAATGATTTTCTCATTCTGTGTCCACATTCACACCTGGAAAGATTTTCTGATGAGGCCATAAAATTTGTTCTGGATAAGAGTGGGAAAATCTTGCTTCCACTTTAATAGATTATCCTAATTTAAATGCACAAGAAACATTAAATACTTTTCAGCATACTTACCTTGCATGACTCTCATGCAAACCTGCTTAATGTGCTGATCAGTGGGCTCTTTTCCCTAGGATAAAAAAAAATAGATTTTAAAAAATACATTTGATGTCACAGTACGATTTATAAGTGAACCTCATGCAAAAAAATGCTGGCCAGTTGTCACGGTTTAAGCCCAACCAGTAACTAAGAACCACATGGTCACTCACACATTTCTCCCACATGAGTGGAATGGGGGAGAGAATTGGTAGGGTAGAAGTGAGAAAACTCATGTGTTGAGAAAAAAAAGTTTAATAAATGGAAAGATGAAGGAGGAGGGACTGGAAGAAGAAGGGAAAGAGGATGAAGAAGAAAATAAAACCCAAGAAAGACAAGTGATACAAATTAAAGCAATTGCTCACCACCACCACCCCCCAGAAGCTTTCCCCTGCTTTTAATGCTGAGCACGACACCTAAAGGTAGGGGTATGACCCTTTGGTCAGCTGAGGTCAGCTGTCTCGGCTGTGTGGCCTCCCAGGTTTTTGTGCACCTCCAACCTTCTCACTGGTGGGGCAGTGTAAGGAGAAGAAAAGGCTTCGATGCCATGTAAACACTGCTCAGGATTAACTAAAACATCATAGAAAGGCTTGGGTTGAAAGGGACCTTCCAAATCACCTAGTTCCAACCCCCCTGCTCAGGGCCCCATTCAACCTGGCCTTGAACACTTGCAAAGATGGGGCATCCACAACTTCTCTGGGCAATCTGTTAGTACCCACCTCACCATTCTCACAATGACTTTTTTTTTCCTAATATCTCATCTAAATCTTTGCTCTTTCACTTTGAAGCTATTACCCCTTGTACTATTCCCATCTGTGTGACTTTTCAGCACAAATGCAAAACATAACCCCAAACAAGCCACTGTGAAGAAATGTAGCCCTATCCCAACCAAAATCAATCCACCAGTCACTAAAAGGTGTTCCAGTTTCTGCAAGTGCAACTATTCCAGCTGATGTCAATTTGACTAGCAAGGTAAATGCTCTGAGTGAGGCACTCTGGTATCAAACATTGTTTCATGCACACTACAGGAGTGGGGCACATGTAAGAAAACAGAGCTGAACTGAAAGCTGAGGATTCATCTGTATAAAATCCTAATATTTCTCTGGTGTACAGATGTGTTTGATGAGAAGAACAGTGTACTTCAAACCTGTACTGTGGCACTTCGCATGCGTACACATCTCATCCAAAACTGGGATTGGTGTGAGTGACAGGTGAGTGTTCAAAAGATACCAATTACATGAAAACAGTACTTACAGCTGGACCTTCACTGCCAGGCAGACCTGGGGCACCCTGTTCACCCTGCAAGCCTCGTGGTCCAGGGGAGCCTCGTGGCCCTTCCATGCCAGGCAGTCCCCGACTTCCCTCAGGCCCACGGGAACCAGGGTCTCCAGGATTACCAATCTGATAATGAAAGAGGAACTTCAATGAACTGCTATGCTAGTGTTAGAATCATTCTGACATATCAAAATGGGGACAGGAGCTATTCACAAATGCAAAGCAATGAGTGCTGGGATCTACAGTTGTTGAACAGCTGCTTTTAGATAAGCTACTGGAGTCAGTATTTGGGTGATTTATAGGAGGTCTGTATTCATCACTTAAAGGGGAGAAGTGGAAAAATAATATATTCTGTTGAATCAGCATTAACAGTGACATAGTCAAGATGGGTTTTTTTGTCAAGAAACAGAATCTAGTACTTGGTTTCTACTTCTTCGCTCATACATGTCAACAGGCAACATTTCTAGATATTAAATGCAGCATAAGTTACAAAAATTCCAGCCCCCTGCATGCTCCAAATGACTTTCATGCCCATTTTGTAGAGTACCACAGTCTAAGCCTCTACCATCTAGCCCCAGGCTGTTTGGAAACACATTTTTGCTTTGCTTGATCTGTCAGAGCCAGAGCTAGTTCTAATGCCTATGCTTGAGCTTGATGGAAGAGAACATGCTTGTACAAACTAATGTTGACAAACTGCCTAAAAGAATGCAATGCCACTTTATTTCAGGAATAAAGTTGAGCCCAGGAAGGAGTAAGGGCCAGGCTGAATGTGGTTTTAAGATTTGCTTTACTTCCCATTATCCTACTCTGATTTTGACTGGCAATAAATTCAGCTAATTTTCCCAGGTTGAGTCTGTCTTGCCCATGACAAAAACTGGTGAGTGATCTCTCCCTGCCCTCATCTCGACCCAGGAGCCTTTTGTTATATTTTCTCTCCCTGATCAACTGAGGAAGGGAGTGATAGAGCACCTTTGGTGGGCACCCTGTGTCCAGCCAGGGTCAAACCATCATAGCTACTTTCAATACAAGTAAATTTACCACTATTAATCAATAGTAGTAGCAGCAAAGAAAAAGAAGAGGCAATTGAAAAAAAAAAAAAAAAAGAAAAGCAGGAAAAAAACATCCTACACGCTCACAACTTCCAAAATCTACTAGGGTAGAGGGAGTAGATTTATACTCGCTGAAAGAGATGCTGAAGAACAAATTACTCAGCTGTGGTATAAGTTAAATCCACAAGATGGAGCCATTTCGGTTCCATCAGTGCTGCATCTCAGACAGACAATTGCTGTCTCAAATGGAAGGAAACCCAACGAACGTGCTTCAATGGACATATTAAGAAGACAGAAAAATTGCCTTTATGGACTATATAACCAGGAAGCCATCATTCCTTTCTCCCCCAGCCTGGTGAGTTATCAGCTTCCCTGATGCATTACTCATTCCTGTGTAGGTACTCACTAGGATGAGAAGCACTCAAGCGTCTCATCAAGATAAGGGAATTTTAAAAATCTAGGTGGATAAAATTACAGATTTCTCCTCTACTCCATCTCTTCCTCATGTCCTTCTTGCCTTCTGGTAGGGTCTTGATCAGCAGTAAACACTCTCTAGCTTGCACTTGCTTAGCCCCAAAGTTACCCCAATCACTAAGAACACAAGCACAGGGTTTTATTGTTGTGGTCAGCCTCAGTTCCCTGTGGGCAGAACTGTTGGTGTTTTATTATCACAGCCCATACTGTCAGATGCTCTAACAATCCCACTCTTCAGTGATCCTGAAATAAGAGGTGAGCTCTGAAATTACTCTTCTTGTGTGATATACAAGCTTCTGCTCACCTTCCACATCAAAGTTATCATTTCACTATTTAAAAAATAAAATAAAAAAGAGAAGCCTGGGCCATAAAGACTTCTGATTTCACAGACCTCACAATCCTGCTGCCAGCTTTTTTACAGTGTAAAGATTACAGGCTGCATGCAGCCACTTGCACTGAGCCTCCTTTCTATAAAACCCCTGCTGTACAAAGAGTGCATTCATTTTCTTTTTAAAAAAAATATTTGTTGGACAGAAAACTGCTGCTGAACGATGCTTCTCTTTTGTGGAGTTGGAATTCAGGAAATTAATTCCTCTCCAAAACTAATTCATTTCAATATTGACTGTATTCAAAATTTAAATAGAAGAAAAGCTGTTGAAACTCATTCAATTTAATTGTGATAAAGATCTCAGCTTGTTATTTGTTGGAGGTTTTTTCCTTAAATCAGAAAACCATCTCTCTGACCTACTAGATCTCTGTATTTTTGTAACAATGCCATTCATTATACTTACAGCTCCCTTTGCTCCTGGTAATCCCATGTCACCCTAAGCAAAAATAAGACAAGCTGTATCAGAAGAGAGTCTTCCATTACCAGAGACATTACAAATGCAGCAAATTTGACATGATTTTTTTCACAGTGAAAAAAAGTTCACATATTTAGTTGATTTATGCAAAATTGCACTAGAAATTAATTACAATTCCCTTGAAAATAAAACTTGAATTTCACGGATTTTTTATAAAATTCCTTTCTCAGAAACATTTCTCAAAGGTGAAAATTAGAAAGCATGTTTTTTATAATTGATTTTGTATTGCTTATCTTGGAATTAGATACATGCCTCTAACCTCTCAAACCACAGCTACAGCACACAACAATCTTAGAGGATTGTTTGTAAACTTTTAGAGGAAGAATTATTTAAATCAGGACTTTCTGATTTGACAGAATTATGGATATCCAGGTTGTGTTTGCCCTGATAAAACTGCAACAGAAACCAGGCAAGTGTCTGTCTAATGTGCTGTGAAGAAGCCAAATCCCTAGAAGATGCTATTTCCAGCAACCTTTCTGCTGGCTTGAACACCACCAAGATCCCTCTATCACCTAACTGAGAATAGCAGTCCTGCTATTCAAGACTTTTTAGTTTTCCCTCTGAATTGGAAAAGAAAAAGTTTCAAAATCCTGTAATCACTTACAAAATTGATTAGTATGAAAATGTCAAAGAAAAGAAGTTACTCTTGGAGAGATTCCCAAAAACTCTATTTTCCCTGTTCCTAAATGTCATTAGTGAAATAATTGGTTGCTAAAAGTTGCAAAGGCCAGTTTGTCTGTGAAATAAGATGAAACAAAATAGAAATAATAAGTTATTGGTTTCAAACCAGACTAACAAACAGAACCCTTAGACAACTCATGGCATTGCTTCTTGTGAATCTTTACAGGGACTGTAAAGCTCAATTACTAGCTCACCTAGGACATCTAGCTCACTAGGGCTGTTAATTAAAACTCTTTCAGAATTGCAGAATTTAAGGGAAAAAAATGGTCATTTCCAGCACACGACCTGGCTACACAAGGGCACATGACCCAGGCATTACCCATGTGAATTCACAACATGCCACTCTAATATGGTATACATACATATATATTCCTCCAGCAGTATCACAGTGCCACAGTCTCTTCACAGACCATTCTCCCTCTCCCTAACAACCAGTTGCAAATCTTATTTCCAGAGAGAAACTGAGTATGAAATACTTCCACCAAGTCTGTTATTAAAGATATTTATTAACTCTGCTCCTGTTTCACCTGAATTAAACTATCTCCTCATCCTCACTACCTCAAATACCAAGAATTTATGTCTGTGTATGCATATATATTTATATATAAATACTTATTCTGTCTCTACCTATGCACCTGTATTTATATACACACACATACACCCCGGTCCTGCACAGCAGTCTGTACTACATTATACACCTAATAAACATGTATATTTTAGAGTGTTTTTTGAATAGCAGGAATAGAGTGACTCGGCCAATAGAACCGCCGTGCTCTGCAATGCCCAGTTGGTATAAAACTGAAATGTGACTTTCAGTGATCAAACCATATGCTTGAAGCACTCCAATAATCCTTTCAAGTCTTAATTTACAACAACAAAATATTACATCAGGTAAAGAAAAAATGACCCCTTACTAAGTCACCCTTTTCTCCTCCATCTCCTTCTGCTCCAGGTGCACCCTATATCAAAGAAAGACATACTGTCAGCCTTCAGATTAGTTGACATAACATTCTGTTGAGTGACTTTAAAGTTCCATGATCTCTAACATGACTTACTTGTTCACCCTTAGGTCCTGGCTCACCCACTGAACCCTAAAAGGTTAAAGATAGGGGGGGGGGGGAAAAAAGTATTCAGAATTCCAAACTGCATGTTCAAAAGCATATTAAATGTTCTCCAGCCCTCCCTATGATCTAGCATGAATGCAAGAAACCTTTAAAGCTGTGACTTTTTAAGAATGACAATGAAAGCACTTAAATATTACTATGTAATTTAGGTAACAGACTAAAAGCAAGTACTAGTATGGAACATATAATCCATTGCCACACTGGACAGTACAGATTCTGCCTGTCAAACAGTGGATCTCCTCTTTAAGTGACAGCTGCTACAATTCTGCTCTGCAAATTGGTTAGAAGCTATAGGTAAAAAATCCAGTAAGTGTACGACTTTTTCTAGCATTATTATGTATACCATATTGCTGTAGGCTATACTAGCCCTACTAAGGGGATAAGCAGAAAGACATTCACAAGTGCAGCCACATTCTTGTCTTGCTTGCTGTTTAATTCTCAATATTTTTTAGCAAAACTGTGTCTAGAAGTTTGACCATTGCAGTCAAAGCTGAAGGGTTTGTATCTTAACATTGATATCCCATTTTTTTTTAAATAATAACATTATTATGTTTCATTTTAGAATCCTTTAATAAGATGTACCTGTTTGGACAGGCAGAAACCAAAGAGGAATAAATTAATGACCTGATTAATTTCAAATATACATAATTTGTTTCCATGTTAAAATTATTTATTTTGTAGAACATTGTATTATTTAAGAAAATCTTAGTTCTCTTAGAAAACCATTCACACCATACTTTAATATTCTTTGAAGTCTGTGCATGTTCAAACATATGCATTCCAAAAGAACTATAACTGTGCATGATTTTTTTTTTCTTAAACAGAGATACAGCATTTTCTCTCCAATTTCAGAGAGATATTTAATTCACATAACATATAGGCACAGATCGGTCTGACATTTACAATTTAATTAATTCAGACTTGTTCTCATGTTCTTGAGGATGAAGAGCTGATACTAAATTATTCACAAATCTAAGCAGCATAAATCACAGAACTACTTAACATCCCCATGTGTCAAACAACACTGAAACTGTTTTGTCTGAAGTATTCTCAACATTGTGCTTTGCTAAGGTTTTCAAATTACTTACTCAAAAAAGACATTGATTTCCAACCTAACATCATTTTGAAGGTTCTTTTTCTCCACTTACTCTTCTTTAGAGCAATAAAACTGACAATAGATACAGTTGACATGGGAGAATCTGTTGCTTTTGGAAACCTTGGCCTGTAATGTTTGTATTAGCAAACATAAAAATCACAGCTGAAACTATCTGAATCTATTCTATATTGACTCCCAAAATTTCAATGGAGACAATAAGGCAAGATGTCAAACTATGAAAACACCCACTTTTCTTGACATACTGCTTGTCTACTTGCAAAAATCCCTCTCAAATCATATCCCAGAATTGTTTACAAAACTATCAGCATCATCCTAAACTGTACTAGGGGCTACTTTTATACTTGTTTCAAACCAGGAAAGCTAAAAAAGCAATCACAGGATGAGACAATTGCTAACATAGCATTTTGGACTTCAAGGTATTTGCACAGGTCCTTAAACTGACCCTAGGATTTTAAAAAAGCTCCAGACATAAGTTACTGTCATCTGTCATCAAGTTAGGTAAGTAGACACCACCTGGCTGTAGCCTGAATCTCTCGCAGTCTGCATACAGCATCTACATTCTTCTCTTTATCCTAGAGCTCCAGACCCTTTATATGGCAAATGAGGAATATCAGGCACCTTTGGAGGGAGGGCTGGCAGCCCTGCAACAAATACTAGTTATTTTCCTTCAACATTTGTGCCCTCAGGTACCTTCAATCTCCCGCTGAAGAAGTCTAAAGTATGAATCATTACCAACCTAACAAGAAGAGACTGCTTTATGTCAAGACTTACATTGGACTAGAAACATGTGTTTCTGATCTCAGCATTAAAAAAAACCAAACTAACACAAAAAAAATACCTCCACAACATCAAAGAATCAGAAACTTGTTTTTAAGTACCTGAGCAGCTTTTAAAAACTGCTGAAAACAACTGCAAGCCCTATCTAGCAACCCTTTGATGTACACTGGGACCATACCAGGGGCAGGATTACTCTGTTCAATTTAAGATATCTTCAGCAGTCTGACCAAGAGTCCTATACATTCTTGATGGTCAGGGGAAAGTAAGAGGCACTTCACAAGTGTAATTAATTTAATACTAAAATAGATGCCTTAAGTAAGAAGGATGAAGCAAGGTATAGAACTGATTATTTCTATAACAAATACATCTGAATTTTGGTGAGTGAATTCCATCTTCTGCAGTTTCCTAAACCAAGATTAGAAACATTTTTGGGTTTATGTACTGTCTTCACTGACATTTACCAAGCAAAGCAAGATATCTTCTGCCATTATGTGAGACCCCTAGGGCCAAGTTCTCCCCTCCTAACAAAATATTGGAAGAAGTACTTATACTGGTATCATTTCTAACGTAGACCAGGGTTGAAGTTCCAAAGCTCTATAGTGACCAGAGACCCTAACTTAACATTTCAGATCTGACTGTGCCAATGATTAGCCATATGATTAGGTCTTTAAATGATTTAAAAAAAAAAATAAAATAAAAATTTACACCAGTAATCTTATTAGACTTTTCCTGAACACTTTATGAGCTCCAAGTAGTTAATGGGTACCTAGAGCACCACTTTCAAGCAGTTAACACATCTACATACAAAGCAAAAAAGCAGACATTAATTCATATAAAAACTGAAAACAGTGAACAAATTATTATCTTTATTTCTGACATCAAACTGCAGTATGTACAAGTGCATTTCTTACCCGGTCACCCTTACTACCAGGTAGGCCTGGAGGACCAGGCAGTCCAGGAAGTCCAATATTACCCTGGGGACCCTGTGAAAATAAGTCAAGGATGTAAACTGAGCCAATCTGGTTTGGAATGAACAACTAAGGGTCATACCCTGACAAGTAGATGAGGCAGAACCTCATTCCCAGAACAGATTTAGCTTGATGAACAAGGATTATCTGATGCCAATAGAGCTGATCCAAAGTACAGCATTTTAAACAGCATCTTATTATGAATTTATTTCTCACAATCACAACAGAAATGGCTTACAGGGCTTTCCATCCTCCAGCCCCTCAACGACAGTCTGGTTCTCTGAAAAATACTTCCCAAGATCTTGTGCTCTGTGATTTACGCATTCCCCTGTAACAGTAGGCTCTTTCAGCCAAGATCTCCCCAGCTATGCTTCTGATTGATACTGTGTAAACACTGCTGGAGCTCTGGTAAAAGGTGGCATTCACAAGCTGCTCCATTCATTACTTTCACGTAGCTGTTAGCAGAAAGCCAGTCTTTCACTGCTCCTGATCCCAAGTATACACAGCCCACACAGGACTGTGCAACTCAACTTTCCCTATCATGATTTATGGGGGGTTTTAAGAAGAAGTCACACATATTTCTATATACTTTAAAATAACATTTTCTGGTATTAGCAGAGTCACAGAGGACTGAAAAAGAAACTCAACCATCAGTTGTTTCAATGTTATTTTCAGTTCCCTGCATGGATAAATGGGTAAGTGTAGTTCCAGATGATGCCATAGCTCCTTGAAAGTAAACATGAGCACTGAATATGGAAAAACACTGCTTACCAATTTCCCTGGTAAACCTGGAGGACCCGCAGGACCTGGCTCCCCTCTGCTACCCTGACAGGAAATAGGAGAACATTACTTTCTGAAATATTTTCTGTGCACTTGGAACAAAGTATGACTTTTTTTTCTTCATGTTTAGTGAATTACACTACTTAGGGGTTGACCTTAAACTTCTATTTACTAGTGCAACAATATCATATGCATTAAAAACAGTGAAAACATTTTTAGTTAACAGTGGCATATAATACTTAGTTGTCATTAAATGATTCAACTAATTCATTCTGCTGAGTGATTATGCACAAGGAAGTTCTCTTCATGAGATTGCACCTGAGAGTTACCTGTTGCAAACACATTTATTTCACTGAGACAACTGATGCACACACTTAGCGTTAGGCTTTTGCTGAGTTTCATCAACTGAACTCCCATATGACCACATACTTAAAAGTCTATGATCCCACACAAATAGCAGATAAATGTGAAAAGTGTATGCAAAAGTCACTCTTAACAAACTCATTTGGTTTCAAAAAGAAAAAAAAAAAAGTCTAGACTGTTACAGGGAAGAGTAACCTTTAAAAATGCCCATTCTTAATAGTGATAAGCATTAATATGCATTTTGCTGGATCTTTTTATTTTCACTTCAGACATGTTTGTCCATTTGGATCAGCATATTCACATCAGCATAACAAATCCACCTCTTCATGCAACCATTAGAATATATACTCTGCGTAAACCTGACACTGAGTCAAATTTTCAAAGATTTTAAATGATTTTTGAATTAAGGTACCTTTTCCAAATGGTTTTGTCTATTATGATTAAACCTTTCAGGACACCTCAGTAAGTTTTATACCTTTACTCTCACCTCTACAGATATATACCTGTCCCAAAACAAGCCTGAGTATCACTTGAGACATTCTCCTTACTTCCACTATGTGAGTACATAAGGGGTACTTGCTATAAAAGCGTGATATAGCATTTAAGATAATAAAATATCAAGAACTGAAATTGTTAGAGATGCAAATAGATAAACTTTTATATAATTTAGAAAAATGAGAATAAACTCATATCTAAGCATTCTAGTGCCATATAAAACAGGAAACTTAAAATATGGGAGGAGCGGTTTCATAATAAGAAAAATATTGTAAAGTACTGAACAATAAAAGGAGATTGCAGACATGGTTTTTTGTACCAGGTCATAAATGCACTGACAGCTTCTCACACAAGCTTAGGAAAACTAACTCTGCAATTCAAGAAATAATTAGGTATCCTGGAGAGATCACAGAAGCAAACATAAACAGACTTTTCAATTAAATTCCTTCAAAATATCCTATGGTCTTAAAATAACTACTCTTTCAAAGCAGTTTGTATAATTTCAACAAGCTTTTTTATGCTAAAAAGAAAAAAAAAAAAGACAAGAAAATAGCCCCCCAAATCACCTTTATCTTACAGCCCAGAAGATACATTACATTTTTATTTCGTCATATAATTCCATGCTACATCTCTGACCTGGAATACTAATACATTTCTGATGCAGCAAAGAGGAGGATTAAAATTATGATCAGCATTAGAAACTTGTTTTTTTCACATATGTCATAATAGTCATTTCTATACAGTGAAGAAACAAAAGAAGTATCACTTTCCACAAAGTTAAAATCATATAATAAACCTCTTAAGTACATCAAAGGTTCTACTGGTCATAGAAAATTCAAGAAAAATCTTCCATTGTCATTTAAATGCCAAAAAGAATCTATTGTCAAATATATACCACAGGCACTTTGTCAAATATAATGTTTTACAGTGGTTTAAAAGAAGGTTAGCATGCAGAAGACTGGAATACAAACGCATAGTATTTCCCATAAACACTGACATTATGTCTGTCAGTACAGATTACTTCAGGCTAAGGGCCACCACTGCAAGATCTGCAGTTTTGTTTTAGCAAGTAAGAGAACTGTAATCCAAAGAACAATCAGGAATCCTGATGGCCCATGGCATAACTGGAAAGAAGGCAAAGCCTCCTCCAAGTTTCACCTGACTCAAAGGGCCCTAGGATACAATTTACACTAAGCTAGTTACTTCTGATTCCCTTCATAGTAAATGAATGAAATAGGCATTTTGAGATGTCCTCATGTAAACAGTTAATATACATTACTAGTCATGTTCCTAGAAGCATCTAAGTTTTCCCCACAGCCTGTAAGAGGGTTTCCATAATAACTGGTTCAGCTGTTGACATCTGTACTTGATCAGATGAAATGTCCCTCTGTGCTGTAAGTCACCCAGAGGCAGTTTGGCCATGTCCTCAGCCTACCTTTCTTACATAGCAGCCCTCTGCATAACAGTGCATAGTTTCAGGCCACCCACAAATCAGTGGGTATGATGCACTGATTTTATGTGCTTTTGACACTAGTTTAGAGTGAGCAGGGACAGACTGGCTTGCAACCATGTTAGTGAACATTCTATGCCTTTAATAGCACACAGACAATCACTGCAAATGGCCCCTGAAGCACTGCAAAGCTTGGCCTATGCCTAGAGATTGTTTCAGTCCATGGTATTAGACTGAGTAGACCAAAAGCATGTTCCAGGACTGCTCTGGCACTTTCACAGTGTAGGCAATCCATTTCTGTTAAGTACACTATCCCTTAGCACATGAGTACTGCTGAGGATACAGTCATTCTCCAAGAAAGAAACATGCAGAGTGGTAAGTAATAAAATCTGCCTTCCCTTTGTTCCAAGGCAGGATTGCTAGACCACTCGATACATTTAAACGAAGATTTAATGTCTCTCTCACAGTTCTATTAGATCTATATTCAGCCTTGAAATGCAACATACATAAAAGGACATTACAGGATTTACAGTAGACCTTTTTAGGTTGTCTGGGATGATTTTCATCCTCACTGAAATTTTGAAGACAATTATTTTGTAGAATTCTCACAGTTACAGAATGCATTCTCATGCTGAAACAGTTTCACTGGTTTATTGATTTCCTGTTCATCAGTTGGTACAATAATAAGAATGAAAATATACCCGAGGTAATTTGTATCTCACTTAGCTGCCCAGATAATTGAAATCCTGATCAGAATCACTTGACAGGTAATCCACAGCATATACTGTGATAAACTATATTTAAAAAAATTGTTTAATAGTATATGTCATACCAGTTTTAGTATATTCAATAGAAGTGCCACAAAGAATTAAATCTGTGCAGAAGTAAAAAAGAATAAACAAAGTACATTCTGGGTTTGGGCTTTTTTTTCGCATTCAAAGTCTCCTGCAAAATGTAACCCATTTATCAATTATATGCTTGTGAGACTTTAACTTACCAATTTTCTTCATGCAAAATCTCAGAGGAATTATTCATTTCAGTTCAAGGATTTATAAACAGAAGTATCAATAGGTCTCTTCTTTGACCCTCAGTACAGTATTGAAAAGCATCCAAGAGTATGAACTACTATTTGGTAGAAGAGTAAATATACAACTACCTTTCTCTGAGTTTTTAAATGTATAATTGCAACTTTCTCAGAGTAATAATTAAATTGTATTGCTCAGGATAATGGTCAGAGCATGCCATGTTTGGCATGCTTTGGGCACCAACAACTCACCAGCTGCCATTTTCTTCAAAGGTGATACTGTGGCCAGGTACAGAGGACAGAGATCTTCCATTCTGACTGCACCTCCAGTGTTAACTGGAGTCTAGGATGGCTTTAGTACTCTAACTCCATAACAAATCCATTTTTTACCCAGATTACTGTCTACACTGCTTAGGAGGAGCCAACATTGTGATATCTGCTGACATCCAGAGGTCTAGCATGCCCAAAAGTCAAAGAAAGTTTTTGTTGGGGGTGGAGGGGTAAACAGTGAGGTAGCAGACAAGAATCTGGCCATGTTGTTTGGCAAGAGAAGATGGACAGTACAAGAACTGGAGAGACTTGGAGCTTATGAGGTGTGGCTGGGATATGCAGTCTGCAAGTGAGGGAGGAAAAGTGCTGCTCTGTACAAACCATGCTGCAGAACTGGGCAAAGTCAGAAAGTTTAGTCACACTCATGTAGAGGCTTAGGTTTACTGGATAAAAAGTGTACCTGGCAAGATGGAAATGCATTTTTAACTTTTGACTGCCATAAACTGTGTAATGCTAACTAACCCTTTAGCTGTACCTTAAATGTAGACTGTGACACCACTTGTGGAACACCTCTGAAATCATATATACAAAACATATACAGTACCAATACCAACCACAGAAAGTGATCTGTAATTTCAGTTGCAGTCATGTAAAAAGACTGATAGAAAAGCTACATTTTATTTATACTGTTAGGGTAACCAAAGTTACATTTCAGCATAGGTAACACAAAAATATCTTTAAAGACCAGAAAATTAATTTAGCTGAAAGTAACTTAAGATGTTGGAAACAGTATTCTTCTCTAACTTTAGGTTATCTGACATTTTAGTACTAAATCCAAGGTACTCTCCTGGCTTTACAATGAGACAAAGGCACATCCAGACAGCAAGAGAGCAAGTCAGCCCAGCAGACCAGGGCCTCTCAGAAGTCTTTCAGAGGGGTTATGATATCAAATCTTAGGCAGCTGAATATTTAACCTCTGTTGCTAATGTTGGGAAAACATGTATTACATCCTAATTACCAAACAATGTATACGTGCTGGTTTGCATATACATCACGTTTGCTCAATGTGCTAGACAGTTATTAAACGTTAAGTGGTTACTTAAATGTTACGAGCTCTCTCCAAAATCACAGGATGGAATACACATTCTCCAAATGTTTACAATTTAAAGCTTAAATAGCTGAAGCAAAGAATTAAAAAGCAGAGACAGGTCAGTATTTTTGGCAGACACATTATGAATAATTAAATTTTACTAAATCTCAGCAAATATGAAAGAAAATGGTTAAGCAGATTAAGGAGCATGACTAAATTCTGCTGATTAGGAATGACACTCCCATATTTGAGAATTCCTTCCTTTGAGCCACCTGCCATGATGATTGACTTAGAAACGTTTAAATCACAAGAGAGTTTGGTAATTATTTGGATTGCTTAGAGTAATGTGAAGCAAAGATAAGGTTTACCAAGAAAACAATGAGAGTGGAATGAAGAATATGTTTTGTTTAGAAATAAAGGACAAACTTTTCATGTTGTTCCAACTGTTTTTCTCATTTACTGAATGGATGAAACTTTTTTTTCCCCCCACTCAGCTGCCAAATGAAGTTTTCTAAGGAAAAATAATAACAGAGTAAAATGATACTTTTTTAAGTCATTTTCTCCTACCGATGGTTGTCAGAAGTGAAGGAAGAGTCTCAAAACACATGAGTTTGCCTAGTTTTAATTAGAGCTAGTCATTTTGTTTTCAAACATTTCACATCTTCCCCACGAAATTGTAAAAGACTCACAAAAGGTCAAAATCTGAATCTGCTGTTTAGTAAAAATATCTTCCCATCTATATTCCAACAGAAGTTTAACAGTGAAAATAACATTGAAATAACATGCTTTATGCCAGAGGTTATTCAGTAAATAGTACAGAAGGATTAGTTTGTCCCATGGAGTCATTGCTGATAGTCCTCTGTTGTGTAACTTTTCAAAAAACTACACACTAGTTGAAGTGAAAAACTTATCTCAAAAAGACGGCTTTTGCAAGTATAGAAAGCTAAAATGCCAGGTGATTTTTAAATATAACACAAATGTAGGCATGTTGGTTTTCCCCAGGCAGATACCAGCCTGCTGTCCCTATTAGCAGAGTCAGCCTTGTTATCCCTCCACTAACCCTCACCAGAGGTTCTTTCCTCTACAGTTCTGGGCCTCCTGGAGATACCAGCCATGCTGTCTTTCCCCAGGTGCAATGTGAAGAACACAGGCAAGTGAAATGGGAAAGTGGAGAGGATCTCATGTTTTTCATATCCTGAAGAGCATTAAGGTTTTTTTCCTACTCCAAGGAAAAAGCCTGGCCTCTCTTGACCTCTACCTGAGTCTTCTATGCCAACAGTGAAATGGAACAAAGGGGCAAAGGAGAAAGAAAAGAAGTGAAGTGAGTGCTAAAGTGGATAATTCAAAATAAGCAAGAAAATGGCAAGAAAATAACTGAATAGTAATGATAAAATCCTCAGGTTTTGAAAGGTTTTGGTTGTAAAACTTTGGTCAAAAATTATCAAGTGTTAAAGTTGTGAGAAAATTTAAAAATCTGAAAAAAAATCCAAGAAAAATTCTCTGTGGATCAATTATAAGAGCTTTTCTCGACTTATTTTCAAATTTTCTAGTTTTGGAAGTTTGAAAATCATGGCACATAGAATTATTTAACAAGCAGATTACTTTTTTTCCTAGAAATGTAAGGACAGAATTCTAAAATCTAAGGCTCAAATGTATCTGCTACATGTACATGCTGAAGAAAATACTCTTATTCTGCCCTGAAAATAAATATCTACTCAGGTTAGACCAAAGGTCTCTGAAGTTCAATAGTTCAACTCTGTGTCCTTCCTAAACAAAAACAATCTTGATCATTCCCATTTCTTGTGTAAATGTAAAGTGTTCCCAAAAAGAAACCAGAAAATATTCCAGTCATGTGCCGCTTGCAGTCTTAGGCCGATGGAAGCTAACATATTGAAGGTTCTTTATAGTTTTAAAGGAACTATGGACGAGAAATAGATTACTGTTTGATGTTCCACATACATACTTTACAATCAATAATTTACTTTCTTTCTCCATTTTATGTCAACCAAAAGTTTTTCTTTCTATGCTTTTGTTCTAATCTTTACATGTTTTCCAAAATGAATGCGCTTTGTAAATACAGTGAAAATAAAGGCAAGGTGTTCAGATGTCTTGCTCTCTAGAGTGATAAATGGAAAAATCATTGTATTTAATCTGCATTAAGTATTTCTGTCCATCTACAGGGTTACTAATAATTAACCTTGTGTGTCAACCCCTGTTCTACGGACTGCTGATTCTGTAAATTCATGTTCACATTGAAAGGATTAAAAGCATAGTTTAGCAGATTACAGTGCATTATCAAGAGGGGGCAATTACTTTGGTCTGATTCAATTACAATTCTTGTTCCTTTCACAAGTATACAGTATCACCCTAAGGAGAACCAGGCTGAAAGCTTTTTCGAGTTTATCCAACACTTTTAACCATAAAGAACAAAAATAAATGTTTGCAAGTTCGGTATTTGGGAGGCTGAAGATAGATGTATTCCATCCTAGTAAGTGTATGCTCATATAATCCCATTTTAATATCATCCTTAGGCAGCTCTGGAAACAGCACTCATACAAAGATTCAGTCCAAAATAAATACAATCTCATGAATTCATGCATCTAGCATACAATAACACAAACCACAGAAGAAAATAGAAGGAAAAAACCCCTGTTACTTGGGTGACTGCTGGTGTATGTTTAGGAGGTAATTCAGAGAAGATACTCCTGACCCATGAAATACTCTCACAAATGTATCACAGACAGTAGCTCACTAAGCCCTGTATGAGAATAACCCTACAACTTCACGAGCAAAACTTATGTCATGGTATGACAGCAGAAGCTCAGAAAATTCCACGAAACCAGCCCTACAGTATCAGTGGCAAGAGAGAAGCTTTGAAAACCAATTCTTACAGAGCCTGGAGCCTTGTTAAGGTCATCAGAGTGAATTTTGGTATGTGAAAATTTTCTTCAAATCACTGACCCTCTCATGCCTCACAGAAGGCTTAACAGCAAAGGAAATTTAGATCAGCCTTATGCAGCTTCAAACTGTATCAGGTCCACTCTAGAGGGAATCAGAAAGCAGCACCTAACAGACTCTATAGTATCCAGTTATCCTTTGCTTTCAAAGCTGAGCTTTAGCAAATGTCATCTGTTCATTTTCCTTAGCAGATTTATTTCCTGCAGCAAGCTACCTGCCCAGCAGCAGTTTCTTGTCTTTCAAAACTTTCTAGTGTTAAGGAAAATCTCCAGGGAAAGAAATTACAAACATCAGTGTTTCCAATTAGAGATAAACGCCATACTTTACATCACTACAGCTACATTCCTAATGGCAACCAGAAAGGGCCAAGGCCCAGGCCCAAGCAGCATCCCAACATCATCCATGGCATGCTTTTGTCTCTGTCAAACTGAATTTTTCTAGGTAATGCCCAAGAACAGTTTTAGGAACACAAGCAAGAGACTGTTCCCAACAAGCAATCTGATAGTACTCAGCCTGCTCCTAGACATGAGGCATGTTAAGGGAGTTTGGCAGCTTGAAGACAAGCCATGCCAGGCTAGCTGACCAAGTGCGCTGAGGACAGTCTGTAGCCTTTTCCTTTACAAGGCAGGACAGACACCCACCTTTCCCTTGCTTCACTGTTCACATTATACACATTAAAATAGGTCTTAGGAAAAAAAAAATATGTTCTGAATATTAATCTAAAGTTCAAAATCTTGTAATATACAGCTGAGAGTTGTAACATATAGCACAAGCTTCAAGAGGCTGAAACAGTTAAAGAAAAGAGCAAGTGATCTACTGACAGTGAATTTGAGCTTTTCAGTGCCTGTGATGAGAATAGACTGTTGCAATGGAAGAACAGGTGTTTGGTTACAGCTTTTTGTAACAAACCACACTCATTTCCTCTGTTTGGGCATTTATTTGGCATACTTAAAGACAAGAAGAATATAAACAAAGGTTTAAAATTTAATTTTTCACCAAAGACAGAAACAGTCCCAGGACATGCACATCTGTATTTCTCTATATGATGATGCACACTCTCCTAGTACAGAAGGGGGTTAAAGAACAAATTTAATTAAATAAATTATCTCTTGTGCTGAATAATAATTTTACCTCATTGCTAGCCTCAGTGGCCCTAACTTGAGACACTGCATTATTACATACACTCAATTAGAAATTTATTCCGTACTTACTGGTGGTCCTCGGGGTCCTGTTGGACCTACTTCTCCTTCTGGGCCCCGTTGACCCTGTTTTGGGGAACAAATTTTAAATGCAACAAATATGAAAAGCAATTTTTCTGCAAAATACAAAAAAAAAAAATCATTTTTCTAGATCTTTTGAATAAGATTATTGATTTTACCTGTTTACCTGAATTTCCCATCAATCCTGGCACCCCAGGAGGACCTCTATTACCCTGTTGGATAGAAGACGAAAAATATTAGCCAAGCCAATGGTTTGTTGTTCCATTTGAAAATAAAAAATTAAAATAAGAAAAGCAATAAGGTCTAAAAAAATAATTCCACCTGAATTAATTTTTTAACTTCCACTTTTATTTTGATTTTCTTTTAACTTACACCTAATTCCTTACATCTAATTTTTCAAAAGTCACATTTCAGTTCCTTCATTGTTTACATGATGACAAATCCCAAAGAGATTGATTGCTGCTCTCAAATCACAGAAGGCAATATTATTCCATGTAATTTCAAACAAAATTCATGTCTCAATCTAGTTTTCTTTTTCAATTACTTACAATTAAACTCAAACATTATTGTCTGAAACATTCCATAGTCTCAATCATACAACACCTTTATAAGCTTAATTGGAATTGATGCTGCAATTTGGCGGTCCCTAAACAGAGATAACAACCTCTGTGATTCAATCAGCTTAGGGCAGCTATCAATATTATTTTTATTACAAGATCCCTCATTCTAAACTGTAGTGAACTAGCCATCCTACATGCCTCTAGCAATGGCTTCCACAAATTTAAAATGAAATGGCCTTTTTATAGGTGTTATTTAATGCCTGGAATCACAAAAACCACATTATGTATCACAAGAATCATGAAAATTCACAGGACTAGAGTTGATTAAAAAATATATTTAATTCCTTCAGCAAAGGCTTATCTCTTACCACAACAGAAAGTTAGTACAATCTCACTAAATACTTTAGAACTTGATAAGCACAAATACAGTATTATAAGAAAGACAATACTCAAGATGTTTTACCTTTGGTCCAGGAATACCTTTCACACCTGGAGAGCCTGGTAAACCCTGAAAGAAATAGCATTTATATTTATTTGTTGTTAAGGGGATTGGAAATGGTGTTAAAAAACATCTTTCTCATGCTTGAGTATTTTTAATCCTTTCACTTGATATTGAAGCTCTTTTATTCAATAACAGACCAAGCCTACAAGTTTACAAAGTAACGGATAAGGAGTATTACTCTGTCTTCACAAACTGCAAAAAGAACATGGAAAAGTAAGGAATTGTGACTTTTGCTGGCTTAGACTAAAAATAGGTTGTTGGTCCCAATATGCTGAGGCTGGAGATACAAAGATCAACAGATAGTTTTGTACACTTTTCATTCCCTCCTCACTTCTTTGCAGTAGATG
Organism: Xenops minutus; assembly: GCA_035221455.1. Lineage (NCBI taxonomy): Eukaryota > Metazoa > Chordata > Aves > Passeriformes > Furnariidae > Xenops > Xenops minutus. The sequence continues at coordinate 87,303,162 of JAWWEE010000105.1, read as the reverse complement.
ATAGCAGCTATGCTTTTACCAAATTTTCTTTCAAGCTGGAGAGTTCACTTAGTATTGCAATTTTACTTTCAGTTCTGGTTTAATACTCCTTCACTCCATCCTCACAGCAATTACTCCTATAGCATGGTATTTTATACAGGTTTGTATTTAGCTTTTGACACTTGGGCACAGTTTTCAAATGTACTCATTAATGCCTGAGGATTACCTTCTAAAAGGTAATCCTCTAGTACTACTGGAGTACTACTTCAAGTTCATCACAGGGGATACACAAGAAGACTCCAAAGTCCCACCCCCCAGAAAGAAGCATGAGAAAGATGCATTCCAGATGTTCTGAGTGAGCAGAATATCAAAAGGTGATTTTTCATCTAAGGTATGTTAGACTAGTAGGTCAGCTTTTTCTGCTTGGCCTGGGAATAGATTTGACCCTAAGCAATACAGTGAGACCAGCTCTAATTCTGGGGTCACACCATAATACCCACATGGTCTCAAATAGGAGAAACACTAGACAAGTTGCATAGTGGTCACAAACATGTTGTGAGACCAAGTTCCTCAAAATAGCACCATAAGGAGATTTAGGCTTTGGTGCAAAAGTTTTGGATACTCACAGCAGAATTTCCCCTTGCATTACACATACTCTCCCTCAGACTTCTGCTCAGATTTTCACTTAAATTACTCCAATATCAGCATCAAACTAACCTAACTAACTAACATGGCCTTTCTGTGGTTGAACTGAACACACTTGTAAAGGTAGAATACCTGATACTTACTGGCAGTCCCGGAAGTCCTGTATCACCTGGAGCCCTGGGTTTTCCTGGTTCACCCTGTAAAACATTTTAAGTTGTAATTGATGCAAATCAAACATAGGGGAAATTTGATTTCTGGAACACTGAGTTGCAATACTTTTAGACCTGTAGTATGAGAAACTTGATTAAATGACCCTAATAATGTGCATAAAGCACAAAAAGTGCACGGGCAGCAGCCTCTAGTGAGTGAACAAATCTAGAGACTACCAAAGCTCAGACATATACCAACTGTGCCTTACTTTTGCTCCAGGCATTCCAGGGATCCCTTCCCGGCCATCAACTCCTGGTAAGCCCTTGAAAGAAGGGAAAAAGAAAAAAAATTATGTATTTTTGGAGAGATTTTGCCCAAGCACCAATATACAAATTAACATCACATGAAGCAAATGAAAAAATTAAATATACATACAGACTCTCCTTTTGGCCCAGGGAGACCATTTATTCCTCTTGTACCTTGAGGTCCCTAATAATAATGATAATAATCATAATCATAATTTTTAAAAATTAAACTAAACACATTTACATGACAGATGAAAAGAATGTCAACAAATACACATGACTTTGAGAGTACCAATTATATCCTATGTTTATATGCTATTAAGCAACCAGCATTTGCAAGTCAACATAAGTCAAAACTTGTCTGTGCTCACCCTGTCTCCCTTCGGACCCATCTCTCCTAGAGGACCTCTCTGTCCTTGATCCCCCTACAGAAAAAAAAAATATTTTAAAAATAAAACCAGAATAAACTTCCTTATATTTATTAGCTAAAACTCTCAGAAAATCAAGAAGTACAATTCACACTTGGTTAAAGCAGACACCTCAAACTCATATTACATTTAAAAATGCAGTTTCTTAAAACACCAGCTAACAACTTACATTAAAAAAACAAACAAACAAACAAACAAAAAACAGCTCAAGTCATCCCCTGGGATTTCAGGTGTGTCTAAGCAAAGGATGTTGCATTTACCTGTTTAACCCATAGAGCAGTTACTGGCTATTCCAAGCACAAATTCCATATATGGAAGCAGGGAGTGAGGAAGAATTAAAAAAAACCAACGACAACAAAAAAACAACAACAACAAAAAACCCAAGCCACCAAACCACAAAATAAACCCCAAACCCAAACAAAACACACACACAAAAAAACTCTCTATTGCCAAAAGTGCACAAATTGCCCTTTACAGATTTTGTTCCTGCTTTATATCTGGAAAATTCCAAACTACCCTAAAGTACAGTAGCACTTAGAAGGAAGAGGTAACCATAACATAGTAAGAACTTAAAGTGGGTTCATCTACCTCACAGTTCTTTGGGGATATTAAGACACTATATATTTGCTATCACTGTAATATTATTTACTTACCAGTGGGAAATTACTAGAATTGGATTTATCAGAGGCTTTTTGATGCACACAAGGTTTCAGGACTTTGTATCTAACTGGGAAGTGTTTGACTAACATACACTCTACTTACAGGTGCACCAGGAAGACCTTGAGGACCTGGATCACCATCAAGCCCACGAGCTCCCTACAAAACAAGTAGATAACATTAGACATTAAAATTAACTGCTGGAATACAAACAACTTCTGTATCCTTCTGGTTTTCTGGGAGCTGCAAATTCTGTACAGCTGAGGGGTTTTTACAGCTCCACTTAAAGAAAAAATGGCATTTTTTTTCTTAATCCATCTTAGTTTTTCATGAAGTTTTGAAAGCCAATACTTTTGAACTATGAAAAAATATCAGTCAAAAAGTGACATTCACATCATTCTCTGAAAAATCATATTGGACAGCGAGGAGGTAGCCCTTTACATACTACTTCAAAAAATGTCTGTGTTTTCCTTAATCATACTAGATCCTTCACCACATAATAGAATAGCATCAAAACAAAGAAAAACCATCTAGTGCAGTGCAGCTATTTTTATCACATATGTTCAAGGAAACAATGCCATCACTTCTCTGCGAGTAAATTTAAACGGAGAAAAAAATGTTTTAAGAAAGATTTAGAGAAAATATGGAACTCCTCTGTCAAAGAGATGTAGTAAATATTTTGAATAGACAAAACATCACAAAAATTACTATGAAGAATTAGAAGACCCAAAGGCCAGAAAAGCAAAGTAAGATAGTCATAGCTTAGCTAATGTGTTCAAGAGGTTAGGAAGGATCCCTCGTGGAAAGATTCATTATCAGGAGAAATTTGACAGTGCCTCTGAAGACAAACAACCACAACATAAAGTTCCCATTATTTCAGTTCTGAAGGAGACAATGGCAGGTTTGATACATTCTACTCCTTCCAGAAATTTTTACCATACAGATTTAGCAAGACCACAACACTAGAAAGGTGACAGCCAGTTTTGAAATAAGTCAGAAATACTTTGATGAATAGAAGGAAAATTACCCAGCAAAGTCTTAACATTATATAAACATGAATTACACAGGCAGCAGTTTAAGACACAGAGATATTAAAGACCGAAAAAATGGGAAAAACAACCTCAGTAAAAACTACTGTCAAAAAATGGGACAATGGAAGCAAAAAGCTTTAGGAAGATGCAAATCAAGGAGGGACTACTTAATAAATTTCAGCTTTAAATAAAACATGCTGCAGTTTAAAACTGCTATAGGTTGCTATCTTGCTAACTACATGCTTGTACACCTGCAAAACTACTCTAAATCTAAGGATCAGAGAGAAAGGTGTGAAAAGTACACGTCCTATACTAATCAGGACTGAGCTGCCTTTCTTTGTGGCAGGAGTCAAAAAATGAAAGGAAAATAAAGGAGAAGCTTAAATAAACTTTAAAAATATTCAGGAGTGTACATTTTTTTTAATACAGGCTCTGTCATGGAAAGAAAGGTTAACACTCACTTTGGTACCTTTAGGTCCCATTATACCAGTTATACCTCTGATACCTAGGATGCCCTGAAAAAGAAAAGTATATTCAAATTATGCTTAAGTCATTTCATCAGAACACTCCTAGTTTTCAGACAGAAGAGTTCTACATGCCTGTTTTATGCTTATTTTGCTATTTTTTAGTATAAAAGGAGAAGTCCAGCAGCTGCTGTATTAGAATACTTAATTTACATCATAATTTGATATTTCACTAATTTAAGATTTTAAAAAGAATAAAAATACTATCTGGATGAATTATAAAAACACAAATAAAAATATAAATATAAAACCGTACGAACTGAAAATACCCACTGATTTCTCTTCTTGATTACCACAAAGTTGAAACACTCTCCCCATGCAGCTTGTGTGAGAGGAACACACGAAGGCCAGATTTGCAAAAGGGCTAAGTTGTCTTAAGTGGGTATAGGAGAGATGCCGGAGAAAGGCACCATCAGACTTTACAGAACTCCAGAGTCAGACTAAACAGAGCAAGGTTTTTGAGAGTACAAGTGCTAAGTTTATATGCCCACCACACCTGAGAGGCTGAGCAGACATCCTGGTGCAGCAGGATGTATCATAACTGTCATCACTTCCCTTCAATATACAGTCTCGTAGTAATTTGGCTTCAATTTCTCCTTTTTCCTGAGAGACTGAAACTACTTGAGATATATCTCCTCCCTGCAGAGACCAAACCTCAGCTATAATATGTTTATCCTGCAACAAGAAGAGCATGCTACAACTGTGCTAATGAAACAGCTACAGGCACTTCACCGCAGGACAGGCAAACCCACTCCTTGAACCAGACACTACACTGGCAGCCTTTACTTGCTCCTCACAAAGCTACGTGGAATCTTGCACTGAACAGTGAATGCCTTGTCAGCCCAAAACATGAGAAAAATCATGATAATGCAACAATGGCTATCAGCAGCCCAACAAGGGGGACAACCACAGTCTAATCCTACTTCTAAGATCAGATATGGGAGTAAGCACATGGTAGTATCCACTACATTCTATCAAAAGCAACACCTCTCCCACAGGTGCTATCTTATGCAAATCTTCTTGTCAATGCAATACATAGGTTAGACTGCAGGTGATGGTGTGGAGACGACAGTAAACCCTTTCCATTCATTTTTGTAACGAGTATACAATAAAACACAGTGGAATCTACAGCCTCTCCATCTGTGCCTCTAAAGCGTTGTCTGTCCTTTTTTCCTTAGGTTGTCTATCTGACACCACTTTCTGCATTTTACAGATCCTGCATTTTAATAAAAACCAATTAACTGAAAGCTTTTTTGCAAGGTCACCAAGTGGTGAAACAGTGGAATGTTGCAAGTAATCAAGTAACGCAATAAAAAAAAAAGGAAGTCAATTTCTAATCAGTGACTGAAGAACTTTACCCAACTGAGTCAAATTAATTGGTCCCCACAGGCCTTCCAGACAGCAGAACCTGGCTCTTACATAGGTAATTTGTCAGCATCAGGGCACCAGGGATACTTTTTTCAAGATCAACCATAAGAAGGAATGCACACTTTCCTTTTTTTAGTCTGTTCTTTCTTTATCTGTCTCTAGTCATAATCCAGAGGTTTATGTTGTCTTATGTTTATGGTCATAGAGAATTTTGTAATTTAGAATTTGGATGTCACATGCATCAAGGTAAGGTGCTGCATAATATCACAGGGCCATCAATGGCATTAAATAAATAGTTTCACATCTAAGAAAAAATCACAAGATCCAATCAGAAAATAGACCATGGAAATTAAAGATGGTTATGACTGTTTCTCTTAGAATGATCCCTTTATTATTTTCTCTAGCCCTTTTCAGCTGTGGTAACCATACCAGCTCCTCACAAGGAACAAGCTGAGGAGGTATGTGCCAGAACTAAGTATAGGGAAGGAGGACAAGATAATAACTCCAAAATTATAGATAAACTGTGATTGCTACTTCTTCCTCAAGTTGGCTACTCATCCTCAAGGCTACCTCATCCTCTCAGCTAAGTCTGAAACTCACAGTTGATTGTGTTTCAAACCCTAGCTTTGCAAGGATGAAGTCAGAGTCATCAAAATTATGGAAAGAATGTCCAAGGGAAAAAATCCAACTATTTTCACAACCTAAGAACAGCACAAAATTTAAGACATGAAATAGTTTTTTAAAATTAGCCTTTCCATAGAACTATGTGGAGCTCTGTGCCAAGCTATAATGTAGCTTTTGGAGGGATTTAAATAATTCTACTTTTATTCATAAGCAATATGGCAGAATAAAATGAAAGATGCATGGATATTTTAAAGTATCTGTTTTCTTACAGTAATAAGAAAAAAAGATATGACATACTGAAGCAAATGGGTAACACTATTTAAGGAAATACTTTACTGGAGGGCCTTGAGCTCCCACTTCACCAACAGGTCCTTGGTCCCCTTCTTCACCCTGGGAAAGCAAAAGGAATACATCTCTAGCTAACCCATACCATTCATATTGCTCTCCCATTGTACAGGGTGCATTTACTACTTACAATTTTCTGTCATCATGAAATCCAAAAATGAAATTAAATGAAAAACTAAAGAAATCCAAATGAAGTCACACTACTTCCTCAGACAGATACTTGTTCAAGTTCACATTCCATTCAACTATTCATCAAAAAGGTAGTTTCGAAGAAACCTCAGTATAAAGAATAATGATATTTTACTCTTAATCTGTTATTTTCTTGATATTAATCTCTTTAGGTTTTCTTGTTCTTCTAGATTAGAAGTGTAATGAAGTTATTTTTCTATATGTGATATGTACTGAATATGCCAGTAGATCTGCATCACAATACCACATTACACTTCAGAATGTTTTGAAAATTAAAATGGTTAAATACCTTATCTGGTCACACCACTCTTTGATTAGATGGTAACTCTTTCATAAAATGCTAGTGAACACTAATGGAACAACAGTACATACTGCCAGTTTAATTTGTAAAAAGGGAAAAAAAAAACATCCAAAGAAAAAAAAGGGCAAGCTGTTTCTAATAAATTAATAGTCTTTTTAATATGCTTAGGAATATGGTACAGGGGGGTTTTAAAAACTTTTCTCTGATACTTTTTCCTCCTGAAGCATGGACCAAGGCAGTGCAAATCTGAAATTATTGTATAGATACTTCCCAAGGAAGCTACTGATGCCCCATCCCTGGAGGTGTTCAAGGCAAGGTTGGATGGGGCTCTGAGCAACCTGGACTAGTAGAAGGTGTCCCTGCCCAGAGAAGAGGGCTGCAACTAGATGGTTTTAAGGTCCCCTTCCAAACCATTCTATTATTTTGTGGGGGTTATATAACAAAGTTTATTCAAATGAAACACCTTAAGAGTTCACTTTTCAGTTTTCAAGCTGAATGGGACCTGGCCTCTCTAGTTACACTCATTCTTTGCTTATGAACTTACAGTGTCTTTTCCCTCCCAAATATATTTTTCTCTCTTATTCTTCTTGTAACTACTCCTCTGTGCCACAGAACTATTAATGTGGTAAGTCCACAGAATTCTTGTTTGAAAGTTTTTCAATTAATAAATTTAACTTCAATTATTGCCGTGATTTCCGTAATAATTAAACTGAATGATCAAAATAAAAATCAAGATAAGCATGACTTCATCATACTAAACACAGAATTCAAGTGAATAAATAATAGAGATGTGCCTTTGGTTACTCTAGAGCATTATGATATGTAGTATCACTTTATGCATTCTGTTAAAACAATTAACAGTTCTTAACAAAATGCAATATTGTTTTTGAAGAAGAGGCTAAACTACCATTAGCTTGCTAAAAACAACAGCAGTTTTTCATCTTCTTTTTTTTTTTTTTTTACCTTATAACCTTGTTTTCCTGGTTCACCAGACTCTCCTTTTGAACCTTTTTGTCCCTAGAATAAACACAAAATAAAACCAACACCTAAATAAATAAATATTACTCAAAATTAAAATACAGTTTTACAAAATAGACACAGACTGCTGAGAACCACCTTGCTATTCCCTCTCAATACCCGTTCACCACTGCTTCCTCATCTGTCTAGGAAACATCACATGTTATGTTCCATGTTCAAAAATACCTGCTTCTGGATCTAACAAGGCTGTCTTTCTAGGCAGGTTAGTATTTCTGCTTATGGCACACCATAAAAATTACCTCAAGCCAACAGTATTCCTAGAAACAGTAAAGAATGCATTAAAAAAAAAAAAATATCTTACCTAAACGGAGTCTCAAAATGTATCTTTTTCTGGTCTTCCAGAAAAAGAAGGAAAAAAGACAAAGGGTTTGGGGGAATATTGACAGTTTCTGGAGTCAGACTATGAATGGTCCAGAAAGATAATGAAGGAATCCTTCACATACTCCGATCCTTTCAAGACCACACATAAATGTTATCCTTAAGATTAAAGCAGCAGCAAGAGATTTCAACAAGGGGTTATTTTGGCAGTCAAGAGTTGGATAACCCTAAGCAACCACACTGATGCAATCTTTTTTGAAATTAACAGTGAAGCGCCCTTTTGTCAAGCCAGTAATTACCTTCCCTAGTGTGTCGAGACAGCATCTCTGTAAGTTCTCTTACCTTCATTCCCATTAAGCCAGCATGCCCTGGGCGGCCAGGTGGACAAGCACTGGGACACTGGAAAAGCATTCATATAGTTATTACAGCATAGGTTGTCTGAAATCACTTATGAAAAACACAGTGAAAAACAATCTTACCAACAGATCACCATCTTGCAGGCCAATTGTTCCCTAAATTAAAATAAATTAATCAAAGTCAGTAAAAGAGAAATAACCAGACCTGATTCATTAGGCAATACAGTCATTAGATAAAATGGAAAATACTACCACCTAAAGCCAGTATTAGAAGTATAATCAACCAAAGGATCTCTGGCATGAAAAGCAACTAAACTGTAGGATTTTACTGTAGAATTGCAGGTACCTGTAAAATCCTGTCCTCTAACTTATATGAACTTCTCCGAAAAAAAACCCAAAATAGTTTTTTAAGGTACCTCAAACATATTTTCTATTAAATATACAGCAAATATAACCAAACCCCATGAACTACCAACAGAACCCAAGACAATTTCTGTAACAGCAGTAACTTATTACCATTCAGCAAAACATTCAGATCTTTACAAAGAAAATAATCTTCCCACAGCACAAGTATTGTCAGATGCCAGTTGCAATAAACCAGACATCAGTGTATGAGATGGACTCAGTGAGGGGAAGGCCCCTCCTCATATTAAATCCAATACTTCATGGAAGCTAGCGGGAGGCTTATGAGGCACACCAGGGCAAAATATGATTTCACAGCAGCAGCTGTGTTCTCTAAAGCCCCGTGGGAGAGAGCACATCATGTCAGAGAGAAGCACAGGGAAGTTTAGGGAATGAGCTGGTCTCCTTTTATACAGAGCAATTTAAAAAAGGAGTGGGACTGTGGCACTTCAGAAACCCAAAAAGGACAAAACTTTATGGAATAGAAGCAGCACACACCATTATTGAGAATTCACTTCTGCTTGTTTCCTAGTTACTCTCCTTCACCTTACCCTTTGTGTTTTTTACAACACCTCTGCCCTTTCTCTGGCAACTTTCACGAAAACAAGAAACATTCACGAAAACAAGAAACATGACATAAATAAAGCATATGAATTCAGCATCTGTCCCTAAAGAGTGGGGCAGGGAGGTTCCCAGCAGATGAACAGTACAGCTTTTTAAAAGATATTAGTATGACACATTTCCCAGTGGTTTGTATTTCACAGCATCCAAAGCTCAGTGTGTCTGCCAAACTATTTTCTCTCTGGGCAGGTAAACTGCCACAACACAAAGGCATAACACACATCCCTCCTCCCAAGAGGTTCAAAAAAAGATAATTATTCTCCTTGGGCAGCAAAACACTGCTGTAAAGTTTTCTTCTATTCCTTGTAAGTAGCAGGCCTGATTGCAAGAAAGACATAAGAATTCAACCCACTTAGAAGCATATATTCCTATCTCATGAGTCAAACATTAAATTTTTCTTCTCCTAACAGATAAAAGTCTACCTTTGCTTCAGTGATGCCAGTGAGGCCCAATAAAGACTACATTTGCAATAATATTATGATTCACAGGCAAGTTGAAAACCTGTTTATTTACAGTTTGCAGAAATGGGAAGGCAATGTGATAGATGTTACACATTTTGCATTTCAAACTATCTTTTTTTATAACCATAGAGACTAGAAACTTGCTTTCTAAATGGAAGATTAAAACTCTGCTGAAATTTTGAAGTCAGTATTCAGATGTAGGACTTGAGGAGAAGTTTTGTTCAAGCAGCAACAGCACAAAATTCAGATGTTAGCACACATTAAACATAATTACTCACTGGAGGACCTGGTGGTCCTGGTGGTCCTGGTGGCCCCCTTTTTCCTGGATCTCCCTTAAAGAGGGCAAAATAATTTTGTTGATTCGTAGAAATAATGACAACCAGCCGCTACATATTCAGAGCATACAACAACAGTGAAAAATTAAGTGGCTACAGAAGGACAGACTAGATAGCCAATTCAAACATCAACCCACAACCTGATTCCCATAGTAGAATGGGAAAACATTGTTCTCAGTAGAATGACAGCCACGTTCTGAGATAGGAGCCACAAAAAAACCCCAAATATTCAGCTGCTTTAGAAAGCTGAAACACCTGACCACAGGATCATCTCTGTCTTAATACTGCTAGTTGAGTTCTGAAGGAAAAGATTCCTAGTAACTGGCACAAATGTCCAAAGCAGAGAGAGGGAAAAATCCCCTTTTTCAGAGCTCAAGATGGATTTATCAGGTTAGAATTTTCTACTGTTTGTGAAGCCTTGATTAAGTAAAGACAACACGGAAGAAACATTTTTTACATCTTATTAAATCATAAATGCAATTAACAAGATGAATATAGAAATATTCACTAATTCTCACAATGCATGAGCTATTGAGCCATTCTTTCCCATATAATGTACAATTACATTGTGTGACTCGTTATTACAGTGTGTTATGGAGGTGTCAGATATAAATGGATTCAGAGGTCAGCTACATTAATAGTGGATAGGTTCACATGCAGCTTTGGGAAAAGGCATTACAGATGCAACTGCTGATTCTGACAGACTCTGAACTGTCAACTGCCAGAATGTGTGACAGTGTGACAGAAAAATGCCATTTACAAATAGGCTGTACGCTTTCGTAGGTATCCATTCTTGCCCTTCCTACAGACAACACAGAGAGCTAGATGGATCATCTGAAACAAACTGTCAGTTTTTAATATTTTTTTTAAAATTCATTTGTATGATTGGTCACAACATATGTATTAAAAAGTAGGCTTTATTAGACAAAATTTTAAAGCTATTTCAGATTTCAGTTAAAAAAACAACAATTGGTTTCAACTTGCATTTCAATGGTAAAGTATGGAGTCAAAATGTGACAGCATGGTGAAACTGAGTGCACAGTTTAGTAGTAAGGTCAGTAGATGGAGTCATATTTTAAATGAGACTAAGGAGAAATACTGAATTTCCATGTTCACTGATATACAAGTGAAAATCAGAAATTGTGTTTGATCATGTACCATAATGTATATGTGAGAAGACAGGAGGAAAGTTAAAGATCTGCATGCAATGCTAAGTTTTACATTTCCTGGATGTTTCATGGGTTTGCTTTTTGATTTTAGCTTTCTTCGAATAAGAGGAAAAGTAGAGTATGGGAAACATGATGAATCATTTCATCCTAATCTAACAGGTGGCCCTGACTTAGTGCTGATCATTGTTCCTATTTCCAATGAGCTTCAAACACAATCTTTCTTCCATCAGTGATCATTGTAGACCAAATAAAAAACATTTGGTAGTGCTGTAATAGCCCAAATAGGGTTTGGATGGCCCAGTAACTATTCCTTTTTTAGTTAAGTAACTTCTAGCAATTGAGCAAATCTACATTTTCAGCAAACATAGTAGTACTTACAGGTGGACCAGCACGACCTACTTCCCCAGGAAGTCCTGCTGCACCAGCTGGACCCTAGAACAACCAAAGTAAATACTATTTTTAAACTATATGACACCTATGTAACAAGCATCTAATGAGTAATGTAATTCTCTTAACAAACTATGCCTTCAGACACCAGTATTCTTGCTCCATATACTACACAGCCTCAGTGGTAGCTGAAGAAAGCATACAAAGTAGACATAGAACATCTGGATTTTAAAAACTCTCTTTTTCACTGAATTACTTTTTATTACTGTATAATAGCTTTATTGAATATCCAATCAGATTAATTAATTGTCAAAACGATACTTACAGGTGGTCCAAGAAGTCCCTTGCCCTGTGAAATATGAAAAAAGGTCAGAAATGTGGGGAAAATTCCAAACCTATTCAAGCTGTTTGCCAAGAACAGAGTATTTGGTATTAAAAGGTATAAAAAAACCCCCTGTTGTTTGATTCTGAAAAATCATCTTCAAAACTCCAATGTTAAATATCTTTTTTTTTTTAATTTCATAATCATTATCTGGAGGAAAATTATTGATTAAGTTGCCTTGCAGTAGGATTCAATTACACATATTTACAAACATATATACTCCACAAAGGAAAGATGACATTAAAGCCTTTGCGTTTAGCTAATTATCAAGTATGATGAATATATCTATGCTATTATCATTTCCTTCTAAGAGTGTATTTAAGTGGATAATAAAAGAGAACTTTTTTGCCTCATTGCTTTCCTACAATATAATCCATTAAATTGGTGCTTTTTGGTAATCAGAAAGAACACCAGCCTGCTCCTGTTTACATTTTCCATCAGTATTGCTCTAAAATACCTTAGTGAAAAGTGTCCAAGATACTTCTGCATACTTGGACAATACACTCCCTCTAACAAAACAGATTCCTCAGTCTTGCATTATTAAAGCAAATGTAAAATTTTATGGAGATCAGTGTCAATGATACAGATGAAACACTAACATAAAAAATCCCAAACATACCTAAATCTTCAGGAGATTTGATGTAATAAAGAACCTAGGCTAAAGACGAGTTTAAAAACTACTGAATATCAATTCAGGACTGTATTTGCAAAGCTGTCTTTACAAAACTTCGTGCAACACAGAGAAAATTTCAAGCATTTATCACAGTTATTCCATTTTAACCATTTAATATGCAGGAGAAAGTAAGCTTGCATAACCTATATAATCCCTTTGCTATTATGTCACACTCCCTTGCTGCAATTCATTACATTATACATATCTGTATTTGACTATACAAATCAAACTTTCACTGCATCACATATCCAGTACTATATTACCTGCCTCTGAAAGAAGAAAACCAACTACTTGCAGGTTCTCATTGGAGTACCCCTTCCTAATTTACCCCTTAACAATGGCAGAGAAGGTTGATAATACCAAAAGCAGCTACAGCTGCTGTGTCCAGCCCACACAGCAACTCAGGGGAAGCCTGTCCCCTCCTCTGCCCACTCCGTTGCATCTCCTTACCTTCCTAATTAGGACTCCAAGAAGCAGGGGCTCTCCCCCAGCAACCCATGCCTCCCTCTAACAAAGCTACTCCACCCTTTTGGCCATGAAGTCCCTACAAGTTGCAAAGCTGTGAGCTGAAAGTCAACCAGTCAGTAAGGACATACATAGATCAGTTAATGATCCTAACTAGCTGTCCACGTTCCTGTCTCTGTGTTTTAAAGGGAAACCCTCTCCACAGAGCTGGGGCTGCAGCCTTACACTCTCAGATGCTTGCTGCCTGCTTTGGAGGTGCTCATCTGACCCACAGAGCACATGGAGTGCAGGAGCATGGGCAGTAACCCATAGTCTGCAATCACCTGGCTCAGAGACACTTACCCTGTAGGTCTGCTAAATACCTCTGTCATCCACCACAAAGAGTCACATCCCAGTATTTGTCTGTGTATCCTGTGCTGGATGCCATGTTGTAGTAGACCTCAAAATATTTTCAAATTTCCTGTCACTAAATAGACGCAATTCTACCCATATGCCAGATGTGTCAAGCACTATCAACATATGAGCTGATAGAAAAGTTAGAGGGAACTTAACAGAGAGAATGGACCGAAGAGTGCAATACATGCACTGAATGTAGCAGTCCCAAGTCCATTTACCAAGGTCAGATCAGACATCCCCACATTTAAATTACTTCCAAAAAAAATACTTGAATTAATCAGAAGTATTCTATCAATTTTGCTAACCTGTCATTTGAAAGATTATCCACCAAAGAGATTGCCAGGATACATTCCAGCAAATAGAAGATGACAGAAGCAGGAAGGCAAATGTTGTAAATAAAACTTTACATCCTTAATATTTTTTCGAGAAGTTAACTTGAAGTCCTAACTTGGCAAATAAATTCCACTGGATGAGCATGAAAAACAGTGATAATAATTTAAAACTAATTAATGTTGTAGCTAAGGCTTCTGATTTTTTCTGCTTGCACTGAGCATTTTAGCAACTTAAGCAAGGGGGTTTTGTGAAAAATGAAGTCTTTGGATAACCATTCAAGGACTATTCCACTTGCAAAAGGCCACTGACTAAATTCAAAGCAGTGCATAACTACACCTAAACACCCAGTTAACCATGTAGTTAATAGGAACATTCATAAGTGTGCTCACTATGTTTCTAGTAAATGAGGTCTCACAGATCAAACAACAGACCTGCAAAGGTTAAACAACCCCATTACTTCATATTTGTAGTAAGACCTTCTCTAAAAGTCTCTGAATCTGAAAATTAGAACCATCACACTACAGCACTACCACTTCTACGCACCCCCCCCCTTTTTTTTTTTCAATTATTAGATTTAATCTCACTAAAGGTGATGTGACAAGTGCTGGCCAGTTTGAGAATCTTCCAGTAACTGCAATTTCTTCAGCAGCTTACAGCCATACATCAAAGGGAAAATTGCATTTATACAGGCTCTCATAAGAGATTTATTTTGAGCACTAATCTTTCCATATGGCTTCAGCATGCATGGTTTAACAACCATGGAGCTACAAAATCAAACACTAGTCTTCTTACTAACATGTGAGGTCTAAGGATTAATCTTAACCTTGTTAAGGGTACTTATTCATGAGGTGACCAAGCATATCCATCTTTTCTTTTAAACAAAGAATTTTCATTTCCTCATTATAAATATTACTGCAGATTCACCTTAAAATACAAATTTCAGTTGCTTATTAAGCAGAGGCTTTCCCAAAGTGACATCTCTACCTCTAAAATAAGATTAACCCTCTCATACATATCTTATACACATTTTCCTGAAGACTCTTATTTGTTCTCACATTATCCTGTTAATAGCAAGCTAAAATAATGTATTTTTCCTCAAGTCAGTTTTTATTTCGGTTGAGAGGCTAAAATACTATAGTATTTTAACCAAGTAATTCAGTAATTCAGTTTATTTCCCCATTCTTTCCTGACACAGAATCTTAGAATGGTCTGTGTTGGAAGGGATCTTAAAGACCTTCTAACCCAATGCCATGGGCAGGGGTAACTTTCATAGACCAGGTTGCTCAGAATCTCATCCAGCTTGGCCTTGAACACTTCTAGGGGTGAGGCATTCACAGCTTCTCTGGGCAACCGGTTCCAGTGCCTCACTTTTCTCACAGTAAAGAATTTCCTCCTAACATCTAATCTAAACCTATTCTCTTTTAGTTTAAAACAATTCTCTTTTGCCCTCTCACTACATGCTCTTGTAAAAAGTCCCTCTCCAGCTCTCCTGAAGGCTCGCTTTAGGTACTGGAAGGCCACAGTCAAGTCACCCTGAAGCCTCCTCTTTGCCAGGCTGAACAATCCCAATTCTCTCAGCCTTTCCTCATAGGAGTGGTGCTCCATCTCCCTGTTCATTTTTTCACATAATAAAACTAACAGAGTTAAACTACCTCTTCATTTTAAAAGGCATTGCATGCAACCCAGAAATTATTTTCCCATCTATGTGACATCAAAAAAATTAGAATAAGACAAGGATCAAAAATACAAATACGTAGGGAGTCCTTTCTCATATTTTGTCTTGTTTTCATACAGAACAGCTGAGGAAGTCTCATACAGCATCTAGACTTCCGTTATCCCATTAAAACACAGGACAAGGAGCTAAAAACACAAATAACTGTAGACTATGCAATGAAACATGGGCTCTCTTGTTCCTATATCATTTTCACAAAGAGATGGAAAAGAATGGTGTAAGTCCAAAACTTGGGACCACATCACATACTCTACTCTCTTTTCTACAGCACACAAACCAAAGATAATATTTACACACTTGGATATAAAGACAAAAAGGTTCCTTAAAGTACTACTTTAATAACTTATGAGTTTTTGAAACTTCAGAAACAGTTTTTGGCTTTTCTTCACTACATTTAGTGGTAACAATCCCTCATATGAATACTTAAGGTGAAAAAAATCCTCTTCATATACTAAGCATATTACTTACTGGAAGTCCACGAGCACCTGGAAGTCCTGGCTCACCCTTTAAAAGACAAAAAATTAGTTTTTCAAGAGTCATTAACATAAAATTTTGTAAACAACATACAGGAAAACGTTCTCACCTTCTGGGAGTTATGATTCAGTGGGCACAGTCTGCAAGTATTATTTATTTCAATAATGCTATGCTGGTTTCAATAACACTTGATAGAAAGGAAATACTTTCTCAGCATTCAAATGACACAGCCTCAGGGCTTCTATTTCCCCCATCTCAAAAAATTTCAAATATGCTGGTGACTCTGACTTCTGATGTATATTTCATTTGTTTGACTGCTGATGAAGTCAGGTTGCACTGCATATTACAATGACATAATCACAATACAAGATGAAAAGAGCCTCACCGCTAATGAAAATGCTCAGCCTTAATGTGACCAACGTAATATCACCATTCCTTACTCCTGGCTGGGGGAGTGAAGCTGCCTTGTACTGTGTGAAATGGCTTGTACTCTAAGGATATTCTAACACTGTAAGAAAGGCTGAAGCACCTTATTAGTTGTGAAGAGACAAACAAAACCCCTGCTTTAAAAAAAATTCATAATGTCATGCATAATTTTGTTCTTACCTTCTGTCCTTTTGGTCCTGGGGCTCCACGTGAGCCATCAGGTCCTGTGAATCCCTTTGGAAGTAATGTATACAGTGTTAATGCAAGGGTTATGTGGTTTTCTTAATTACAACAGAAAACATTCAAAAACATAGAACAATGAAGCTATTAAATGAAATAAGTAACTGCAGGAGACTTGCAATTCAAATATCTACATGTACAGATAGTACTGCACAAGTTCAAAGTACAAGATTCTGGTGACAAACATTATTGCCTGTGATATGAGTCTTCAAAAATTACTCAGTTAAATCACAATTAAATTAAACACGTGATCTCATGTGGTCTTATTTCCTCTCAACTGGAAATTGATGAATTTGATAAAAAACCAAAAACTGTCTGGTTTTTTCCATTTCAAGTAAACTGTTCATTGACAACAATGCCAAAAAAAAAAAAAATCACGAAAGCTGCCGGGTCAGATTTAAAGTTAGTCTTTGAACCACACTTGTCTATCTGAATAAAATTTAAAAGCAACTATGGTATTATGATTTCGAATTCATTTGGAGTTCTTTAGCTTCCAACTTTATAGCCAGCTTATATGGCTTAGAAATTTCCAGATATCCGTAAGTGCTTTTCTTTTACATTTGTCCAATACTTACCTTGTTTGGTACACTTCCACTTTTTTTGGTATACTTCCAGCAATTCAGTGCTCACACAATTGTTCTGACAATTTGCTTTTGAAAGCTTACATGATCATTACAGGCAATTACTGTACAGTATCTTTTCACAGTCTATTAAACTTGACACTGAAATAATTTGTGAAATAAAACGAGACTTAAAAAGTCAGAACTGCTTCACAAATTACATACAAAAGGTATTATAAATCTAAAACCCCAATTAAAAGTTGAATGCATGGTGGGAGTACAATAAGGTCCCATGTTTTTTCTTCAAATGAAAATAAAAAAGTTTCAACATTTCAGAAGACTGTATTCTACAGTCACATTTTCATTCACCCACTAATATGAGGAAATATGCAAGCATGAACAAATATCAAAAGCTGAGCTGAGTTCAGTGCGTTCTGTTTCATCTGATGGTGTTCACACAAATTCTGGCAAGGAAAATAAAACTATGCCTTAAGTGAAAATCATAAGAAGCAACAATTTTGAAAGACCTGCTTATGGGTTTTTGACAGGTAAAATGAGTTGTGGGCCTGTATTATTTTCAGGAAAAAAATAAAGTGGTATGACATCCCACTCACAAAGTCCACTTCCTCTTACAGATTTGAAATTTGAAGACTTTAATTAAAGACTGTTCCAGTTCCATGTCTGCTAAATCTCTTCTCAAAAGCAAATTAAAAATTAACCTCTAACAGCATTGTAGCCTTAAGCAGATATTAAGCTTTTTCACTTATATTATTTGCAACACTTTAATATGTATATATAAATATATACAAAAATATATAATCTCTAATATATATATTTATATATACTCTCTAACTAGCTTATTGCATGTAATGTTTATTTTCGATGTTTTAAACATTAAAAGTATACTACCACATATGTAAATTAAACATAAGCTTGTCTACCTCCTGGCATAAGATCTAAGCACTAATGCAAGAATCTTGCTTCATAGCAAGAAATGCTTTCCAACACCGCTCTCAAGAGAGAGAAATATGAAGAGTTTCCCAAAATTGTTTGAAAGTGGTTTTAGTGCCACAAATTTATTCAAGAGCTATGACCTAACAGGCCATCAACATTGGGTGCTGTTACAACTTTGATCTTCTGTATTATTTTCCAAAGGGACATGAAGATGTATCAGCAGATCCTCCTCAGGATGCTTCCCACCAGCAGCACCACTACCCCGTGCCCTACCCAGAGCGGAGCTGCAGCACTGACAGTCCTTGCACTGTTCGTCAGCTGCTGCCCTGGCAGTGCTCAGCCCGGCTTTGCTCCTCCAAGGGAGCATCTTTAGCTTGGGGAAAAGTTAAAAAAGTTATTCTCCCACCACATGCACCTCTGAAAGTCAGCAGCAGCTGTGAGGAAGACAGAGAACTCAATAGCAGGTCATTCTTCTATAGAAATAGACTAAACTCAAATATTTTTCTTAAAAAAAAAAAAGGGAAATTCTAGAAAATCAAGTGAACTCACATCAGCTCCCGGTTCTCCGGGCAATCCAGGGGATCCTGGCTTGCCTGCATCCCCATCTGGACCCTTCAGGAGTTAAATGGACAGTTAAGCATGTTTCAGAGAGGGAAGCAGAAACAAAATTCAAAACCTCTTCTGTCACAGGAGCAAGTGCAAAGTAGCTGAAATCACTTACCGGTGGACCAGGGGGGCCGCTTGGACCTCTCTCCCCCTAACAAGATATGAAAAGGAAGGTATTAGTCGGATCTTTTATGGTCCTTCATGAAAAATACTGATTTACAGATTATCAGAAATCCTGAACTGATTCTTATTGTAGAAAATAAATAATAAATATTAAATCCGCGTGATCTCTACTACAGAGCAACAAAAACTTCCGACAGAAACTGAGGGAAAATACATAGTAGTTCCTAATAGGAATAAGGCCACAAATCCTTATCATGATATCGTATGAGTGATTCTACATAATCCCTTTTGAGATTAGATTTATAAAACCCCTACACCCCATTTAAGGCAGATAATCACAGCATATGATGCTGATTACATAAGTTAATTTTCCACATAATCTCAAAGGTCATTTTCTCCTCCCACTCCAGCCCACTACAGAGTATGAGACTCATCAGTTCATATGGGTATGTGCAGCCAAATTCAAGCTCGTTGGGGTCAAATGCTAACAGACAATGCAGGTACAGCTCAAGGCATTTCCCATATCCTAGGTAGAGCATGGGAAACACTTACATCAATGCCATCAATGCCGGGAACTCCTGGTGGCCCTGGTGGACCCGGGGGGCCTGGTGGACCAGGAAGACCTCTCTGACAGAGTAAAAAAAGGAGCAATTAGAACCCTGGCAAAACACCGAGCCAGTCTGGGGGAACTGGCACAATGAGAGGCTACAGGTTAGTCAGGGGGGCACAGCTGTGACACGAAGCTGCATCCTCACTCCATGCCTATCACAGGCCCTATATCCCATTTTCGCTGCCACTGCAATGACTGGCAACACTCTCCTCACAAGCGGAATGGGAAAGGTGTTAAACCCTGCTCCCTGGTCCCAGCCACCCTCCTGTGCCCCACAGTGCTGGCAGGACCAGGGCAAAGTGAGGGGGGCTTCACTCCCCACAGAGCAGGACCTGAATGCCAAATGGCAACGACAGGGTGGCAGAAACAAAAGCGATCTTTGCAAATACTGAAATCCACTATGCTACTCTAATTACTCATTTAGCAAACACAAAGTCTTCCTGAGAGTTCGTGCTAGCAAAGAAAATTTAAAACAACCCCTTCCCTACTTCACTGAGAGCTTCCCCTGGTTCCTCAGGATTACATTAGCATCTACTGGGGAGCTTTCTCAAAGCGCCAGGCTCCCCAGGGGATGCGGCAGGCGCCACCAACCTGCGGAAACCCAGCGAAAGGCTTTTACACGTCTCGGTGCCCATAATGGAGCGCTCTGTTCTCCTTGCAGCGAGCTCTGCCCCACAGCGGGGCTCTGTGAGCAAGAGGCTGGCCCCTTGCTCCCCCCACAGCGCCGCTGCTCTGGACACCTTTCCTCCGCACACCAGTCTTCCCATAAAAAATGCCTCCAGCGGTAGTTGCATGTGGAGCTCAAGCCCCGCCACGTCACCAGGCACCTGCCTGATGCCCACCAGGTAGCACCAGGTAGGCACACGCACATGGCACCCTCCGCCCTGCGGCCAGCTCGCCTTTGCAGGGTCAGCCACAGCTCCTGGGGGGACGCACGGGCCAAAAACCTCCCCGCGGGTCGGCAGCAGGGCATGGCAGAGTGGCCTTCAGTCCCCGTGCCTCTGAACCCTGAGCACCGTCCCTTCCCTCCCACTCACCTCGATTACCGTCTGGATTATCTGCAAGGGAGAAAAACAAGAGTCAAAGTCAGAATAAACTCACTTGAGCCAGGCAGAGGCAAAGCGCCTGCAGGAAAAGCCCCAGGGGCAGGATGCGGCGCGGCCCCCGGGCCATGGATGGATGGAGGGAGCAGCGAGCGGCTGCCGGGGCGGGCGAAAGGTGAGCCAGCGGCAGCCCCTCCCGGCCCCTGCCAGGCCTGGGGAGGGTCGCGGGGATTGGAGGAACGCTGGCGGCCGGGAAGTGGAGGACTGAGTGCCAGCAGCGCCTTAACCCTTTGCCCTGCTGCTGTTGCTGGGGACAGACCGCCGCCGTCCCCGCGGGTCCCCCGGTACGGCGGCAGCTGCGGGGAGGGCACCGCGACAACCCCCCCGCCTGCCAGGCACAGCGCCCGGGGGTGTCCCAGCCGAGCAGCGGGGCAGGGGACGGGAGGAAGCAAGTCACGGAAGGGTTACACTGAGGCGGCTGCTGCGGGGGGGGGCTGGATTTCTAAAGGCACCAAATTCTAGGCAGGTATGGTAAAATAGAGCATCTCCAGCCAGGAAGCGTGACAAACAGCGAGGCTCCTGTGGGCTCCAGGGTAGGGAAGGACAAGGCTGGACAGGACAGTGCAGAATAAGGCAGGGCAGGTCGCTCACCCGGGCCGGCAGCTCGCCGCAGCCTTCGCGCTGGGGCCGCAGGGGGTCGCAGTGAATCACCATCCACTGGATTTCGAACTAGTAAAGGAGATAAAGAGCATGTTAATTCGGTCAGAGGGTCACGGTGGCCGAGGGTGTAAGAGCAGGAATACTGGCACACTGGGGAGTATCAAACGGTGCGTATATAATGACAATAGCTACAGGTGTGTTCGGGACAGCCGGGTCCGGAGCAGTGCTTCGCCCTGCATCCCCCGACCCGTAACCAGGGGGTCTTTTAAGGAGGAGGGATAAACCCGCCGAGGGATATCAGCAGAAGGGGAGATTCATCAGGTGTCATTTTTTACATGTTCTTTATAAACACTAGCATTTTTTTCTCGCACTGCATGATCACAGAATATTCTGAGTCGGAAGGGACCCACAAGGATCATTGAGTCCAAGTTTTTCTTTGAGTGGATAGCTGTGCCCATGGAGAATGGTAGGTCCAACTGTGAGATGTTCAAAAAGAAGGTTTGTATACACACTGGCGACAGACTGTACTTGAGTAATATAATTCGGTGAAATTTCACATCTTCTTTGAACAGTTGTATTTGCTGCTGGAAAATGACACAGGATTAAGGCAAACCTCTTCTTGGAAGCTGCAACCAAAACTCACTTGATGTGCTGTTATATAGGTTAAAAAACCAACCCTCTACTGAAAGTTACTGAATTGTTCAAACATACAGCTTCAGAAGTATATCCATTAATGTATAACGCATCACATGGAATTTCAAATACCAGAAGCATATTAAATGGTGCATAATAATTGCATCTAAGTTTTAAAGCCTTGTGTTTTCCCTTCATATCACACATAGTATCAGCCTGGCTTATGAACCAGAGTGGTTTATCCAGAGATTTTTCAGGTTGAGGATAACATTCCAAGGCTTCTATTCCTTTCTTTTTATTATGGAGGGCATATGAGTTAGGGAGAAAGAAAGGTTTGGGGTTTTATGTTGGGGTTTTTTGTGTTTTTTGTTTTTTTTTTTTTTTTCTTGTTACAACATAAGTCAGTCTTTTCCATACCAGGATTCTATTTTTTTCAGAGAAGCAGAAAATAAGAGTGTCCAGCTGCTTTCGGTTCACATTTCTTTGCCTCTCTTTCTTTTTATTCAATGAGGTAAAGTAACTCCCCACCATCACTCTCACAGTTTAATGTCTCAATGCTTCCTGGCTGCCTTCTGAGCTCCCTGTGGGATATCTCATTGCACTCTTCAGTCCCAATCCATAAATTATGCAGAAAGCAGACCGGCCACTATCCTTACATTGACTTAGTTGCTTACTGACTGCTAGATCTAGTAAATGCTCTGAGTCTGAAGTCCTTTAAGATCTCTGCAAGACACCACATATTCAAAAGTTGAAAAGTTTCTGCTTTTCCTTTTTTTTTATTGTTTTTTTTTTTGGCTTTCACCTTCATCTCTTCAGTGCTGCTGCTCCTGAAATCCTCTTTATCATATGTCTACTATTCTGTTTACTTGGCAGTCATCACAGTTTCCAGGTTTCCAGACTGCTGGGACTACAGGACAACAGAAGCAGTACCCTTGTTTCTTTTACCCATTATCTGACACCATCATCTGTGAGTCAATTCTCTCCCTCCTTTATCCGCTTCTCATTTTCAAATCTTTCTCTGTTCTTAATAGCCAATTGAGTATCATAATATACATATGAAAGAACTGAATATATACTAATAATGATTTAATACTACAAGACAGCCATACAATAATAAAAATAAGAGGGTATCTGGAGTCTGAGGATAAGGATATAAAGGCATTAAAATGGGTTCAAATGATACCTATATGTATAGATAGATTCTGAGTCTCTACATTATTCATCTCTGAAGCCTACTTGCAGAATGAAAGAGGTCCATAACTGTCTATAAAGCAGTTCACAGACTATTTCTGATTAAAATAATAATCTCTCTCTTAATTTAAGATAGACATGGTTTAAATGATGAAATTTCTAGGTTTTCCCTTTGACTGTTTAATATTAGTTATAATAAATATTAGCATTGATAAATAGTTCAGTATATAGTAAATAATATAATCATGGTTTGTCTCTATAAATGTAATCTGCAATTGTGTGATTGTATACTTCTTTCCTGAGAATGCTTCCCTCATTCATGAGAGCAAATGAGGGCTGTGAAAACGGTTCCCACTGTGCAGAAACTGTAAGTTTGGAAGTAATTGGAGTGAAAAATGGTAAAAAAGGAATGACAGCTTTGTGGAAAAGACAGACAAATGCCACTGAATGAGCCTCCTTGTGCTTCATGATTCTTATATAGTGCTGACAAATTATTTAAATCAAAATAGCCTCACTAGAGAACATTCTGCATGGGGCAGGAGGAGGGAATTGGATGTCTGAAAGGAAGTGTTTGGGTGCAGTTATGCAAAAAAGCTGATCAGTAACAACTTACTGAAAGCAATAGCTTGAAGCTGTGCTTTCAGTTTATAAAATAGTGCAAAATCTGTAAACACTGACAAAAATTACTTGAGACATATCACCAGCAGTCAATATCTGCATGAGCACATTCTGCAGGTTTTTTTGTGAACATAACCATTGCCTCTTTTTTGTCCTTTCTTTTTTCTTTTTTTCTTTTTGGTAAGAGTGCCTTTTGACTAGTTTTTGCTTCTATACTAGAAAGATTTGAGATGGTAAAATACTGAGTTGTGCTAGACTTCAATGCATCAATGCATGATTGTCCAAGTGCCAATATCTGTCTTATAAGAATATTACTAGCAAATGCATATACATTTTTTAACTTAGAACCCAGTTTTTCAATTTTGAACTTAACATTAAAAGAGATTGTAAGATGTAGTTGCTTGGTACTGTGGGGGAACTTGACTCACTGAGTCAGGAAGACCTTTTTATTGTCTCCTGAGTTTTCTTCCAATGCTCTTGATTGGCCAGCCAATCCCTTTGTTTCATTCAATATGGGATTCAAGTGGTGAGCATTAAATAAGGTCTGGTACTCTCATGATTTTAAGACACACAAAGAAGTCTAAATGAATGAGGCAGGCAACACACACAGAGAAAATACCTACCATTATTTACAAAACACTGTACCATAAGATGAATGTAAAAAGAATTGAAATATTTTGAACACGCATCTTTGACATTTCTTAGTTTGTAGTTTCTTAAGCAGCATTGTTTTAATTTATTTTTTTTAATAAACTGTAATGAAAAGGAAAAAGACATTGGAATAAAACCCAAGAAAGACTAGTATAACAAAATACAATTGCTCACCACTCACTGAATGATGCACAGCCCATCCCCAATCAGAGACTGGCGCTGCGTGGTCAACTACTAGTGGTTTATATATTAAGCATGGCGTTCTACAGTATATTTACCTTTGACTGTTCAGATCAGCTCTCTCCTGGCTATGATCCCTTCCAACTTCTTGTGCAGTGTCCCACTGGCAGAGCATGAGATACTAATAAGTCCTTGACGTAGAGTAAGCACTACTTAGCACCAATCAAAACATGAGTGTGTTGTCAACATTATTCGCACACTAAATCCAAGACACAGTACTGTACCAGCCGCTAAGAAGAAGGGTAACCCTATCTGTCTTGAGGCTAAATAAAACAGAAGTTGATATGAAACCTGTCTGACTTTTTAAAAACGAAAAGTAAAACTCTTCTGTTGGCAAGGTAGTAAAAGATGTGACTTGATTCTCATTGATTTAGGAGAGGTGAGAAAAGGACAAATATATTCTAGCCTTGCTGTCAATGTACTTTTTCCCTTACCAGTATTTCCCAATACTGGCATTAGTTATTCTAAGCTGATTTAAAGAATGCCACTATTTTGAAGATCTCATGTGGATGCACAGGGTTACTAAGGATTAAGTACAGCCATATCATTTTCAAAAATGAACCTCAGATAATTCAGAGGTAATGATAAAGCAACATTATTAAAATGTAATCATTTAAGACTCATAAGTGTTGTGCTGTTTTTTGCTGGGGTAGAGTTAGCTTTCTTCACAGCAGCTGGTATGGGACTGTCTTTTGGGTTTGTGCTTGTTGATAACACAGTGATGTTTTTGTTATTGCTGAGCAGTGTTTACACAGAGTAAAGGCCTTTTCCACTTCTCCCCCCACCACAGCAGAGATTGAGGGTGCACAAAAAGTAAGGAGGGCACATATCTGGGACAGATGACTCCAACTGACCAAAGGGATATCCCATATCATACGGCATCATACTGAGCATATGAAGCTGGGGAAAGAAAGGAAGGAGAGTTTGGAATGATGACATTTGTCTTCCCAAGTCACCATTACATGTTTGATGGAGCCCTGCTTTCCTGGGGATGGCTGATCACCTGCCTGCCCATGGGAAGTAGTGAATGGATTTCTTTATTTTGCTTGTGTACATGGCATTAGCTTTACCTATGAAACTGTCTTTATCTCAGCCAAGAAGTTTTCTCACTTTTACTCTTCTAATTCTCTCCCCAATCCCACCATGGTGTTGAGGGAGCAAGCAGCAAGGTGGGACTGAGTTGCAATCTGGAATTAAACCACAACAGATGGTTAAGACCCCTGGGTCAATATTTCTGACATACATTTTCCAGATTTCCTGCAGGATTTCTGTTTCATCTTAATTTCTTAGTTAGCACAGATATAATTAGATTAGCTGTGTCTTGTGTTCACTGTTTTGTCCTCTTAGGTTCTATGGAAATGCCTGCAAATGCCCACAGCTTTGCACATCTTGGTATCAAGTATTTCATTCAGTTGTCCTATTAGTGCAGAAGATGAAAGAGGTGAAGGTTAAGTAAGAGGTAAATGAGACCTAAATATATAGGGTATTTTCAGTATAACATCAGTCACAGGGATTCATTTAGCAGTACCGTAGGTTTTAAGGAAAACCATAACCCTCAGAGATGGTCTCTTCTGGGAAATCTGGCTCCCTGGGCCCCACTGGGCTATTGTTGGTTTGGTAATGATTCAGGCGAAGACAACCCTTTAGGGAAGTACAGCTCAGCTAAGCAATTTTCAGGTGGAAGTTTTCTACAATTTTTTTTTTTTTTTTTTGTCAGGGGTATCTCTGTTTCTTCTAAGAGAGGCCTGTTATCAACAATTTGTTCATTTGTTAAGTGACTGAGAATAAACCACATATATTTAAACACATCTCATTCTAGAGCTATTTTAGATGTGTTTCATCCATTTTTCTACACCTCTGTCATAGGTTTTAGAGCTTCATTTTCCTTGCATTTTTTTTAAAGCCTTTAAACAATACAGCCAATTCTACTGTTGACTTTCCATTGCAAGGGTTCAACCTTCTGAATGTGAGATTTCACAGGGTGAAAAAAAAATGAGATGTGACTTTTTACAGTACACAAACACAATCTGTTGTATTGTGTAAATTAATCGACATTCAGCAAATACTGAAAAGCAGCTTCCTCTTAGACGTTACAAGTCATGTAGCTGCCCTCAACTAGTTAGCAGCACTAAGTGTCAATCAAATGATGATTAAGGGTCACTTCTAGCAAAGTATTTAGTGTCTGTTATGACAAAATCATGGTAATGCCTCTGAATTTGCAGAAACTGAGGCAATTATAACATCTCACAGTCATTATACTTTGAGCAGTAAGAAATTAATTCCCTTACCTTTACATAAAAACCATGTGACTTAGGAAGTAAGTT
This sequence comes from Xenops minutus, assembly GCA_035221455.1. Classification (NCBI taxonomy): domain Eukaryota; kingdom Metazoa; phylum Chordata; class Aves; order Passeriformes; family Furnariidae; genus Xenops; species Xenops minutus. The sequence continues at coordinate 87,276,195 of JAWWEE010000105.1, read as the reverse complement.
TCTTTTCAGTTTTGAAACTATCCTATATCTCATACTGCTTAGAGTTTATGGTGGATTATTTGAATTACTTTTAGATAAAAGGAGTTATTTTTCTTTTTATCTAAAAAGAAAAGGATTAAAGGCATCTGTAAACCTCTATAAAAATTTGCCCTCCATAAAATATGCCAGAAATCCTGGAATAAATCTTTGTAAAGGCTCAAAAGCAAGACACAGTTTCTAAGAGAACTATATCTATTACTCCCATGGGCAGTCATAGTAACAACTAGCAATAAAGAATCCCTCTTAAAATTATATGTATTACAGTGCACCTATGAGAAGTTGACCTATTCTGCAAGATAAATACAGCACTCACAGAATGCTGCAAAAAAAAAAATGAATAGGAAAGACACAATTTACGTCTGTTAAAAATTATACCACTGGAAGTAATATACTTTAACAAGGCCTGAAAGTAAACTAGAAATTGTGCCTGGGGCATATTAAGTAGCCCAGACTGTTGAGATGTTTAAACTGACTATAGTCAAGCAAGTTAAAGGATAAGCCTAGAAAATCCCCAAACACAGATTCATTTAGTCAATTTAAAGAGAAACAAAATGCACAAGCTAAAACAGAAACCTCTGCAATATAAACAGACATTTTAAAATTACTTGTCCATTAGATTCTGTAATTCCTTTATCATGATTTCAAAACATATGATCTTCCTAAATCTACATTTTTGTAATATCAAGTTGGACCACTACTGTTGTCATTTTTGGCTTCAGTTCAGTCTAGTAAGTCCTATGGCAAACCCACAGTTCTGTGTAAAACAAAGGATATTTTTAGACATTCAAACTCAGTTTTAGAATATAGCATCACACTTACTTTCTTTCCTGATAATTTGTTCCAGAACTTCGTTAATCTTTTTGTCAAAAAATGCATGTCATATTTCTGCTTTAAGGCCTACCTTATGCAAATATTTTACTTTTTCCACAAAATACACTACATATGACTGAATCTACCCAGAAACACACTAAAGGTATAAATAAATATTTTCTGTGATAAGTGGTGAATTGTAAAATTTGTTTAATTCCATTTTGTTCTTTCATCCTTGAAGAAGGGTGTCCTATAATTAACATAGCTTCACACTAGTGCCTAGTTATGTACATTCTTAAACACAGACAAAGCAGAACCTAATGCTAGACACACTTCCTCCACAAGATGCTTGAAGACCTTCAATTAATCAGTGTTTATCATTTGTATACCTTGCTGTAAAGAGCAAGCCTCTGCAAAACATGGGCTGGAGAGGAAAGGGGATAAAATTTAAAATTCCCCTCCTGTTTTTCCTGAATTCTTTAATCATAGCCAAAAGTCAGCCTGAGTACCAACAGAGAAGCTAAAGAAATGTTTTGAAATGGTCACTCTATAGATATAAAAGGAATCTTGGAGAAGCAATAGAATAATATATGGAACTTTGCAATGTTTTATGTATTTTTTTCAACTGCTTTGAAACTGTTTTCTTTTCAACTAAAAGTGAATCCAGAAATAGCCTTCACAAAGTCCTAAATGTCATTTAGTGACACAGTAGGACAAATTTGTCACATGATTCAAGATAAAGTGCAGTATAGCTCATCAGCTGAAAAACACTAGCTGAAAAAAACATTCACAGATGTCTGAAAAGCAAAATTGCAGATTCTACAAATATCGTTCTGTCAGAAATTATAGGTATGTCACTTTGTATGTGTTTTATATTAATTGCTCATCTCAGAAACTAATTCAGATAATCAAATAATAAAATGCTCAGTGTTTTCCTATTAAGTTTTCTTTGCTGAAGAGCACAAAAGCTTCCACAATTACAGTGAGTTTAAGTGTCTACTACAATGCACAGGGAAAGATAATCATCCAAAAAAGGTATTCACAGCAACCATGTTATGGGGATGGGATGTCCTGAGCTAGCCAGGAGAAGGTATTGTGGAAGTGAGTGGACATTATGTCTAAGTTATGCTGGACCCTTTTCTTGGATTGGATCTAGTCTCTGATGCTACCCTTATCCCTCTCAGGATTTATAAACAAAAACCTTCTTCAAGAGTTCACCATTTACTCCAGGTCAGTCTTTTTCAAAAACTCAAGCTAATTAAATGTTAAAAGTGACTGTTAACATGGTCATACCAAGAAGCACAATGATTGCAACAGTCTCCTGAAGTATAAGGTACCCAATATAGTCTCTGATTTTGCCCTGAGGTTTAAATGTCGGTCTCATTTCCTTCAGAGTCGCTCAAAAAGGACCTCCATCAACCTCCCTTACATAAGCCTTTGCATTAATGATTTAAAATATTTATTCTGCCAGAGACACATTTAATTATTTCTAGCTGATGATGCTTGCATATGAGAGGGATCCCAGTTCTTGCTCAATGAAAGTTTTACTTTGGTGTGAGGTACAGCCCACAAATCCATGGCCTTCAACTTCCTTCTCGATCAAGCTCCACACATGAGATAAGCAGATGAATGCCCAACAGATACATCCAGAGAGAGCATATTCCATTGACAGAAGTGTGGATGTCTGAGAATTTTCATTTTTGAAACTTAGACATAATCTGGGTCATCTCTTAACTTACACACTATAAATATATATGTGCAAAATTCAAAAAGCAAAGCTAGTACTTATCTACCAAGGAAGTGTTATTTTCTGCCATTTCTACTTTCAGAAATCATTTGAGGATGCATTCCACACCAAAAAAAACCCATCCATATTCAATGTAAAACACTTTTTGCAGTAATAAAATATTTTGGAACTTACCGGAACTGAAATTTGAGGATTGTTTTTAAGTTTTCCGAGCACAGCAAGGCCATCAGTGCTGATTTTCCCTTTTGGCTTTATATTTAAGGATTCTATTTTAATACAGTCAATAAAAAGTGTGACACTGCTTGCTTCCACAATTATCATAAGCTTGTGCCATTGGGAGTCAAATAAGAAAGGCAAATGCAAAAATGACGCTGTATGGAGTCTTCCATCTGCTCCTTTATAAGAAAACTCGACACTCTTCATTTGACCATTAAGGTTCACTCCAACTTGTTCTTTCCCTGAAGAATCCTGAATCTGCCAAATAGTCCAGTATTTCTGAAGTGTGGCCCCAGTCATCCGAAAAGTAGTTAGAAAGGAATATTCATCAGGCAACCCATTGGAATATATGGCACTGCATAGGATCAAAACACAGTAAATTTGTTGTGCATTTGTTCTGAAAAGCTCCACATATCACCACAGAGTAATGAGAAACCATCACTCAATGAAACCATATTTCAACCATTCTTGCATCAATGCTCTTCTACATGCAGAGTCTCAAAACAATGTCTCTTTGAGTCATTAATGTTGCTAATGGTAAAAGGAACTGATTCAGAAATGCAAGTTCTTCCAGTGCTGCACAATATTTATGACAACCCTTCTAAGTGTAATGATGGAGCAGTAACAGACTTGTACTTCAGATTAAGAAACTATATCTTACAATTATCCTATTTTCCACTATTAGACTTATAAAATCAGTCAACACAGAGTGACTTTATAATTGACTAGTTAGTCAGTGCAGATCTGATTTGATTTTGAAGGCATGTCTTTTGCAAATGCATTTTCTTGTTCAGCCTGCCAATAACACTTTTCTTAATGTAGTAGCTATAACTTCAGCAGAAATCACTCAACAAATCATTTTTTGACAAATGTACACGTGGTGAAAACCCACACTAAAGATCAGTGACATTCAACCACAAGATTACAAGAATCAGGGACAGATTACCACACATAAAAAATCTTGGTTTTTTGCAAATCCTATAATGTGAGATTTGGAAACACAGTTAGGATTGGCTGGGTCACTGTGCAAAATAATGGCATTTTCCCATCTCAATTGTATCACTGAATCTAGTAGAATATTTAAAAATATGCCTTTTCCTATTCCATGGCTCATAAAACTTTAGTGTCATATCCAGTTGATATCACTACATTATTTGCCATCTATCCACGTTTAAGAAGAAGTTTTATTTGAATAAATTTCTTAAGCATGAAGATATGCAGAGATTTTTTTGTCCCGGCATTCATTAGAATAACTTCTCAGACAAGTAGGCATTTTGAACAAAGATGATATTTGAGTGGCAGATCAATCCTATCTCAGCAGCTGTTTAGACAGCATTAGTGATCCTCGGAATTTAGGCTAAGAGTATAAAAACCGTGAAAATTGAATACATTAATTCTTTTTCTGTGTGCTTGATGGCTACTGATTTAGAAAGAGAGTACTTCCAGAAGCAATCTCCCTTGTTTGTAGTGTCCCAAGCTGTAGTGCAGCTTTATTCCAGCAGGCAGCGGCACAGTCTCAGCAGATTTCAGCGAGGACGGGGCAACCTGGCAGCAACAGCAGTGGCTTCACCTTAGGAACAAACTACCCTCACTGCTGGTGTTTCTCCTTTTCCCTTCCTGCCTTTACACACACCTGAAAGCTAGTGTATAAAGAAGGGAAATGTTTAGGTGGAAGATCTGCTCATTAGACAAGGTGTGGAGATATGCAAAGCTGGGAGAGAGGGTACCTTGCCAGTATCTTTAATCTGTCTGTGATTTGCTCTGAATTGTGTCTCTGTTGACTGTGGATGAAGTAGTCTCTCCCCGCTGGTTTTGTTAGATAGGATTTTTCTAACTTCTTGTATCTTGCCATCTCAAATGCAAATGTCAGTGTGGGGACATTGTAGCTTGCCCCCTGTTCTAACACTTTGCAGTGTTTATTGCTATCCTAAATCCTTGTGTTAGGCTTCTAGCTTATGCAATATGCTTGCTTATTCTTTTGTGCTCCAGGAAGATACTTCCTCTCCCTATCCAAAAACATTCACTCTTACTAAGCTTCTGATCCAGTTCAGCACATCTTTTACAGCCCTTTGTAACCTTCCTCTATATCTGTTAAACAGGTATTTCAATCTCCTCTGGTGCTGAAACCTTAGCTCAGCTGAGTCATTTTTCTCTTCAGTTGCTGAATCCCCTGTTTGTTCTTGCAGAAGAGTTGATTTTACTACTACCACACTGAGGGTGATATTGTTAGGTAATTTCTAAATAGCCTCGGTGTGATGTTCCACTTCATCTATTAAGTTCAGTGACTCCAGGGAATCTGATACACAGAGCTCCACAGCTAAAAGAAGCAGTACTAATTCCACATCCTCTGTGCAGAAGTTTTCATTCTTCCTCTGCACTGATAAGGTTTGCTGTCATGGCAATACTGGTTAAACTACCACACACATTTTCATCCTACCTCAGTTGATATAACTATACTGTCAAAAAAAAAAAACCAAAACAACCAAAGAAACAAAAAAATCTAGTAAATAAACATACTTTTCATATAGAAGATTGTTTATACCAGATTGGCAAATGAACTTTTTAGACTATATTTACCTATAGAGTTAGTACTTTCCAAGCCATTATATGGGCTATCTTGCTTTTTTTGAACATTAAAATAGAAAAGACATATGTTAAGTTTTTCAAGAGATATACAAAGAGGAAGCTCTTGTGTAAGAGCTTCTGACACTGAAGAGAAAGTTAAGTTATAAGAAATATATAGAGAGCAGTAAAGATAAAAAGTCAGTGCACAAACATGGATAATTATTTATGTTTAAAAAACCTTTTAGTAACCAACCAGAACTGCTGCTTTTAGACTAACGACTAAGTATTAGTAGCATGACTCAACATAATGAAGCATGACCCATCATCAGAGAGATACTCTGCAGGAAACTGTTACTGTGTAAGATTTATACCTGTAATTCTGCAAGTAAAGCAGAAGTAAATTCTTATCTCAGTTACTCCAGTAGTAATGATCCTTTAGTGATTTCAGCATATTTCAGAACACAGTTCTTCCCCAAGCTTGTAATTGTTGTACAGACAACAATTGTTGTACAGCTGCTGCCCTTCTGAAGTCAGCAGCTTAAAATGCTAAATATTTGTAATCCATGGCAAATTTAGCATGATATTTAAATAAACAATTTTAGAGAAGTTATTCCTCCATCTCATTGCAAAGTGAAGAGTAATGAACTCTGTAATCATATTGAACAGCTGATAACTATATAAACACTCAAATTATTTTTGTAAATTATTTTTAACATACATGTTTCCAGTTCCACTAATTTATGGAAGGGAAATTAGCAGTTTTAAATTTAGATTCAGGTAAATCAGCAAGGGAAGAATTAATATGGAAAAATATTTCAAGCACAAAGGCCCAATTCATTCCTGACCTATTTCCTATCCACTTAAAATTGCCAGGGAAATAATCCATCAAAGCCCTTTTTATTTTTTTTTAAATTTCTTTTTGTATCTGAAGTTTGTAAGAAAGCATTCCAGGACTGGAATGTACTCAGACTATTAATAACTACTTTAAATGTATAATGAATACAAGGTCAGATCAATTTTTTATCAGATATTGAATATTTGCTAGTTTTTTTAAATATCAGGGGTTGGAAAGTTTGAAAAGTTTGTAGTTCATCTAGGGGAACTTCTGAAACACTATTTTCTTTTAATCTTTTGTCATAGATACCTGAGAGTTTTATTAATCCTGTAGTTTGAGTGCTTACCAGGAAGATTTCTTTGAGATTTAAAAGCTAAGTCAACTGAGGGATCAATATAACCAGGGTGTCTTGGTGATGGAAGTTCTGAGCCATCCCACTGACTTCAGCATTCATCAAGAGCAGAAGAATATGTCAAAAGGTTAAATATGTACCTATATAAATTCTACCAGGTAACTGTTTATTTTATTAAATTTGTTTCTTTAGAAACTAACTTCTTAGGTGAGCTCCATCGCCCACTGAGTTGACTTGCTCCATGCTAAAATTTTAGAATTTTAGAAATGTTAATGCAACCCACTGAAGGTGGCTTTAGGCATTGCTCTGGCCAACCTCATGATAATGCAGTATCATGTACCCAGGGCTGAGGGTCCCTCTGCTCAATCTGGAGATACTTGCATCTGCATCTCCTGAAGCTTCCTGGAATCACAGCCAACCTGGCAGGTGCTCCCTGGCAGCCACTGAATAAGCAGTAAAAATAAAACTTAGCTCAGCGCTTTTAAAAGCATCTGTCCTTAGTCATTAACCAGAAGTCACTTGTTGGGGCTCATTACTTTCAGCTGATTTTTATTCTTCAGAAACATCCAGTTCTGAGCTAATTATTTCTCTTATGAGTTAATTAGCTTCTTAGCTGCATTTTGTCGTTTCCATTTCAGTGGCATTGTCAATATCTATGTAGGATAGCTTACTTGAAATGTAAAAGGGAAAGCACCTGAAGAACTTTGGTGGCTGGATGTAGTAAAGCCAAACCTTCAGGAATATGCATTTGAGAAGCATTACTTCACAGAGAAGCATTCTTCCCAAAGGAAAAAAAAAAAGCCAGAAATTCAGCCTGTAAAATTCTCCGAATGTTCCAAGCTTACTGATGCAGTTTTATAAAATTCCTCTTTTCATTTTAGAATTTCTTATCATATTGTGTTTGTCATGTCACCTGTTACATTTGCCTCAGTTTTTATGGGTTTTTTTCTTCAGTTTTATGTTACTCTGCTTTCTACTGAGATGAGGATGCAGGAAAAGAGGTATCATTTCTGGATTCAAAGGCTACCTTTATTTATGCAAATAAATTCACTAGGCCCAGAACTGTTCTCTGATATTGAATTCAGATGGTATGAAAAACTTTAAATCCTCTTACTTCCAAAATATGATGACTATATGCAACCTGTGTGTTGGGAATGGTCTGTGGGCTATGCTAGCTACCAAACTGGGCCCAGGGATTGTTTAAAGACTGCTTATTAGTCTGCACCCAACTTGTGCCATTGTCTTATGTTTCAACAGTATAGATGATAAAGTAGGGGCCTTGTGATGTCACACTTGCATTTGTCAAGTTCAAGGTTTAAGATTTCTTCCAATATGTAAAAAATATAAACCCTTTTTCCTCATATAGAAATACATTGTGAACATATTTCTTTGTGCTAATGTATTTTTTTAAGTTTTCCATTAAACATAAACACAACTATTATCCAAATAACCAGTATTAACTTTGTGCTTACTAACTGGTGGACACCTATAACATGTACATGGATCAAATTGAAAAATGATGGGTTCATCATGCCCAGAGGCAACACGTATGAGTAATGGCTGTTCCACACAAAGTGATTACACACAGTTATTACACAAAGAACACCGTATTGATTCTTCAGTAGATTTTTTGCTAGAAGAAGCACTGGCCAATAGGAATTTCTCTGGATGATGGCAGAAGCTAAGTTAAGGCTTGTATGCAATCATTTCTTTTCATTATGTGATATACTTCTGGGCCTTGACAAGCATGCTAAGCAGCAAAAGGACCAAGCTACAATTCCAGAGCATTTTAAGGGAGCTCTGTGAGCTTTTCAAAACATAAGCTGTTGCTGCAGCAAAGATTGAATCAATATGCAGAGCCGTGCCCATCCAGCTGAACTCTCATTCTTATGCCATAGGCACTGTAACATGGGCTCCTCTGATCTAAAAAATTATTTTACAGTTGCCAACCTGCTTGTTGAGGGTCCCTCCCCAGTGCTCCTACAGCAGTCGGGCTATATCAGCCATCTGGCTCGGGAAAAGCGAGCCGCCCACTTTTTCCAAACCCACTCTAGTTATACCTGGCCACCTCTTGGCTCAGCAGGAGCGCACAGTGCCAGAGGCAGGGACCAAAGGGTGACACCTCTGTGGGTGCGCCCAGACGCGGCTGCGGCGGCTTCAGCACCGCGGGCACGGACAGCTCCGCGTCGGTGCGGGCGGCTCTGCCCTGCCCTGCCCTGCCCTGCCCTCCCCGACGCCATGGGGTGCAGCTGCTGCCCGCTGGTACCCCAGCAAATATTTACAGCATCGTTAAATGCTCCAGGTGTGAATGAAGGCCAGAGAGGAGTGGCCGGAGGGGAATGCAGTTCAGGGCTGCTGCGATGCTTGAGTCTGAGAAAACCAGTTATGTGACCACACCATTAAAGATGCTCAACCCTCTGCGATATGTTCTGCATAACTCGCTAACTCCTGCAAAGCTTCTCAGGCTTATATTCATCCCAAATTCATACAAATAAACCCCAGCCACATTATAAAGTTTATGTGGAGGGTTCTGTTCCTCAAAAAATTACTGGAAACCACTAAGGTGTGCCTCTCCTATGCTGTTAGCCTCAGCTACTTACTGCCAAGTTCACTTCTTCTGAGTCAGCTTACTGAGAGGCGCACACTGTAAATAACTGCTGAGCAGTGCAGCAAGCTCAGACTCAGTGACAAGGGGAGCAGCAGTGATGAACTAGAGCACAGTCAGGACTCAAGCCTTAATCCATTCCCTGGGCCAATGAGTGCAGTGTCAGGACTCTGTTCAGATGCCATTGTGTGTTAGCAGACTTGGTATAGGCTTGGTCATGGACAACTTGTGTGTACCAAACATATAACTCGATAGAGACATCTATAGCAATAATTTTAATTTTTCTTAAAAATGAAAATATTACTGCTTTGATACCGCAGTTTGTTTCTGAGCTAACAAGCACGAGTTGAAAATCTGAAAATCTCCAACTTTTCGTGAAATGAAGATGCCATTTGCTGTCTGTGTTTGAATTCACATTCATGCACTAGCAGCCTTGATTTATGTCTGGGATTAAAAGCTGTCATGAGTTCAATGTAACCAACCACTTAAGCTCTAAACGAACTTAACCTGGTGGCTGCAAAGGTAGAAGCTAGGGAGGACTGCAGCAAGCAAAAGTTGTCAGTGATAGCTGGAGTAAGACAGAAACGCTTCACACTCCAGTTATTCCTAGCTGAAACGGTAGTCCAATTAACGGTCTTGCCAGTTAATTACTAAGTTAAGGCATTCTTAATTACATAAGGTGCTGGAACAGAATCCAGACTTGTCTAAATTTGGCAAAGGCATCTCTACCCTGCTGTACTGTCTCTATTCCTTCACCAGCAGCAAGTCTGGCCTGTAAAGCACAAACACATTTAGATTCCTAAATCCTGGCTCCTATCACCACTTGACTGTGAAATGCTAAATAATAATTTTCAACTTTTATAGATTAAGTGACCATAAATCATCTAGGAAGATGCATGTACCAGTTACCCAAAACAAACAAAAACCCCTTACCACAGAATCAGTCAGCTGTTATCTTACCTCATTTCTGCAATCCTTACATGATCAGAAAGAGGCCTTTGTGTCAGTATTTTGAAAAAACTTTCCTCCCTCTCTTCCTGTTACTCTCTTTCCCCTTTCAAAAGCTTTTCAAATTAGGTGATCTAGCTGGTGGAAGGATCTACCCCTCAAGCAATAAGATTGTTAAATATCTATATTTAGATAAAAGGCATTACCTGGTTGGTATCCTGAAGTCTACATTGGGTCCCAGTTTATAAGCCACTTGTAGAGAAGTGGAGCCCACTACTCTCTCAATAACTCCTTGGGAAGCAGCTTTTTCTATTTGGAACTGAGAAATCAGGTCAAAGCCTACAAGAAAAAGTATGCATGTCCATAATGTAACTTTCATTTTAATTTAACTGGAGAATTAGGCAGTCACACGTCTAAATATAACCTGATAAAGTTTCTGATCAGCACCTTTTTCCTGAAAAAGTTGGGATGCTACTTGCCTGGTAAGTCATCTTGGCCGATCCTGATTGTTGGGCAAAGATCAATTCTGTGACTGGCACCCAGAATGACTGGTAGTCCTGTAAAAAAAAGTGCATTTATTAACCATGTGTCTGCACATTGCCTAAGATCACCCTAGAAAATTGGAGTGAAGCAACTGTAAGATTATTATGAATTAAATAAAGCTATAAGTAATAATAAGTATATAATAATTTAAAATGTGAGAGGTCTAAGAAAGTAAGTATCTGTTTTTAGAGAGCTCCAAACTTAAAATGGTAATTTTATTGATTTTCTTCCCCAAGCCTTTAAATGAGAGTGTTGTAACAATTCTTCTCTTGGAGAGCTGTGGACAAATTGTAGTAATAGCATAAGAAGACCTGCTGTGTAAGGAGTTTTTGGTTTGGAACTTTTAGTGGTTTAAGCAACTTTAAAAAAAAACAGGACAGTGACCTAAATCAACAGTTTCCTTAGTCCCAAGGAATTTTAAACAAACTTCATGCCAACTAAAGAAGTTGTTGAGAAACTGTGGCATCTTTTCCATCTTCTCTGGTATTCCAGGTGTTCCCACCTTTCTCTATGCCACACTTGATCAGAAAATGATCATTCATGAAATATAGGGTGGGGGCAAGAAGAACTTACAGACCTTCTTTTTTTACCAAAAAAAAAAAAAAAGAATGTAGAAGAAATTTGTTTGAGGAAACTAAATTTAAAAATCCAATTTTTCAGGATATTATTTGTCAAAAAGCCTTGTAATAAGACCTGCTGGATTCCGCTAATTTAAGGAAGGAATAAGGAAAAATAAATATTTATTTGAAGAGTGTAAGAATCATGTACAAGTCCAGTATCAAGTCAATCTGGAAAATGGTAGTGGAGTGTGGATAGGGAAGAATGAAGAGTGGAAGCTGGAAGGAGAAGCATTTCTAACCAACAGAGAGCCTCTTGTGTGCTGCAAAGGCTCAACACTAAATGTGGGTTTCCTTCTGACAACATAGGCTTAAAGAGAACATTCAGGTTAACATATTACACTGTAGAAAAGACCTCATTCTATATTATTTGATGGGACATGTGGCTGACATCCAGCCATTTACATTTTATGCCCAACAAATATAGTACAATTGGTTCATTGACACATAGCATAGAAGCTTTGAAATACAGGAGGTTTGTGTCCTGTATCTGCCATCTACTTCCAGATTTTAATCCTTACCTTAAAAATACATCTAATAGAGACTTTAAAACAACACATACAGCTCTTGCTTTTTCCCCCTCTTTTTCATATGCACCCTTCTGTCTATCCATCCATACATACACATAGATAGTTCTCCCTTTGTGAGATGGCTAGAATTCTACAGAGGAATCTAATCTTGAATAAACACAGAATAAGTCTTTTGACATCCAAAATTACAGAAAGACAAAACGCAGATAAATTCTGCCTCCTTACTTGATTGGTGCTGAATGGTGGCTGAGATGAAAGACCACAGAAAACTACACACGTAAAAGAAAGCTGTAATTTTCCTGTAAACAAAAAGAAAACTCCAGTGTGAATCTATAGTTTTTGACAGATTCTGTTATTAAATTTCTCCTCCAAGCCATGCATATTAAATGTATTAAAAAAAAAAAAAAGTTAAGAATTTACTAACAGGTTTGACAATTTTTTTACTTGAGAATTTTTATTCTTGCCTTTAATAAAATACCTCAATAAAGTTCTTTCTATTGGTAGTTCCTTCATATAATGCTTTCATAACACCAAACAGCAAAGGTGGCAGCTGGCAAGGAGAACTTTAACTGTTCTAATCTCTTTTTTACAGATGTCTCTAAATCCCACCTGTTCTCTTACCAGTGGCTTTTCATCTTCACTGCTGCCTTTCTTCACTTCTCTCATGTGAGCACACGGTGAATATCGTCACACTCCCTGCTTCCCTCTCATTAGTCCCGCAAAGGAGTGCAGCAGTGGGTGCAGACGGCTCCTCCTGCCCCTCGCAGGACCCAGCAGAGAGGGAGGTGCAGGCTGCTGGGCTGGTTTTAATCTTGCCAAGCAAAGGAGGTGGAGGCTGAACAGACGTGTGTCCTGGTGGGCTCTGAGGGCGGATCTCTGGAGCCAGTTGAGTATAAAGAAGCCAAGAGAGCAAATAAAAGGCTGCTGCTTTCACCAGTGTTAGGGCAGGGAGATTAAGAAAATATGAGTTCAGCAATGCCATTCTCTAAATGGTGGAGTCTGCTCTTCGGACAGGCAGAGGAATGAGTAGTGTGTACCAGGAGGTTTGAGGAAGCTGATGGTCCTGATGTGAGCATTGAGAACAAAAGGATCCCTGACCTATAAAGAAGACATTTCCATTTCTCACTGATTTACTCATCAGAGAGCCTCAGGAGAAGCTTCTCTGCTGAGGTCCCAGTTAGTTCTTCTGAATAAAACAGATTATTTAGAAGGGTTTTCATGGCTTAATCTCAAACCTTTCCAAGGAATTCACCTAGGCATTACTAAGCAGACTCCTTTTGTTGTCATTGATAAAGCACTCTCTTTCTATGGGTTATTATATATGTTTGGACACACAAAGACATATTTATTCACATGGATGTAAAAAGAGAGGAACTAAATTCTCTATGTATGAAAAGACAGAGAAAAAGACATTACATATCCAGAAGTTCATGATAGCTACCACAGTCAAAATTCATGTATATATGGAAAAGTATGCTTTCTAGGTTGTGCTTATATATCTAGGTTGTGCTTATATATCACATTTGTAAGGTTTCATCTTCTCTAGATTATTAATATTCTAGTTAATAATAGTTCAAATTTCCATTTTTTTTTTTAAGTGTGGTATATAGCAAATGCAGTAATCTCTGCTGCAATAGACTCTCTGCTGCTGTCTGCTGAGTCTGGAGCACTAACTGGGTAATGAACTACCCCATTCATCCCATTTTGCTGTAAATCACATTTCCAGTATTGGTAATTCCAGTGTTAATGTTGTTCACACTTTTATATCTATTGTTAGAAGGGGAGGGACAAACATGAACAGTTTGCTGTGAATGATGTCTCATTTTAGTGCCTAAGCAAACACATCTTGGGTGATACCATTTTTTCCACCTTCAAGAGAAAGGTACACCCAGGGCCCTTCAGTCCAGCACAATTGTGAATATAATGTGTCAGCACCAGAATTGTCACATGAAACCACTGTCAATTAAAAAAAAAAAAAAAAATTGGACAAATATTAATTTGATTTCATTATAAGTTTGCCCAAATCAACACACACCCTTATTCCCCATGCAGATATTTCCTTCCATTGTGGCATACAGTGGTATATGTAGGGCACAAAAGCAGGAATGAGCAGGAAGGAGAGCAGGAAGTGGAAGTCCTGTGAAGCTATAATGAAGGGGAGCAGCATGAGAATGTGGCATGGGAATGAACAAGTGAGAGCACTGAGGGCTTAGAAAGAGTATCAGAAGGATTGTGAAGGAATGGAAGAGTCAGGTGCCAAACCATCTCTTTTCTTGTATATAAACTGTGGCATTAAGTTTGCATTTGAGCCTGCTTCGTATTGCCAATTTGCTTGAGGCAGCATTAAGGAAAAAAAATCCATTCCAGTAGTTAGAAATGGAACTAAGTGGTATCATCTTTCCGTAAGTTAGCAATGTTTTCTGGCACATGACGTGAAGATGTCTGCCATCAGTTGTCTTGGGTTATTAACAACACATCATCCTCTCCAAAAAGGGGAAACCTTGTTCAGAGAAATTCAGAGCTGAAACAGACTCTTCTGAATAATCTGCAATCTGTTTTCACTTGTATTTCATTGCAGCAATTCTCATGGGTAGAGCTTCTTTTATGTCTGGAGTATTTTCCCAATTCAGCATCTTCAAAAGCCATTGTTACTGAAATAAAACATGGGAGACACTATGTAACTAAAGCTTGGAAAACACATTCACTATTCTGTTTGTGGGCAGAGGAAAACTTGTTTGGAAGACTAATGCTCTCTGTTTGTTCTGTGTGCATTTTGATGTCTTAATCTTGAAAGAAAACTCACAATCTGTGGTGAAATTCCTGACTGAATGTTCTACTACTAACTATCACATCACCTTGAAAGAGCCAGAAAAATATTAACAGATAAATTAGTGATAGTGGATTTAATAGCCCCATGACTTATCAATATCATTGCCATTTCAAGAAAATGGAAAATAAGATAGATAAGAGTAGGTATCTTTTATATCTTGCTGAGGGTCAAAGAGACAGTGTCTATCCAACCAACAGTCAGGTTTAGCTGATATGATTATTTTAATCTGTCTCTAGGTCACTTTGTAATTTTCTCTTTTTATTAATTGGACCAGTACAGATTTTTTTTTTTCAGAAAATCTCAGTGATTGCTGTTTAACCACTTTCTCGGGGATTCATCATCTAAACACTAACTGCTTTTGAAAGTAGATTAATTAAACAGTGGTGACTTTGTTCAAACAAACTATATATGAACTTCCTCACCTTGCTAGCATTTGGAAGTGTGCTTACACATCTGACTTCACATTCCACTCCTCAAATATCTGATTCCATATTCCTGTTCTTCTGTGTAGCTTGAGTTGGAGAACACGTATTTGTACAGCTGTCTCCTGAGAATGCAGTTGGATTGGAGGGAAATACCAAACAGATCAGGCGGACCCAGCTTCCCTTGTGGATATAAAGCTCCCTCTCTGTCATGAAAAAGGTTGCAGTGAGATGGCTGCAGTTAGACTTTCAGAAGGTGCAATCCAGCAAAACCACAGAAACCAATGTTTGGCTCAGAAGGAGCTGTTAAACGTGGCAGAGAAGAAGGTTCCTCAGTTCAGGCTTGGGTTGGCAGCAGTTTAGGATGGCTAAATTAAGTCCTCTTCTGGTGTTTATTGTCTGAGCTTGAAGGAGTTCAATGTCACTGGCTTGTACTTTTGAACAGGACTTTTAGGAGGGGCTAAGCAAGTTTTTGCTTCCTCTGAAAAGTATTTGCGACATATGCAGGCACTGGGGTCTCAAGAACAGGCCTTGGGACTGGAGGAACAAAAGTCCAATTGGCACTGTTAAAGTGGGGCGTCTGCCTATGTGAGTGATCTCACAAAGGAGAATGGCTGGTGCTCCCAGCCCTACACTGCTCTTCCAAGTGCATCTGGAGAGGAGAGGAGCAGTAGGGGAGATATTACCTCTTTTTTATCTTCTGTCTCCTGGAAAGTTACTTCTGCCCCATGTGGTCTTCTCTAAACTGTGCCTTTAGTCTTTTCATGTGACTTTATCGTGTTATGGTCCTGTTCTTTGTTCAATTTACCGTAAGAAAAGTCTGATTTATACATTTCAACATTCTTTCTCTTTACCTATAGTGTAAGGGTCACTGCTCTTCTTGTAGTTTAGCAGACTTTAGGATAAGCGCATACCACACTTCTAACTTGTGTGAGTTTGTTGTTACGTTGCATTTGACTCTGTCAGCTCAAGATTAACTGTGTGGTGGTGAGTGATGGCATTTCTCAAAGACCTGCCCTTTATTAATCACTCTAAGAGTTAAGGCAGCTTGGACCTGTGATTGATCTCATTGACATCAGGGCCAAACTTGCACTGACTTAAGCGCCTTTTAAATAAACCAGCAACAAATAATTAAACCAACATCCTCAAGTGTAGGGTAATTGAATTGACAGCAAAACTATAATCCTTGTCAGGTCCCAACAAGTCATAGGAATTTAACAAATAATTTTTTATCCCATAAATTCTTACCCTCATCATAAAAATGTACTTCTCTGTCCAAAATTTTATGAATTTTGGCATGGGAAGAAAAACAGCTTTTCTTTCCAAGCTGTCAGATGCCATTTTGTGTAAAAACTGAACAACTTCTTTTTAGGAGAGCTCACTCAAAG
>JAWWEE010000105.1:87147231-87259738 GCA_035221455.1 Xenops minutus | reverse complement strand
AGAAACCAGGATTTTTGCAGACTCAGGGAGAGCATCACTATATATTTTCATGCTTGTTCAAGGACTGTCTGAACAGCTCTGGGATGAGGAGAGTAAGGGGGTCTGTTGATTTTATGATGAAAGCTTTGCTTCAGCAAAGTATGGTACTAGGACAAGATCCAGAACCACAGAAAGCTGGCACACGCCGACCTCTATGTAGGATTGATGACATTTCTGCAAGATATGTTCTGTATCAAAAGAACTGTTCCAAATTTTAAAACTTGCTGTTTTCTCTCTTGTGAGAAATATAAAGGACATAAGTATAGAAGAATAATGCAATAATTAAATACTGTGAAGTATAAATCTAGAAGCTTGTAAGTAGTTAAATCTTAATAATAAGGCTGCCTTTTCATTGCACCGATTTTGCACTTCCACTTCCACTTGGTTATTGACCTCAGCAGAGCTACTGGGCTGCAAAAAATGTTCTGGGCAGGAATTCATTGAGACAAAACTAAGAACCACAAGAATTTGTTAACATTATTCCTTCTGTTTTCTGTCAGTGAACCCATCATTATACCACAACTGGCAGCTTCTGAGCAGTGTGCTGCCAAACTGAAAACCATGGCATAGAAAACAAAGGGCAAATTTCATGATAATTTTCAAAGTAGAAGGCTCTATTAGTGAAGTTCCACAGAGACTTGTACAAAGGCCTGTGCTATTCAAAATATTCATAAATGTGATCTGGAAGGAGGGTGTATGATGGGAAGGTAACATCTGCAGATATAAGGAAGTTCCCTGAACAATAAAACTGAAAATTTGAAATTTACAGAGCAATAAATGAGCTGGCAATGTGGCCTTGTGGCCAGGAGGAAAAAATCCACCAGGGACTACCTCCAGCTCAATAAGTCCCCAGGCCACAGTTCCCTGCAGACCGGAAAAATACACAGGAGAAGTATTCCTACACCTACATGCTTCTCTAGGCATCCATAATTAACACCTTGGCCAGAGAAAATATGCTGTACCAGATGGACCTTTGATCTGACCTGATACAGCTGTTCTTATGCTTTAATATTTGAAAGATTTGAAATACTAAAAATTCAAAAAGAAAAGACTGCCCTTGTAATGCCAGAACACATTTCAGAGGACTTAGACCTAGCAGTACTCTTAAAAACAAAGCTAGGCATGGTCTGAGAAGGAAGGGACTTTTTTCTCCTTTGGTGCTTCCTAGTATTTTCAGAGTGCAAGATACAGGGATGGAAGTTTTGTTCTTGTATATGGAGAGGGCTCTCAAACATCACTGCACAGACTGGGTGCTAAAAAAGAACCCAAAAAGCATAAAAGCATAGAAAAACTTAGTCCAGAAAGGACCAGGAAGATCACCTGATCCAGCTTCCTCTGAAGGCAGACTCTTATTTCAGAGTCAGAGCCAGTTGTTAGGGCCTCACCAGGCTGGGACCAGGGTATCTCCAAGGACAGAGACTCCAGAGCTGCTCAGGGTGGCTGCCCCATGGCATAGCCACTGCCACCTTGGCGATTCTTTCTGTTTGCTCAAGCAGAATTTCCACTTCTACAACTTAAGAACACATTAATATCTGTGTTTGTTAGCACTCAGAGTTTCTGGGCCACATTCCTCCCTCTCTTGCCCTTGAGAATGAATGTGAGGACTTTTGCTACCAAGAGCAAATGATTTGGTAGCTACTTTCTATCTTATTTGTATAGTTGTAAGTAGCTATTTGTGCTGCAAGAATGTGAGGAATCAAGTGCTCGAACAGTTTAAGAGCAATGTAGGGCAAGACTGCATGAATTCAGAAATAAATAAATCTGACAGTGATATCTGGAGGATAGTTCTTCTAGAAATGAAAGAACCTTTCTTAAGAAACAAAACTAAAAAGAAAAAAGAAAAAAAAAGAAGAAAAGAGGCTGAGCTGAAAATGTTGTCATCTTGATTTATGTTTTAGTGGATGGCTTTAAAAAGATTAGTAAATCTTTTACTGCACTCACTTAAGAAGGAATGTAGCATACTTATAAATAAATCCATGTTGATTATGTAGTGGTATAAGCTCCTCTGTCTCCTGTGTTACTGATGTAATGCTCTGAACTGTATCTCATCAGAAATGATTAGATATTTCCTGTTGTCATGTGTAAATTAGTCACTCAGTCCTGAAAATGTCACAGAACTTGTTTTGCTGCTTTCTCATTTATGTTTTTATGTCCTAAAGTTGGATTGCCCAAGACAACTGTTATTACTACTCTTTTTTTAATCTTTTTTTTTTTTTGCCACCATTAGGCTTAGTGTACAACAAACCTGATAAGTCTTATTATCCAAATGTGCTATATTTTCTGCATCTTTTTTGTTAAATTTTTGTATGTAGGGTTGAAGAAGGTATATCTAACAATAAAACTTCTTGTAATATACCTCAAGATTTCTCATCTTTGCTTACAGTTAAGATGGTACCTATGTTCATATGTGTCCCTAAAACTATCATTAAAAAAAAAGTCTTCTGAATAGGTATTAGGAAGGTGAATATGAAAATTTAGCTGATATTGTGGCTGACAAATCAAGACAGGAGTTCCTCCCCATGAAAACCAAGTAGGAACATTCCCTTGTGTATGGGATTCTCATCTCCATCCACAGGAACTATGCACAAAAAAATGGGAATAAAAATAACCTAACTACAATGCTCTGAAGTGTCAAATGCATTTCTTCCCAAAACTTGTGATCTTGCCTGGGTTATGTGGACTGTGTTGCATGCTGCAGCCGCTCTGGAAAACAGCCAGTTGCTGCAAAGATTTACAACATACTTTAAATAATTGAAAGGGAAAGACACGTGTTCAAGGGGGAGGCAGCAGCACGGAGGATTAGCAGTGGGAGAGGACTTCTGCCCCTTCTATGTCAGTGCTCAGCTTTACTCAGAGCTCAACAGAAGTTGTTACTCTCTCATGTCTGCTAGTCTGTGTGAAATGAGTTAATAATCACAGGCCAACCACTGGCAGACAAAAATCACCCCCAAAATCACACTGCCTTCTGAAAGATTTGTAAGAAAACCAAGAACTAATTGGGCACGGAAAATGAAATACCTTGGGTCCTCTAACCAAGGTCTTTCCAGGCTAAGGACGAAACCAGACGATGGCAAAGGGTGGGTGAGCAGCTGCTTGCCTGGAACTAGCAATTCTGAGGATAACCTCATGACTTCACAGGAGTGCTAAACCAGTATCTCTCAAGCCCTTGTAAATCTCTCTGAAAAACACAGGTACATATGAGCAACACTCTGTTTGGTACTATATTCAGTATTTGAGACAAATAGTTATGTTGGAATCATCAAGACTGTTTGAATTTGTTCTAGAATTTGAAGGATCATTTTAGGTCTGAGTCCTCTTGACCCGAATCTTAAAAAAATTAAGGTACTGGACTGAAGAGCACAAACATCCTTCTTGTGTTGGGGTGTAGTGAAAAGTGTGATAGAGACTTGTGTACTAATTCAGGTTCGTGGGGCCCTCCACTCCAACCCCCTGCCTGGAGCAGGGCTAACCTCAGGTGCTGAAGACCTGTCAAGTTTTGATTACCTGCAAGAATGGACAACTTATTCACCATTTGATTGTTCTTTACATGGATAGTTTGGAAATATGCTCACTTAGAGTGTTCAAGCTGAACTACTTGGCAGTCTTGGAGCACAGAAGTGTCAGCAAAATTGCATGATACGATCAGCATATAAATATGAGAGGCAACTTTTTCTGCACTCGCTGTCAGTCTGGCTGTCTCCTGTACCTCTAGGACATTTCTCAGAGTATTGCAGATGCTTTGATGTAATTGAGAATAATACTCTAGGGCACTGCACACAAATTTCAAGGTAATACAGCTCAAATTCAACATACAATGTCCTCTGGTTCTGTAAAACTTCAATAGGGTTTTTTTTTCTGGAAATTTCCTATTTTCAAGCTCTCTGTATCTTTAAGCCTCCTCCATAATCCCATTTAATGCCGCCTGTGGAAAATTTTTTTTAGGATGAGTTCAGGTCTGTATTGTAGAAGCCTTTCCTGGCATGATAATGACAGAGTGTGGGATTTCTTGTGACATTTTTATACTGGAAAAGTCATAGTGTGTGTGTATATATATATATATATATATATGCACAATTACACCAGATAAATGAGCTTTCATCATCATACTGTATTTCACTTGCTGAACTGGCATACATGAGCCCAGGAAAAGTAGAGCTTCATTGCAAGGAAATTATCTAAATTGACAAATCTTTTTCAAGTGTGAAGAGGGCACAAATAACCTGCCTGCAACCTGATTAGTGAACTGACTTTTCTGTCCAACAGATGGAGTTTTACAATCACCAGTGTTCAGAGTCTCACACTATGCTGTTCATTCATTATAAATTAAATTAGTCCTAACCATGTATTAGTGCTACTTAATATTGATAATTCCAGATGAATGTATGCATAGATTAATTAATTATTGCACTTTTCCATCTTAATTCAGTATTCACATTGTTAAGATACACAAAGTCAGCAGTACTGTTTCTATCTTTAGTTATATTGCTGAGATATTCAAGAAACGTGATTTTTTTGAATTTTTGCTTTCAAGTACTCTAATATTACCTACAAGACATACATATTGCTTAAAAAACAATTTTGCTGCAAAAATATCAGAACACTTTGTTCTATGAAATACTAATAAGCTTTATATTCTTGTGTTATGTTGCCTATTATTCATCTGATATAATTGACCTTCCAGTCTTTTCTCCACTCTGCATCCTTGGAAGAAATAGCAAAACACGTTGATGATTGTCCTTTTAATCCTTTTAATTACATAAAGACATTTTGTTAACTTCTCCATTGTGATCCCATATTTTCTCTAAGATGACATCTCATTTGTGTATTGGCTTAACACTGCAGATTTTGCAGAGTTTTCATTTTCTTTGAACACAATAATCCTTGAAACTGAAAAATTCTGAAAACCAAATGCAACTTCAGCAGCCAGGAGAGTGATCATGGACCAAGCTGGGATGGCTCGATGAAGAGCTGTGGACTGATGGCTGTTCCAGTCCTTTCAGTTTTAGCTCTAAATTATCATGTTTGAGTCATGTTCCTTTATTGTATCCTTGACTTCTGCCCTGATGAATCTTGCATCACTCTCTGCACATGGTGTAGCCAGGAACACATTTGGAACAGCTGGACTTCCGTCAGTCCCAACAGATGGAAGAAGAAACTGAAGCTTGATCTCACATACGCTGGAGGTCTGTGCAAGCTGGTGTGCTCTTACATACAAAGGAGGTGTAGTGGTACCATCACCCTGCTGATGATTTGAAAAGACTGAGCCCTGATTATTCTTCCCAAGATGAGGTACCAAGACGTGATCACCGGAGTGGACTCCATGTTCTGAATCCCAGAGGCAGGGATGAAACTTCCTGAAGTTTCAGGTACCTTCGAGTCAGGTACCTGGCCCCAAGATAAGGATTTTAAACATGTTCCTGTACCTACCATTTCCTGAGGGTTCCCCAACAGGCCTTACGGTATATCTATCTCCCTCTATACTTGCTAAATAAATGTGAGTAATTCTACAACCTGAATTCTTTTTGAGGAGGAGAGCCCTAAAATTAAAATTTTGGGTATGCATGCAGTTAAATTTCTTGTTTAGCCTGTATTTCTTTTTTAAAATCTTGATGGGCATTTCAGTCATTACATAACCTTAACATTTACTGTGGGAATTTCCTGGGAGAGTTATCTTCTGCAACACTTTGTACAAATAGTTTAAACTGGTATGGAAAACAGGAAACACAATAAGATGAGTGGAACACATAGTTGGGTGAGAGACAGTCTCCAGAGTTTCCTGATGCTGTCTGTTGAATTAATCTGAAAAATTTTTTGAACCAGCTATTACAAACTAGTAAAAAAGCTAAGAAAATATTTGATTGGCATCGTTCATTACTGATACTTCTTTCCTTTTTGCAATCAGGGTTGAGACATTGCAGCTTTAGCAAGTTTTTTTCTTTGTGGATGTTCTCTTAAACCAGCTATATTGAACAGGATGGAAGCCAAAGGTGAAAATGGCTGTAAATTAACAAATGTTCCAGTGAAAAAATAATCTTGGGGTCTCTCTGACATTTAGAAAAAGAAAATTATTACTTGGATAAAAATGTGTATCTCATAGTAAAGAAGCCAAGAAAATACTCTAAGCACTGCAGGTGTAAGAAAATGAGTAAGTACATACCCGCTGAATGCACATTCAAATGCTGTGGTCTGGCATGTACTTACAAGTAATAAAAAGGAGATAGATTTAGGTTTTCTTCACTAATTATTATTGCATTTACTAATATTTACATAATCACTACCAAAAAACCAACACAGCAAAACAAACAAACAAACAAACAAACAAAAAACACCAAAAGTCAAGGATGCTGAATTCATTACTTATTCAGTGAAATAGCTGAGGTGCATCCAGCATTCTGAAATGGTGGTCCATAATATTTTTCTTGCTGGGTAAATATGGAATATTACTGTGAATAAACACACACTCAGGACTAGTGTGGATATGATTTTTCTCCAGTAGTTCCTGAAAGTTGCTTTTCTATCCTTGTGAAATACGATGGAGGTCTGAACAAAGTGGGTAGCTGGCACATGGGATTAGGCATGAGTTCATTTCACACTGCACAGTGTAGGTGCATCATGTGAATCCCCCGAGCACTGATACACCTTCATCTTTTGCCTGTGTAACCCTACAAAGACATTGAACAGCTGTACAGATTCAATAGACATTCCTCATTACAACATTATCAGCCATTTTAAAATAGATGTTCCAAAGAACACACACAGCATTACGTGAGTCCACTGAGAATTCCATTCCTTTGGACACGCTTTTGGAAGTGAAGTTGCTATGTGCTAAGTGTCAGATCATGACCTTGGGTTGCAGTTCTCAGCCTGGACTGCTGGTGCAGATGCAGGTGGAAGGACTATAGCCTCCAGAGAGAGCAGTGCCCTTCCTTTTGGGAATCTGCCCACCTCTGTACAAGCAGGAACAAGGAAAGTTTTATCTTCTCTTATTTTTCTCTTATTCTTTTTCTCATTCTTTTTTATTCTCAGGGCTAGAACAAATTTTACACTTCTCATTTAAGCTAAGTGCTTTGAAGAAACCACATAAAATGCTATTCCTATTCCCAAGGGCTAAGACTAAAATGGAAGAAAAAGATTAACGGTGATGAATGTTTAATGGGTTGCAACTTAAGACACCTGATTTGGAGAGGATAGACACTTGACATTGTTTAGGAACTACGACCTTTGAAGGAGCTTGTCTGGAGTAGCAAGGGCTGGTGACTCCCTGGCGGTCCCCCAGGGCACACCTGGCACTGCTTTGGCATAACCAACACCCTCAGGGGCCTGACATGGGGCCCTGGGCCAGGGCAGGAGGCAGGGGAGGCCAGGCAGGGATGGTATTAAAAGAGGCTTAAATGTCAGGTTGAGGAAGGTGATTCTTCCCCTCTTCTTTGCTCTGGTGAGACCCCACCTGCAATGCTGTGTCCAGCTCTTTGGCCTCCAACATAAGAAGTATGTGGCCCTGTGTGAAGGATGTGAAAAATCCAGAGCAGGACCCTGAAAATGATCAGAGGGCTGGAGCAATCTCCTACAAAAACAGGCTGAGATAACTTGGGTCGTTGACCCTGAAGAAGAGAAGGGTCCGGGGAGACCCTATAGCTGCCTTCCAGTACCTAAGGGGGACTTATAAAAAGCCTTTCACATGGGCAGATAGGGATAAGACAAGAGGAAACATTTTTGAAATTAAAGAGGGGAGAGAGTATAATGAGGCACTGGAGCAGGTTCCCCATAGTTGTGGATGCCCCACCCCTGGAAGTGTTCAAAGCCAGGTCGGATGGGGCTTTGAGCAACATGGTCTAGTGGAAGGTGCTCCTGCCCACAGCAGGGTGTTGAAATGAGATGGTCTTTCAGGTCCCTTCCAACCCCAACCATTCAATTATGATGACGATGAAGATGATGAGGAGGTAAGGGCCCCATTAGAGGCCTCAGATTTTCAGGTGATAGATCCAGAGTTACCAGATCTCCCCGAAAACCTTGGTGCCAAATTTTAAAAGACAACTGTAACATGCAAAGTAAACTACGCACAGGGAATGGCTTGTCTAGGAGGAAGTTTGGCTGCAGATATGCCAACTCATTCAGTAATTGATAGATCATGAGAGTCTGTAGTTTTTTTGCTGTTTAAAACCTGGACAGCAAGGACATCGAAGTAAAAATGTAGTTCAGTAAGTAGCTATGTGAAGTAACTCAAAAAAAGGCTGGTGTTCTTGAAGCAAAACATGCAACTTCAGGATCTGAGATGGATGGCGATAAGAGGGGTAATTCTTAATATCAACAAGATTAGAAGATTGAAATAGTGGATTCACAAGAGTAAACAGTTCAGGAGATGGTAGATTTAACAGAAACACTTCTCTTTTTTCTAGAGAAAAAAATCTAAATTCTTGTCAGAGCACAAATACGAGAGAAGTAAAAGAGAGGTGAAATTTAGATGATTAGTAGGATGTGATTCATGCTAGGGAAGAGAGCCCTGGAAAAAAGGTATTTTTAGTCTGTGGGAAACTGAAACTCCAATAAGTTTGTGTGCTGCCCAGTCTGTAGTGGAGACTTTCCCTCTATATATTTTAGGGTCACTGTCTTAGAAGAACATCTATACTGTTGTAGTAGCACACTAATGTCTATGAGTTGCCTACAAAACAACAGGGACAAAAATGAAACTCTGAGGGATGCCAAGAAAGATTGAAAGAATAGTTGGGAGATGGAAGGAGACCTCAGTGAACAGCCTGGAAAACACAGGAAAACAGAACATCAAGGAACAGAAAACCATCCAGAATACAAAAGTCAGCAAGTATGAAAGGAAAAGAACATAAAGCACTCGAAGCCTAGCCAGGAAAATGGGTGTTCAGACTCTTTGCAGTGTTTCTACTGCAGTTGTTCTGTGAATAAATACCAGGGTTTGGCAAAACCAAGCATGTTTACAACATTTATACAGATTAATACATTTTAAAGAACACAGCTAGACATTTCAGTACTGCTCTCTTTTATTCTCTTCACAAGCGAGTCCTCACAATGTCCACAGAAATCAATGGAAGTATTCTCCATTTTCAGAGATGTAGACAAGCCTGGGATCCGGCCCAGGAACATTTATTTCAAAGTAGCTGATTGACACCAGATATGAAAGCCCCCCTGAATAAGTAATGGTCTCTCTGAGTGTGCCTGCTTGGTCTGTGTGCATCCTGCCTGCTCCTTGCACAGCAGATGCAGTAAGAGCTGCTGGAGGGAAGACAGAGACAGCAGACAAGCAGGGCAGGCATAAGCAGTGATGGTAACAGGGCTTGGGCAGCGCCTGTTCAGTGAGCCCATTAGCTGCAAAAGGCACTCTGCTGTGAGACAAGATTATGTCTGCCCGAATTTTTTCTCACTGAACACAGAGATATTTTAGATATTTTTATGGTGTTCCCATGGAAACTTTCCCTGTATCACTCATATTTTTCTTGCTGCAGGTCACATCCTATTTCATCTTCAGTCATTATTATTAATGTAGATGGCAGTTGCTTTATGACCACCTTGCAGCTCTATAGCTTACATACTGTTGAGATCACCCTTTAAGGTAAAGACTTAATTGTCCTAATTGTTAGGATTTTGTCTGTCATTTCCTTCCTGTATCCAATATTGTAAGGAAAAGATCCTCATGGGCTTTGTATGCTAGAGTAAACAGGCCGTTTCAAGTAAAATGTTCTAGAATAGCATTTGATGTGGTTTGCATAGGATATTCTCATTCCAATGTCTGTAGTGTTCTGAACCTCCAGACAACTAGTGCAGGGTCATTAATTGTAGATCAATAGTTTGGCTTATTGCAGGGTAAAATCCACAAGTCATTTTGCTGTTTAGTGTTGTAAAAACCTGTATTTGGGGAAAAAAATGGCCAGTTATGCTTTCCTTCATTTTGACTAGTAACATTCTAGAAGTAAACATTTTCAGAAAGATACTGTAGTGCTCCCACTATGTTCTTCCTTTTTTCATGTATTTCTTCCAAAAATTTTTACTTGTTGCACCTAGGTCACTATAGTCCAAGATAAACCCATTTTGTGTCTTTTGTATCTATGTGTATATTATGTGTGTGTGTGTATGTATGTACATATGCATACTTTTAAATAGCTGCACTTCTGCAATTTCTTGGCTAGAAGACTGGTGTTTAACAAAATAGCCCTCAAAGAGAAATACTATATGAATGTGTTGATGGAAATCAGTATAGATCTGGCCAAGTTACAGCTTGCTGAAAATAACACTTTGTGCAAAAGCAATCTTTTTTACTTAGAATGAGCACTTAAAATTGAAAAATACTGCATGTGAATGCCCAGCTAATAGAATCACATATTTTCTTCAACAACAGCTGTTTCTCAAACCACTCGCTGTAACACACAGCTTTTTGCTGCAGATCTTTCCAGTCCTTTCTCATGAATAGCATTCTGTTCCCATATATCCAACATGTATTAAGACAGAAGAGAACTATATGCATTTATATTGAAGATATAAAAACCTCATGTCAGTGTATATCTGTGAAATCCTAGTGGATCAGATGGTGATTTGGACAGGACTCCAGGACTCATGCTGTGTTTCATCCTGTTTCTACAGAAGGGCTTACCCTTGCTCCTTTATAACTTTAAGAAGATAGAAAACTCCACCTACCCCTACTGACAGTGCACGATTGTCAAGTGTCTGACTAGTTACAGTCTCTTATCACACATAACAGAGCATGAGATACCGACAGGCAAGGAGTAAGACATTAGGCACAGACTCCCACAAAGCTGCTTTCCCTGTGGTAAGCTGGAAGGGGGGAAATTATATAGTGTGTTGCCTTGTTCTTTCACTGTCTTACAGCAAGAGTAGTCCTGACACACCTCTCTTGTACATGCATTTTTAGGATATTTTTGATCATATATCCTTGTTTTTGTGCTAAAACATGCAGTGCCAGCATTTTGAGTTTCTGTTCAGTGCAGAGACATTGCTGCACCTTTATCGTTTTTCTCTTTTTTTTTTTTCTGAGCTTATATAAGGTGCAGTCTCTCTGAGTTAGATCAATCTGCATCACACAGCATAGGCAGGTGAAGCTGCAACACTGATTTGGCCAATAGCTGCCTTCTCTTCTTATTTGCCTCTTTTTCCTTGGGCATCTTTACATAGCTTTGTTTTCCAGTGCCTAGATGCTTGTGAGTGTTATACAGCTCTTGCTACAATTTGCTCTTTTCACAGGAGATGTTGGGCTCTGTTGTTGACTTTATAGATAACAGTAGGCAAGCGTGTGACTGCAGGATGCTCTTTAATATCCAGCCACAGAAGAGGGCATCCATATTGATACTGCCTCCTTCATTCTACGTGGCTTTATTGTCAGTTGTGTTTTTCTAGTGTTCACTGAATGTATTTTTGAAGCAATACAGAACTTATCACAGTGGAAGAAAAAAACTTTTTTGAAATAACTCTACTTTTTTGGAATTTGTTCTTTATTGAAGTTATCAGAATAATACAATCAGGATGAGAAACATCTCTCCTTCCAGCATTTTGTTTATCCCATCCTCTGCAATAATGTCAGCACCTTCAATCAACTAGCTGATGTAGTGATAGAGTATTTTTGTTACCCTATGCTGTTTTTTAAATGGTAATAAAATAAAAAAGTAATTTTTTAAAAAATGTACTTCAGATAGAAAGTAGACAATTTCATATTTTAATCTCCTACAGCAATGACCAGACAAAACACAACACCTTTGTTAGATCTAAGTACCTTTCTGACTGTAGTAAAGTAAGTTAAGAATTATTTTTTAAATTATTTTACACCTCCTGGTTTAGAGAAACACTTAAACATAATATCTCTAAATTCCTCAGGATATAGTGTCCACAACACATGGAGCTGTGTCCTACATTAGGATGCAAAGCTCATCATGCAAGATAAGACAAAGGAAAATTATTAGATATTGTTCTATTTCATAAATATAGCACTACCATTGTGCTACCTTTAAATACTTTCATTTATTGGGACATAAGAAAAGCTCAGACATAGATCGAATAAGTTAGTTACAGTGTTACTCCAATTCCTGCAGTGTTAGAAGAGAGATTTATTTAAACAAATATTTACTCTAAATGGACACCTGGGGGATGCAAATATATGCCCTCTTGGAGGACTCCCTTAAAGTTACAGCTTTGCAGCTATGGAGTGAGTCAACCTACAACAGTGTCCAGAAAAGATATTCAGCAATAAACTGGGATGCTAGTAAGAACAATTTAACTTAATGAAAATGAAAAGATTCCTGAGCCATTTAATTTCCATTAACTTTAATTACTAAGAATTAATTTTTCCTCATTCTGTA
This sequence comes from Xenops minutus, assembly GCA_035221455.1. Lineage (NCBI taxonomy): Eukaryota > Metazoa > Chordata > Aves > Passeriformes > Furnariidae > Xenops > Xenops minutus. Next base: position 87,247,367 of record JAWWEE010000105.1, on the reverse strand, counting down.
ATGCATTTAGAAGTTTTCTTTTTAAATGCATTTTAAATGCCAATCTTTTTATCTCAGATGCCCAGAGCCTGCCAGCTCTCTGTGATCACTCCAGATCTACTGTGGCTCTATGCATTGACACATATACCATACATTGGGTTTAGAGTGTAACATCCTCCACTAAATTTCACAGAAACAATTTGCACAAACTCACACAGCCCAGGGCCCTTATCATCTATGCATGACCATCTAAGCTAATTTTAACTTGCAGAGTTTGTTGAATACTCTGCAAACCTCTAGTTGTCATGGAAACTCCTGCACCTCAGTATGCACGTAAAAAAAATTCCACAAGGAAATCCGCAGAGGGAAATAGTTTGTGTTTTTAGGTTAGGGATTACAAATATTACATACCTCTAAATCATTAGTATCTGTGCATTTCAGAAAACAATGTGATTTCGCCTACAACACAATGCTTGAAATGGTGCTGAGTAAATGTCACACAAAACAGAAACAAAATCATGCTTTGTTATTGTCAGCCTAGACAATGCAATAAAAACTGCAAAATTTTCATTAAAACCCGACCACTTCTTGTAAAAAATTCATCTTGCCCGTGCTTATCATGCTAAGGATAAGCATTAAAAAGAAAAATTATGTTATCCTTAGTCCTTTTAAGAAGTGACTTCTTCTCGGCAAAGAGGCAACTGGAGTTTTGAAAGGATTTCTTAATAATAAATGCTTCAATAAACTTTTTAATACTGATATGAACAAAAATAATCACTTGAAATAAACAATGCAAATAGAGTCACATTAAAACATTAGTCAGTGGCCATAAATACATGCTAATTTTGGTGGATGTTTTTAGCAAGGGCAGACTAGTGATAAGGAAGAGAGACATACAACAAAGAAAGAGAGGACAGAGAAAGAATATGACCCAGCTGGAATGCCCTTCCAGATGTAGATTATCATGGGGCACCATTTTAGTGCATGTTTATTCTTTCTGTATAGATTGTTTCAAACAGGTCTGTGTTTTCATACCGTCCCTCTCTATGGGAAAATATTAAAAATATACTCTAAAATAATATAAGTAGAAAAAAATGAGCTAGCCAAGGTAAAAGTGACAAGGGCTATTCTATATGTTTCCACTCCACTGGTTAGAGATAATGTTTATTGAATTATTTTGCCTTTTACCGCCCCTCTGGACTTGGCTGCTGTTGTAGTGGGTTAACTCTAGTTTAGAATTGAGACATGCCTGACTTCTGTTCCTGGTACTTCCTGACTGTTTCAGAGGGTTCATTTGAGTCCTCTCTCTTTGATTTCCACATTTGTACAATGGAAGGTCATATTATCTATTTTTAATGGGTACTTTCAGTTTAAATTAATTACATAGCATTGAAAAGAGATAAAACAATGCCTCTGCTAAGCATTATTGCTATGCATATAAATCATAGATCAAAAAATAAAGAATTTTTTTGTTTGTTTCTGTGGTTTTGATCCTAGCTTCAACTACTTTGTAAGCTAATGTATGAATTTTAATCAGAAGAGTTATAAATGTTTTTAATATAAAATAATGAAAGAAATAGCTGTGGTGCAGAGGTCTCTAAAGTCCATTAAGAGATAACATTAGAGATAATCTTCTATCAATTTCAGGAGAATATTTCTTCCTGATAAGATACTTCTTTATTGATTTCTTACTTACTGAACTCCCCAGGGTCTTTCCAGAAAGGTTGTTTACCAGCTTTTAACTAATGGCATTACAACACCACTTCCACCTTCTCCACCAATAATAAAATGTAACAAAACAAATCATCTGCAAGGGAACATCTGCTGCAGAACATGAAACTGCCCTGTTCACCTTCACATTAATGGGCAAAGATCATGAAAAATGGAAAATTAATCCAAAGTCTTTAACAATTTTCATATAGATCCCCCCCAGCCCCACCCCGCCTCCAGTCTGAAATGGGCCCACTGTCTTGAGAGCATTTAGTATCCTGCATATGGGATGTGTTTATACAACTGGTTTTCAATGCATCGGCTAATGATGATATCAAATACAATAAACACAGACCACACCATCGACATCGTCATCATTCTCTTTCTTTTGATTAAAACCATTGTAATTCCATTCTGTACCCCAAAAAAGAGATGTAAGAGGAGCATTTTGAGATGCTGAGCATAATATATGTTCTTTTAGAATTTAGACTTGATTAAGAGTCTGTATTCATGTCAGATGCCCTTTTGACCATAATGCTACAAATTCAATCATCCAGCTGAGAAAGGTTTTACATATGGAAAAACTTAAGGAAACTAATGTACCAAATATCAGAAAATGCATCAACAATAAAATCCATACAGAAGCCCAGAGTCACAAAAACTACCATTAAGAGAAATGTAATTTGCAAATTCATAGCATGGCCATGTGAGTTGTGAAGAAGTGTAATTGCTGAATAATGCCATAAAGGTGAAAATTACTACTTGCCTAAAACAAGATATTAGGACTTCTGGCTTCTGCATTCAAGATACTAATTTCCTGAATAGTTTGAATGATCATTAAAGTAAAAAATATATTCTAAAGGACATGTCACGAGACCTTCTAGTAGGTCATGGACATAAAATTAATTTTAAGGAGTGGGAACACGGTTCTTGTCTTTTCTCACGTGCCTATCCCCTAGACTGCATCTGGAGTCATGTTGCAAAAGAAAAGTGTCAGGTGAGGAACAGAAAAGTTCTTCTCCCATAAATGTTTGTTTGATCCAATGGGATGAGGTTAGAAAAAAAAGTGCATGCAGTATTCCCTTTATGACAGCTATTTCATTAACTTTCTTAGTCTTTTTCTTCATGGTTTGATAATTTTTTCTCTGTGAGTCTTGGAATTTTTTCAATCATTTGTTTTGTTAAAATCACTTTGCTGAAGGTGGGAATGGAGAGAAGGAAGATGTCAATGGAAATCATGTTATCAAGCTGTATTGACTGTAGCTGCTGTATTGAACAGTTTTTGCTGAACTGGGGCCAAAGTGAATCCATTTGTAGAATAAAATCTTCAGCTCTTTATCTTTTGACAAGCAGCTACACTGCTGCCAATACCGATTTTAAGGTTAGCATATGGAATACCAATTTTAAGGTTAGCATATGGTTTTGTGCTTAATTACTAGCTATATGCTCGGCTACCTAGATTCAGGTACTTTTTCATTGTATGGGCAGATGCTCTTGAATCCTCAAACATCTGAGCTATTTCCTGGTTCAGAAACAGTTATGTGCCATATGGAATTTAATAACCAACCACAGGATACCTGTCATGGGGCATCCAAACAACCTCAGCATTTCAGCCTGCAGCACTCATGAAGCTTGTCCCAAGCAAAGGTGGGGATGTCAGGGTGACTACACCAGAGCAGGCCATGTGTGCAGGAGGGTCAGGCAACACAGTTAGACCATGCCAGAGGAGGGGAGCAGCCTCTCACACTCACACTAAGGGCAGCAACTTCCACACAACCCTTCACTCCAACACCAGTAAACTTCCTCTTGCCGCTTTTGCCACAAGAGCTCTTGCATGTGCTTTGCACCCCAGTGATTACAAGCCATCTCAACAGACTCTACATCCAGTCCGGACTGGAGATGTTTTTCTCTACCTTCCTCTCTGCTACATCATTAATCATTCTAACATCCTCACCCTCTCATACCTCCTTTGTCCTGTCCTTCATGATTCTTTTTTTTTATCCTTCCTATTCATGTAAAAATAAAACTGTTACTTATTTTCACATTATTAAATGTTCTGCCCTCAGTTCAAGGCTCTACAATATGCTAAAATTTATGTTCCCCAAAGAGGACCTAAAAAAAAAACCCTAGCAGCAACACTACATATTTTATTCACATCCAGATACCTCCATTCGTATGTTGCGAGAGGTTTTTTTCATCATCTGTCCATCATGCTAGTTTAAGGCTTAAGGTCCCAGAGGCAGGAACTGCTTGTGGGTGTCCCAAGCCTACCTGGGAGGATCAGCACTACTCTAAAACTGCCGTTTGAAAGACATTTTTAACAGTGATCACTGAAGATTATAATTGAGTAAATTTCTTAGTGATTTGCAAACACAAGACTGAAAAAAAAAAAAAAAAGAAAAGAAAACAAGGCTGGACTGGCAAAGCTTAAAATGCTGATAAGTTACTGACACATTACAACATTCAAGGGAAAAAAATCAAATCTTGAACAAATTTTACAAAAAAATTATGTCATAGGTTTCAGTGCTGAGCTACCCTGTTAAAACACATACTGCTCTCTATCCCTTAAAGGTTTAATAATCTTGTAATGAAACCTACCTCAAGCAAAACACAGCCCACCAAGAGTCGGTCTCTGAGGAGCAAAACCACTTCTGTCAAGTATAGTAAGGCTGATGAAGTTCAATCGTGATTTCTCGCAGTGAAGAAACTCTACAAACTGAGACATGAGACAGCAGATTAGATTTATTAAGCAAACATTTTGATTGTTATCATACATACACTGTTTGCCAAAAGACCAGGGCAGCTCCTTCTTAACAACTCATGATTCCTGTACCCTGTTTACATGTTGAGATGAGAAACTATGAGATGCTAAGTGCAATTTATTACTTCTAGAGAAATTATTTCAAACATTCACTGGTGTTTCTCATACACCAAAAGCAGGTAAACGATATACAGAAGATCAGTACATTATGTCCTCAGAAACTACATGGGTTCAGATGAGCTGTAAACAGAAGCATTTGTTTACACAGCATTGCATTATACTGCAAGCAAACCACATTCTCGGCAGCTCCGATGTGTCACACATCCTCACATGATCATAGATGCTTAAAGAGGGACATCTCTTAATCCAGATTTTAACTTTATGTGTTTTTCTCTAGCTGTATCACTGCACAGCCTCACTGCCTTGTCCTCATGATTGTCCCCTTCCTTCTGTCATGGATTTTGTCCTTCCTCCAGCCTCAATATTGAACTTGACCTGAAAGTGCCAAGGGAACAAGTGGGTCTAGGCAGGAGCAGACAGTCCCAGCCAGCAGGTACATCCAGCTCTGCCGTAGAAGGTACATGCCACATGAGCACTGCCTTCTAGTGGAAAAAGGCAGTGTTCATGAACTAGAGAAATTCAACCATGTGTAAGTAAATACAAAGAGCAGCCTCCTACATGACAGACACTGGGAATGGTATTCGATATTTTTGGTTCTCACTGTTTTCATTTTCATTTATGCTGATTGTGAACTTTAAAGCTTTCCAGCTCCTTCCTTCCCATTTTCTTCAAGCTATCTCAGTTCAGTTGCCCTCAGTGTGTGTTACTTCCTTGTTGTCTTCCTCTCCTCTGGCCCATTTCCTCATCTCTTTTCCCCTATATTTATATTTCTGTCAGTAACGCTCTTTTTAAAAAAATCAGCTCCAGGAACGGAAGTATCTTTCCATTTGCTTCATGGGGAAGGAACTGAAAATTATGGAAATAGAAAGATATTTCCACACACTCCCTCTGCTAGTAGGATTTATCCTTTCCTCAAATGGTTTCTCTCTCTTGACTACTTTGCTTGCAAAAATTTCAGAAAATACGTGTTTTTCCTAGGGTGGTTTGCATGATGATGGTATTTGGTAATGAAAGGCCACCCAGAATGGCCTAAAATTCACTGTAATATGCTCTTCCTGTTGTTTTCCAGCAAGCAATCCTTAGAATATAAAGATTGTATTAGATATAACTAAATGCAACCTCCTATCATAAACACTATTTCAGTTAAGAGCTGAAGAAGGTGTGAATAAAATCTGTTTATTGCCTATTAGAGTGGGATAGAAAATGGTAGCCACCTGATGGTCATAGAACATTACTCACAGATATATGGTATTTTGGTATGTGATAAGGCGATAGGTTAATATATGCTGCTGTTTTTTGTAATATCTAATCAAGTAATTTAGAGGATGCAAGCAGATGTTGAAAAGGTCAAAGAAAATGTGGATATTGACACTATATACCTGTGCACTGCTATACACTAACATTGCCATATTAATTGGTGAATGTAGAGTTTTCAACAGCTTCCAGTAGAAGTGTTTCTCCAAGATATTTTGTTGCTTTCCTTCTTATTTCAGCTTCTGTGAAGCTCAGGAAGGAAGGATTACCCATCAATAGCAATAAATTAAACAAAACAATAAGAATGGATAAGAGCATTCCTTATGTGAACAGACGCTTTAGTGAGCTAACAGATACTTTAGTGAGAGGATATCTAACATAAGAACTCCAAATCTGTCCACTTCCTCCAGGATTGAGCTCAGTTTTGCATGACAGCCAGTTTTTGTCTTCTGTCTTCACTCCACGCACTGCCTCATATGCGACACAACAGCCACACTCCTGGTGGGTCTCAAATTGCTCATTGGGAACAGATTTATAAGATAAAAAGCAAGAAAAAAAGCACTGTGACCACGAGGTGCAGAATATACAACACAGCTATAGATGGGTATTTTAAGGGAAACCATAGTGCAAAATCCAGCTGCTGTATTGATGCAGACAGCAAAGTCCAAGCCAGAGTTCAGGTTGCCCTTGTGGCAGCTATCACACAATACTCTGCAGCTGCTTCCTACTCCAGCTTCTCAGATTATCACTGATTGCATAGCTCAGCTGATAAATATCTTTAGTATTAAGGAGAAAAGTAATTATTTGGTTACAAGATAAGGCATGCTTTGAAAGTTCATATTCAGTAAATTATGAAGTCTGTTTCATCATACTCTGGTCTTGTGGTTAGAAAGTAAGTTTTGGTAGCTAAAGAAGTGTTACAAAACATCCCTATTAAGCAATCATGAATTCAGATGACTGCACGGAGACAGATCAGTTCCTGTTTGGTTTTAGATAAGTGCATACAGTGAAAGATTATAATTAGTGTAAAGTTTCATGTATTTGTTGCTATTGTAATGTCATAACTTCAGCATCAAGCCTGAAAGAGTTCAAGAAGCATTTGAACAATACTCTCAGGCACATGGTGTGATCTTGAGGATGGTCCTGCACAGGGTTAAGGTTGGGCTTGATAATCCTTGTGGGTCCTTTTCAACTCAGCATACTCTGTCATTCTGTGAACAGCCCATGTGGGGATCAAGGGTATTACCAAAAAAAAATTAGTAAAACCAAAATCTATATATCCATCCATTGCAAGATATTAAACTGTATGATGGTGGCTACACTTATTCTGCAGGCTATTGGACAGCAACATTTAATACCTTTGCTAGCTCAAGTAGAGATTGATATCTGTTCAATCTTGTTTGTCTTTCAGGCATTTCTAGAGATACTTATGGTCTCTACACATACATAATGCCTTCTGCCTGAAAATGAAACCCTTATCACAGAGTTTTCAAAACTGCTGAAGTCTGAGGCATTTGTGCAGCCTGCAGTATTTCGAAGAAAAGTTCTATTAGTTTAAGAGTTGTGAGTAGTTCAACAGGGTTTTTTTGTGAACGCTGAGATAGACAAAATGTACATATCTGTAATACTCAAAACATGGAAGTATATAGAAGACAGACTAAAGTACATAGAATTGTATTTAGGATATTTTTGATAGTAGCACTGGACTCAACTTATACAATCTTTAAATCAACATGACAAGACAGCACAGACTTCCCCTGCATGGTAATCTCACACACACAGACCCAGAGCCTCATATTCTGTTAGTTTATTAGAGGCATAGAGGAACTAAGCTTTTAAATTCACTATGTAAAAAGAAGTTCTTCAGAGTATGTCAGATATCCTTATTTTTATGATTTTCTGAAAACCACCTGTCAAACCTTAGAATGAACTACTGATATTGCTGTTATGTTGTATTTTTTCTGCATTACTATAACCATATGTCTGCCATAAAAACAATTTTTTTCCATTAAGTACATTATTATTTTTGTAAGGCCATAATGAAGGGGATTTTAGATCCAAATATCCTTTTTGCACAGTGTAATATTCATACATACAGGATCTGTCCTAAAGATTGTCAACCAGTCTACTCTTGCTGGATCCTCTTTTAAACTTGCAATTCAGTTACACTCTAAATTTTCCTTTATTACACTGATATTTACATGCACAACTCATGGCACTGATATTTTTCTGCTTTCCTTTAAGGTAGGATATCACATTATGCTATTGATACACCATAGTATTTATCCATCAGAGCTGTACCTGCCTTATCTTTGGTAGGACATTTCTCACCATTTTTAGAATTGGGATTTGGTTGGCACTCCAGATGCCATATAGTATCTTTTAGAAAATTATGTGGCTGGTCAGAGAAAACTCATGTCAAGCTGCCATCCATACTATTTTTTGACAAACCCAACCTTTTATCTGTCAACTCATTGCGCATCCTGAAAATTCATTACAAAGAAGGAGCCACTGTTGACTGGGGACTTGAACTTTGGAGTTTATGCAAAGTGCAAAGAGATATATTTGTTTTCATACTGAGGGGGATGTTTATGCAAATCACATGGTAAACAGAGGAAAACTGAAAAATGGCTGGTTTATTGGATGGGACTTGGAGTGATTTTCCACTATTACCAAACTTGTTCTCCGTGAAGCTGACATTTATAATCTCGATGCTGGCACTCATATCAAACTGTTACAGGGTTTGAAAGATCTGTTGTCATGTTTGCTCATATTCCATAATATGCTTTGGATAGATGATTCCCACAAGTCTAATCCATTTTTCTTGCTCAAAGAAAGAGTAAAATTACTTGCTTGAGCCAAAAAGGATACTCAGCACAAAGATGTTGAAAAACAAGTGCTTATGGAGCTGATGATCCTGTTACTGCTATAATGAACTTAGCAGCACTGTTTTTACCTAAGCCAAGAAGTTGAGATTGTTTTTTGCAAACTGAGATGAGAAAATTCACAGCCTACACTTATGTTCCAAAAAAAAGGTTCTTTTCTTTCCCCTAAATTTGCTTTGTAACTGTGTATTTTCAAAGTTCATCCATAATAAACAGAGATCAGCTAATTTGAATAATAAACACTGAGACAATGGATCTGGGAGTTAGATTTCTTGAAACTGCTAACCAAATTACTGCAGAATTTGTAAATTAAAAATTTAGCAGGTCTTTTGCAGTGATGAATTACCATTTTTCTCAGCTGTGTATTGAAATTAAACTGCTACATACTGAAGCCTCCCTTCTCATTTCAGTAACTATTGACCTACTTTTTTTTAGTGAGCCTGATGGCAACAACAGTACATTGTCAGTAACACAAAGTTATCTTTCTGCATAAAATGACTGGCTGCATTTCAATCAAGGAAAAATGAAAAGAATTCGGAGGTAAGTGACAAAAATCTTTAGACTCGAGGAAAGACTTCCATATGAATAAGAATTGAAAAGTTTAAGTTACAAAGGAAATGAATAAGAGTAGACATGAAGAAGTAGACTGTTAAGGACTGCTATATTTGCCAACTGCAAGATGTGGGGGTTCGCCCACCTTCCTTCCTCTTGAAGATCTTTGTGGAAATCCAGAAACTGAAAACAATGTTCTGTCACTTGCCTAACTCTGTTGTGTCAGTCCAAAATTTGCCTAAGTCCCCCTTAACTTAAAATGCATACACATTCTGCACCTTTTATCCCACAAAATCTGGAAGCACCTTGTTACCAGCTTAATAAATATTTCCCGTGTTCCCAGTGGTTATCATTCATCATTATATTTAGTTAGGGAGAACAAATGAGCCTCCTCAGAAATGTTTGGCAGAACCTTAAACTAAAGACTTAGAGATGACGCCATTGGGAAAACAGAAGCAGAGAAAGGGAGAAGTAAGCCTCAGCTTGGAAGGAGCCCAGTGACCCTTCTTCCTGGTATGTGGGCACGAGAACTGCTTCATCTGATAGGAAAAATTCTCCATTGTTGGTCTCTGAGAGCTGCAGAGTAGCATCATATGGCCAGTAGATATGTGGGTAGGCATATTGACTTTTCTTCTTATGAGATTTGCACTGTGTGTATGGCAAGGGATGACTGACAGTGTATGCACCTGAGCTAAGGCTTTCTGCATCACATGTCAAGTATATTTCTCTCTTTAAGAGACAATATGGACATAACCATTATCTATTTCTTATTGTAGTCATGACACTTGCATGCAGTTAAATTGTTAGTTTTTGAACACTGTTGCACAAATCTCCTTTCATCTGGAATATATAAATCACATTTAAGGATGTATCCCATGTGAAAAATTGAGGCAATAACACACTAGAAAGAACACTGTTTCAATGTACTATGAAAGTCAGAATATGAGTTTTGTTTCACCATGTTAAAAGACCTTTCTGGTCTGGGCTGTTCGTTTTAGAATCACCTCAGTGTGGATGTTCCTGCACTACCTTGGTGCAAAGAAACTACAGGAACCTCTTTACTATCAGCATTTTTCTTATATCTTTAAGACACTATGTTCTGTGCAAGAGGCTGTTTAAGAAAATGCAAGACAGAAAAGCAGGTGTGCAAAGATAGGTGCATGAAAGAGATGAGCAGGACTCCTCATCTTTATACTGCCAGCATTTACACCTTTTTCACAATCTCCACACCCCCTCTGTCTCTATCAGGCTACCACACCACACTGCATCATGCCCATGTGCATACAGACAAATAGGTGTTTCTGTGTGGGTGTGTTGCAGGAAGCAACAATTATGAAGTAAGACACTTGTGTTGATAGTAATGGCAGGTTTGTGTGGGTGAAGGTAGATGGACTGTGTCACATAAACCTAAGACAACAGGAACAATGGCTCATTGAAGCCATATGTAAAAAACAGACAACTCTTAAGTCATGACTGATTCATGTGACAAAGCCCTATATCAAAATTCACAGTAATTACTGTTGAGTCATGCAGTCGAGGAAACAAATCAGAGCTGGTGCAGGTACTGCCAAGATGTGACCCAGCAGCAATCACCTAGGGTGGGGAGGTGGGAGGTGCCACTTCAAAGTCTTGGCCAAGGCCAAGGGCCACATGATGAGATCAAAGTATCAGGTTTCATTTTAATAGGAAACATTTCCCCTTCTGTCTGGATATGAGGAAAACCTTAAAAATATAACAGGCTACCTACTGTTTAGTGTACCTAGTAGCCTGAATACTAGCTTCTTTAGGAGTAAACTGTCTCACTGCCTCTCTCTGAAACCTGTTGCCAGCTGAAGGAGGAACATGTAGTGTGGGAACAACCAGGAGCAGAAGCAAGAAGGTCAGACTTCACAGTTTTAGGCAAAGCTTGGCCTTCCTTTGGCTCTGGAGGGGCCCTGTCCATCCTGGTTGTGATAATCTTAATGAAAAAACTATCTGCTCACATTTTCTTTCTACCCTTTGCATGGTGACTTTGCAAAACTATGAAAAGATGATTTATGCATGACGTCCATGAGAGCTATGAGTCACAGTCAAGCAGTACAAGTTCTTTCAATGAAATGTTTCACACTAGATCAGCTATTATTTGCATTCATTGCCTTGGTTGAAGATTCCTCCACTGCTTTGCACAGCAAACAAGTAACACAGAGTTAACAGCTACCTACAGGGAACACAGTCACATGTCTCTAGGAGACTTGCTGTGACACAGAGAGGGATGAAATTAAATACACTCTGGGGATCTGGTAGCCCTCAGGAGAGCTCAAAGTGTCAAAGCGTTCTGTCAGCAGTGCTTAATGTATCAAATATTTCCCAGTGTCTATTCCCTGTGCAACTGAGGCACAAAGCCCATGTGGTTGCAAGGGAATGAAGCCTCACTCCCATACTGAGGAGTACAGCACTTCTTTCTTGGTCAGCTGCCACTCCTATGTCCCCATGTGCCAGGATGGAGTCTGTCACTGCAGACCAGGTTTTTGTGGGTCTTCAGCATCTGTTCTTTCCTCTACCAGAAGTGTGACAGTCCTGTTGGCTATTTAAACCAGTACTGACAGACAGATAGCCTCCTCATATATATGTTTATTGTGGCAGCTCCTCATTTGCTAATTTAAAATTTATGGAAATTTATAGAAATACCTACACCTTGACACAATCATTTAAATAAAAAAAAAAAAAAAATTATGCTCATCAAATATATAACATATTGGAAATAAAAGAGGTTTAGTAGGACTTTTATCTTATTGGTATCTAAGTGATTAAATGCCTAACTGGGCAATAGATTTCCATTACCAATTTAAAAGAAAAAATCATTCTCTCAGTCACCATCTAAAACAGAAGTGGTATTGTTATTTCAAAAGTAACTCTGACTCCACAATCTTTGCTTAGGGAGTATTGATTTGAGATTTTGAGAACATGGAACTGAAAAAAATTGAAAAATAATACAATGCATTGAGACATGCTTATGATTAGCTTTCCTTTAGTAAACACAAAAATAAACACAGAAGTAACATTGTTAATAACTGGACTGTGTATCATTCTGTGCATGTTGCCTTTTTGGATGAATATAAATATAGGAATAATGATCACTGATGTTTTTTAAGAGTAAAAATTACCTAAAAAGAGATAAAAATATACAGTACATATTAACAAAAGCAAGAGGACAAATGGGAATAGCTGTTGACCTTGGAGTTTGTTATCTTGAACTAGAGACTGGTTAGGAAATGTTCGTCTGCTCATTGGACATTAGGAATTACCATAACTGGAATTAAGCAAGCTAATCCCCATTACTAATAATGGCTATTTGATTATTAATTGTAGGGGTAAATAGCTCTTTTCTTGAAGATGTTGCTACCTAGAAGGCAGTTATTTTTTGCTAAGGGAGCTTTCCTGCCTGGAACGAGCCCTCTTTCCCAGATACAGTTTTGGGCTGCTTCTCTGCATGCATTCCACAGAAGGTTACCCCCCAGGCACAAGAGAGATAACACTCATAGATGTGCTGCAAGGCCTTGGCAGCAATGGGGGAGCAGAGGACAGAGAAGTGATGATAAAGCCTGAGGAATGAATGAAAGCCTCACCTTTTTGCTTTTGCTCTGAGGCCGGAGCAGGACGTACAGCGCTGTTAGGATCTATAAATTTTCAGCGTCCTTGCCTCTGAAATAAACCTTTTGAATCCTTTCTACTGCTTACTGTTTCTTGGAGGAATACCTGCATATATTTTGCTTTACATTAACAAAAGGAAAGGATAATTCAGGAGGAAGAGCAGTGTGAGGAACAGATAGTTCCTTCTTTTTCTTACACCTCTGTAGAAAGTTTATGCTGCTGCTGGTAGATTTGCAAGTGAGTCTGTTCTTGGTGAGCTTAACAAATCTTGGTCTCATAAGGACACAGGCAGATAAAAGCTGTAGAGCTGAGGGTGGGACAGAAATCCAATTACCGGTTACTCCAGGGGGCACTTCTAATCTCTTTGTTCCTGTAATAAAAAGAAAAGTCTAATTTGAACATATCACAAAGAACTGAAACAATGTGTAGAAGGACTGATAAATCTTTCTGTGAAAAGATAGATCCTGTTTGCTATATTACAGATAATTGATGCAGCTCATTACCTGTATACTGTTTATTAACTGTATAAGTAATCTATGAAATTGCTGAGAGAAATCATGAGGATCTGCTTTTTGATAAACCTCTTCCATTTAAACTGTATTCAAAGGAGTAACTTTTTATATTGTCAAAGTTGAAAATCTGTTTCAAATAAATCCAAATAACATTGCTGATGCAAATCTTTCATCTCACTAAACTAATGAAGGGTTTCTGACTTTTAAGTAGCTATTTAAGAATGCATTATCTTGTTTTCATAATCTTTTTTTCTGTTAGAAGAGTGGGTGTCATGTGAGTCATTTCTTTTTGAGTTGCATAAGCCAAAGGCTTGTGTACGACAGTTGGCCAAATTAACTTCCCAATTAATATAAATATTCTAACACAAATAGGTACTTTTCTTAGTAAAAAGAAATTAACCTTGCTGTATTGTACATAATATGAACTCAGACAATAAAGGCACCAAAAATTACTACATGGCATGTGTTGATATACAGCATTTGCACCTGCAATCTGAAAAGAGATATATTGTCTCAAACATTGAAATAAAGAAGGTTTTCATCTGAGAAAGAGAAGAAAAATTATCAAACAACCTTGATAAAAAATTTTGAAAGGTTGAGGTTTGTTTTGAGATGAACGCATTCCAAATGTTCCCAGCAGAAAAAGTTTAAACTAAGAAAAACTTCAGGATCTTTTGAATAAATGGAAAGTTGGTGCCATGAAAGAATCATGCCCTCAAGAGGAATGGGCCTGACTGTCTCTACCCCTCTCCCTGGGGCTCCACACACCTGGCCCAGGGCTCCATATCAGGCCCCTGGAGCCATCAGTCCCTGTGCCAGTGATGCTGTGGCAGGGCTGGTCTCCATCTCCCACAGCTCTGCCCTGCCTGGCCATGGGCCCTGCTGAGCTGGGCCCCACATTCTGGCCTGGCCACAGCCCATCCCCATAGAGATGCCCAGTGCCCAGGGCTAGGGCTGTCCCAGTGCCCTCCAGCTGCCCTGCTCCTGGCTGGGGCAGTGGGGTGGGCCCTGGCTGCCAGATCCTTCCCTGACAGAGGCCTGGGGACCCTTGGCTGTTCCTAGCCACAAGGAGCTGCCCTGGGGTAAGAATAGGATGGCTGCATCACAGAGCTACTTTTGGTTCTGCAAAAACATACACCTACAGCCCTCAGCCAGATTTCTTCACTGGTGGTTTGTTGGTTTTTTTTTTAAACGTCAAATTTATGTTTAAAAGATAAACACATTAGAAAGCCTGCCTTCCAGAGATAAAGAGCATATGCATGTCAAAGCTGGAAAAGCAGAGATTACCCATCCTTCCCCTCAATCAGAGAAACAGCTGTTAGATATTATGGACTATTTCTTGACCAACTACCTTCAAATTCTGCTTTTAAATAATTCTTAGCTTCCAATAGAAAAGTTCCAATAGGTATGTCAAATGAATCACAATGCCCAGAGCTTGCCTAGTGCTTTTAACACAGGTTAGAGAGAACTATAGGGAAAGCTGAAGCATGTAAAAACTGAAAAATGCAACAACACACAGTACCCTAAATGCAGCCTCAGAAGAACCAAGTAGAAGGATGCCCTCCCAGAGCCACTGTCAGCGCTCTGGTTAGTGCCACACAGTGCATGGTGGGTCTTAACCCCATGGGTTAACTTCAACTCCAGCTCAACTTGTCAGTGAGGTTCCTTTCTGGAAACCTGCTTTCTACCTAGTCAGTGCCTCAGCTGCATGGTTCATGGTATTTTCACATCACAGGTGCAAGAGACTGCATTTGTCTTGGTGAGCTTCATGAGGCTTCTGTTTTCTCCAGCCTATCAATGTCCCTCTCAAAGACAACCTTGTCCTCCATCACACTGGCTGTTCCTCCCAACTTGGTGTTACCCGCCAGAGTGCTGAGGGTGTGTTCCCCCCTATCATCCATGTCATCGACAGACACATTAAACAGTTTTGCCCCCAGCATCAGTCCCTGGAGAACACCCTTTATAACTAGACATCAATGGTACTACAAACCCCATGAGCTCATTTCTTCACCCATGTTACAGTCTACCTATATCTGGAACAAACATACTCAGTTTGGCTGTGGGAGAATGTTGCAAAAGTCTTGCTAAAGACAAGGCCAATAACATCTGCTGCCCTCCCATTATTCACAAGGCCAGCCATTTCTTTACAGAAGACAGTCGTGTGGACTAGGTGTGATTTGTTGTTCATAAATCTATGATGGTTCTTCACAGAGTTTTTATGGTCCTTCCTGTACTTGGAAATGGCTTCCAAGGTAATTTGTTCCATAACTTTCCCAGGAACTGATTTGGGATCTAGTGTCCTCTAGTTGTCCTCTAGATAGGGCTTCCTTTCTGCACTCTTGAAAGTGCCTTTTTCTGCTAACTGGGGAACTTCCCTGACCATCATAGCCTTTCAAGGGTAATAGGACCTTGGTGGTTTCTCATTAACTTGGTCAGTTCCCTCAATGTGCTGTCTGGATCTATAAATATCTTTGTGTTCAAAGTGCTTAAGTAGTCCATAACTTTATCCTCTTTTAGTATGACAGTGTGTCTTTCCCTGAAAATCATTCAGTCAGCAGAGACCTAGAGAAGCCTGAGGAAATACCTCCTACTCAGTAAAGACTGAGAAGAAGAAGGTACTTACTTGTGTTTTCCATGTTCTTTTTCAACCACCTCATTCAGCAGCCAGTCACATTTTTGCTGACCTTCATTTTGCTGACAGGGTACCTACAGCAGAATTTTTTACCTTTTGTATTTCTCACCAGGTTGAAATCCAGCTGAGCTTTGGCTTTTCCCTGCATGCCTGGGCAATGCCTATGCACTCCTCCCAGGTAACCTGGCCCCACACTTTTGTATGCTCATGCCAGCTAGATCCTCTGCTTAAACATATTCAGGATTTTTGAAAGAAACCAAACTATAAACTTGTTATATACTCCAAGAGTCTTGATTATAAAATGAGTAACTATTATCAAGAGCTATTTTGTATAGTTTTGATGTGCATGAGTCAAGAACATGTCCTTTGACTTCCAGATTCATCAATAAAAATAATTCTAAAAAAATTAAAATACCTATCTAAAATTTGTCTTCTTCATAGATATCTTATACTTATTTCTTACAACCAGGTCTCTAAGATCCTCTCCTGATTCTCTTCTGTGCATGCATGTAGATAAAGTAACATGCCATCAGCCTGTGTAAGAGAAATTCAATAAGTAACGCTCCTGTACAATAGTAATCTTAACTATTTTTTGACTATTAAAAATTTGAATTGCTTATTTTTTACCTTAATTATTCGTCTATTTAATTTTATTCTAGTATGTATTTTATTCTGATACATCTTGTATTCTAATGCACTTAATGTGTTTTAATACATCTGATACATTCTAATACACCTGAGTACAAGAGTTGTGATCATAAAAACTATTTAGTCACTGATTGTTACAATAATACACATTTTTATGCTTTCTTATAATCATCATAAGTCATACACAAATTACCTCCTCTCATTTACTGCTTTGACTACTGCATAAAATGAAAAAAAAATCCTGAAAAAAGTTACAGGGAAAAAAAGAAAAAAAGGAAATTGCAAAGCATTTTCTTACAATTGTTGGAAAAATCCATAGAAACCAAATTATATGAATCATGAGATAACACATAATTATCTTTCAGATCTGTTATTGTCTGCTTTTATGGCATGAAGGTTATTTACCCTATGAATTGTAAAACTCATTAACCATGCATTCTGCCTTCCATCACCTCCTCACATCTCACAGGCTGAGCAGGTGAAGATGTGTCACTGTGGAAGCTATCCAGGTAGCATTTAGGTAAGGACAGCAACTGGGAGGATTAATTGTTCATACGTACTGTGTGGTGACTCAGTGCTTCTGTTTGGAACTACTGTACCTTTGAGATGAGAGAATGACAGAGAAACTCTCTGCCCCTTATGAGCGTCACGGCACACAGCTCTGTAACCATGGCCAGACTTGTGCTCTGCTTTTGGTTCTGCTGGGTTGCATTGGGCCCTAATCCTCACAGTCCTGGAGGAGTAAAGAAAGCCATTTAGCCTACCCACCCTGTTCCCAAGACTGACTGCAATTTATTAATGTGTCATGTGCAATTTCTTTAGAAGGCATTTAGGGTATGTGGGTTGCAAAATGTTACAAAATCCAGATACTTTCACAAGGTAAGCTTGTAGCTGCAAGTCAAATCAGAGCGTGAGCTAAAAGACATATACATGTAGCAATCAGCCTTTTGAATCCCCTCAACTTGTATCAAGGGAGGGTCACTGCCAGTCAGCCTGAAGAGGCTTTGTTTGGATTCCCACTGCAGGTCTTGCGGCATTAATGTAAACTGTTTAGTAAATGAATATTGGTAGATCCAGTCTTTCAGCCCAGGATGTACTTTGGTAAAGACCAAAGATGTGTAAAACACAGATAGAAATGGATTATCATCAGATGTATTAGAAGCTGACCCTTTGAAATGAAAATCTAAAAAATGAAAAAAGAAAATGTGTGTGTTTGTATTGTCAGCAGCAGGTATCTGAGACCCACCAATAAGGACAAGATTGTTCATATGCACTCTTAAGAAATGTATGAAGCAATTATTTCTGGGGTGTTAGATACGTATTTATGATTATTGAGGCCACCAAACTGTAGGCTGTGTTCACCCACATCTTTCGCTAGTTCCTCATAGTGCTGCATTCCAGATCTCACCACTCACTATGCACGCAGCTGGAGGTCATCAGCCCGAGCTGTGGATTCTCCTGGAGAGTCAAGTACATGAAGGTTCAGGGTTGCAATTATTTTCAAGAAATCATGTTCCTAAACAATGCCAAAGTGCATGTATAGATTTTGGGAGCAAATAGTTGATCTGTATTCATGTTATGAAACTCAGGAAGAATGTCCATATTTACATACTCCAGCAGAAATCTGGATTTCCTGAAGATGTGTGAGGTAGAAGTATGGTGGATTTCTAGCCTCCTTGTCCTCCTTGCAGAATTAATGCTCCATTTCTTCTTCCAGGTATTGAAGTAGAATAAATTGTTGAAAATTACTGAACTCCTGAGCTCTTTATCCATAATTTCTCAGGGTCCTCTCAGCAGATTTTATGCTGGTATAGCTCATTGAAGGTTGACGATAGGACATTGGCACCTTTTCTGTGTCACCTGGGAAGGAGGTGGTGCAGATGAGAAGCAGATGCCAGGGTCCTACATGGAGCTCAAGTTCCTGGAACCTCAAACTGTGCCAGCATATAGCATCTGATTTTCACCCTGGACTCAGTGGTGCTTCACATTGCTCAGAGTGCTGATCGTGCTGCGCCTGTGCAGGACCAAGAACATGCATGAACAGTAAAGTTGCTGACCCCAGAAAGTGCCAGAATGATGACATGTGCCCAGTTACCTCATCCAGTTGAAAGAGTGAGGATTGTGTGAAGCATCTTGGCTGAGATGGTGTTATTCCCTGTAGCAGTAGGGCCAAGGGCCAAGCTTACCTTGCAGACTGACTTCAGAGTGGCTGAGTGCCCCCAGAGATACAATCTTACCACTCCTCAATTATTTATCAGGAAATACACTTATAAAGAATTCCATAAAATTATACTCCTCAGCATACAAGTCAATTATTAAACAAAAGTCCTGTGCAAGTAAAATCATTTCCTCATAGATACAGGGAAAGTACAGAGTTGCTGATATCATTTTATAGGACTATCATTGCTTCTGGTCTGTCCTACTGAACAAGTCCCTTTTGTGAAATATTCATACCCTTATACTCACCTCCAACGCTCCTTGTGCTTATCTCATGCTTGTGGTGTTTGTTCCCATCTATGCCACACTTTCAGAGATCACTGGGTTTTCTCTTGACTGTTCAGATGTGGTTAATAATGAAAAACAGCATGTGGTAACCTGAGAAAATTATCTAAATACACCTTGGTGCCTGAAGAAAATATTTGAGAGAGCTCTGGTGTTCTCCAGAAATTCAATGCATTTCTTCCAAAGTCTTCATGACAAATGTAGATATTCTTTCAATGGCTGTTACAAGAACTTCTTTGAAAGAAACTGAACACATGATTTTCAAGAACAAAGCAGAACTGAACACAGCATCTTTGGTAATAAAAATGAAACTTTTAAGCTGATAAATTATAAAAAAGGGCACAAGTGACCTTGAAAACTTTACACATGGTGGTTGTGTACCATGTGTACCATGCCAGATTTGTGACTGTGAACAAGATGAGTGAAAGAAGTCTTTGGGGCTTTTTTCTCATTTACTCCAATGCATTTGACAGTATTTAGGTGATTTGTTTGTCTAGTGAGGTCAGATCAAACTAACACTTGTTTAATTTCAAGACATGAATAACTAACTCCACTTGCTTCAGCACCACCAGGCTTTACAAAACCAGGCTATCACCAGCTTGTGGAAGATTATGTGGATCACCTTTGCAGCAGGTCCCAAATGACAGTATAAAATCCGAAAACTGCTAAAGCAGACAGCATATTTTTTTCATGCCAGTTTAACTGACCATCAGCCTTGGCTGCTCAGGGCTTTCCTCCCAGCCCACACACCCTCCACTGCACTGGCAAACCACTCACTGGACATGGGCAGTTTGTATAAAGAACCAGTGGAAATCTATTTGTGTTATGTTTAGTAAGAGCCATTCTCTGATGATTTATTTCCTTGGATGAACTGCCTATGGAAGCAGAAGGAGACAACAACTGTGGATGGTGTGGGATGACAGCTATCTAAGGCTTTGAAAGAGAAGAATAAGAATGTAACAGCCCAAACCTGAGGTCAGTTTAAGTTGCTGCAATACCACACTCAGTAGGCAAAATATTACCTGAAATCACTTGCAACTGTTATTAAACTTGTTAACTTTCACACTGATGGTTTCTCTAAAGACCAGCAAGTTTCTTTCTTTTTCCCCCATCTATAGAAATGATTCTAAGATGTTTAGACAATGAAACAAAACATGGTGAGGGGAACATTGTGGGCACATGAATACAAAATAAACCTCCTTTTCTAAAAGCTCCAGGCTGTTCTAGTGATAGTGCAGAAGTGGTTTTGGTTAAGGTTTGTTATTTTTACAAAGCAGCCTACGATATTAAAACAAGCAGATCCATCACGGCATAGGTGTCATAATGTATCTCTGTAGTAGGCAAACAAGTAAAGCAGCTTCTTGACCTAACAGTG
Source organism: Xenops minutus (assembly GCA_035221455.1). Classification (NCBI taxonomy): domain Eukaryota; kingdom Metazoa; phylum Chordata; class Aves; order Passeriformes; family Furnariidae; genus Xenops; species Xenops minutus. Next base: position 87,226,807 of record JAWWEE010000105.1, on the reverse strand, counting down.
TTCCTTCAATTTTGTACTAATTTTGATTTACAAGATCCAGCTGTTTTGGCTCCAAGGCACTGCTAGAAATTATTAAGCCATTTAGAAAACTTGAAATGCCTACATGAAGCACAGAGCAGTAAAGGAACAGGGGCTTAGATGTGAAACACAAAGGGATTTTAGATGCCTTAAGTGAAAGCTCATTCAATACTACCCTCTGAACCCCCACTTTGCTTCAGGGTGTTTTCTGCCCAAAAGACTAATTATTCTGCTAGAATCCATGGGTGCCTAGATTTCTGTCCTAAAGACCTTCATACAATGCCCTGTGCTTCTCCACACTCAGAACTCAGTAGGACTCACTAAAGAGTCTGTCCCCCACCTGTCTTAATGCATGACCAACCTTGCTTTTCTTAACATTTCATTGCATCTATGATTTCAGGTATTCTCGTAAAACAGATAGAGTATTTGTGCTGAAGAGCAGAGACCAACAGAAATACAAATATCAGAACTGGGTGCAGAAATATCTTTAGAAATCAAATCTTCCTTTAAATGCTCTCAGTATGAGGTACAACACACTGAATGAGGGAGACAATTCCTGTTGCCTAACCATGCTGCAGACTTTCATGAAGGCTTTAGTAAGTCTATTTTTGCCCCCAAATCCAAGATGCTTCAGTTCAGCTTTAAAAGCTGAATGTGGTTTCTCATGTATTTATGTGACTGCAGTGCTTAGTTTAGGTCTCAGCTGCAGGCAGAATAGCAATTCTAATGCTACAAGGACAAAAAACATGTATGCAGGCAGAAAAGGTTAAAATTAGATGGGCTGTTTGTTACTTGTCACATGTGGTCGTAGATTGCTTCGGTGGCTCCATGTATGTTATACTATAAAAAGATTAGTCAAAGCCAGTGAAAGGAAAACAATGAAATTGTAACACACTGGAAAGGAAAAAGAAAAATAACTGTGTACCATAAGCAGTCCAAGACATTACCCTCAAGCCCTTTTTTTTTTTTTTTTTTGGATCCTTTTATTGGTGTTTTGTCAAATTTGTAAATAAAGTTAGACCATGTCATCAGGGAAAGGAACTAGTTTATAAGATTACAGTATTCAATTATAAGCAAAAAAAAAAAAAAAATTTAAAAAGCGAATATAGTAGAGTACAATCTTTCTGTAGAAAGAATAAATAATTACAATTAGTGTGCATGATCATTCATGAAAACCTATGTTTGAATCATTGATTCTAACAAAAGAGATGTGTACAGAAAGCCCAAACCATGATGACATATGATTACATTAAACAGATACAGTAAATCTTTCACAGCAGCCATAGTTTATAGCACTTGGAAAAAGTAAGTGGCTTTTAGTAAAGATATTTCAAGTGATGACTTCATCTTTCTCCGTTGCCCTTTATATAGTTAATGAGTGAAATGGCAGTGAAAGAACTCTGAAAAAATCTGTGATTAAGTACCAGACTCAGGTTTACTCAGAGAATTGGAAGGGATTGGGGCACAATCTTGACTTGTCAGGATTCTAGATGCTTGATAAGGTTGATTGAGTTAGAAAATAATTTTGAACATTAGGGAAAATATTTCACAATACAATCATATATGTAAAACAAAAGCAAATGAAAACGTGCTTTGAGATTATAGTTCCATCTAATTTTCCATCTTTCTTGAATTAAAAATAGTAGCACTATACTGCTATTCTTGCAATTTTATTAGCATTTGATTAACACATACAAAAAATGAAAAATTACTTCCTTGATTATTGAATTATAATTCAGAAATCAGGTGTTACAGTATCTGTGATAGTTAGCTATATGATTTTTTAATAATAATTTTCACTTCTGTAGGAAAAATTGTTGAATCAAATTTTTTAATGAACAATTCCTTTGCCAAAAAAAATAATTGTGGCCAAAAGAAAAAAGCGATTTCTAACATAAAAAAATAACATTTATTACAGACATACAGAATTACTTTGCAAAAACTTTTAATATCTTGTTAACTCTTACTTTACAAAAGCATTCTTTCTTTAAGAATTTTTTCTGCAATTTTTTCCACATGGATGAATGAGGTATTTGAAAGAAACTATTTTTCATTATATTTATAAATGGGCTACAAGTACACTGTATTTATACATTTTCTTCTGTCTTTTTCTAGTAGGTGGAAATAACCATGTATTTCTATGTGAAGTGCACATTTAATCAGAATATATAGTCAGAAGAAGGGCACACTGCATTCAGTGTTGTGAAAATTCACCTTCACAACTAAAGTTCAGATTTCAGGACGCGAACAGATAAATAAACTAGTTTCATGTAAAGCCAAAATAAAACTGATAAATCAGGCTGGGAATGCAGAGAAAACCATTTGTCCCATTATAGGCTGCATGCAATCCCTTGGTAAAGAGTTTTCCATTAATAAAAGTTGTAGGCCTTTCCTGAACAGCTAGAGACTCTAAGGACCAAACTCCAGAGGATTCACAATGAGAGGAAGAAATTAGAAAGGGTCGGATTTGTATTGTTTGGAAGAAAAAGAGGTTTGCTGAATTTGCATCATCTGACAGAAGAGAGATGCTTTTTTTTTTCTACATTGTTCAGACAGTGCAGGAAAATGGTAGAAGATATTACCAATTGTTTCCACTGCCCTTTCTGTATGATATGAAGCTAGATCCTTATTCACATGGACTCTTCCAAGGCTCAGGAGGAAGGTGGGCTCAAAAATGAGTAATGATATCTAACACAGACTTCAAACTGAACTCCTTATGTGTTGACTGGTTACCAGCACTTAAATGGGTAATGAGAACAGTGTGAAAATATATTTTTGCCAGAAATACATACAGTATTTTTTAAATTGAAAATGATAAACTGTTACAGGGATTGATCAACAAACTGATAACAAAGTCTTCGACTATATAGATCATGTTGCCTATTTACAATTCCATTATATAATCAAATCAACAAATCTTAAAATATGTGCATGGTCAAGACTAGCAGATGGCGATCTTTCTCTGCACAAAAATGCCTTAAAAAGCTGATCTCTGAATAGCAGTTGGCAGGAAAAATATGCAGATGGCTGAAGAAAGTCTAATATACATCCGTTACTGATACTAAATTAAATGGGATAGATAATTACACATCATAATCACTGATGATTAATTACAAACAACAGACATAATATATATATTTAATATGTTCATTCTTAAAGTGGACTGCTAAGGCAGCTACTCATTTAATAAAAAGATTAAAACCCAAATTAGACATGCTGTTGGCAAAAACAAAACCAAGGCAAAAATTCATAGCTAGTCAAACAGCTGCTCAATATAATAAGCATCTCTTGCACTGTGCCCTGAAGGTCAGTTGTCTACAACTCTGATGGCATGTCAAGAGGAGTGATTTGCTTCAGCTGAAACGATGTCTGCCCATCACTGAAATATAGCCAGTCTGCCTTAAATTTAGATCCCTTTTTTTCCCTCAGACAAACAGAAGACAATCTGTATTGTGCAGCCAGGGGTATAATAAAGAATTTGTCAATTGAGCACACATCGGAGCGCTGAAATAGCTTTAGGCTATCTATGCTTGGACTACAAAGGTATAGAAGTGGTTCCCAACACCATTCAAAATAGTCACAGAGACCATTAAATTACAAGTCACATTCTGGACTGTTGTATCATCTATAGCACTATGTCAGCACTGCAGAGCAGACTTCTGTCCTTTTACCTCGACCTACTGACCTCCACACCAATGCTGCCTCATGCCAACATCACATCCCCCCCCCTTTAGGGTCCTCAGCATCCTCCTCTAGGCTGCTATCAAGGGTCTCAGAGCTTGTGTGTCCCTTTAATGTAATGGAGTTCTTTCCCAAAATTGCTGAATCTACACATAGATCAAACACAGCATCAACATCTAGACTATGCTTCAGCTAAAATAATTTCCTTTTCTGATAAGAGACTTATGCTGTATTATCTACATTCTTATTAAAATAGAGGTGAATAGAGGACAAGGGAAAACGTGAGGGCAGGAGAGAACACAATACCTTTCACTAAACTTTTATTAGAAGGCTCAAAACAATATGCCATGTTTCCTTTTCCAGTAAAGATGTTCAACTTTCCCTTTAACAAGTGAATATCAACTATATTCATCAAAAAGAGATGTAATATGTCTTCACCACCTTGTTTATTCTACCAAGTAACTTATCTGTGGCATAATAATTACTGTAGCATCTTAGCACAGAATGAGCAATGGCAACTTTACCCTAGTGTGATGAACAGCACAGCACATTGATCAGTGACAGGTACTTCAGCCCAAGTCCTTTTCAAATGTTTACTCATATCTTCCTGGTCACCAGCTTCAATTATTTATTCTGCTGTTGTAACTACAGAAGTGACATACTGCAGATCTTTAATATTTATCTATACTCCTATCCTGGTCTCATAGCAGTCATGACTCTGAGTTTAGGATTCTTCTCTGAGGTAAAACTCTAAAAAGGCAGAGATGTGCATGAAGATAGCACACACAGGAGCTGCCAGCAGAAAAAAAGCAGTTCAGGTACAAAGAGCCAGGGTATTTACCAGTTTACTGACAATATATTCTTCCTATGGGAAAATCAGGTTTCGGTCATTGTAACACTTTCAAACCTTTCTAAAAGTAATGAAGGCAAAGACTCAATCGACCCTGCTTCAGGTTTAATCATGTTTTGGTTTTGTTTAATAGTAGTTTCTAGGCCTACCTATTTTGAAATTATGGCACTTTTAAGTATTTGGAAAACAGTGAAATATCGTCACTTTCTCAGATTATCATGTCTCACAGGCATTTTTTTTCTATTATTGTTTTCCATTCCCCAACAGCCTACTCAGATTTACAATACAATTTCCTTGATAAACTTCACTTGAGAAACATCAGGAAGATTAAATGTACCCAGACTACTCAACAGAATAAGATTAAGCCACCTTCACAAGGTCGGCAGGACTAATTTTGAAGGAAGATATCAGTTCATAATTTCAAAAGCAGCCATCTTATTGAAAAACTTTATGCCAAAATGCTTGATTAGTGAGTTTGATATATGATTTCAGTGGATTTCACCTGATCAACTGGACCTGTGGCTTATAGCAGTACTGCATAAGAGTAATTGTACATAAATGACATATTTTTCTGATGTACTTTTGTAGTGTTCCAATTTGTACAACTGCCAGACAATAGAAAAATAAAGCTGGGGATATGGAGAAGAGAAACTGAAGAGGGTATTTAAATCTCTTTGATTGTATTATCATTCTGACATTTTAAGGCAATGCATTACTGTGAAATCTGAATTTCATAAAAGTTACAGAAGCTTTGCAATTTAATTTAATCTTTATGGTTGGTGAAGGCAAGGCCTGTTACCAAACACAATTATTTCTCAAACAGTGATTTGTATTTTTTGACTTCCCTACATAAGGAGAGATGAAATTGTGCTTATGGACCTGTCTTGAGAATAAAATATACTTGAGGCTATTTAACATTGAGACTTATTTAAAATGGCTCTCTATGTTGTCTCTAGGGCACCTTTATATCCTTTTTGCATCTGAAATTTATAATACATACAGATCTACATGAAAAGTTGTATTAATATGATAGGACAATCTTTGAGATAGCCAGTTTCACTAAAGAGCATTAATGATTTTCTGCAGAAACAGACAGCAGTGATCAAGCATAATTTAAAAAATTATCAATTAAATCATCATGAGTTAACCTTAGCCATCCAGAATTTTGAAGCAAGAACTCTATTAGGGAAGTGCATTGATTTAATTGCACTTTTTATACTTTTAGTCAAAATGTCAAAGGTACGCTCTGAATTGCTTATTATCTGAGGGCTTGATTACTTGCTTGTTAATAATTGTATCACTCATCTGGAAATAAACTCTTCTGACATTTAGCTTTACTCTGTTTGCTTTTTAGAGTGAGGCATGATTTAGCTAAGGCAAAGAAAAGAACACAAAATAGGAAGCATATGGAATTAATTATTTACTGTGTAAAACTACATTTACATTCAACTGCGTCAGACCAGATTGGCTGGGGGTTTTAAACTCTTAGTGGCTATGGATGTAGATGATGTCCTTTTCGGATTCATCTGCCCTCTCTGCCTGCCCTCTGCACTTGCTCCCGCAGCTGCCCATCTGCCAAGAGTGCCCCTAACATTTCACTCCGAAGTTCCAGTTCAGCAATGACTGTTTGCATAGTTAGGCTAACAGTTTTAGCCACTGCATTGTCTGGACTAATAAAAAGATGCAGTGCTAATAATATATTACTTAAGCTAATACCTGTTGCTGCAGATGAAATGGATTGAGAAGCCCCCACATGAGCTATTGCTGCTGAGCACAGCAACATCTTACGCAGAGAGGTTTTGGAAAGGATACACACCTGCAGCTAAGCTTTTAAATAGTCTTCAGGGTTCAGTGTGGGTAGGTCATAATCTGGTTAAATCATATCTTTCAGTGGTGATGTTCCCATCCAGACATAAAATGCTTTTAAACCTTGACAACATTGTGCAATAGCTAGGTGGGAGCAGCCTCCCAATACAAAGAGCAGAATACAAATCCTAACATGCTCTGAGTTCTTCTGTACTGGATGCCTAACCATGCTGAATCCAAGTTAGTTTCATTTGCTCTGACCTGTCCAGGCTTGTTCAGCAAACAGAGAAACTGGCCTGCAGGTCTGCTGACACACATATAAAATTTCAGTGCTGGATTTGGTTGCAACAAGTGCTTTGTTTGGGATAGCATCTTCATCATGATAATAAGCCTGGAGAAGATAAGACTCCGGGAGACCTTATAGCAGCCTTCCAGTTTCTAAAGGGGGCCTACCAAAGAGCTGGAGAGGGACTTTTCACAAGTGCTTGTAGTGGTAGGACAAGGGTGAATGGCTTTAGAAGTCCCTTTCAACCCAGAGCATTCTATGATTCTATAATTATACAATTCCATTTTGTACTACAGAGTGGACTGTCAGTAGTTATCACTGGACCTGAATAGACAATTTTCCAAAATAATTCCCTATCATCTTACAAACAGACTGTATTCTATTAGTTTCACTGTTTACTGTGAAATTACTAATATTAGCAAATAGTTTCTATTTCCTGGGTAGTTAGGGAGAAAAACAGTGACTGTAACACTATTTTTACTGACACTGTAACTTGTTACTGCATGTATATACATGACAGAAGAGAAACATTGCACTCCTGTTCTTAAAAATATTACTTCCAATATTTTATGTAGCAAACCATCAAAATTAATAAGTAATAATCAAGTAATTAATTGAGTGTCTTCCAACTCTTTAAGTCATGCCTCACTTTCTGCAAGATCCCCCACAAGGTCTCACAAGTATCTTCAGGTTTCACTACAATGCATGACATCCAAGTCTGAGGTGAACATCTCACACCTGATTGCCAGTGCTGAGCTCCTCACTACAGTGCCTCCTGGTCTGAGAGGTGCAGAACTAATGAGCTATTTTCCAGTAATATTCACCACATCATAGTAAATTATTACAATTTAAATATTTCCTATTGTTATACTAAACATTATGGATGTGTAGAGTGTCATACAGATAAAGGATGTGCTGATTCTCCTGCTCCAAAGTGCTGATCCCACATTCATCACTCGCAGTGAGAGGCTGGTGCTGCACTACTGCAGCCTGTTTGTACACTGTCAGTAGTTTAAATGCAGTCACAACTCAGAGAAGATAAAGAAATGGGTAAAGTCATGTTTCCAGATGCTGTTTTGCAAATTACAAAGCAGAATCTCTTGTTCAAAAGTTTAAAAAAAAAAAAAGACCAAAAAAACCAAAATGAAACCCAAACCAACAAACAAAACAAAACAAACAAACCCAACAAAACTAAAACCAAAACAAAACAAAAAAAAACCCCAAACAACAAAGCAATTAAGATGAAAAGGAAAAACTGGAACTAGGTCCCAGAATTAATTACTGTGTCTGTCTGAGCTCAAATGTCAAACTTGATACGTGGATGTGGTCTCAAAGGTGCTGTATATAACCTAGAAATTTCTGCACTGCTTCCTCCTGCTGCCACTTACCTTCTACCAAGATTATGTGTGTCAGAGAATTAGGCCCAAGGTTTTACTTAGGGAAATACAGGAGGACATATATTACACCAGACTGATGAAAGACATCATTGAATATATTGTTCTGCTTTTTTCATCTGTACTCAATGCTATCTTGAAAGAACTTGGATTAAACTTATCCAACATGGGTAAAATTTGTAGCCAGTACTGTGAAGTTTGAGGATTTTAAAATACATTTTATTTCCTGAAAATCTGCGTACGTTTTGTATTTATAAAATAAACTTTTCCTGATAATGGAGACCATCCTCCATGGCAGAAGTAATTAAAAAATACACTGTGATCATGATCCATAAGAAAACAAAACGCAATCATTAAAACCGATAAAAAAGTGAAGAAAGAAATGTAGTGGATACAGTAATCTCTGTATTTAGATTATGTGATGTTACCTACAGCATGGTCTTATTTCCTTTTTCCACTAAGCATTAAACTTTGAACCTTCTACAGTTTAAAGGTCTTGTTTTTTAAAGGCCACTGAAACCCTTGCTGTATGCTGCAGGTGTGCACACATATTTACACATGACGCCATGATATCGGATGTGAAGAATTAAGTAACTGGCACTTGTGTGTGTTTCACTGACTTGGTTTTGCTAGTGAAATGCCAGTTATAGCTGGTACTACTGCCATTTTCACACTCACCTTTCCTGATCCTTTTGTCCTGTCTTACCTGGTGTTTTTGCTCATGAAGTCATGACAATCTTCTACTTGCAGTGTTACAGACCTAAGCCAAAAACAGCGATTCCTGCAGGTTCAAAACCTGGAGGAAAAGGTTAATATAGCAAACAATAGTTTATTTTGTTAAAATCTCATTTTTAAAGGTTAGTATTGGTAATTTGAAGAATGTGTGTTTCAGGAGGAAAATAATGGTTTTCTTCTTTCCTTCCTAACCTTTTCCAAATATAACAGCTAATAAAGAGGATGAAAGGTATAGGACCCATCAGGTAAATTTTTCATAGGCAGGGAAGATACCATAGCACTTGGTTCACTCACAAGGAGCAGATACCAAAAGATTAATTGAGCAGGAAATAGAGACAGGATAAAGCAAACACCTTACAGAAGAATGAAATCTCTGCTACCCAAATGAGTACTGGTCATATCTACCTGGGACTGTGTTCTCCTTTGATTTGTAACCCCTGTGTTCTTGATCACCTCACTCCAAAGTGAAGAGGACTTCACACAGTAGGACTAGAGGGAGCATCAACTTTGAAAAAAAAGTAACTAAAAATCTTCTCCCATTCCCTCATCCTCTTTTGCTTCTTTGTTCCTTCCTTAGAAGACATTGTTGTGCTGTATTTGAATGAGGTTCTGATAACTGGCCTCGCGCTCAGAGTTTAACTAAAAATGTATGCTAAGAGTCATTTAATACTAATTGCAGATTATTTAAGGAACAGAGGCATGATCCACTGCAGAAGTATCACGTAATTAATGTAAGTGCAGTGATCGATATCAGCACTCTGTATCTGAATTTGGCTGTAACAAGCAATTCAACTAAGAGAGTACATGTTCTCTAACCCTTGGTGTCATCGCTCATTGCCTTTCTCTGTGGAATGCTCTCAGCCAATGTATAGTGAGCATTAAAATATGAAACAGTCTAAGGCTTGAAAACATTTCCCAGAACAACTCAAGCTGACGTGGCAGGGAAGGCACACCAAAGATCTGTATTATTCTCCCTTTTCCTCCTTTCTTTTGGAAATATCACAATGACAATAAGATAAAAGCAGCAGTGGGGTCCTAAAATTTCTGCAATGCTGAAGCTTTTGGGGAGTTTAACCATTGTGCCACCACTGCTCAGAAATGTGTTGTTTTAACTTTGGAGCCTGGCAAAACAGAATGAAATGAAATGGCCATGAATTGAATGTTGGCAATTCAATCGTTTGCCCAGCAGTCACAGATGTTTTCAAGGCAGATCATGCTGTGCTGTTCACCAACATAGTCAAAACTTGAAATATTTCCCAAACAGTTGCCTTTAATTGCGTTTAAATGGATAGATTATGCACTGAATGCATATGTACCATCAGATATGAAACAAGTAAGCACACTAATAGAAAGAACCTTCAGAAACTTGAGGGTTACTGTTCTGTGTGAAGGGATGCATGGAATACAGGATGCCTTCAATACTCAGAGATCTGTTATCACATTTGTGCCAATATTTTGTTCTCTCTTAGTAGTGTCATAAATGATGTGTCCATGCCAACCCTGATTTTCGGCAACCCAAAGAACCATCTGCTGCATTGATTGCAGACGCCTTGTCCTGATGTGTGCCAACAGGACAAGTGGCAGCATAATAGTGCTCAGAGTACCATGATGGAATGTGATCCTGGCTGACTGACAACAAAATGGGGCTGTTTGCTTTCTTGTTTGGATACTGGGCATGTTTTCTTCTTCACAAAATCTTTGTGAACAAAGAAACAGCTTTGCAGCCACCAAACACTTAAGGCTGTCAAAGGTGCATTGTCTGTCTCAGCAAAGATGATAAGGCACACCTGTATGTATTTAAATTCCCAGTCTTGTCAGTAACATATTGAAACTCTATCAATGAGATCATAGTTCACTGGTGAACTTGCCTTGTATTTAAATTCAGCATTTTTGCAGGCATTCAATTTGCATGAAATAGCTGTTCAACTGTGGTGAAAAATTATGGAAACATTGTGCATAACTTTGTCATATCCTTACATTATTCTTCGAAGAATATCACTAACATTGAAGGAATTGATCCTGTTGCACATGAACCTGATAGGAAAAAATAGTTTTGTAAGGTATAATGTAATTCCCTGCTTGCAGTTCACAGCCACAAGTGAGAAGTAATGACTTTTATCTAAAAAAAAAAATGCATTGTGCTAGCTGAATCCCTGAGAAGGTAAATTTCTGCATATTGTGAAACTTTGTAACAGAATTGTTTTCCTCAGGAAAGCAACTGGAAAGTTAGATATTAATTATCTGTAAATTATCTTTCAAAAATATAAATTAATGTAATGACAGGGCCTAAATCTCAGCAGGAAGAGCAGTAAGGGTTTTAAATTCTTTTCAGGATGCTGCATCTACATAAATACCGTGCTGTTCAGATACGGGCATGGAGGAAAGATATTCCCGAAGAGCAGAAGCCACCCACCTGTGCAGGCAAAACCTTCCCATCTCTTGTTATATAACTAAATATTGAGTTGCTGTGGTAGTAAGACACTTTGTATATCAAAGAAACACAGAAATGTTTTGAAATTTTTGATGGTCAAAGATCTATAATTTATTAATCTCCAGGAACAGGATGAGTAAGAGCAGCAGTTGCAGGAAAATGTCTTAATACTTCAAGCATGAATATGTGTCTAAGGACTGTTACACTAACTCGTGCTTTGCTGGGGTATGCTCCATGAGGCTTTCTATTTTTGCATTAATGCTTTCTGTTGAAGTTACTACTAGCATTCAAGCACTAGTGCCAGTTTGCAGGGAGGTTTTTCCCATCACCACTCTAAGCAGAATAATAGCATGAGCAAGGAATAAAGGCTGAGTGTAGCTGGATGGAAAGATGGGAAAAACATCCTCTGAGCACTGCTGCATAAGCAAGGGATTGTATGATAAAGCCCACTCACCAATTTCACAACCTTTGTATAAATGAAATACACGTGAGCCTATCATATGCCACGGTGATTATCGCTCCTCTCCTCTCACTCACTTACATTCTTCCTTGTCCAAACTGAGGAAAAGTTAATTTGAACAATGAATGATCTGATCAGCCTTTATGGTGGGCTGCATAGGGGAGGCTGGGACATATCTCTGCAGACATTCCAGTTTTGAACATGTACCCTTCATTAAAAGAGGCTCAGTGCTCACAGCACTGTAGAGCCTGTGGCCTGGCCCAAGTTGCTGAGGCTGTATTGGGTTTCTAAAGATGAATCTACTGGTAGCAGTTCTGAGGGTGACACATTTGTGTTAACTCAGAGCACAGCCCAGCAAATTAGTCCCATCAATACCAGGTCACAGTTCTCTGCATCACACATTAGTAAGTAGTATAGCTCCATCTGTGTAACTATCGATCTTCTGATACTTTGCATTCTCTTTACCCAATTCTTGTAGCCATCTCTAGTTATCTTGACACCATGATAAGCCCCTAAGTTTGTAGACCTAATACTGGACAATTCAATATTGCACTTCAAAGAATTAAAACCATGGTTTGTTTCTCCCTTTGGTCCAAAGTTGTATCTCAGGGTCATTTTTCAGTTAAGTAGTTGCATGATATTATTCCTGGGTCTCTGTACCAGTGCACAAGGATGGATGTGCAACAACTTGTGAAAAACCACCATTTTAGTCTGATTTTAGCAACAGTTAATTTGATTTAGTGGTGACAGAATAAGCTTTTTTGGTGTCTGGCTTGTGCACACAATAGTAGGTAGCTTTGCAAGCATGCCAGAAAAAAAACTCTATTAATGCAAACTATACTAATCAGAAGGCTAACTGTGTAATGCCTGCAAAGAAATGAAACACCTGGACATGATGGGTGTGTGTGTTATCTGCATCTTACCTTGAGGTACTGTAGTTTGCAGAATCCCTTCTGGTTCATTTATCTCCTTCTATATGTTCTCTGAGACATTAATGGCAGCTTGCTTTGGATTTGTACAATGAGTAAAGACAGCCACCTGCTTCTGTCTCTGTTGTTCTGGATAGGGAGTGGGATATGGAGAGCCAAGGTATTGCCCATTTCAGCTCTACCTGCTATGATGAAAATACAGCGAGATGCTTAGACCCAATGTCTGGGAAACCACAAACAGGCAGCAATTATTCTTGCTGTCTTGACCAGACAGTAGTAGAAGCTATAATCTTTATTGGAACTCTTTTGTTTACCTGAAAAAAAATATATTATTTTTTCCATAGCACCATTTCAATCATTCAAAAGAGCTGGCAATTAAAAATAAACTGAATTCATGGATAAGTTTCATTTGCTTTGAGCTTTCTCAATTTTTGGGGTTTATGTTTTCCAGCCTATTTTTATAAGTCTAAGAGCAGCAATGCAGCATTTCGAATCCCAGACAACATGAGACTTATAATCAAATAGTAAGAAAAAAATATTTTGTAGCAGACGTGGTTAATGACAAGGACCTTTCCTTCATTTTATTAGTTAGTTGCAAAATAAATTTTGTGTCAGAACTGACTGAAGTAATACAGTAGCATGAATTTGAACAATAAACTGAAAAGTACTTTTTTTTCCCTATATTTTTAAGTGGCAGTATTTGTATGACTTTTGGTTGTGAGTTGAATTTGTGACTTTTTTGCTCATCCTTCTATATAAAATGAGTTTTACAGCTTTCTACTTCAGCAGATACCTGAAGCAGCTCATATGGTAGGTAGCTGAAGAGCAAAATGAAGAAATACTCTTCTGTTGGAGATACAAGGTAGCCTACCACCATACCGCATCATCTTTTCCCCCGCAACTCATACTCACTTTTCTCCAGGGCAATTGAAACCTAAACCACTTTCAGATTCACAGCGGAAAGAAGATGACTTCAACAGTTAGGGAAATTTGGAAGCTAACCATCTGTAGTAATAATGAAAGTTGCCCTCAGATGCAACTTCCCTTTCACCTTGGAATGACATTTAATGCTATACAAAGGCCTGAGACCTTCAGAATATTATTTCTCATATATTAACTCTGAAAAAGACTGTATTTTATTGCAAAAGCCCTTTATTTAAATTCTACAAGGATGCATTTTTTTAACAGCTGAGGTTGTAAACCTGATAGAGGCTTTGCAAAAAATCAGTGATAGACCATCAGGATGTCTTAGTGAATTTCATATTCTAATTAAATATAAAATGTGACTATTTAAATAAAAAAAACAACCCACAGCTCTTTGTAATAAAACCTCTTAATAACACCTTTTAAAACCAACAATATCAAAGATTTGAGATTATAGACAAACACTTTTTCTACTCTCATGCTTTAGAAACTTCATTGCTGACTGAAAATCAGACACTAAAAAAGGTACACAAAGCACTTAAAGCATTTCCACTAATAGAGATGTGTTTTCGGGGAATCGAGTAATTAACTGAGTCCTATGTTTTTCTTCACCTTCAAATCTCAATTAAGTATTTTTTTGTTGTTGTTGTTGTTTTTTGGTTTTGGTGGGGTTTTTTTGTGATTGCAATCACAATGGTGGGAATCTCTTGGACCAGTTCTATAACAAACAAATGAGTAACAAATGAGTACAGGACTCATACAGGACTCATGTTCTTTAAGCTCTGGCCTCAGGGCATACATGACTGTTTATGTCCTTGACAAACACAAAAGAGCAAAGGACTAAAGCAAAACATGGTTGAATCCCAAAAGGTTTTTCTTCTTTTTTCCACAGTCTTGTTACTGCACTTCTCTCTCTCTCTCTCCTCTTTCCAAGCTTATTATCAGAGGTGAGAGCCCATTTCAACCATCAGTCACATACTGCAGCAGAAATCCATATGGATTTATTGTATTGCTGGGCTTCCCAGCTCTCAGAAGTATATACTTTCATTTAAAAAAGAACAACAATAAATCTTATACTACATAATCTAACAGAAGATTGGGAAAGATACTGTACACAAAAGACAGTGATAAATAGCAACATAGAAAGTTGGAGAAAACCATCTAATTGAATATTTTAACTGTTGTGTTTAGGTTTGGTCTTAACAATTTTCATTTGTATTTCAGAAGTAAAATCAAACAACACATTAGAAATAATCTTAGAAATTATAGCCAAATTGTGGAAAACAATCAGCAGAAAGAAAGCACAGTGCTAGAGAAATTAGGCATATGACTAGCAAAAATGAACTAACACTGACCTCAGAAAAATGCAAGCCAGTAAAATGAGAAAATACTCCAAAATATCCTGGAGTTAGTACTGGATATAAAATTGTTTGTGAAGATCTCATTTGATATCGCCAAAACACAAATTAAAAAGTTGTGGGGCATTTCACTTGGATACTCAGACTGACTCATCGGTATATACAGTGGTTTCTCTCCATCTGGCACCAGCCAGATTATACTTTGAATACCAAATTCCTCTAAACAAATTCCACAGAAAACTGGAATGAATTCAGAAACCATCAGTTATTGAGTGAAGTCAACCTATGGGAAGAGCTGGTAGTCCTAAACTGGTGAAGCTTAATGTGATAAACAGAGATTTCTGGTGGGAACATCAGTCTATGGTGCTATCCAGGGAAGCAGGCTTCCCAGTGAGGTGGTGAAACCACCATCCCTGCGAAGGGTTCAAAAGATGTGTAAGATGTAGCACTTGGGGACATGGTTTAATAGTGAACATGGTTAACATTGGACTCGATGATTTTAGAGGCCTTTCCCAACCTTAACAATTCCATGACCTATGGTACTCAATGCAAAGTGTAACAAGAGAACGGTTACTGCTAAGTGCAACCTAAGATAAAACAAAATGTGATTTGAGGATAAGGAAATATTTAGTATTAAGGTCAGACCTGCCAGGCTATGGAATATCCTTCCAACAACCAGGTCAGTAGGCTCCAAGGTGGGAATCATTTGACATGTGACGTGACCATAGGTGAAAGCATTTCCTGCATGGCAGCGTGTTCTCAAGGATCAGGCTCTGGGTGTCACCGAGATGGAGAGGGAAATTTCAGTGTGGGTATAGCTGGAGCCAGAGTCACAAGGCCCAATCAGTCCCACAGGATGAGGGAACAACCTAAAGAAAACTATTTTCAGAGACCACATGGAAATGCGTACCTGTACCTTGCAAACAGGGCACTTACACTCCCATCACTGTTTATGAGAACTTCTCAGAAAGTTCTGCTGTTGCATTGGGGAAGATGTAAGTAGTTCCTATTGCTGCTTTCCCAAAAAGGGCAAGAATTGAAATTGTTAATGTTGATATAATTATTAAGAATTATGACATTGAGATATTTAGGTTTGAAACATCGTAACTTGCTAAAACAGCAATGACAATTAATGCAAAAGTATTTCCTGTAACCTCTCTTGGCACTAGAGTTTTTAAACTAGCCTCCAAGTAGATTACTTTCTTAAGCCTAAGAGACTCAGAGTCATTTTCTTACATCTCCTTCTCTCATTGCCTTTTATTTGATGAACACTATATAACATGCTGTGCCCTTGAGTCTTAACACACTTGTAAAGAAAAGCAAAACCAAATGCAGTTTTTCTTTTAGGATCTGTCTTTCCCAGCATTTCTAACTGACTATAGCTGTTTTGTTCCAGTATCCTATGACTATATTTCTTCCATATATTTCTTCCTTGTTTCTTCTGGTTTTGAATGATAATTAATATGCTGTATTTTGATTTTTTTTTTTTTCTGCAAGCCTCAAACGGCAATCTTCTAGTGGCTTATCTGCTTCCCTTTTCCCTTTTGAGTGTACTTTCACCTTTGGATGATTTCCTCTCCCTCTATAACTTCAACTTCTCAAGAACTGATCACCTTGCCTTAATTCTGTTCCCATCTTTACTTGCACACTTCCAACACCTAACCTACATCCATTCATTTAATCCTGTCTCTAGCCGCTTCAACACTTCCTGAAGGTCCCTTACTTAAAGTTGAGTTATCTAAACCTAAATTCCTGTTGTTGTCTCTGAAACCACTGACTACAGCAGTGATCCGAAGGGTTCTCTATATCACTGTCAGCATGCTGGGTGTTAAAAAACCCAGTTCCTTATTTTTGCACAAACCTAACACTATGCAAACTGAAGGTAGCTACAGCACCAAGTTCCCCATCTTGAGCAGCCTTTAGAGAACCTCTGCTGACAAGTTAAACTCTATTTTTATAACACTAGTTTGTTCTCTATATGTGATTCGTGATTCTTCACCCCTTTTGCTTTGCAACCCCCAAAGGACCAAAAAACTACCATTATTTGTCATAGGAGGAGACAATAACAATTGTTAAAAACTAGTTTTTAATCAATCTGCTGTGAATCTACAAATGTTGCATCCATTTATCACGTAATAAAGTTTAAAAGCTACTTTATATTGCATTGATCAAATTATTTAAAGTAAAAAACAACCCCACAATTGTAACACTTTCTATTTTAGAAGAATAGTAGTTTAATTATGATTTTGTAGTTATATATTCTAATGAGAACTTTGCAAACCCTTTCAGTACACAGAGGCATCTTTTCATTCACTGTTTTCAACACACAGTTATCAAAATGTTCTCAAAATGTAATTAGTCTCTATGTTTTCTTATGATTAAAGCTATTGCAGAGGATGTTTCACACAAATCTGTTCTCCAAAAATGAACATGCTTAGTGCTGTGTATCCTATATCTGGATATTCATTTGGGGCACAGAGCCAAATCTGGCAGTTGTCTGGAATTTTATTTTCATTGAGCAATCAGTTGAACGTTCATTCAGCATTTTTCTGTATTTTGACAGTAAACGAGCACGATCAACAGCTGCTTCTCTGACAGGAATTGTTCCTCCACTCATACTCTAAACTCAGTTCTAAACCCTGGACATAGTAAAACGTGACCCATCCCTGTGATATAATGTTCTCTCTGAATCTGGCAATCTTTATCAGCCTATTCTATGTCCAATGTTTTCTTCACTTGTAATTTTTCTGAAATTCAACCTTTCTTTTTGTCTACTCTTACTCATTTCTCAGAAAAACTATTTACTTATACCACACTCTTCTTGAATGGCCTCCTGATAGACCAACCACTTGTTCACACTCTTACCAGGCTTCCTTCTCAGAATATTCATTGCATTTTCTTCTCCCAGGAATCAAGACTGAGCCTCACCCAATTTTCCAAGACTTATATGGCTCTACTCTGCTTCACTGGCCCTTTGACACATTATTCTTCTCCCACAGTGTGCTTTCCATACAACACATGGGAGCAGTGCAGAAAGATCTCCAGGTTACCACTGGTCAGGGCTGCTCTGAAACTGGAAGCAGTGCTGTTGCTTTCATGTGGCTTTGCACCTGGGTTCCCAGTCCTGCCTCACAGTTTAGCCGCTGGTGCCTACACAGGTTTTGTTTCCTAGTCTGTAAAAGTTTGGTGCTAGCTACAGGACCAGTATTAGTGCTGTATTGTCATGCAGACATATCCATAAATCAATAACTTATTTTTTTAACCAAATCCTGGACTAGTAAAAATGCTCAGCTCAGCAATATGAGCTAAGGACTAAATTTCATTTCACACGGAAGAGAGCTTCTAGCAAAACTTGAATTGCAGAAGTGTGTTTCTAGGGTATCCTACATAATAATTAAGCAATCAATTACATCCAGGCCTCCCTATGTTAGTTACTAGTGAGGATAATCCATAACTTCATGATAGGTATTTCTAGTAAGTAATGCTTATCAGTGCATCCAGTTATTAACAGGGTACCCATACTATGGCAGTATTTTTATGTACAGCACCAAAACTTAAATAAATTCTCTGGAAACAAGGGCAGCTTTGCACTGAGACCAAGGAAGCTGCTGTTTCCTAAAGTCCCTTTATCCAGATGGGCTGCCAGACCATCTCTCTTTCCAAGAGCAAAGAGGGAGGCAGCAGAAAGCCATGTGGGGTGTGCAGTGGGTGTCAGTGGACCTCATCCCCAGTACTCACTGCTACATGCAAAAATAGGGCATGGTTGGCAGCTGAGCTGATTGATGACACATCTTCGCAAGTGGATTTTGGTGAGGGAGGAAATTCGATTTCTCTAATGGCAGCTCTGCCATTTATGGGAACAAGCTGCCAGTTTTCTGCTCATATCAGGGGACAAGACTGTTGCCAAGAAATGCTTCCTTCATTTAACAGGAAAGAAGCCTGCAAGACACATCCTCCTAATAGCAGAAGTCCAGTCAAGGTTAAGGAGAGCTAGAATAACAAAAAATTACAAGCCAGATGAGTATTTATCTGTGCAAATATATAAAGCCCATCCAAACTGTCAGGCTGGCTTCTGGACTATTCAGCAACCAGAACACCTTCAACAAAACCTGGCTTTTAAGATCCACAGGCACTATCTGGTGCTGAACACCTTTTAGTACAAAGCTGCTGTATTTCTGAGACAGGTGTGAGATTTGCTGTGTTTAGGCCCAGTGGGTCCTTTTGTCAGCCACACATAAATTGCCCCAGTACCCTTTTTGTTGGATCTGACTATGCAGGACCATGAAGTAGTTTCTCAAGCCTATCCCAAAATAACCAAGGATAAAAAAGTGAAATGGCAGCTACTGATGTTTTCAAAAATGCCTTTTTAAAAAGCCTTGAGACACTCACATGGCCCTGATAAATCAGATGCAAGTTTCATTTAAATCATTAATCTCCCATGAACTGAGACCTCTGTCACAAAAATTAAATTTTCAAATAGCCATGAGTATTAGCCTGAAGTAAGTTTCTGCCAGCAGTGATCAGTAAAATCTCAAATAGATTTTACAGAAACAAACAGATGCTGAGAACTCACAAGGATGCCTCACAAAGCTGGTTTTCCTACTCTATGGCCATTAGCTTCTCATCCCTCTGTTGTTTATCCCAACCCAGCATCAATCAGGCTTACTGCTTTCACACTCAATTTTCCGTCTGCATGTCTGGATGCTAAATCAATTGGTGACAAGATTATTCAAAGAATCCTACTCAAAGACTAACAGATAAAATTTAACATTGCTGTACACCTGACTGGCCTGAAAGATCCCCTAAACTAAAAGCAAACTCTCTGCTTTCTAATTCCTCTCTACAAAACAGGTACAGGGTTAGGTTTGGCTTTGAGATGGGAAGCCCATGCTAGGAGTCTGAAAAGCTATCCTTATGCAAGTGCCTTCACCCCCAAGATTTACTCTTTTTTTCCAGATGAGGGCAAGAAGACAGAAGAGGAAGAAATGATTTTTTTTCAGACACACAATCATTTTGCTTGCAGTAGTCCTGCGAACCAACTAATTTTCAAGCAACATGTCACACTTGTCAATGAGACTGCGGTACCCAGCACCCCTCCTCCTCGGTGTTAAAGACTATCAGTTTTATTAGTGTCGCTTTAGAGCCAATTTACTTCAATTTTGGTATCGCGTACTACTAAAAGGTCTTACTCCAGGAACGAGAACTTCTTCCCCGTAAAGGCTCCTCGCCTCCAGCCCTGCACGGCGGCAGGTGCCGCACAGCCCAGCCGGGACAGGGGGTGCGGGGAGGGAAGGGAGGCCTGCCGTGCTGTGCCGCGGCGGGCCCGGCCCCGTCCCGGTCCCTCCGCCCCGGGGCTCTCCGGCCTCTCGGGGCCGCCCGGCCCTGCCCTGCCCTGCCCTGCCCTGCCCTGCCCTGCCCGGCCCGGCCCTGCCCTGCCCTGCCCTGCCCGGCCCGGCCGGCGGAGCGGCGGGAGGAGCCGGCCCGGCTGCAGGGGGAGCCCGAGCGCGGGCAGCGGGGGCCGCGCCGCTGCCAGAGCGGCCCCGCCGGAGCCGCACGGGCGGCTGCTCGGAGCCGGAGGGGGGCGGAAAGCGCGGCGCGGGAGCCGAGGGTGAGGATGCGGCCGCTGCCGCCGGGCTCCGACTAGCCGCGACCGCGGCCCCCGGAGCGGGGCGCAGGAAGGGGCTCCCAGCGCCCCCCGCCCCTCTGTGCTGTGCCCTGCCCGGCCCGGCCCGGCCCGGCCCGCCCAGCGCAGAGCGGGCGCCGCCGGCGCGGCCCGGCCCGGAGCAGCAGGCGGCGGCGGTGGATGCCTGCGCTGCGCCATCGCGGTGCTCCGCGGCCTGGACTCCGCAGGGAGCGCGGGCCATCGGCGGCCGCTCCTTTGTGTCCCAGGTCGGTGCGGGGCAGCGGCGGGGGGGCGCGGGGGCGGCGGGACCGGCGGAGCGGGATCGGGATCGGGATCGGGATCGGGATCCGCCCCCGCCCGCAGCACCGGGCATGGCGGGCGGGGACGTGTTTGTGCCGGGCTGACCCCCTGCCCGGTCCGGCAGGAGGACTCCGGCAGCCCCGCCGCAGCCCGGCCCGGCCGCGGGGCAGAGGGCGCTCCCCACGGGCCCCGGGAGCGGCTCCTGCCCGCGGAAATTCTGCCCGGGCAGCCTCTCGCCGCCGCTGTTGATTGTTTATCGCTCCGGGGCGACGCCGAAAATAGGTCAGGAATAATGTCCAGCCCCGTCCGCGCCGCGAAGTGCCCGAGCGCCGGGCGCGGTAGTGGGACAGCCGCGGGCGGTGCTGCCTTCCCTTCCCGAGAAACACCCGACTCTCACAGGGCTTGGAAACAGCGTTTGACGGGTTTGGGATTTTTTTGTGGGTTTTTTGAGTACCGGTTTCTGCGTGCGGTGTGGAAAGTTGCCGGCCGAGCGTTGGGATTAGCTGTTGGGAATAACTATTTCCTGGAGGCTCCTGCCCCGGCCGGCCGCGGCCGTGCGGGGCAGGCTGCGGTGCGGGGTGCGGTGCGGGCCGGCCGTGCCGTCTGCAGATACTCGTAACCCCGCTCCTGCCGCCCGTAGCATCTCGCCAGGGCTCGGTTAACGACCACGGCGCTAACAGAAGGATTTGCGTGATCAGTAAGCGCTCTGGTGGAAATAATCTTCCCTCCTTGTATTAAAATAATACAGAATTTCCGGCGGGATATGTTTGCAAGCTTTAGCCGATGATTGCATGTTACAGACATACCGCTGCGAAGAGGAGCTGCACAGCGTAACAGATCTTTAAACATTGTAGTTGCGGGATTTACAGTCACGTTGATGTTGTAACTGAAGGGTTATTTGTGCTGAAGCGTTTAAGCCCGCTTCCCCTTTCTCCTGTTTGCAGTGGATTTTGCTGAGTGCAAGGTAAACAAGCTACTGTTTGAAATCTTACATTTTATCAAGTAAGTGGGCATAAACGTGTGTTTTGTTTTACTCGGGTTTGCTATGTTTTTTAAGTGATTTATTAAAGTAGCTTAATGTTGTCTTATACATAGGCAAAGCCTGAACTAAAATCCACACTCACTGCTTTTTAGCTTGCTGGACTGATAGCAAATAGCAAATGCTACTGAATCTTTATTACTCTGGAAGGGAATGTATCGCATTTTCATCCATTAAATAACTCCTATTAGCATTTTGATTGTGAAGATAAAACTGCTTGGCCCTTGCTAAGGGATAAATGGCACAGCCCAAACCGGGTTCAGTAAAGCTCTGCTTTGTTGAAACGTTAGAGCTTTTTTACAATGAAAGAATTCTGGATTTGTGAAGGAGCAAATTAAGTATTTCAGCATAGTTTTTATTATTCCATTCAACAATTCATTGCCCATTAGAACTGGAAATGCTGTTTTGTAGGAAGTGAACAATAATCCAGGCTCTGGCTATATCTTTTCAAATGCTTTAAATGAATGAAGCACAGAATGGTCATCTTGCTCTGTTTGTTCCATATGACTGTGCCAGTATGTTATGTCGGAGCACAGCTATAAATCTTAGTTTGCCTTTTCCTTGGATGGACCAACTTGTTTTCCTTTTCCCACCTCTCATTTTTCCTCCTATAGGTAGCATAAGTCAATTCTTTAGCTTTCCTTTGGTAATCAATAAAAGTCAGAGAATATGAATTCAAGCTTGTTCTTCGGAGGGTCTCTTATGTGAAATACAATCCTTCAAAGCTGGTAAGAGCTGGCTGATATATGAAAATACTAGTTTTGTTCTTAAATTAACACTTTATTAAGAAAATTGATTTATTGCCTTCAATTTACAGTCAGTACTACTGGCCTTGGTAAGGTTTGGCATGAATAATAATCAGTAATATCAGTAAAATCAGTTGCACACAGCAACCGAAATTTGTCTTCAAAACTGTGGTTTTGAAAATGTGCCAGCACATTTGTTGATTCAATCAAATTCCATTGCAATAGAATTTACTTCTGTTTTGAGTTCAGCAAAGCCTCAAAAATAACACCTTGGGCTCTGTTCAGATTTGAGAAGAGAGCTTGCATCTCTTCTGAAGCCCCAGCTGTGGATGTGACAGTTACCTGACACTCCAGTTTTGTGGTTTTAACATTTCCCTTGGAAGTACTTGGGTTTCAAAGCTTAATTCTGGGGTTGTCTCTGGGATTTTTTGAGTCACATAGAGGAATTAGTGAATACGGTTCCCAAGCAGGGAGAGATGTGAAAGCTGAGATCCCTTGCTTTCTTTAACATGCCCTGTTGACTTTTCTAGTTAGTTCTCTACTGAGAAAGACTCTGACACGTTCTGGTGGACTTGGTTGGTGTGGGTTTGAGATACGATAAATGCTCTCTGACAGAATGTTTCTATCAGTATCTTATTCTTACCAGGTTATAATCTGGTGTTTTGGTGTGAGCTTCTCTTGCTGTAAGTGATTAGATTTGGATATGAATGTCACAGCCATCTGTCTGGCTGGAGAGGTGCATAGAAAAGCAAATTCTGACAGAGGGGTGAGGCAGCTTACAAAGAGTGTCGAGATTTTGAACTACTGCAGGTGAAGATATGGGAGCCCTGTCTGAACTCTGACTCTTGTTAATTTTTTTTCCTTTGAAGAGAACCTAGCTGTCTACACCAGCCTAGGAGGCAGATACCTAAATATTTATTAACATGATGTTAAGAGAACTGGTATCTCTCTCCTGGCCTGCATGCTGTCCTGAACAAATGTGAAAGTTAAATTTGTGCCAAAGATGGACCTCAGTGTGAGAATTACAATCAGTGGTTGTGAATTCTTTTTACTATTGACCTTCTTTCAATGTTTGAAGTTGTTATTGGTAAAGACAGTGCTTCTCATGCTTGCTTCGTAAATGTTTCATTTTATGCTTTGTGTTTTCTGTCTTGAAATCCTTTGTTCTTTTTCAGCCCCCAGTCCCTACAGACTATAGGACAGGCTTGGCAGAATGTACCCTCTCGTTTACCAAGGTGGAGGAGCTGCATTTTTGTTGTGTGAGGTTCCCTTCTTCCTCTGTACAGAAAAATATTGTCTCACTAGTGCTTTAATTGCTTTCATGACAGGATAGATGAGTAGCACCTGCGTGTTGACCAGTAATTGTTCTGGATGGATATTTGTTTTGCCAGCCTGCTGTTGTATGTCAAATACTTCTGACAGGCCATTGTCTCAGAGAGCTTATAGCCAAAATAAGTATTCCTGGGTCGAGTAACAGCACATAAATTTCTCTTTTGCTTAACTATGAGCATCTTAGAGTTTCTTGAATTCCAAATTATTTAATCTTGCATTTGTTTTTCCTCCTAATGAAAAAGCTTGAAATATGTGATTTTTTTATTAACGAAAAGTTTGTTTATATAGCAACGTTATGTAGGATACAGAATCCTATATAGGAACCTTTAAGTTCCTATGTCATAGTGGTATGGTTTAGTGGTTTAGGGGTTATAGTGGTAGGGCTAAGGTTGATGTTTGGACTTGATGAGCTTATAGTTTTTTTCCCACCTTGATGATTCTGTCCTATGACTCCGTAAGTCACAATCCTGCTGCTTTAAATGAGGAATGAGAGACTGGGTTTAGCTGGTTAAGCCCACTCAATAGCCACTTTTTTGGTCCTTGTGAGCTTGCTACAATTAGAGTATGGTTCTGAATAAGCGCTACTTCTATATTTTTCTGCCACAGCTAGGCAACACAATAAAGTGTCCTTACATTCTGTTGATGTTAATACACCATGTGTTTTCTGTGTGGCACGACACATGATTTTATGTTTGTTACACATCTGCTGATTTGGCCTTCTCTAGCATTTTATTTTTTGAACATATTCATTCATTCATGGGATGCATCTCATTTGGTATTGTGTATAGACAACTAAGTCACTGCAAAAGTATGAACATAGTTAAATGTTTATGCATTCATTTCTAGCAAAGGCAGTTGGTATGTTGGTAGTGTAGTGTTGCTGATATTTGTAGAAGTCTGTCTTACAAATTGTCTTCCTTGAAGAACAATACATGGAACCTTTGTGTTAACAAGAGTATCCAACAAAGAGTATACAAGAAAAAAAAAATTGAAAGGAAGGAAACAAGTTTGCCATAGTTTGGGGTCAGGAAGAAGTCAGGTGAGCAAACTGTTTACTTCAGGCAGGACAGCACTATTCTTGGAAAGAACAGACAGGAATAAGGAATAGAATCAGACATTGCAGAGCTCAATTTACAAACAAAACAACTTGAAAACACTAAAGCAAATTGAAATTACATCAATTCTATTTTTTGTTATAAGGTTTCAGTACTCTTTTTTCCTTAATGGATTTTCTATAGATGTTTTGGAATTGGAAACCTTATCATTGCTAAAAATCTTGAGCTTTGTATTGTGCAAGCAGTTTTATTGGAAACAAGATCCAAAGTCTCACCAGTATTTCTTATTAAAAATAAATAAACAGTGTTCACTTTTCTGAATTGCATGTCTTGTATCAGAAAAAAGCAAAAGGCATTCACATTTTGCTATTTTTAATTTTCAAGTCAAAAGGTTAAAATTTGTTACCTATACTATATACCTTTACCTATACTATATAATTATACCTATTTATATGCACATATGTATGAATATGGTTTTCTGAATCTTGCTTATAAAAGAAATCACAAACCTGTGCACACCACACCCCCAAATTCTTAGAATTAAGAAGTGCACAGCATTCATCAGTTAGTTGTGCAGGAAGCCTTATACTTGACTTCTGACGTTTTGAAATAATAAACTTGGTTGCTTTCCAGATACAGGTCTGCTTGCTATAATCACAACCTTGTTCACGTGCTGTGACCTCATGACTTAATCCCTGTTACTATCATAAATCACTCACTACCTGTTGCATAAAGGATGTCAGAGATAAGTTTTTCATGCTTTCTATCTATAAAACAAACTGAATTCTCTTTATGCTTTAGATGATTTTCTAAAGTTAATATGTCAGGTTTCGGTTTAAATTTTTGTATCAGAATAGCTTGCAGTGTATCTTTCGTCCTCTTTCTATTGAAATTTACTAGAGAAATGTAGTAGTATTCATTCTTCTGTAGAAGAAGCTGTACTTTCTTCCCAGGCTGTCAGTTCAGTTATCACTTGCTGATTTTTCTGCATAATGATTGTGTATTTCCATGTAAAAAAAAAAACAAAAACCATCTAAACAGTGTAATTAGTGCTGCTGGCTTTTAGTGGTAGAGGTAGTAGTATTTGCATATCTAGTGCTTTTAAACTCAATGGTAATTGCTTGCCTTGCCTCTTTATATGTGGCCCATCTAGCTTTCTATAAATGCACATGTTTGTTTTTGAAAGATTTTCTGAATTTTTTTTTGTAAATTCTTGAGGTTATACCAGCTCTCAATTAATTCTAGGGTCTATATTTTCATACGCCTCTGACCTTCAATCCTTCACCTCAGTGAAATCATTCAGATCAAAATGTGCCAGAGCATTGAGGATATTTGAAGTACTGAAACAGTGAGGTATAGGTAGTAGAAAACATATGTTTCACTGCTTTACATGTAAAGTAGCTTAGGGGAACAAACCTTGTAATGGGTGAGGTCAATACCAGACCTAAATGTGGAGGTCAAGACTTAGATCTCCCAGTTTGCAGCCATTCTGTCATGCAGGACTTCTTCTAAGGAAAGGCGTTGCTGCTGGGGCAGAAACTCTGAGCTATAGGGTTTTGCCTGCTTTTTGTCTTATTCTGCATATTCTTAAGAGATGACTTCTTCTGTGGAAAGTGCGTTCTCTGTCTGAGATTGGTTTGAATGCCAGCTAGTGCCACAGATGAGTTGGGGTTGGTGACTAGAAGCTCTAACAGATTTGTTGCCTGCCTTTCGATTCAAACATGTAAAAGCTGTTGGTGTTTAGCTAGGCAGATGAATTTTCATGGCCAGTCAGTATGTTGAGCTGTCAGTTTGTCCTTCTCAAGTGGAACAGGAAGGAACAATGACCTGTTTGTAAACCAATGACCTATGCTATTGGCAGGGCAGGGAAAGCCTCCGATGACTTTGGGTCCTGGTTGGTGGCCCTTTTTGCCCTGGATGTCTTAGGGTGTATTTAATATGTGATTTTGCTTATTCTAGTTGTAACAAATTTGAAAGCAGCACGTAAGGGACTTAATAGTTACAAAATGTTAGTACAAGAATTTCTGACTAAACATGACAAGTAAATGGTAGGGGAAAAGGAGTGAACAAAAACTGTACCATATAAAACATTGAGAAAAATTGTTTAAATAGCATCGGTGGTGGTTCAAGCTAATTCAGAAATCAGTTTGCTGATTTGTTTGCATGTAACCCTTCAAATCTACCCATTGAAGTTACTGAAGGTGATCATTAGACTTGTTTTGTTTCCAGTGTGTTATTTTGGAAACAGAACCGTGCCATTGTAGGTTTGTGTCAGTGTCTTTAACAGCTTCTCACATCATCGGCGTTGTTCTGTTAGTAAAATGCCACACAGGGAGCAGGAGGTAAGAGGGGCGTGAAGCCTTCAAGCAGCAAAATAAACAAAAGCAAAAATTTGAATTTGGTACTGCTGCTATATTTGGCTGTTTAATAGGGACTCTCTAAGTAAGGTATTCTGGCAGCATGGTGAGAGGGGAGCAATGCGAGCACTGTGAGGAAGTGTTGCAGCCTGCAGAGCTCAGGTGGAGATGGCTGTGGTAACCAGGGTGGCCCTGTATCTCTCCAGCTCCATGACAGGCAGCGGAAGAGCCCTGCTTCGGAAAAAATTGCTCCTGTCTCCCGACGCCAGTTGCCACTTGGTAACTGCAGGCAGAGCGTGTTTCTGGGCCTCCGGGAAGCTGCTCAGCTTCCCATCCTTCTGTGCCTCTTTCATGAAGGAAATGATCTGTGTTGACAGGGAGGGTTCCCAGGGGAGTGGCTGCCTCCCTGGGAAGCCAGGCCTGTGGGTAGAGAGCAGGACATGCCCTGTGGAACATGGATTGGGCTGTCACTTGGGCTCTGAGGTTGTGTCCTTTCGTGGAGGAAGTGGGGCGAGGGGGGTTCCTCTTCAACTTTTAAGGTGAATGAAAGGAAGGAAGAGATGATAAAAATTTAAATTCGGAAGTGGCTGTGAGAAGGGGCAGTTTCTCTCGCTTTGCCCTGCATACGTCTTTGCTTTGCTGTGCCGAGGCTGTGGCTTACGGAGGCAGGCGGGCTGGGGTACAGCTGGCCAGGGAACTGCTGTGCTGTGCTTCCCTTCCCCACGCTGCCATGGCACTGCTATTTGTGGAGCTGTGCTTTGAAACCGGATAAGGAAGTGAGCTGATCCAGCCCTGCAAAAATAACTTATTCTAAAACAGTAACTAATTAATTTTAAAATGCTGTCCCACAAGCACTGTGTTGGCAGTGTTGTGGGGGCGATATACTGCTGCTGTGAAGATGTGAATGAGCACCTGGGGCAGAAACTTCCAAAGCTGTTCCTGGTGTGAAAGACTTCTTGTAGTTTAACATACAAGGTTGGCTTGAATTCTTGCTGTGCCCTTGCTCGCTTCTTCAGGGTTAGATGTTAGTACAGGTGTACTCTTCCAGATAGGTCAGTGCAGCTGTTTGTGAAGCTGTATTGAAGTCAATGAAATGTTGCTTTTTAAATTTAAAAAAACCCACAAACAAACAGCAACAACAACAACAACAAAAAAAAAACAACATCCAAAGCTGAAAAAGTAACCTCCAAAATAGATGTAAAGGTTTGTTTTGATGCTGGTGGGCTTTCCCCTCCTATGACTGCCAGCACAATTGCAGAGATGACTGTTGGTAGCCTGGGTGTGGGCAAGTCTTCAAGGGTAATGGAGAGAAATCATTTAAAGGCTTTTATATGAAGCTGGTATCTATAATGTGCTGTATTCTCGTGGTACTTACTGACATCCAGGCTTTTTCACATATGCTGAACTTTGCTCAGTTTGTTCAAGTTATCCACCTCAGTTATCCACCACTGCTGATCAGTGTTGTCCTTACTAGACATCTGTTTCTTTAGAAACTTCTTTTCCAGAATATTTGTCAATAACAAAGCACACACAGCATGTACTGTGTTTGTTCTCTTATCTTCTAAAAGAGCTAAAGGAAAATAGGGAGTGATTTGGTTTTATTGTGGTTTTTATTTCTTGGGATGGAGGAGTGTGTGCTGGTTTTTTAGTCTGGTTGTAGGGTTTTTTGTTTATTTGTTTAATGCACATTCTGAAACACTTTTCTATGACATCTTTAGGTCATTGCTTGCAGTGGCAGTCTGCCTGGCTGTCCTTCAATTTTATGCTTGTATTATTCAACCATAATTAAAGTGCACTTTGTACTGGAATGATACGGATTTGACTATAAAATTAATGCATATTTTCTGTAACAGAAAAGTTGCAAAGAGGGTGTTAAAAGACTTATGGTCAGAATATTATTAACAAAGGAAGAACAAAATACGACTTTTCTCTGATGAGTATTGAATAAAGGCACTTAGATATTATGAGAAGTTAACACCAATATTTTATATTTTAAGTACTTTTAGGTTTGGGCTTTGTTTTCACTGAAAAGTCAAAGAATCAAACTCAACCTAGATTTACATGCTATAATGTTTACCTCAATTTGTTTTGTGAAAATATTAAGAAACTGGAAGCCAAGCCATAAGGAAATGGGAAGTAGCGTGGCCAACAGGGCCAGGGCAGTGATCATCCCACTGTACTTGGCACTGGTGAAACTGCATCTCAAATACTATGTTCACTTTTGGGCCCTCAGTACCAGAATGACCTCAAATTATGCCAGGTAAGGTTCAGATAGGAAAAATTTCTTCACTGAAAGGGTGGTCAGGCATTGGAACAAGTTGCCTGGAGCAACTTGTGGTGGTATCACAGTCCCTGAAATTGTTCAAAAAAAAGTGTGGAATTGGTGCTTGAGGACATGATTTAGTGGTGAAGATGACAGTGTTAGGTTAAAGGTTGGACTCGATGATCTTAGGTATCTTTTTTAAATTTACCAATTCTGTGATTTTATGAAAAAAAATTAAATCAAGGATTATATATTTGAAGATGTAGTAGCCAGTCCCCAATCAGCTGGCTTTATATTGGGTTATTAACATTAGGTGTTGAAAAACAAAATAGGTTGTGATACACTATTACTGTTTATTTCTGAAAGAACATATTTGTAAGAAAGTCCTGGCAGTCCCTGTTTTTCTTTGTTGACCCATCCAGCGCATCACCACAGATGCTGTTACTGCAGGAACTACCAAGGAAGTGGTTTTTTGACCACTGATCCTGGATCAGATTTACTATCAGATTATCCCCTAATGTAACTTTGATCAGGCAGCCAAGCTATCACATTTCTTAAGTTAATAAGAGCACGCAATATATCATTTGCGCTGACTTAATGCCTACTGTGGGAGGAAATACAGTAACATTTGGCATAGAGCCTTCCAATACAAAATCAACCTGTCAAATCTAAACTGTATTTACTGTCTTGTCAAAGTATGACTTCAGCCCAGGTATTGGAACAATGACTCAACTCTGTAAATGGTGATGTTTTATATACAGCAGGCAATAGTACAGCATTGTTGCCTGTTGAAAATAATTTACAGATCATATAAAGTTAGATTTATTTTTCATTTCTCTTGAAATCAAGGCATTTTTTTGACAGTAGGTTTGCTTGGGGTGGTAGAGAAGTCACAACTTTCTTTTGGATACTCTTTCGATTCATAAAATATGGCAGAGTAATGACATTAGCAGTCATTGCAGGGATTTTAATGCTGAATTCATCCATCCATGTGAAAGTTATTTTTCATTTAATGACATTGCTTGGGACATGGAATTCAAAGAGAGAGAGCTTTCTTCCTCCATGTAAGTAGGAAAATGAAGTCTATTTTACGTACACTTAGATAGACCCTTAATGTTTTATGAAGAACCTATTCAGTTGAGCAGAATCAAATTACTTTAGTAAGCTTCCCTTTCCCGCTTTATTAATTCTTACCTGGTGCATCCATCATAAATTCTTGAGATTATGAGAAAGTGAGTGTATTAAACGATGCAGTTTGGTTTTTTAAGTGAAAATACTGCAACCTGCAATTTACTTTCTTTTAATTTACTGTAAGATCTTTTTATGCTTTTTAATTGATTATTTAGAGTAAGCACTTAATTTTATTTTTTCCACTATATTGTTCTTCAGATAGATTGCTAGGAAAAGATAAGTTGTGGGTTCATTAATAGAAAATAAGTGAAACAAGTGATTAACTTACAAATTTATTTCTATATTTGAGGATGTATTTCTAGATACATTCTGCTGTAGTTACTTTCTTCACTGTTTCTGAGGTAGCTCAGCTTTACTGCTGATTTACATTGTCCACTCTCCTTGATTCTTAGCATGAGTGCGTGGTAGTATTTGATTCCTTTTCCTCACTCAGCCATTGCATGAAACCAAAGTGGCTGGCATAATGTGGTAGCACATATCCTGAGCTGCTACTGCGTTTCGTCAAAATACTCCATTTTAGCGGTTTCTGTCTCAAAGGCAGTCACATTTGTGCCAGTTATTTTATGCCCTTTTAATCATAACTTTTAAAATGTGGGGTTTGTTTTTAGGGGAAGTCTTTGTAAAAGGCAAATAAAACAGTGTTTGGTTTGCTTCTGTTCTGTTTCAGTTTTCTTTGCAAATTGCCGTTGGAACCATTGCTTAATTCAGCTTAGAGTGAAAGAGAAGAAGGGATCTCAGAGATGATGCAGTTTTTGTTTAGTGTAAATTGTTGGCTGAAGAGAGAAGACACTGAAGTTAGTACCCATACTGGGAGGAAAAATTCAGAAATCTGCAAATATGGGATCTGTTTTGCAGCAGGGATTGTTGTGGTGGAGGGAGAAGAACACGATAAGAAAGTGAGCTTTTAACTGTGCTGCTCACAGAACTTTCCACGTTAAACTTTTTAATGAGGAAGCTTAGAAATAACATGTCGTTTGTCAGAGAGACAAAGACCAGTGCTAGGATAGAAGGGAATAAGCCTAATAAATGTTCAAGATGAATTATTGTATCACAGTTATGATCTATTAATAGGGGAAAAGAAAAGAAATAAATGCAACATCATAATGACTTCTATGCTCAGTGGGAATAATCAAGTTGTCAGCTTAAAGTAGCGAGTGTGTTGTTTTTATCACTGTGCTGCACAGAGGATGAGATATTGGTGCTAAATTTAAAGCAAAAAGTATGAAAAATTGAATTTTAATGCCTGATTAAGCTGATTGTTTATATAGCCCATTAAAATGCCATTGATATCTTGCATTAGCTTTGTTAGAATCAAACCTTGTGGTTGACTGGGAAGTAGTCTAGGCTTAGAGAACCAGCCATGAAGAAAATTGTAATAGTTGAGTTTTTGGTCTGGGCACATGAAATTAGGTCATTGTTTCACTATATTTAAGTGTGGTTATTTACTTCACATAATTATTTATAAATGTGAAGCTTTAAAAAACTTCAATGAATAAATCCTGATATAAAGCAGTCTGTTCTGAAGTATTTTTTCTAGCGGTGGTGATGTTGCCTTTTTAAAATTGGGGAAGTGAATTGAATAAGGTCTCCTAGATGTTTCCACGTAAGGGGTTTGTTTGTTTGTTTGTTTCCTTGTTTTACAACATGATGGTTATGCAATCCAAAATTCAATTACCATTTCTTTTCTAGCCCCTCACCTTTTTAATTATGGAGGAGCAGGGTTTATTTGTAGCATTGGGAAACTGTAGTCTCAACCAGAACACTGTGATACCAGGTGCTGCACAGCTGCGAAGGGATTTCAAAGGACAACGGAGATATTCTTGATGCTGTAGTCCAGGCTCTCTCTGCAGGGGATGCAGAGAGAAAGGTGAAATGATCAAAAAAACAGGCTGGTTCTTTGCAGCACCATGCTGAACTAATACATGCAGTGATTTACGCTTTTTCAGCCTCACGGTAATTAAAATAAAAGAGGATATTAGCTTGGATGAGTTTTGGCTGTACAGATAGATGGAACATATTCCTAATCGCATGCAGAAAAATTTGGCAGGTCCTCTGCATAGTCTTGCCAAAGTCTACGAGAACCCAGAGAAAACTAAATGAAAAATACTGCCTAGGTTTACAGTCAGATTGTGTTAGTATGCACACTCAGAAAGCAGGCATTAGGAATAGCCTTGCTGATCAGGTCAAGAACTTTGTTTTTGCCGCACTAACTTTCAGCTGAAAACAGTGTCCAAGAAACAGCTAAAATTGGAATTGAAGGCAGTTCTCAGGTGGGGGGACAAACCTGTGAGTCATCAGCACAGAGATAGATGGTGGCTGAATTTGTGTTGGCAGGTGCTGGGTCTCTGAGCGTAAAGGAGAAGAGGACGGGTAAAAAAAGGTCGGGGATGGAGATGTACAAAGCTCCTACTTCAACTTAGAAGAAAAATACTGCATGAAGAATGTTAAATGAGCAGCTAGAAGAAGAGTGAAGGAATATGAACACTTTGCTGTATTTTCATTTGCAGATTCTGTAGTTTTACTTTTGATTTCCATTGAATATAAAATACTAAATCTAAGGCTAGAGAAGATTGCATCCTCTCTCTTCTCTCTCTCATAAAAAAGAACTTAGTCCTCTTTAAAAGAGAACGGGTATGACACAGGCTGCAATGCATTGTTAAACAAATGGAATAAATTTTGGTGCCATTTTTATGCAGCATTATGGTATCAGGATTTTACTGGGTAGTTACTGATAATTTATGGTATCAAAGATGTAATACTGCACATGACATACACAAGTGAATTCTATTTTAAAAAGTTCTAGATAATGTATTTTTTATGCTCTACTTTCTCTGTTTTCTTTGCTCTGAAGCTGAGGCAAAACCAGTTAAGTTTCACAGCTTGCATGCACAAACTGTGATAGATTTTGTGTTTGTATTTCTCTGAAACATACATACAGAAAGGATGCAAAGTTCTTCTAAGAGAGGAGAGCTAAGCATTCTCTCTTCTATGTGTTTCAAATCTAAAGATCACCAGATAAAAAGGAGATTTGGGTGGGTTTTTTTAATTGTATTTTTTTAATACCCTAATGGTTTCAGGATACAGAAGAGATAAACTGATTCTTAATAAACAATTTTAAGGTAGTGCTCTATCAGGAACTCCAGGAAGAGTTTTGGAATATTAGGTGGTGTTGACCTACTTGCAATATTTGCTCTAAGAAAGTTCATTCTTGGTCTTAAGGCTCTCCTCCTTGTCCCCTGAATTTTGTCTCTTGTGGAGAAGGGACATAAGATTTACCAGGAGAATCTCATCAGACCTTTTCTTGTAAGTTATCTCCTCCCTGGTAGCTATGTAAGACTGCGTGGGGGCATGAGCTGTATTTGATGACTCAGGCCAAAATATCTTCCTACCTCTTCATTGCTGTGTTGCTGCTGGTGAGCTGAGAGTCTCTGTGAAGATTGGAGAGGCAGTAGGGTGGCTCCTCTGGGAGCTGGGTTTAGAATTCCTTGGTGAAGTCAGGGATAGTGTGGCTAGACATGGCAATGTCAGCTTTACCAGAGCATTGGATTCATGAGAAGTTTTATTTTTCTACTTTATTTTGTAAAAATAGTTATCAGGCTGCTATACTTGCTGAGAGCTGAAAAGAGCGAAGGCAGGATCCAAGGGCAGATTGGAGAACACTGATAGGCAGTACATGTATGATTGTTGGAGAGGTCGTGATAACGTTATTAGGACACAGGAAAAGAGAACAAATAACATGAATACTGAAAAGTTCTAGAGATAATGCTGTTAGTAAAATGTTTGTTTGTTTGTTTTTCAGTTGGAGCAGTATGTTTTTGACAGCAGCAGCAGCACTGGAAGACTGGCTGATTAACATACTAAAATGGAGTATTTACCAGTGCAGGTAAGACATTCTTTGAACATATTTTCTACAGTTTCATTTCTTAGTGTTGTCTTGCAGTTCCCAATACAAATAGCTAGATTAATGACAGTGACACAAGCATTTCTCTGAAGACAAAGCTGGTTTAGGAGGTTTCTGTCTTTTTAGTGCACTCTAGATGCTTTGATACAGCTGCTGTTGAGTAGCACTAAAGTGCTCAATTTAGAAGCAATACAGACTCAAGAAGCATTTTTTCCTTCAGATAGACCTTTAAAAGCTGATATCCTGTGATCCATTTTGTATTGTGGCCTCAGGAAAGATTGGTTTGGATCACTAAAGAAGTGGTGAGTGAATGTGGGGAGAGCATGGACTGGCCACAGTATGTAGGAGATTTTTCAGCTTGGGAAAATAAATAAACCCCCAGAAGTGTGAAGGAAAGGTTTGGCCCTCAGCATAGTACTGAGTGGGTTTAGCTGATATTTTATCTATTGGAGATGCTCAATCTCAGTGCTCTAAATACTTCTGAATATTGGAATGTTGTTTTGATTACAAATGCTAAGTAGCTTCCAAAAGTTTAGAAACCTTCCATTCTAACTTGTGTATTAAGGTATTCTCATTTATTATCAGACCTTCTGATACAGGATTGTATGCTGCATTGAACTCCATTTCTGATATTTAGAGAGCTCCTATTGAAGGATTTTTTTGCATTTCACATTCAGACAGAACAAATGTGCAGTTTAATAGGGTTTTTTCTGAATGCTAATGATGTGCTTTAAAATACAAGTATATTAAAGCACATTAAGTAATAAAATGAGTTGTGGAGTTTTGATGTATTTGAAGTTTGTAAAGTTTAGCTGTAGATTTGAAAGCAATCTATACAAATAAATACTTCTACATGAGTTTAACTTTTTGTTGGCTTTTGTGTGATTAGCATACAGAATTTAAGACTTTGCCTAAGCTGAGTTTCCCCTTTAAAATAATTAATCACTGCATAACAGTTTCTGTGGTTTATGTCAGCCCAGGGCAATAAATGTTCCCCTTCTCCCAGTTTAAGATGCACGAGACACAAGCTAATGCTCAACAAAGCAAAAGCGATTCTCAGTGGTCAGGTGGTAGAGTGCAGCCCTGGGTAGCTGCAGCAGTGCTGCTGGATGTGCCATTCTGTGCGCTGTGCCTCAGATTTCCCACTGGGTTTGCGGTTGATACTGGAGCAAGGCACAGGTGCCGCTTTCCCAGATACTGTTGGTAGTCAAGCAAGGGCTGTGTTATTGGATTAAAATACATGGTGTTGTGTCATGCAGGCCTATGTTTGCTGGACCCTGTTCTTGGTCTGCAGGAAAAAATTGCCTGCCCAGATGATTTTTTTGGTGGGCTGGCTATGCTAAGTAAGCTCGATAGAGGAGGGAGAGAGTGGCCCTAGCTAAAGCTGTGTTAGACGCAGTAGAAATCCTGCAAATTCACTGGACAGCCCTTCTGGCAGTAACGCAAGATGTGACTTTCTTAGTCTTTTTTTTGTTGTTGAATTAAGTAATTCATAAAATGGACCTTCAAACTTGTCTACTTGGACTAGTTCTGGGTTGTTCTGAGTTTTCCTGTGGGGGACCTGGGGGACCCTGAAGCATGGCCCAACAACTCCTGCAGGAACAGTGTTCCCTTCTTTTAGTGGAGGCAAACTGTTCAGGGACATAGGCAGCACCACTTATTGTGCCAGCAAGTCAGAGCCATGTGATGTCTTCCTGCCGTGAGAATGTTGTTCCCTCAAAATGCAAGCTGGATGAGACTGGCCCATGGCATCCTTAATTCAGTCCTTTTGCTTTTCCCTGAGTGTTTTAAAGTGTGCTTCTTTCTCAGGTATTGCACAGTTTTATGCAGAGCGACAGGGTTTGTTGCCCAGCAGCCGAGGGTCACTGCAGCACTAGGATTTCTGGAGCTCTGCTCCGCAGCAGGTCAGATTCCAGTTACAGAACGTGTACTTGCATTTTGGTAGGTAGTGCCCATGTGATAATACAGTATGGCAACCCCAGAGAATGAGAGTGCAGAACATCTTGATTCCAGCTTTTAAGACCACTAAGGACATCCCTACACAATCCTATAGATAAGGCAGTTGACGAGGGAATTGATGCAAAGCCCAATAGGTTATCAGCGCCAGTCCTAACACTGCAAACTGTAGCAAAACTGTGGCATCATTCAGTTAATCTCTTGAAGTCCCTTAATTGAAATTTGAATGACAACAGGATTTGTAGACAAGCTGGGCTGATAGCCTGATCTGGATGCTGCAGTAAGGGGCCTTGATCTGAGTTCTTCAGGTTGTCCTAACTCAGTATGAGCAGCAAAATCCCTTTTCCCTATCCCCTGTTACTTCAGTAACATGCTGCATTTTTTAAACCAAGGTCAGAATTAACTTCTTGTTTCTAGTTTAAAATCTAGACCTGTGCTATGGTGCTTGAAGCCTTCCAGCTCCTCTAGAGTGAGTACAGAGGTGAATCTTACGTTGAGCCGTATGCAAAGATAGTTTATCTGGCAGTCTAGAGGTCGCCCCTAAAGGTAACTTTGTTTTCAAGTGACTTGATACCTGGTGCCCTGATTATTTATTTTTGCCAGCTACTCTGTTTCAGTTTCAGTAGTACTCCCTGATACTTCACGAACACCCAAATGCATGCTGGAACTTTTAGAAACAAAACGCCCCATAGTCCACTCAAATTCCAGACAGGTGAGTTTTTTCAATGTTTACTGCTTCTGCATTAAACCCAGAAAAAATGTGCTAATATGCATAAAAGATGGTCTGGGTTAGTTTGGTTTTTTTGTTAACTTAGTCCTCAAAACAGACAGTGCTTACAGGAACCAGGAAGTTTGAAGACAAATGTCTGCAGAAAGTGTAGTGTATTTTGTTAATCTAGTTGATGTTGTTGAAGGAAAACAGCAGAACTTGGTAAAATCTATAGGATTTTAATTTACATATCAGCAGGCACTTGTAAAAGAGCAGGAACTTGCCAGTCTGTGGCTGCGAAGATGTCAGTATTAACATCTTACTCCTAACAAAAAATTGTCTAAAAATAGGCATGTTGACCTCCTTAATTCCTGCCTTCCCTCTAGATTCTCTCCATCCAAAGCTGTACATGACCTGGTCAGACACATTCTCTGTACTGTTTGGCTACACTGTAATTCAGCTGTCACTGTCCTCATGCCAGAGTTTAGGCACTGCTGCCTGTGTGGTCATTTTGCATCAATAAGGGCTGGAAGCAGCCTATGCTCTTTATCTCCTTGTTGACAGTATTTTTCCCCCTCCAGCCAAGTACCAGAGCAGAGCTGCAGTATGTAGGTATCATTAAGTGCCAGGATTGTATTATGCTGATGATGTGTTGTGATGCTTCTTTGGTAATATTTGATTCCTTCACAACAAAGGTAGAAGTTACTGTGGACTGGATTTGATACAGCCTGTATTACTGTTTACCTGCATATTCAAGGAAGCTGTGCAAGATTGTTTATAAGCATTTTCCTTTTTTAGGACCAGATAGGCGTTATCCCTGGCTTGTGTTCTAAATAGTGTGTTTTCTGTTTGTTTTCAGTAACTGAGGTGCTGACAAGTTTTTGACTTCTTCATCCTCATAAACATGAGTGAAGTTCAGGCTATGGTAGAATTCTCCGTGGAGCTCCACAAATTCTTCAATGTCGATTTGTTTCAAAGAGGGTAGGTAGTACGTTCTTTCAAACTTTACTGCTGTGGATGGCTAATGTTGGAAAGATCTTAATGGGTACTCTGTCATGTAATGTTGTTTCCTATGTTACTGACGGTTTTTATAGTGATTTGAAATTTTTTTTATTCGTTATTGGTGTTACAACCTGCCCCTGAAGGCAAGAATATCTTGGCTTCTTGCCAGTAGATCTCTGGGGTGGATTAGAGTGAAAGATACTGAATCACTGGTGTTTGTAAATACACACTCATGGGGTTTATTTTAATGTAATTTGGTTCCAATGGAAAGCAAGTATGTAGCCATTATCCATAGTAACATGGCAATATGAAAGCACTTAAGAAAATATGTAAGGGCAAAGAAAGAAAGATAGTCAAAGGATAATAGTAAAGGCATATCAGTGCTCATAGACTTTATTGTTGCAATTTAGTTGTCTGCTGGTCAAAGTGGTGGTCAAAGTCTTGGCCTATCTTGATGTGTTGGGTGTGGGGGAAGAAGCCATCAAAACACAAAGTCCAACGGGTAAATATACATTCAGGCCATGTGTGAACACCTCGTACCTCCCCTGGGTGGGGGGAGCTTTCGGTCCTCTGGTGGAAGGCCTCAGAAAATGAGTCTGGGGGTGCTTTGGAGGTCTTAAATGGTTTATGATCCCTTCCAAGACATGGCAGCTGCCTCTCATGTCAGTCCAATTGAGCCAGTTATGCTCCATCAGACCTTCCCTGAGGGGAAGGGACAGTTTTATAACTGAGCAGAGTTGGGTAAGGGACAACAATTACCATGATAAAAGGCACTATCTCGCCTTGCAGGATTTGCTGCTTCTTGGCCTCAAAGCCCAGCTTCAGCATAGCACCCTGATGCTTCCACAATTGTCTTAAGTCATTAGCCATTAACAGTCCAGTCTCACACAGCTGGAAATTCATATTCTTTCTAGGAATTAAATGCTCAAATAATTTGGCTTAAAACTTAGGCCATAATATGATCTATTTGTTTAATTGGAGAAGAGGGAAAACCTGTACAGAGAATATGTGATATTCTTATCCAGGCTTTTACACTTTTGTATCTTAATTTCTGTAATCCCTTTTGTTTGAAGTATGATAGGTGTTTCTCTTGAATCTTTTAAAAATGTTGTTGCCCCAGTTAACTTACTTGCTTATCAGCTTGGTAGTGGAGAACACCTTCTTCTCTTTTCACTGTGCTGTGCCTCCACAGTTACACAGGACTCCATCCTGCTTCATTAGACTTTCCTCTGACTCCACTTGATCTCTGTAGACGTCATTTTCACATTCCTTTCATTTGTTATTACCTGACTATTCTGGATTACTTTCTAAGGTCCTTGTTTCCCATGACTATGCAGGAAATAATCCGTTGTAGCTTGTTTTCAGCTTACTAGAGGTTATTGGTCATCTAGTATTGTGGTACGTTGCCTTTCTGTCAATCTTCCAACAGACTACAGTAAAAATACATGCTAGTGTTGTAGTTCTTATGATGTTTGTGTTAGATAGGCCGTGTCAGTGCTTACAGAGAGGGAACAGTATATATCAGTGTTGATTTATGATAGCTCCTTTTTCCAAAACATTGTAGAATAACTTTCCATAGAAACATTTTAGTACTAAGAAAATACATTCTTGTTTTTAGTCTTGTCATAATTCAAGGCATGTGTGTGGCAGGGTATTGTTTTCATTTGGTTTGGGTTTTTTGTTGTGGGGGTTTTTTGGGTTTGTGTTTGGTTTGTTTTTTGGGGTTTTTTTATATGATGAGTTGATGAAAATTAGCAGGTTAATTTTATTGTTTTGAGATGCACATAGTTCCTCCACCTTGTATTAACCCTCTGAAATGGATATTTTGGGCAAGAGCGATATAAAAAAGGTAGGTTTGTGAGGGAGCTTAGGATAGTCATAAAATAGTTATGAATCATATCTTGGCTAGCCAGCCTCCATCTTTGCCATGTTTCTGTTAGTTCTCATTTATATTTTATTAAAGCTACTTTTTCTCTAAATTTGACCTAAAGCTGGTACTGACAGAAGAGATGACCCATTATGTTTGCTACTATTTGCAGTCAAATTATATGCAACAAACTGTCTATGGATGCTTTTTAGGGAAAACCTTAATTTCACTGTTCATTGGGAGAGGAGGATTAAGGAAGGCCTTAGAGGTCTGGGAAAACACTAAGAATATTCTAATTACTTAAAAAAATGCCATTTGTTGAACCGCAGCCTTTTTTAATCTCAAATCAGCAGGCATTTGAGAGGAAGAACATGGCAGCATGTTTACCCAAAGTGTTTGGGTTGTCTTAACCTTACCATTCAAACAATTCCTCAGAAATGTAGTTGAGAAGCAAAGCACAGGAATATAATTACCGGTGCTTTACTTGGCATGTTTCTTTTTAGATTCTTCTTTAAAAAGCAGTAAATTCACAGGGCAAGTTCAGACAGGCGGAATGCTGACACAATGGGAAAAGTGACATGAGGAGATACTGCCTCTCTGGTTTCAAGCTGAATCTTTATCTCTGGGCACATTCCCTTAGAAATTAATTTTGGGAAGGAGAAAGTGTTTCCAGAATAATTTGAAAGATCAAGAAATGCAAGTACTGCAATAAATTCAGTTTGGGTAAGTTGTAGTATTTTTCGAGTGAAATGCCTTCGTATTTATTTAGGAGAGAATGTAATACTTACATTGCTGGAGGAGCTCTGGGATAATGGATTGAATGAGCAGAAAACAAAACCTTTAGTTTCATTGTTGGCCTCCTATTTTTGAGCTGCCACTGTGTTTCTCTCACCAAAAATGAAGTATGGAATTGATTGTATTCTGTGTTTGTTTTGGATTGTGTTCATTCAAGCCTATACCACTTAGCATGCTGGTCTCATGTGTTAGAAGCATCATGACCTTCTAAATTGTGTAGGATAAAATGTCAGCTGTTGCAAGTAATCACATCAAACTTCTTCTTAAAACTTAGTTTTATACTTTTCTCTTGGAGAGTGAGTCCAGATTCTCACTTGATTGATTATTGGAGATATCATCATTTCCAGCCCAAGTTTCTCTCTGATTAGTGTTAGTTTCTCTCAAAAGCTTTGTCATATGGTTTGAATCAATCTATCAGTTTGAAAGTTCACCCTGAACTATTCTTAGGTGTCAGTCTTTTGTCCCTTTTATTAAATATGAACTGACTGAATTTGGTCATTGGAATGTGTGGCACACTCCCTACTCCCTTCCATTTCTGTAGTCCACACATCCAAATATCCAATGAAACCCATTTTTCTCTCTTCCTGCTTTTATATCTATTTGAAGAAATCTGCCAACTGTTGCATTCAGCTGTATCATATTTTCTTGGTTCTGTATCTCTAGTCACTCTACAGTTGCCAGAAGTACTTATGACTGTTTTTACACTAACAACTAAATTTGATGCTTAAGGAATCAATTACTAGAAGCGGTGTTGATGTCCCTATATCGGTGTGTTTCCAGGTGTGTTACTTCAGAGTAGATTTTAATCTTGTTTTCTGCACTAAATGTTTTGTATCATGAGTGTATTTTGAAGTGGATCATATCAGTAATTGGTTTAGACCTTTTTCTCCCCCCAGGGCTTGAGGTGCATTTTGTGACAGGTAGATCAGAGTAGTTTAGCGTCCTTCAGAAGACATCCAAGTTCTTCGAGTGGAAGGCGCTCAGTGAACTGAACCATCTTGCAGCAAACCAGGGTCATTTGGCTAAGAGCCTCAAAACCACTCTACTGATCTAAACCAATAAATAGTGCAGACTGAGCCAAAATTTCTCATAGTATTTAACTCAAGATCAGGTTTATCTGAAGGGTTATAACCATATTATTCTCCTAAGTGACCTTCTAAAGCAGAATGTTATTTTTACTTTTAGGCAACTGTTATTATTCCAAGGAGGGGAAATAGTGCACTTAATTCTGATACAACACTTCTCTAGATGCATGGCTGCTTCCTTCTTACCTACTTCAGGAAAGGTTGTCCCTATGTCCCTATATGGCGTGTCCCTATATTCTGGTGGTTAACTTCTTCTGAAGGTGGCACTGTAGTTGTAAGTTGCAAAAGTATGTAGTAGGAATAGTTAAGTAGTATCCTTATCTAATACAGGTGTTCCCCTGTGTTTTCTTATAACTCTGTGTCACTTGTTTAAAACCAAACTTGCTCCAGTTAGCTCCACTGGTTTATTTTTATCTGTTACATTCAAATAAGGCTTCACACAATTTTTATTTTGAACTAGTGGGATGTGATTATAGGAATTTTTGCCCAAATAGTGATTGCTACTCAAGTATTGTGTGACAAAATGAATAACAGAAATGTTACTGTTTGGGACCAGTGAGGATGATGGTCTGAAATAGTGAGGTTTCAGGCTATTTTGTCATCTTAGCTCATAAAAGTTCCAGTAAGGTGTGGGGTCTGTAGTATTGACCTTTTATAAATACACAGGAAACATAACATAGCTTGACTGCACAAGTGGAGAACGAGTTGAATGGAAAACTGATTGGATGATTGAGCTCCAAGGGTTGTGGTCAGTGGTGCAAAGTCAAACTTGCAGCTGACATCCGGTGGCACCACTCATTGATTGATACTGGTTTGGTAGTCTCTGCAAGGTTTTCATAGAATCATAGGATAGCTTGGCTTGGAAGGGACCTTAAAGATCATCTAGTTCTAACCCCTCTGCCATGGGCAGGGACAGCTTTCATGGAACCCGGTTGCTCAGAGCCTTATCCAACCTGGCCTTGAACACTCCCAGGGATGAGGCAACCACAACACCTGTGGACAACCTATGCCAGTGGCTCACTACCCTCTGATGTAAAAGAATTTCTTCCTAATATTTCATAAATTACTTGGACACAGGACTGGAAGGGATACTAAGCAAGTTTACAGATGACACAAAACTGGACAGAGCTGTTGACTCCCTCAAAGGCAGGGAAGCCCTGCAGAGAGACCTCAGCAAATTAGGGGGCTGGGCATTCACCAACTATATGAAGTTCAGCAAGGGGAAGTGCGAAATTCTGTACCTGGGATGGGGCAACCCCAGATGTACGTACAGACTGGGGATTGAGATGCTGGAAAGCAGTGCTGTGGAAAGGGACCTGGAGTCCTGGGATAACAAGTTGAATATGAGTCAGCAGTGCCCTGGCAGCCAGGAGGGCCAACCCTGTCCTGGGAGGCATCAGGCAAAGCATCACCAGCTGGTTGACAGAGGGGATTGTCCCGCTCTGCTCTGCACTTGAGCGCCCTCACCTTGAATATTGTGGGCAGTTTGGGGTGCCACAATATAAGAAAGGTATTAAGTTATATGAGAGTGTCCAAAGGAGGGCAACAAAGATAATGAAGGGCCTTGAGTGGAAGCTGTGTGAGAAGCAGCTGAGGGCACTTGGTGTCTTCAGCCTGGAGAGGAGGAGACTTTGGGGAGACCTTGTTGCAGTCTACAACTTCCTCCTGAGGCGTGAAGGGGCAGACACTGATCTCTCTGGTGACCAGTGACAGGACCTGAGGGAATGGCCTGAAGTTGTGTCAGGAGAGGTTTAGGTTGAATATTAGAAATAGGTTCTTCACCCAGAGGGTGGTTGGGCACTGGAACAGTCTCCCCAGGGAATTGGGTATGGCACTAAGCCTGACAGAGTTCAAGAAGCATTTGGATGATACTGTCAGGCACATGGAGTGACTCTTGGAGATGGTCCTGTGAAGTGCTAAGGGCTGGACTGAAAGATCCTTGTGGGCCCTTTCCAACTCAGAATATTCTCTGATTCTGTGATCTAACCCTACCCTTCTTCAATTTAAAGCTGTGTACTTCAAAGTCATTGTTACTGTAAGAACAAGTTGTCATGCAGGTTTCTGCTGTGAATGCTTAACCCTCTCCATTTACATACGTGTTTTGTCTGTGTCAGCGTCCTGAACTGAGATACAAATGTGCTGAGCGTTTCTGATTCCAAACAACTGGCTATTGAAAGTGCCACCATACTTTGTAGTGCTCAGTTGAAGTTTCTGTGTTCCACCACAGGATGACCGATCTTGATACCTAACTTGGAACAGTTATGCTTTTCCTATGGGTAGTGAGAGATGTTTCATGATAACCCTCAACTGTGAGAAGAGAGGTCTACTTTTCTCTACAGCTGTGTATTGCTTTTTCATCTGTGACATGGCAAATATAATATGTGTGTGCACCCAACTGGCCAAAGCTGAATTTAGAAAACTTTCAATAGTAGTGTTTCTATGTATTTTGTCTTTATGTGTGTCTTGTTTTGTTTTTGTAGTGTTTTTCTTTGTAAGGTACAATACCTGCTGTTTCATTGAGAGTTTCAGAGAAAGAACTTCCAAATCATTATTTTGGCAAAGTCTAAATTTGTTGTTATTTCAAGTAGACTGTGAGGAGAGGAAGTAAAATGAAGTGTTAACAGTAGCTCTTTACTGCAGATTTACTGCTCAGTGTGTCTTAGTTTTCTATTATTTGACTTTGGTTTGGGTTAAAAGATTCTTATAAAACCCCACATCAAGAGTTTACATGAGTAATGTGAG
The DNA here is from genome assembly GCA_035221455.1 of Xenops minutus. Taxonomy (NCBI): domain Eukaryota; kingdom Metazoa; phylum Chordata; class Aves; order Passeriformes; family Furnariidae; genus Xenops; species Xenops minutus. The sequence goes on along the minus strand of JAWWEE010000105.1, from coordinate 87,181,972 downwards.
TGTACCACACTTTAAAAAAGTGGTTTTGCTTTTAATTACTGAGTAACAGACGGAAGAATAATATTAAATACCTTCCACAGGAGAGACTTTGGCAAATTTTAACATAAAACACAATTTTAGGGATGTATCATATCTGAAATTAGGTTGTTTCTAAGATTACAGTAGTGTAAGTGGCTTGTGAACTTAAGTCCTGTTGAAAGTCAAAGGAATTTAAGCTTCAGAGACTAATGAAAATTTAGGCTTATGATATTCTTCTGGTCCACAGATTTATGTTTTTCCATGTGCAGATTCTCACTGATGTTTCTGAGCAGCAGTGACATTTTATGCTTCCATGCTTGTGATTGTGTTAATGTAGCATAAAAGAAAATGCATTGAATCAGAGTATGAAATTTAATGAATCTTACTATGATGACACAGTAATTTCAAGAGAAGTAATGCAGTATATGAAAAGTTCTGGGGGTTTTTTCGGATCCAGTGAGTTGTCTACATCCGTTTTATAATTTTTAACAGGAAATTAAAATTTAAAACACACTTCTAGTAGGACCACTTTTCTTTCTCCTGGTTTTATCAGGAATGAAAAGGTTTTGTCCTTAAATAAAGAAGTAGCCCTTGTTAATTGTTTGTGTTGCTAGTGTATGATCAAATAAAAAACCCTTGATGGACAAGGAACATTCAGGCTCAACTGTTTGGTTTTCTTTTTAATTCATACAGCTCAGTCATAATTTTACTTTTAAACTACATTTCTGTATGACATACCTTTCTGGAAATAAGTGTTGTGAATTGCCTTCTGACATAATAGCTAATCTTTTGAAGTATTGTACTGTGATCTTTGCTTAATGTAATGCAATCTTTACAAACTGAGAAGAAAGCTGTCAAATTTGTCTAACAGTTGTAAGATGAGCTCTGTTCTTTAGTTTATGGTTTCACACTAATAGAAATAGCAATAGTACCAGTTTAAGATTTGTAGGACTCCTCTGTAAACTCAAGGGAACAGTCTGTCTAGTTAAAATAACACAAATACTTTTGGCCTTGGGGGTTTTTTGTTGTTGTTAAAGTGGATCAGTTTCTGATGCTAGTTCAACAGTGGATACACACATGAAGGTCCTGCTTGCTTTCAGGCAAGAATGGGTAAGACTGGGAATGAGCAGTGGAGAAGTCCTATTTTAAGTTGGCATTGCTTCAGAACTTGAAAGTTAGTATCATCACCTATCCATTATCCTTTCTGATGCAAGATGTCTGAAAAACCAATGACATGGTCTGGTCCCAAGGAGAAGTAACAATTTAAAAGACTGAATCTTATCTTTTAAAATAAAAAGCCTGGTATTTGTTGAAAATAGGAGTTGGAAAGGTAAATGGAAAACTGAGTACTGTTTCCTTTGACTTAGCTGAGAAACTAACATTTTTGAAGTATACTAATGAGTGAAACTGAAGGCATAGGGAGGTTGTACTACTTATCTTCTTCAGATATCTGAGTATAATGCTTGTATTCTAGCCACCCAGGGAGGTTTGTATCGGGGTCATCTGGAGCCATTGTAAATTGGGCTTCTACTTTGAAGCCTAGAGAATCCTCGTGCCCCCTATCCCCCATGGTAATTCCTAGAAGACCAGCCTCCAACTTAAGAAACTAAATGAGGTTCTGAATCTGCCTCTTTGAGCTACATATTCTGATGTATAAAGATGACTGTGCAGATGCTTATTTGTTCAATTGTTATTGACAGAGGTATAGCTAACAGTTGGTAGTTGTCATTGTCCTGGAGGTGTGTTTTTTTCCTGCATCCCCCCTACTAGAAAAATCTTTCTTCACTTTTTTGAAATGCTGATGGGTACTCATCGCATATTCTAGACTCAGATATGAGGTACACATTTCGAATCACCTGAATTTTTTCAGATTTTAGCTCTTACACCTGTGTAGTACTTATAGAAATTTTAAGCATAATAGGTTTTGCAATCGAAAGCAACTCAGAATTAAAGCTGTCTAGTGGCATCCCACTCCCTCCAGACATTTCATTTGGCAAAATTCCATTTTCTAAGAACAAAAAGATAAAGAGCTCAGATGCCTACTTACGCCATCTTACTGTCTTGCTGGGCCTGACAGTGCTGTGATAGGCACAACTCTTTTCATGTGACAGCAAGGTTATCTGTAACTGATATGTCTTACATAATCTGTCCTCATTTTAGAATTGTATTTGGAGGGGGTCTATGTAATTTCTTCTTTCTTTATGCAGTCGAAGAAATAGGGGTCTTGTGTATGTCAGGCAAGGTACCGTTTCACACTGCAAGGTAAAGATTGTATATCAGTATGCCTTGCCATGAAGACTGTCAGCAGAAACATGACCAGTGAGTTGAGTTTAGTGAGGGAGTAAATGACAGTGTAAGACAGTATTGAGTATAAAAGGACTTTGTTGGGAGAAGGCACACTTTTTATTCTTCAAAACGATACAGCGGACTTCTGTGTATAGTATGAAGGTAGAATGGGCATAGGTGTTGGTTCAAGGCATCACAATAATGATTTGAGTATGCACTTTCTCTTTCTAAATGTTCAGTGTTCTGGAATAGCATGTGACAGCAGTAACAGTTTTAACTTTGCATTGAATATGTGTTTCATCACTACAGTTGTTTCTTTTGAGACTCTTTCATATGTTAGGTCTCCTGTGCAGAAGCATGGACCTTGTGCATAGGCTTACATTTCAGACCTGTCCCTGGGAAAAATCTGTCATTCCTGAGTGTTTTACCCTGTTTATGTGTGCTTGCTTAATGCACATGGTAGTTACAGCAGAAATGTGATTATATTTGTTTTTTAAATTAGTTTTTAATTCATAGCTATCTGAGGGAAGGGAGAGAGAAATATGCTCATTCTGTGTTCTAAAGTCTTGATTGCCTTACAATACAACGGAGGTTTCTGGTACGGTGTCTTTTTGTCTCTTTTGCTGCACATACAACCTGGTAATACCTAAGAGTATCTCTAATCACAAACAGCACTTTACTGGGTCATTACATACTACAGAGAGCATATGGTTTTATCAGAATATGGAACCAGGTTCAGTCCCACCACCAAACTGAAACTCAGACTTGCTGCCTCTGCTTCAGTCAGGGGCTTGCTCCAAGATATCTTCCTCTCTCATGTCTTACACCTCCTGCTAACTCTTGTAGTCCATATAAAGTAATTAATCAGATTTTATTTTTTATTTTTTTTTTACTCTTATTTTGCATGCCCTTCCACTTGTTCTTCCTTTCTCAGATTCTGGCTTATGTTAACCATGGCAAGGAAGCTTAAAACACTTCCAAAGACTGAGAGGCCCTCCAGACTTGACCATCATGTTCATGCTATTCATAAATAACTTATTGGTTGATTTGCAGACCTTTGAAATTGCTTTAAAAATGAGTCCTGTTTCTCTAGAAAGGTAACAAATACCTTACACTAAGTGATCAAGACCTCTGCTGCTAATCATTTTGTACTTTTATGTGTTTTTAATGCAAGAAGTAGTTTGCAGGCTATTGGAGGTGATCAGACTGGGGGTAAAAGAAAAAAAAAGGTGGTTTTTTTCACTTATGCCTGTCTTTTTGATATGGATGGCTATGTAATTGCCTAAGCACTGGTTTTGGTGAGGGGAGAGGGCAAGAGAGTACGCTGAACATAGCCCACTATGGATGCCGTGAACACAAATCTGTTGTGAAACAGAATTTTCATCAATGCATTTATAGTTGGCTTGAGCCACTACAACTGCATGTAGCTGCCAAAAGGTGTGATGTGTGATATGTGTGGTCTTCTCCTGCTTTGTTTTACTCTTGCAGTTAGGAAGTTCCATGGTCAATAAGACAGGCTTGCTTTTGGCAGCAGTCATAGAGTGGGTTAAGCTGGCAGGAATACCAGGCTAAAGGTGTAAATGTTAGAGGTCTGTTGGATAGCAGCTGCCTGAACCTGCTGCCAGTGTGCCTGCAATAATGCTTTTACCTTATGGTTGGTCAGCTCAGAATGGTAAGGCAGCAGAAAAAAACTGGCAAAACCAGAATTATATTCTGGTTTGTATTTTTTTTAATCTCCCTGGCCCACATCAGCATCAAATATTCTGTCAGCTGTGGTGCAGAAGGAGTATAAAATACACAGAAGAAGTGGGATCCCTACTTCTGTTGCCAATTTTGGATTGGTTTAACTGTAATCCTGGACTGCATCCTGAGAGAAATCATCATAAAAGTTCCAGCCTCTATATGAGACATCTCTGAAACAGGAGAGGCCATTATGTCAGTATGATCTGCTGAGTGAGAGCAGCCCAGAGATTAGTATGTTTTGAAACAAAACCTCTGTTTGAACTTGTGCATTCATCTCAGTTGGCATCCCTGCCTGTAGGATACAGAGTTATGACAGATGTCAGGTATGTCAATTCTAATTTCCCTAAGCTCTCACGCAGAGATACAGAGCTCTCCTGGCAATGCCAGTTTGCAAAGTTTCCACCTCCCTTGCTGCTGGCAGCCTTGTCCCGCCACAGTGTACTGCCCTTTGGGTTGTGCTAGCTGGGCTGCTGGAGCAGCCTGCTTTAAGGGGAGCTGCTGGATCGGACCATTGTCCAACCTGCTCTGCAAGTAGTGCATTGGTGTAGCTGAGGGAGGTGTCCAGTGTATAATAGCTGAGGGGCAAGAGTGAGTGCCTGGGAGGACAGGACAGAGGAAAAGGAGAAAACAACTCCTTAAACTTGATTTCTTTCAAAAGCTCTTATATTGTAAAAGCACAGTCGAATTTTCAAGACATTATTCTTGTTGTTTCCTTACTATGATGAAGGAATTTCCCAGATGCCAGCTTGCATGAGTGACAAAGAGAAGGACTCAGATAACTGCAGAAGACAGACAGATCCAGCTCTGACACTTGGCTGGAGAAAGGGCCCTAATCACCCCCAGAATGCCAAGTCTGTTTCTGTGGGTAAGCTCTGCAAGGGGGCAGGAGGAGATGATAGAAAGGTGAGTCTGCAGTCATCCAGAGCAGCAGAAACCCTCAGCTTCCAGCTCCCCAAGGAGAACTAGGATTCTTCTTCAGTGCATTGTGCAGATCCCAGTTTACAGGGAGCGGTGGTGGGAGGTCATCCTCATGAGGGTAACAAAAGCATTTAGGTATCCAGGCCCATGGAAAGTTTGAGTCTCCTCAGTATATGTAGACAGGAAATCATACAATCACCTTGATGATTTTCTCTGCAATTCAGCCATATTACTATGGTTAGTGATTCTTCTGTGCAGTTTTTCTCTTTTCCCAATCATATTGTTCTCAGTTTTCATCTCATAGTATTTTTGCATGCCTTCCCTTCAGGAATTTGTTTCCTACCTTTCCTGAATACATTCCTACGTACAATTTATTTCAAAATAGCTCGGATACCATCTGAGGTTTTCTGAAGTACTTGTTACAGTTTTCTCCAAACAAAAGCCTTTGAGAAAATGTAGACTTTGAAAAACATTTTTTTGTTTTGCTTGCTTGTTTAGTTTTTTTAACTTGTTGAACAGGTTCAGAGTGCACTATATGTCTTCAAGGTATCCAGCTTGTGGAACCTGGCAGGAGAAAAAGGGATTTGGCTACTTCGTCTGTTTGTGCCCATGTAATTTGTTTAATTTATTTAAACTGGCATCAGAAGTTTAACTCTTGTGAGTTTGGAATTTTAACTTTGCTCTTCTAAGGGTATATTTGCTGCCGTGTAGTAGATAAGGTAGGTTTTAGATGACAAAAGATATCTTTTCTGTAGAAATTGGCTCTATCATGGCAAAAATAAAAGTCTATTCAAGACCAGCAATTTTTTGCTTTTTTTATGAAGGGGTGAGAAGTACAGCTTTTCCTTTCCAATCTTGAATGCTCTCTTTACTCTTTGACATTCATGAGCTTTTAGGATCATCTTAATTTGGAGAAACAGATCTTGTCTTAAACTGCTAACTTTTCATAGATTGCTTGTAACATTGTTCTGGTAATATTCTCTGAGATTATTTCTTAAGAATTAATAATGCATAAATATACTGCACAGTCAGCAGATCTGCTTCTCAGTCTTCTTGGAGTTGGAACTCTTGAAGCTGAGGAAAAAAGTTTATTTACAGGAAGTGGCAGTGCAATGTCATATTGTTTCTGAGTGTGGAGCCCAACCACTCAACCTGACCTAAGACCATGTCACATCACTGAAAGGAGCACTTTCTCCCCTTGCTGTGTGATCCTTCCCTCTATAATAGCACCTATTGGATTCTCTTTTTCCTTTTCCAGATGGTTCCAGCATGTTGGTTTGTTTTACCATGCAGTTGGTCAAACAACAAAACTTATTTGAGGAGCAGAAAAAGCATGTTAAAGTTGTTTTGGTCTGCAAAATGCTTCTACTTTCAGTACTGGCTTAAGATGGCTTAAATGAATCATAGAAATATGCCTTGCTTGAAGGAAAAAAAGATAGATGCTTCTGAGAGATTACTTTTCTTTCTTAGTGTCCTAATAACATCACAGAGCAGTATGTTATATTTGAAACTATCGTGTTTCAATTTAAAAGATTGTACTAGAGGAGCTAATGTGACTTCCATTAATGACACAGCTTTCTGCAGGGAAAATGGTGAAGATGGTGGTAAGGGATTAGAATGATGACCTTTATTTGATGCATCTTGTGTAAGACACAACAATTCACATGGGCTCTTTTTGCAACAGTTTGTGGTACCTGAATTTTCATCTCTAGTTAAATGTGTGATGTATTTGCTATTAAAACAGAGATTGCTCTTCATTAAAATAAGAATCAAATCACCAAGTGAATTGCAAGGCTTGTATATTTGTTTAGTGACAGATGAGAGGAACAGAATTGCACAGCTGTAAAACTCGTAAAATTTGAAAGACCAGTAAATGCCAGAAAATGAGTTGTCTTCTGGTCTCCCATCTGTTGTATTTGCTAAACCTTGATTTCAAAATTAAAATGTTATGATGTATCTTACTGAAAACTGATGTCTGTTTGCAAGGGGTGAAGCTTTATAAATTTGCAACTCTAGATACCAGGAAAACCTAACATCCCATACATTTCTCTGCAGAAAACTAAAAAGTTACAAGCGACGCAGTGGTTAAACACATTTGCGAGGCTGGTATGCTGAATCAAATCAAATGAAAAATACTTGTCAAGCTAAATAAATAGAGTTGAAAAGTTGTTATAAGAGAAAATGGGAAATCATTGTTCCTGAAGATGAGCTTTATGGAGCTGTTGTACCTTAAAGATGAAAGAAAATTTAGTATTATTTCTTCCTTGTTCCCTTCAGTAAAAACGGGAAATAAAAGAACTAAAATTATAAACATAGACTAATATAAGATTTATTTGATTAAATAAGATCTCATCTATTACTGCATATTTATGTGTCTCTTTAAAAAAGCAAAACTTGTTTGATACTAGTCCCCCTTCAGATTTTAAATAGATGTTCATAATAATTGCAGGAATTCTGCCTGAGTGTGCCTGGTGGTAGGAATGTGGAGAAAAGGCTTTTGTAGTAATAAGGCAAAATGCCCAGCTGCATTTGCTTTTCTCTCTCTCCTGTGTACGTACTTAATCCTATTTTGTAACAAGCTGCTGTGACTTAGTTGAGGTATTAGTCTCCCAAATAACTGATTGACAAAAATTACACATCAAACTTTTAATCTAATAACTGTTTTGTTTGTATATACCTTTAGTTGTCAGAAGTAATGTGTTCCATAGACATGTGAGATACTTTCAAAGTAATTCACATTCAAGGAAACTTTCTTTCAAATAAATGGGAACCTTTTATCTATTTCCTATAAGATCTGCCCTTTGTGTTATTCAGCTTAACAAAAACATGTCAGTCAGCTGGAAAATACCCGAATTTTTTCCAGAAGGGATTGAAAAAGATTTTAAATACAGACTTTTGGCATGATAATTTTCCTTCTGCTCAAGTATCTGAATGAGAGTTCCTTAGATAAATTCCACAATTATAGCAGAGTGTAAATCTCATATTGGTCCATATTAGATGTACTTATTACAAAGTGATTGATAAGATAAGAATATTTCAGTGCATTCTATAATTGTATTAAATAATTCCCAGTCAGTATAAACCCTGGAACTAGTTTGGTGTCCATTTGGTATTCTGTGCACCCTGACTGGGTTTGGTAGGATTAAATTTTTATAGATGACTGTGAATGTCTCCTGGAAAAATTAGAGAGCAAGTCTAACTAATTCTCTTCTCTTTCTAATTTGACACTTTAAGAATCAGCATTTCTCTGCCTTTGCTTTATTCTGTGTTGGTTTATATTATCTTATTTCTGTTCCCTGTCACCTTATTTTACTCCCTTTCTGATTTTCCTCTTTGCCACTTGTTTGTGTGCCTTTACCTGGATTGTGTTTTTGCAGAATGCATATGTGGTTACAAAAAACATCTGGGCAAACTTGTGGTAATGTGTAAGATATTTATGTTTCACCATCATATGAAATGCTTCAAGCATTACTAGAGTACTCGGATTGCCTAGAAAAGTATGCCAGCATTTATCAGTACCAGCTTGTGACTGTGTGAAATGCTGACTGTCTTTACTGCCTTTAAGAAGGATTTTTATAAATCCATGAAAGAATTAGTAATGTAAGGTTTGTGCAGTAGCAAGGGCCTTAGCTTGCAGGACAGAGAGGTGTTAAACAGGAGAGAAATGTTTTCTCACAGTGTTGGATCCTTTCAGTATTTTGCTGACTCGACCTCTCACTGCAGCAGGAACTTCTGTTAGTGCAGGTTTGCTTCCATGAGAAGAGATGTGATCTGTAGAAGACACAGCTCTGCCAGGGACAGTCTGATGCTGTTTCCGTGGAATCGCTGCCCCTAGAACTGCCTGTTCCTCCAGACACTTGCTCCTCTGTCCATTTTCCTTGCAGTTCCTCATTTCAGTGCCACATTCTGTATCTGTAAAGCAGTGCTTCATCTCCAGCTCTGTTTCCTCCTGCACCAAAAGAATCATGCTTGCCTGAGCCACAGATCACCTTGGAGAAAGGAGAAGTCTTGGTGGTGGTCTGCAGCAAAGCATGTGTTTTCAATAGGGTCCTGCATTTGGCAGATCCCAAGAGCTCTCCTGAGATTTTGCATATACACAGTCACAGCTGTTCCTCCATTTGGCGAACTGATAAACTTAGAATCTGCCCTGCAGGTGACCCAACGTGCATGTGAGTTTTGCAGTCCACAGTGTTCAGTGCTTGCTCTTGTTAATTTGACTGAGCATATTTAAGTGTGCAGTGAGTGCACTGGGATTTAGGGAGGAGGAAAAGTAGACTCTGCCCTATGCACTTCTGCCTTTCCACTTCCTGGCGAGAGGAGCTGAGAAAAAGTTTTTTCTCAACGATGAAGTGTATTATGAAGCTTTTTCAGAATGCACACTTCCCTTGGAATGTTCTTTAGCTGGCAAAATAAGTGGTTTTTTAAGTAAATTCTTGTGGAGCTATTGCTGTAAATGCTTATATGTTTTTTTTAATGCATGAGATTTTTTTTTAAATAATGGTTGTCCCTTATTGACTGTATTTGCACACATTACTTCCTGTGGTTCGATGTGGGAGCATTAAAAAGTCAAATCACCATTACTTCCTATGTTTCCTTTTTTGCCCATAGAAAGATGCATTCCAGTTATTGATAAACCTATTTCCTTCTCAGATTATAAATTATCATTTTCCACAAATGTGGTCGAAAAAAAAGTTACCTATGCCTATCTAAATGATGATCCCAGTAGAAAAAAAAAAGGAAACATCAATTTTCCTGTGTGGGAAAGCATTTTCTGGCACGTGTCAGATTTTGAATCCTCAAGACTTTAATGCAGCTTGATAAAAAAAGATTTAATCGTTCATACAGAATGGACAGTAGAGGTGTCCTCTGCCTACAGGAGAGCAGTAATTCTAACTACTTTTTTCAGAAGACCTTTTCCTACAAGGTCTGTAGTAAGGACACTAAGCTCCAGATATCCTTGAACCTTTTAATATCATGGTTATGTATTTGCATATGATTACACTAAGGACCAAATAACCTAAATTGTCATGAACAGGTACACATGTATATATACTGAAGAAAGACTGCATAGACTGGGCTTGACAGTTATTACCTAGGTATTTGTTTAAACTCTCTCCCACACTGTGAAGCAAAAGCAAAGGTACGTTTTGGGGGATGGATGTGGAACTAGTTCAGGGCACATCTTTTAAGCAGTGCAACCAGAGCGAGAGATCTGGTATTCGTCCTAGACCTCAAGCCAGTGGTCAAGCTAAGTAAATGTAAGTGCTGCAATCATTTAGAGAAGGAGGGTTTGGCACACTTTCAGAAGTGGTGTTGTAGATTGTCATTTTTTGTTTTACTTTTTCCTAAGTCTGTGACATTGGAAATTTGATAGGAAGTACAGGATGCTGCCTTTTGGAAAAGCAAGTAAATCAGCTGTTGAGAAGAATTTTGCCTGTGTAGATTCAAGAAGGCCAGGAACTGGAGTATGGTCTATTCACTGATGTGTCTGCAACTTGTTTTGCCTACCAGCTCCAACCATATGCACTTTTTGCTGTGTTGCCTTTCAGTCATCATGTTGTAAATTGCTGAACTCTCTTTTTATGTTTCCTTTAACCTCTGGGATCATAGACTGATTCAGGGTGGCAAGGATAGTAGCATATCATACAGTTCACCCTCATGCTGAAAGGAGGGTTGACACTTGATCCATGTTTCTTGGAGCTCTATCCCCTCAGATCTTGAAAGCTTCCATGAGTGGAGGTTCCACAACTTAACTGGACAACCTGTTCCAATGCTCAAGTATCCTTAAGATTGTTTCAAGTCTCAGTTTACTCAGTCTCCCTGTGCAGCCAGTCCTTCAAATAACATCAACAACATGAGTGTCAGGCAGTTACAACGTGCTTGTTGTCTTGACAAAATGGTTCTAAAGACTCGTTCCAAATCTGTTCTTTGTGTGGTGTCAGACCTTCATCAAACTGTCAGTCTGATGTTCATCCCAAATGTGTTCCCTGTACTGTGGTGACTCACATTAAGGCTCTATTTCCTTAGCTGCCGTTGTAGTACAGGCTTTACAAGTGCCAAACCCTAGTTTTATCATCTAAGATCATCCAACTATATCTTGCTGAATTACCGGGTGGTAATTCTAAACAACACAGCGTAGTCTATCAGGGTAATTTAGCAACTAATGCATATCAGGTTCTTGTTCTTGATTCTTTTTTAGTGCATTTTTCCATGATACTCTAAATTGCCATTCTTGGTGGTACTTCTGTTGTTTTGTTCTCAGTTAAGTGAAATACGCAGTTATTCTGCTTCAGCTAATGGAACAAATTATAGCTATAAGGTCTGATGGATGTTGCTTTTGTTCCAGGTGATTAATGTGTGTTCTTACAGTATACCACCTTTTTGAATACCATTTATTCTTTTCTTCAGAACAGGGAGAGTAGATTTAAAGCATCGTCCAAATATTTCTGACACTGTTATCTGAAAAATGTCAACCCTTAAGAATCCAAAAATGGCATTTTTCTGATGTGATGTGATTGAAACAGAAATAAAGGGAGAGGTTGTAACAGATTTTTTCAAATTATTCTCCAAAAATCACCATGGAAAAATCACTACTAAACTAAGCTTTAAGAAGTCCAGCACTTTCTGGAATCTTACTGCTGACTGCAAAGCTTGAGGTGTTTCCTTTTCCTAGTATTTCTGCTCTGGAAGATAGTCTTGAATAAATCTTGAACCTGGAGCCCCTGTCTCTATTATCACTAAAGTATTTTTCCAGCTATCAGAGGCAGCACTTGACAGGGAACCAAACTGGTGCAGGTCAATTTGATTATTCCTCTATCACATTCCTGGAACTTACAGGTGCGTGTTAGAAAAAATGCACTGTACCAAGGTTGGGCACGTGAATCTCATTGAATTTGCTTCAGCATAGGCCATGCTCTGAAAGGTTTGTACTGGGTTCTCCACTGCAGTGGGATTCAGGAAGGCATTTGAGTATGGACACTCTGCTGGACCCTAGCTGGTACTGTCTAAAAAGCTCTAGTACTAAGCTTACAGCTGTGTGAGTAGGTCTGCTTGTGCCACCTCTTGGAAGATGCTGGACTGGGTCTTGAAAGCATTGTTAGACTGAAGTTGCTTCATCAATTTGGGCACATTTGCTGTACCAGGAGTTGAGTCATCTGTAGTATTGTTATCATCTGGGATTTTCCACTACTCACGATAGCTTCATTCTGTTGTTACGTAAGGTAATAGAGAGCTGATACATGAGACAGTGAACAGTTCATTGTATTCAGATCTTATTTATGGAGTATTTTACGGATATTTGGGACAATTGAATATGATAGGTCCTTGATACTGAATTGTTATGTGGAGACCCAATCAGATACAATAGATCAGGTTTCTGAGTCAGTTGTCTGTGTGAGAACTAGACAGTGTTTATGGTACAACTGGGAAATAGTTGAAAGTGACTTGGTTTTGTTTCGTTTTTTGATAAAAATGGAAACATTGCAACACAAATTGTTGAGTGGGCTGAACAAAAGATGGAAAGAAGATGAGGAAGACAGGGCTTGGGGAAAAGAGTGATGAGGTTTGATGTATTTTTTCAACATTACTTTTAAAATCTTCTGTCATGAGGAATTTATGTCATAACTTTAAACAACATTTCCATATTTTATGTATTGCAAATATAATTCCTTTGTGAATCAAGTACTGTGTTTCAGCATAATAGTATAATAGCTCTTCATTTGCAGATAAATCCTTAATATATACAGCATTTAAAAATGAGTGACAGTCAATAGTTTGGGTAAATATAGTGTAGGAGGCTGTTTTTCTTATTTAAACATCTTGATGCAGTTAAATAAGTGTTTTATATATCTAGGCACAGGATTTTGAATTAATGTTTACATATTTGTCCTGAGCTGAACTCCTACAGGATTTTATTATTCAGATTGACAGGTGAATATTTAATGTTATAAACTGCCTAAAGCGTAAATCTGCTGAAAATCCATGCCACCTGAAACAAGTAAACAATACACCTTCATCTCCTCATTAACCCAAACAAAAATATCAGGCAGGTAAAGGGTTTACTGAAGGAAAAGGGTAGAATGGCCTTCTTTTGATTAATTGCCAGAAAATAAGCGTAGGAAAAAGAAGGATGTCCTTAATAGCCTTTTGGTTTCACAAATTACATTTTAAGCGCAAACAATTCTATTGATTGCTTGCTTTGAGGCACAAATTGTAAACAGTCACTTAATAGTATCTTTAGGGCAAATGAGTCTTACTACATTAAGTAACGGGAATATCGTATTGCACCTTTTTTCTGTTTGATGCTCAGTTTTTGTTTTGCCTTTGCCTTTGATTTTACCTTGTTACAGTCCTAATTCATTAATCCATCCCCACTTGATAAAGTTGTTAAGCCTTAGTTAAATTAATGCTCTGTAGAGCCTGTCATGTGCTTCTAAACATCAACTGAGAATGATGGAGATTTTGGATATTTTAAAGTCTAATAGAATGACCCGGTTTGGTAGGTAGGTAGGGTGAGATGAATTACAGTACATGGCATGTCTGTGACATGTCTCTGAACTTACTGAGATATGATGTTTAATAGAAAACATACTGAGACATAATATTTGATGTAAACCATAGCAACAGTTTTGCATTCTTTCCTTACTACCTGAAGTAACAAGCAGTATGCTTTGCCATGGTGGGCTAGTCATTTGGATCATGGGAAAATGTAGTTTGTAAGGGTAGAGTATCAGGAGGCTCTTGATCAATGTTTAGTGTGGATCCAGAAATGACACTATGAAGTCTGAGGCTGGTGAAAAGTATTCTTGAGGCTATTGTACATTATAATGTACCACATTTCCTCAATATAGGGGAAATGAATAACTAATTGGATGGGAGTCACATCTGACCCAGGCAAAAGAGTACATCAGTGTACTATATTGCATCCTTCTGGGTTAATGTTGAGTGGGCACTCTTAATCTTCTCAATTCCTTCCATTCTTGGATAAGGTGACAGTGAAAGCTTAATTCTTATTTCTTTAACTTAATAAAAAAATGAATTCATTTACTATTTATGAATCACTTAAGGAGCGTGTATGGAATAAAGTTTGACCTGTTTCCCAAACCAAAGTATATAGCTGTTAGTTTGCAATAGGTTGTATTTTAGTCTATTTTTAAAAGGTAGGAATCATGGCATCTCTTACCTCTAGCAATGTTACTAATTCACTATAAAGCATTCTTTGGTATATAGTTTTAATCAGATTACAGTTAACAAATTTTTGAAAGGATTAAATTAAGAATTTTTCATTGGTTGATTATTAGAGTCGTACACAGCTCCATCAGTTGCTGGTGAAGTCGTGGATAGTCAGCTTTAGTTGAAGTGTCAGAAGCCAAAATCAGAAAACCACAATAGAGTGGTTTCGATTTGGATAGTGGGGATGATGAAAGCCATGCCTGTGATTGGCTGTACTCTGTTAGTGGAATACGAAGGGTAAATAAGGGCATTTAGAACTATGGTTCTGCCTAAAAAGGCAGTTTTGTCTTCCTCTCTCTACTTGTGAACGTTCTTGCTCCCTCCCTTTTGTTAGTGTTAGTGTTTGTGGAGCTGTGTGTAGGTCACATCAGCTCACTGAGGAGCTGAAGCTAACTCCTTCAAATAAAAACAAATTATCTGAAGTGGGATAAGATGGTTAGAATGTGTCTCTAAGTGTATTTGTGAGTGCATGTGTTATGTAGAGGGTTCCATAAAATCAGTCTGTTAACAGTTACAGATATCATGGATGAAAGTCAAAGTTGGAAAGAGCATGGAGCTAAATAGAACGAAAACGTGTGTAGAGATGGGGCAGAGACCCAAAAGACTATTGTCAGGGTTTTTTTTTTTTTAATTTTAGGCTTGAAGCCTGCAATTCCTGCCTTTGTTAGCATAAAGGTACTGTCATGTTATGCCTAGTGTGACACTTTTTAATAGCTGGTGGCCACAGAGAGTGTCTGGTAAGCTATGTGTTTTCTGGAGATCCTGGAGGGGGAGTTTCACAAACTCCAGTTTCACAAATAGCTCCTTCAGTGTCAGAACTGATTATAGCAGTCCTATAGATGTGCTACATGGTAGATCCTTCCCATGTGGTTGTAGTGTAGCTGACACCCCTGATTTTTCATTCATACCAGTTCTCCAGTGTAGTTCACCATGTACCTCCGCAAATATTTTCTCCAGCTCTGCAGGGTGTGGGAAGACTAGCACTGTGTTGGGACTTCTTTTTTCTGTTTGGCTACCACTCTGATTAGTGATAAGAACAAAACATAACTGGATAAAGAGTCAAAGTAAGACTATTTTAAGCTTTGCAGACACCCTTGCCATGTTCCTCCTTCCCACTCTCCATTCCTCCCTCTGTCAATGTATCTATATATGGTAAATGAGATGTACTGTAACGCATGTGTTGCAAATCACTTGTCTTTTGCTTTAGCTTTTACCAGATTCGTGCATCTATGAAAATTCCTCCAAGAATTCCACACAAATTAGAAGCTTGTTTGTTACATGGAACTGGTAAGTGCAACGAATTTTATTAAATGTAAAACTTTTAGTAAATGAGGTCATTATCTTGCCTTGCTAATGAAGGATCACACTTCTTGTCTTGTATTGTTATAACTAATATATAAGTGCTTTTAATTTTGTTACCAACAAAATAAAAATATAGTTTGTTCTTAGCAATGAGACTTAAAAGTTAATTACAGAATGTACATTACTGTTTTTCCTCTGCTGATTGCCTTTGCTGGTACCAAAACATGGCGATTCCTTTATATTAGTGTCTTCTGTTTTTTTCCACTGATCCGCTCAGTCTTCTCCATGTTCCAGGGTAAGATGACCAAGGGCAGATCTCATGTAAGTAGATATCTCAAAGTAGTGGAGAACTTCAGATAGAGGCTCTTACCCAGATTGATAAGCCCGTTTTTTTTCCAGAAAAGAACACTTTGAAAGGATCCAGCTTTCAGTCTTGTTCTCTTGTTGCCTGGTGATAAAGCTGAATGTTTATTTAACCTCCTGAACAGAACTACCTACTCCCTCATCTTTTTTCTTTTTTAACCTGACACTCACTTTTGGTTTCTTTGTCCAGGCAAACTGAACCCAGAGAAAACTGTTAGTGCTCTCCTAATTTTGTGTAGCCCACACCCTCAGCATGCTGTAAAAATGTGAAAAGCAAAAAATTAATCAAGTTTTCAAATATCAGGTGGAGTTATTGGAATTGCAAGGAAAAAAACCTGCTACAGTCTGAGAAAATGTGATATGATGTTACTGAAACCTGAGTTTTTTTGAGGCGATTTTAAAAGTAAATGAGTAGTGCAACAATGTAGATATGGAATTTTGATCAAGCTTCCTGAATATTTCTTGGATTTTTGTGAGATAAATAAATAATTCATATGAACCAAGATTGCTTTGCTTCAAAGTCAAGGTTTAATGTAGTTTGGAGAATTTGGCCCAGGTAAATGTCCTTTACTAAAACATACTTTTTGAATAGTGACACTTATTGCTGGAAAAAAAGTTTTTCCATTTCAGGATGTATTTTAGAATGGTCTTAGGTTATTTTTTTAGAAAGTTTTAATCTTGTTAGTAAATTGTGATGTGTTAGCTCTGTCTTTTGTTACTAGGCATAAAGGATATAAACATTAAGATTACAGATTGGTGTGAGTTTAGATCAGCAGTACTGTGAAAGAAAAAAAATCAGTCCTTGAGTCCTCCTGGCTACTTTTTCTTATCTTCATATTTCTCTGTGTGCTGTGACACAAGTTACTGTTTTACTGTGGGAACTCAACAGGGCAATTCATTCAGCTGACAAGCAGCCATTTTACATTAA
Organism: Xenops minutus; assembly: GCA_035221455.1. NCBI lineage: Eukaryota > Metazoa > Chordata > Aves > Passeriformes > Furnariidae > Xenops > Xenops minutus. The sequence continues at coordinate 87,165,183 of JAWWEE010000105.1, read as the reverse complement.
AAAACAAACAAACAAACAAACCCCTTCAAACCCAAAAACTTAAGGCCCTTTTTAGATCAGTCTCTCAATTTGTTTTTGCAGGTAGTTACTGGTAGTGTTTGTCCCATAGCAAAGCAGAGGGAAAGGTACAAGCTGGGCAGTGAAAGGGTGTTAGTTTGTCCTTTTTGTGTACATCATAGTGCTTGGTCTTGCTGAGGATCTCTGCTTTCCATTCACTTCAGTTGTTGCTTAATTTAGCAGAGCTGGATGATTTAGCTCAGACTTGAAGCTCTCCTGCTCAAGGTGAAGGAGTAGCTGATACCAGTTCCTGAGAGTGCTGTTATGTCTAGAAAGTAGCTGCTATTAGGCTATGTGTGGAGTAGTACTAGGAGTGTTGATCCACCGTGTGAAAGTGTTGCTTATTGACCATAGAGGAGGCTGGTCAGGAGCCCACTAGTCCCACTCTTGAGAGTGATGTTGGTTAGGTACTTCTTCCTATACTTTTCTATCTTTTCGGTCTTTCTTATACTTACCTATTCTAAATCCTATTCGCTTTGTCATGATTTTCCCACTCCAGCTCTTTTTGCCTACTTCTAGCTCTCCCTAGCCTCTGCACAAGTCATCTCATTTTCCTTACCTTAGCTGTGTGTTTTCCCCTCTCCCACAGACTGTTTGTTTGATCTCTCTCCTCCTTTTCTTTCCCCAAATCAAATATAAAGTCTTAGTTTTTCATCTTCTTCGTGTTCCTTTGCGTCTCCTTCCACCCCTTGCCTGCCCAACCCTTCCCAGCTCTTCCTGAGATGCTTTGTTAATAGAAATAGAAAACAATTTCTTTAAATTTTCCACATCTGGAAGTTGCTTCACTGGAGTTGCTTGCTGCCTATTATAAGGGTCATTATAGATATGGTAGAGAAATTCACTTACTTTAGCTCCAGCCTTGTGAAGGTCTCCTGTTATTATTGTCATTTGAAGGAAGGTGTCATGCTCTAGAAAGTTATAAGATAAACCTATGTATTTCTAGCCTGTATGAGGTTTCAGATTTTAGGGTGTTATGAATTCCTCCTTCTCTCAAAAATTTGTGGCTGGTTTTCAGAGGAGAAAAAGGGGAGGAAAAAATCCAAAAGTGTGTTAGGAAGGAATGAGATGTCTGTTTTTATGATGCAAGAGTAACTTAATTCCCCACTGTTTTTTCCCCTTCATTGTAGAAAAGGCTTTTTATGTGAATAGAAATAGTCTTGGCCAGTCACTGCATCGTTGATTTAAAAAACAGTAGTTCTACCTCATTGACCTCATGTTTGTGAGACCTTGCTCCCCATGTGGAAGTGGCTCAGCCTGTTCCTGACATCAGCTTTTCCTCTGCAGTTCCCTCTGTCGCTTCTGAGGGTGCCAGCTCACGTTACACTGGAGTCAGCAGAACTGAGGGCTGTGACTCAGGGCTGGATGCTGTGCAGGAAGCGGGACCTCAGCCATTTGTCTCCAGCATTTTTGTATCAGAGGGGAGCGGGAGATCCCTTTTGCTGATGCTGTGCAGTTATAGCAGATTATGTACCATGTGAAACCAGACCTACTCTGCCCTTCACCTGTAGCAGATGACACAGATGGACATCAGCTGAAAGTGGCATTATACGCAGGGGAATCACACTGCAATGAATTCAGCCTTTGTAAGCATTTTGTCCAGGCCACCTAAACTCATGATAGGTATGAAAGCACTTCAGCAAAACCAGGTATTTGTACTTTTTTCTAGTTTCTGAAGAGAATTTGAACTAAGATGTTACTAAGATTACAGAGTGGGAATGTTTGCCAAGGGTAGTGATAGTCTATCAGAGACCCTGAATCTGTAGAGTGCAAACTGCAGATTTTTTTCCTCCAGTGGATTCCGTTCAAGTAATTTATTAAGAAGAACCAAAATAATTTAAAAGAATGTTTTGCATCCCATTTACACAATTTCTAAGGCTGTGTTCTGGAAGAGGTTTATGTTGTTTAGCCCATTTGTAAGGAGGAGTGATAAAGTGTTAGTATTTCTTTTACTTTTGTTCTTCCAAGTTACATCTTCTTTTACCTGTTTTTGTTCAGAGAATAGTACCCATCATGATACTTCCTGAGTGAAAACCCCTTTTTATTATAATAAATACTTCTTCAGTAACTATTCTAAAATACTCCCTTTCTCATTTCTTCTTCAAGTCTTTTAACACTTTTTTTTTCGACAAAAGATTGCCCAATGATTTACCACAGTTTTCTGAACTCTTTTTGATGAGTAGCCTCTGGATTGAAAGCCTAAGTGTCATACTGCATGAAAAATGTGAGGTTCAGGTGATAAACTTGGAACCGGTCTGGCCATAGTAGGATGCAAAGATTTGGAAGGCAAGAATGAACCAACTCTGTTCTTGATTAAGTCAGTGTAGTGATACATGTCATTTAACCTCTTTACCTCATCTGTAAGTAATTAAGAGTTCTCAGTATGGTTAAACCCTGCAAATCAACATGAATGCTGGATGAAACAAGACAGATTTCAGTACTTTTATTAGAATTTTTGATGCCTAGAATGTCTTACTTCCATTTGTAACAAAGCAAAAATTCTTCAGTTCAGATCTTATATTAAAAGCAAATTACGTTAAAAATATTGATACCATGTTTCTTTGAAACAGACTGTACTCCTTCAAACTCCAGCAGTTGCTGACTGAAAACTACTGATATTATTGGTGTTACAATTTTAATAGGGGTCATGAAACCGATTGAAATGGTAGTTCCCCTTATTTGCTGCTCTGGCTTTTCCACTTGTGTTAATACTTGTTCCTCTTTCAGGTGCAGATCTTGCCTTTCCTGCTTCAGTCCATGACAATATAGTTTGCAGTAAAACATTTCAGATTCTTTACAAAAATGAGGAAGTTTCTGTGAACGATGTGATGATTTTCAAAATAAAAATGCTGTTAGATGAGAGGAAGGTAATCTGCCATTCTACTTTACTATATTCAGATAATTTATTCTTCATTATGTGCACTTTGAATTGGTACAAATAAGGACCTGAAAGATTTCATGCTTCTACAATTTCTTTGTAGATTGAGGAGTCGCTTAATGAAATGAATTTTCTACTAACATTAGATCTACACTTCACGGATACAGACTATTCGTAAGTTGAAATATGGAAGATTCTATTAAAGCAAAAATATATGTTAACTTTTTAAACTGATTAAATCTGTATTATTTATAAGTGTAGTGTGTTCATATTAGACATAAATGATGGTAAAAAAGAAGTCCAATGCTGAAGTCTGTTAAGATTTCATAAATGGTTTATCTCATTCTGATAATTCTTTTTTCCTGGGAGAGATGCCTTTGAATTCCAGAGTATAGACCTATGCTAAATTGCCAGCTGTGTCAGTTATTAATAATTTGCACTTTAAATATGATTGTTCTAATTGTATGTTGGTTTCTTAATTTCTTTTTAGACCAGATGACCTGAGCACACTACAGCCAATTAGTAGCCGAACTTTAAAGTTGCACTTTAACTTACACCAGGGCCTTCATCATTACGTCAATGTTATGTTTGATTACTTCCACCTTTCTGTCATATCGGTTATAGTCCATGCTTCTTTGGTTGCTCTGCATCAGCCATTGATAAGGTAATCTCTTGTTGAAAAAATGCAAATAAATTACTGAGTATTCAAATGGAAGTGTTATAAAAATGGAATAATTAGGAAGGTATTAAATCTATGGCCAATATTGTTTTCTATATGATGATTTTAGATTCTCATCCAGAGGGATGAGAAGCTTCTTGTTTTCAAAGTTATCTGAAACAAATTTGGAGTGTGTTTTTTTGTTAGAAATAAGTATGTGATGTAGAAGAGAGATAATAGAGAACCAGAGAAGTGGAGGAATGTATAAATGTCTGTATTTATACATGTATATTTGTATGTATAAATATTTATGAATTTTCCTAATCAGGCAGATCTGCTGCTTGCTCTAGTTAGTGACTGAAATAGCTGCCATTAATAGAAATAGGGCACCTTCTGTTAGCTGTCTGCATAGTTTACAGTTACTGCTGGAATGGTAATGATGTCTGCTATGATGCATTTACTATTTTCTTAAAGTAAATGGAACTGGAGAATTTGCTTTTCTCTTTAAAAAAAGATTTTGCCTCATTTTTGCTGGAGCCTTTTTGATTTCATTGAATTGTGTCACCCTTTCCAATCTCTGTTTACTTCACTTCTCCCTCTCAAATGTAAGTGTGAAAAAGGGCTGTACAGTCAGTCACACATGGAGTGTTCTTTGCACAGCTTTTTCTTTGGCATTTCTGTCTTTTTCTTCCTTCATTATCTTCAGACATTCCATGATACTGATCCTAAGTTTCTTCGTATTCTAGTTCATTCTGTGCTGTAAATGCCCAAACCTTTAGCAGTATTCCCACTGCTTGTGCCTGTCTACACATCATGGAAAGCTATATCTCTGTGTATGCTAGACAGCTGTTATGTGCAAGAGGGCTGTGCTGGTTTAGAGGATTCAACTGGCTTTTGTTAATTTTTGTCCTTTTTTTCCCCCCCTCCAAGTTGGTTTGAATTGTTTTGGTGATGTGTTTTAGCTATGGTTATATAGTAAATGAGCTGACACCTCTGAAGGGATGGTGCAGCATTATTTGGGAGAGAAACAATTACTGAAGAGGTGGGAAGTGTTATTGTTGAAGACCTCATCTGATAAATGCACTTAAATGCACTTAAAGTAGCATGGTGTATGTAAAGTGTACATTGTCACACCATACAACAAGTGAAATTCAGGCGTTTAATCTGTACTCATCCCATAGATGTAGGTTTGAACTTCATTCATTGTCAGAAAATTAAAAACAGGTTTTGTTACTGATTTTTAGTCAGAAACTTATTTGTCCCTGCTGACCTTTTAGAAAGTTGCAGTAAATCTGAGCCTTTTCTTACATATTTTTTTTTTCTCTGCTTTCGGCTTTTCAAGTAATACAATAATGCAATTTAATTTCAAACCTCAACTTGATACAGCTTGTGCAAAGAAATACTGGAACAAAACAGCAACTTCTATGCTGCTTCCATTATCTTTAGAGTATATTGTTGCTGTTGTCCACAAAATTATTTTAAGGATTCAAGTTGTCCTTTAAATCAGGTTAGGATAGGGAAAGGAAGAAACTTCCAAATTTATAGTGTTTTATTTCAGCTGGGCCTCCCCCATATTGTTACATGTAGCAAATATCTGATAGTTTCAGTATCCACATCTGGTTCACTTTTCTGGAGCACCTCTTTCTGAAAAACCTGAAAATTGCAGAGATCACTCCTCTTTGTCCTTTGGGCTTTCATGGATGGCAGTTTGCTCCTCTGTTTGGATCATTGTTGGCATCTCTTCCTTTCCTACGGGGGGGTCACTTGTTGAGTGTTTTCTTCTTCAGAGTAGCGTCCAGGTTCACCTTCTCTCGGGAACAACCAGTATTAACACCTCTCTTGAAAGAGAGGAGCAAATTCCACTTGGTTACAGCCCTGGAGTCCTGTGCAATCTACTCTTTTTTATTAACCTGTCATTGTTTATTTCTGCCCGTTATCTAATAGTCCTCACTTTCTGCATTTATTCATTTTTCATTCATCTTTTCTAGTTCTTTGTTCTCACAAGGCTACTGTTGCAGTTTGCGCTGTTCTCCCAGGGGTTCAGGATGGGATCTGCTCCTCAGTAGGCAGAGGTCAGGCATCCCTTAGGAAAACAGCAATGGCAGTTTATGTGACAGCTTTTCAACTTCTTGCTACTGCTTCATTTTTAAGAGGTAAAGTCCCCACAGCAAAGTTGGTGGAAAACGAACACTTCTTACCTGTTACAGTTCAAAATTTCTCTCTGGCTTAAACTTTGAGGAATATTGCTTAAATTAATTGAGGTTTGCATTAGAAACAATGAGGAAGAGCTTCCACAATCTCCTGGCCTAGTCTGCTGACCTTCATGGTGAGAGATGGTCACAGAACAGTTGAGGGTAAAAACTTGTTAAATTTCTCCAACTAGCTGGAGATATGCTTTGAAGAGAACTGCTTTAGAAGCACTGCTCCCCTAGCACAGCATCACACACTTAACTGAGGTATCTGGGCCGTCGTGAAGGGTTCTATACAGGCAGACCACCATCCTAGGAACTTCCAGGATCTTACTGAGGGTCTTTGTTTCTACTACTTTTTAAGAAAAATCAAGAATTTGTTTTAATTCTGATAGTTTTGTGACACACAGAATGTTCAAATTATCAGTTAATTTGTGCTTTTTTTTCAGTTTTCCTCGTCCAGTGAAGAATACGTGGTTGAACAGGAATGCACCAGCACAAAACAGGGACTCTGTGATTCCTTCCCTTGAAAGTGTGGTCTTTGGCAATAACTACACAAAACAGTTATCAGCAGACGTAAGAAGATAGCAGTTTAAGATTTTATTTGTATTCTGTTGGGTGGTGAGAATTTTATCTTTTCTGCAGGAATATTCCTTGGTAAAGAATGAACTTTGTTAGTTACTTTGGAGTGCCACGTGATAGGGGAAATGAGAAAAACTGTTCCAAAAGCTGTGTTATGTGCTTCAGGAACATACAGATGAAAAGCTTACAATATTAAGTGTTTAACCTTCTTTTTAATGACTTGCAATCTGTTGAAAATCACAAAAATGTCAATGAAGTTTGTGAGAAGAGACAGTTGCTTATCTTTTTAGTCATTCTGCTAACACTTCATTTATTGCACAAAATTAATATGTGCCTTTTTTCTTTATTTTAGGGTTGCAGCTTTGTTGTTTCAGAGTCTTTCCTCAGCCATGCTTATAATTTCCACTATACACTTTGTGCCAGTTTACTGCTTGCTTTCAAAGGGTTACATAGGTATTTCCTTATGATAACAAAGGAGCTCCCGTCTTCTCACCGAATTGAACTGGGTATGTTCAGTTTATTAAAATGCATCACTTTCTTGTCAATGTTCATTAAGAATACACTCTTCTAGACTAAACTGTCACTGATCTCATACATCTTGTATGTCTGAAATGTTTTTATTGAACTAAACTAAAATTTAATAACTGAAGAAAAAATAAAAAAGAAAGAGGTCACATTACTCATAAAATAAGGAGATAACAGCCTAAGTCTATGCAAATATATTCTTTCTTGTTGGCCTTGGTTTGCAGTTATTTGAAATCACTGTGTTTAGTGATGAGAAAGTTAGAGAAGCTCTTATTCCAAATAGTACATTGCATTTATTTGTTTGCTATATGGAAACTTTAAATATTTGTACAAAAATTTGTAACTCTGGAAGCTTTGATTTGAGAAGAATATTTCAATAGAAACTTATCTGAAAAAAGACCTACAAGAAAAAATTGCTGCTGGTTCAGTTTGTAGTGTAACTTTTTAAACAGACTTAAGTGCCATGAAGATTTCTAGTTAACCACATTTGAGGAAAGCAACTGCAAAACTATTAAATGTAACGTATGGAAATGTACATGTACATTGCGCTTCTGTAGAACACAAATACATTAGAGAGCCAAGCCTCAATTTGTGAAGAGAAGAGCAGCAGAACTAAAAAAGGAGAATCCATTGACATTGAAAAGAATGATTTAGAGTTTTTCCTCAGCAAGCACATACCTTTTTAGGTATTCAGTCATGTTCTGACTTTTGGAATTTACATGTAGAGAGCATTCACTGTTTTTTTGTATTTATTGTTTATTTTTGTATTTATTTTATTGTTTGTTGTTTTTTTTTAATTCTACCAATGTCAGAACTAAGCATAGTGAAACAGGCTGAAAATTATATGAAAACTGTTTTTAAAGGTATATGGTCAATTAATAATTCAAACAAAGAATGTTTCACTCATATATTACAAAATATGGAGCTTTTTTGGGGGAAAAAAATTGTTTTGAGGGAGTGTATCAGAAATCTGTGCATAGAAAAATACTGGAAACTGAGCCTTTTTCTTTATGGAAGCAAAAGGTACTGCAACACGGTGCAAAGAACACGTCTGTCTCAGTTATCTTAATATGGAGGGAAACACTTTATTAAATGAAGGCTCAACTCTTAGTCTTCCTTTTAAGGTCAAAATGGGCTTTTTTCCAAATCATAGAATCATGGGATTGTTTAGGTTGGAAAAGACCTTTAAAGATCATGGAGTCTGACCATTAACCCAGCACCACCATGTTCACCACCAAACCATATCCCCAAGTGCCACATCCACATGCCTTTTGAACATTTCAAGGGATGGTGCCTCCACTACTTCCCTGAGCAGTCTGTTCCAATGCCTGACCACCCTTTCAGTGCAGAAATATTTCTTAATATGCCATCTAAACCTCCCTTGGTGCAACTTGAGGCCATTTCCTCTTGTTCTGTTGCTAGTTACCTGGGAGAAGAGGCCAACCCCCCACCTGGCTATAGTCTCCTTTCAGAGACTGATGAGGTTCCCCCTGAGCCTCCTTTTCTCCAGGCTAAACAACTCCAGTTCCCTGAGCTGCTCCTCATAAGACTCGGGCTCCAGACCCTTCACCAGCTTTGTTGTCCTTCTCTGGATACACTCCAGCAGCAAAACAGTCTGATGGCACTCTTGCTGTTGTAAGGATAGGCTTAGACCAAATCTTGATACTTTAATGTTTCAGATGGGACTTTCAATTCCCCTAAAACATTCCTTCAACATACATATGTGACACAAAAAAATCTGGCCCTGTAGTTGCATACTTGGGTTATATCTTTCAACCTCATTGAAAACATTCATAAGCTTCAGTGGAACTTGAATCAAATATTTTCTCATCACTGTGGGTAATTTAGCTTACCTTTGGGAATGCAGGTTTGGACAGAAATACTCAAATATCTGAAGAGGATATTACAGCTTACTTTTAGCATTCATTTTGTGTGTTCTGCTGACTGTTTCCTGTGGGTTTGATTTTTTTTATTTTATGTCTCTGCTAGAATTATTTTGTTTTTTTCGTATTTGTAAATATATTTTTCATTTATTTCAGTTATTTTATATTTATGCTGATTGGAACAGTTGATGTAATAAAAAGTGCTAATAATGTAAATACTAATTATTAATTTTTGCTCATGAAAAATAACTAATGCTTACATTAACACTAATTTTTCTAAAATCCATCAACAGTAAAAAAAAAAAAAGCTCTGTTTCTTTTCTATAAAGCAACTGAAGTTCACTGGACTTCACAAAATACACAATTATCATTTGCATTTTTTTTTTAATTTTTAAAGTAAATTAACTATTTCATAGTGGGTATTTTATCTGTGAAGTTTAAATGGGCATTGCAGAAGAGAATATTCAGTCCTGTTTAAACTCCAGAATTATCCCTTTTTTGTTTTAAATTATTATCTCTTTAATTTTGTTTCTTTTGTTTGCTTTGCTATTGCTCTGTCATATAACTTTAACACAAGTCAGTGATTCTGCAGAAGCATGTGCAGACAACTGTTGGACTAGATAAGTGTAATTGAGCTTTTAAGCATTACTGGTTTCAGGAAATAAAAAATGCTACCTTAATGTGTATCACAAGTGATACTCTAGAAACTACACTGAAATTATATGTTTTCGTGTACTGATCTAACTGCACTAATTGCTAGGCTAGCAATAAGCTCTTTTACTAACTTTAAGGCAAATAATAAATCAGATGAAAACCAGAGTGTAGTAACTAGTCATGTGTGTGCAATCCCTGTAACTAGCCAAGGCCAGCATGCAGGTCCTTTATGAACGCCTTCTCAGAAGAAAATATCCACGAACCCAGAGAGACGCCTACCTAGGTATGTTTTCAAAGCAGGTGATATAACCCCTCAGATTTTTATTGATACTATAAAATATTATTAATAATAATATAAAATATTACATTCTTTTGTAGACAGGAACACTATTTCACTATTCAGCCATAGTGAACATATGGTGAACTCTGATGAAGTCTGCAGAATTGAGCTACTTACTTCTAGGCTGAATATAGATAGTAAAATGAGACATTATTGCTGCTTTTTGGTTTAGTGTTTTTTCTACTTTACTAAATAAAAGTGATTGAAGAGTTCAGTCAGTCATCAACATTTTAAAAAATAGCTGAGAATTATAGTTTAATTTAATTCAACAGTTTTTTGGGGTTTGGAGGGGGTTTTTTAGGTAATTAAAGATAATTCTTCCTGAGAAATCTTTCAGGTTGCTTCTAGTATCTCAAGACTTGATCCTTTCAAACACTACACAAGGCATTATGAGCGCTTAGGGTGCATGTGTCCATATCTGCATGGCCAATTCTCTCTTTGGAAAGTGTCAGTGTTGGCCTGATGCTGGACAAAAGATGACAGTGCTGTTTAAGCACAAGGAAGTTTCTGATGCGAGAAGGATATAATGGCAGTTCAGTCTTGTAGTAGGTCACCATCTTAATCATCTCAAACTGTGTTTTGGTTTTGTTGTAAAAAGAAAACAACTGGTTTTTAGCAGAGCCAGCAAAGTTGTATCAGATGGTTGCTGGGTGAACGTTACTGCTGTAGAATGTTAGTGCTTAAGTTCCTTTTGTCTTGTATTATCTCTATTGCTTTTTTTTTCTTAATATAGCATTGTAGTTTGGGGTTTTCCAGAATGATTTTAGATTTCAGAGTTTTAAATGTTGTTCAACAAGCCTATTCTCAATTCAAGTATGAGAAACAAGATAAGTCATCAGTATTCTATCATAAATAAACCATTTAGTTTTTCACTAATGACAAAATTGGGCCACACCAAAGTCAGTATATTTTGAGCTATTTTCACATATTTTCAAAATAATTATTATCAAGTGCTGTTTAGCAAATAGAGGTATATGTAGTTTCTTTCAACAACTTCTGTAAATTTTTTTCTGAGAACTTCATGCGTTTCTACAGTTTGCATATTTTCTCAGAACTTTGAATTGTATGAGTTAGTTTATGTAGCATTAAGTTTAAGCCTAAGTATATTGGGTGCAATTACTTGAAAATCCATATATACTTACCAAATCTAGTTTGTATATTTCAAAGATAAGTTGAGTAAACACATTGTTGCTGTTCTGTAAACGTCTATTCGTTATCTGTATCCTAGGCTTATTATTGTGAGTTTCAAGGCATGTTTTGGTGTATTTTTTCAAGAGACATTGTAGTCTTTTTTTCTTAATATTGTGTTTCAAAAATAAAATAGAAATACTTGTTACAGACCATTTGGGGGTTTATGAAGTATTCCCTTGTTACTGGTACCTTAGATGTAGAAGGAAATTAAACATAGTACTAAATTATTATTTAATTTAGCAGATTCCCTGAAGTAGATGGAAATGATAAACAAGGAAACCATCTACATGAAGGAATAAATCTGTTTTCTTCATAAATGAGTCATGCATGGTTCAGATCCAGTTTAAGCTGCCATACTGTGAAAGACAAATTTGCTCTTAACATTGAGATATTGAGAGAAAGATATTAAAGAACAAATTTATTTGGCTAAAATATGACTCCTCAGACAATTAACGGATTTTATTTATATTCGTGTAGCTTGCAAATCAGATAAATAGCATTCCTCTGGAAAAATGGTATTAGAATAAGGTTTCTCTGGAAAATCTGGTAGAAGAGGAATTGTATTTCCTTTGTTGTTAATGATGGCATTGCTGCTGAATAGCTGAGCAGCTCTAAATGAATAATCTGGAATAAATGACAGTGTTTTCAAATCTAAATTTGAATGGAAAATTTATATCCTTGACAGCGTATCATGATAAGTGATCTTGATAATTTCAAACTTTTTTATTAATTGTGTTCTGTCCTCAATCTCAGAAATTGCTATGAAAATGTTTTAGTGGGAGTTTACAATTTACTTGACTGGCACTTAATATGACTTCAAATTTTATTTGATGGATTATTTTTCATGTTTTAAAATTGTTTTGTGATATAATTGGTGTCACTCTGCAACATTACTCATGGATGTGTTCTCTCATCTTTCCAGAAAACATAGATGTAGAAGTTCGCCTTACAGAATTGTGTGAGGAAGTAAAGGTACAGTTTTTTTTAATGTATTAAATATGTGAAATAAGTGTAAAAGTAGAAGTGTGGTGATTTCATACACTACTTGGGAATAAACTGTTTCAACTCTTCCTCCAAAGAGAAACTGCTCAACTGATGCCAAAACTTAATTGGCTTGGTGTATCAGAAGTAGCCATAATAACTGCTGCTTATCATGAAAATGAAGATTATAGAAAGATGGATTATTTGTATGAAAATCACATTTTGAATTTTCTACATTTAGAATTTGAATTCTTTGGATTTGATGGCATCACATAACAATGTTACAAGATCAGGCAGTGGTAGTAGGTTGTACAAAAGCGGATTCTGCAAGAGATCCCCTCATCTGGAAGGACTTGTTCTGATACTGTCTCCTTTTCCCATTTTCTCTACATTCTCAAGAAAACGATGTACTTCAGATAACTAAGATTTGTCTTCCCCACTCTTTCCACAGTCAGAACTAGCCCCAGCTGAACAGCTAATTTTCTTGTCACAGCAAAGCTTAAAGGACAGGTTTTAAAACTTTTTTTGAAAGATAATCCCTGCTTTGCTGCTGAGTGGGCTATCTACCCAGCTTTGGAAGAGCCATAGGCTTACCTTTTGTTATAGTGGTAGTAGTGGTAGTATAACTGCAAGAAAATGTAATACTGCTCTTAAAAAGATGTAATTTATATAATTGTACACAAAGCCAGCACTATTAGCTCTTGGGGGTGACTAATGTATTAAAATATTTTTTAAATTTTCATAGCTTTTCTGAATTCTTTAATTTCTCCCTTAGCTTGCTAAAGTAAGTTTATATTTTTTCTGTTACCTCTTTTCTCTTGTGCAGTCCTCATCAAAAGTTTCTCTTGTTTCCACTCTCACTGATTAAGTTGGTATTTCCATATTTGCAATCCTTTTTTCTACTTGTTTTTTAATATTCCTAGAGTTGGGTCTTTATTATCTCTTCTTTTTAAATCCTTTGCCTCAATGCCTTATGTATCTGCAGTGAGTTTCTGAAAAACTGTACTTTTTTTCTAAAATGGCAGGGAACATAAGCCTAGCAGTCTACAATTGACTGGTTTTGGACTGTATCACAGGATTGCAGTACTTTGTTAAGAAAGAAAAACTTGTTTCACACTGAGTTTGTATTGGTGTGCTCTGGTTCTAGGAAGCCTGTACTGTAACACTGCTTCCTGACTATGCTTAAAATATATGTAGATATATAGCATCTTGTAAAGGTTGTTGTGAGTTGTGACTATTCTGAAATAGAGATGTCTTTATTAAATTTAACTTTTTTATCAAAGTTGGATTAACATAGCAAGTATCAGTTTTTGGTTTCCTGATTCCTATTCTTTTTAGACACACTGTATCTTTGCATGGTAGAAAATACAGCAGTTGAACTCAGTTATCTTTGCCATAAATGGAATTATTGCTTTAATTTTAGTCAGGAGTCCTAATTCTAAAAGGCAACTGGATAATACTTAATAGAATATAAAATCATCTGTTGTTGTTGTAACATGGATTGATTCAGTTCTGATACTTAGTCAAAACAGTTCTCATTTGGAAGTTGGTTTTAAATTAAAATTCTCACTAAGTTAAAGTACACTTGTTTTTTTAATTCTTGTCTGTACATTATGGTTTCATCAGTGAATCATGTAACTATTTTCTTCTGACTTCAGAAAATGGAAAATCCTGATGAACTGGCAGAACTTATAAATATGAACCTTGCTCAGCTGTGCTCACTTCTGATGGCTCTCTGGGGGCAGTTTCTGGAGGTCATTACCTTACAAGAGGAGGTCACAGCTTTGCTAGCACAAGAGCATCACACATTAAGGGTAAGTATTGACTTGGGCATGTTCATATGCTTACTGGGACACATTGTTACAGAAATGTGTGTCAAAATGAGACTCCAGATTATAATTTTTCTAGTTTTAGTTGGAAAAATTGATTGGAATCATGAACGGAGCTGTTGTATTGCATTTGTTACCTTGTGTATAATGTATTATATTCTTAGAATATAATAAATAAAATATGAACCAAGTAATTCAGCATTCTTTTGAATAAGAAATGCATTTCAGAAGGCAGATTGCAGTCTGTGAAATAAGATACATTTGTGCAAACTGATGTGTTTTTCTATGGGAGCCATGCCTAGTGCCCATGCTGCCTTTTACTTCCTTGCTGTATTTAGGCTGCCTGCTTGCATCATAACACAAAGTGCATTTCCTTCTGAATTAAGAATTTATAACATTCACAAGCTTTGAAAATTCACTTAAGTTACATTTTAAAGATATGTTGGAAGTGATCTGGCATGTGAGTATGTGTGTAGATGTATAAAAACACCTGTGATGAGTACCTACACAAACCGTTAGTCTGTATAGGTGTGTCTACAGTTGCCGTGAGCTCTCTGCACACAAAACCACAGCAGTGCTGGTTCACATAATGAAATGTATTCAAGTATGAACTAAAGCATTACTTTTACCTGATAAATCACATTTTTTAATGAAGGAATTGTGATTGTGGAAATGGCCTATTCTGGAGAATAAATGGAATCTTTCAGAAAAAAACACAAGGCTTATTTGTTAGACATGCTACCCGTAGGAAAGTGATCATTTTGCTGTGTGTCTGTGAATCTCACCTTTCTGTGCATTTCATATAAATTCTGGAATCCTTCAAGTTAACTGGTCAAAGGTATAGAAAAAGAATACTGCTTCACTTAACCTGCACTTGCATTCAGTTGCTCGTACGTTAGTGTTTGTACAAGTTTATATTTAATACAACCAAAGGAAGAATGAGTATTTTGATTTTTACTGCTCCAGAAAAGACACTGCTAATGATTATGTATTCAGCTTCTTAAATGTGGTTCTTTTAAAAACCTGTGATGTAGGTCATCCTCTCTAGCTCATAAATACCTTAATCACTGAATTTTAGTGCAATTATTTTAGCGATTATAAATCAAAATATTTAATTATACTACATAAATTAGGATGTTGTGCATATTAAAAGTATTTATGTGATGCTTTCCAGTTTGAAAAAAAATTGAATAGGAGTTCCTTTCCTCTCTTTTTTTAAAAAAAAAAAAAAAGTATAATTTGATTTCATGTTTGCATGACCCATGTGCTTTTGAGTTGCTGTTACACTCACTTCTGTTATCTGTCACTATACTTTATGGATACCATATGATTCTCTTGAGAATTTATATTCTGAGAGTTTGTAGAAACTTACTTTGGGAAATCTACAATGATCATGTTTCACTAGAGCCCATATCTGCACATACCAAATGATGCAGGCTTTATGGTTACTGAATTTAGATGAGATTTGAAAGATGATGTATTAATTCTTCTCTTCAGAGACTCTGTGTTGAGAGGTAGAATCATAGAATTATTAAAGTTGGAAAAGAGTTTAAGGTCATCAAGTCCAACCTAGCACCACCATGTTCAGCAGTAAGCCATGTCCCCAAGTACCATATCCACACTTCTTTTGAGCACTCCTGGGGATGGTGATTCCACCACTTCCTGGGCAGTTTATCCCAATGTTTTACAACCCTTTCCATGAGAAAAATTTTCCTATTATCCAGTCTAAACTTTCCCTGCTGTAGCTTAAGGCCATTTCCTCTCATGCTTTAATGGCAGAAGAGACTGACCTCCACCAGGCTACAACCTTCTTTCAGGTCATTGTAGAGAGCAGTAAGGTCTCCCCTGAGCCTCCTTTTTTCCAGGCTAAAGATGACCTAATAATTCTCATCTTAAGAAACTTATTAATCCTCCTTGTAATAAGATTTTTGTTGTATACAAAATTCTGTTCCTATAATTAAACCTTTTTATTTCGGAAACAGATACTCTGATGTGTTTGCTACTGGATGCTAAGTCTCTTTTTTTTTTTTTTTTCGTTTCTTCTTGCAATATTTCCAGACAATACTTCCATAGAAAATTTTTCCCTGGGAAAGTTTTTATTATTAATCAAAGATAAACAAACCCTTTAGAGAGTGATTAATCTGACTGGTTTTGTGTTATTTGTAGTATTTTTTGTTATTTTCTGGTATTTGTGTTAAAATACCCCCTAGAAATACCTGCTATCTGTCTTTGGTCAAATGGCTTTCACCCTCTTTGCATAGTTGCTTATAAAGCAGGTATTTCTGCTGAGGTGTTGTTTAAGTATTATTATTTTAATAATTTTACTCGTGTTTACTTAAGTGTTTCAATATTTAACTATTTTCAACCCCCCCTTACTTGGAATAGTAAGCACTACTTTAAAAAGTCAGGAACATGTTATGTATACTGGGAGATCCATCAACTACATTGTTGGACTGATAAGGTTTACAACTTTGTTTTCTTGACAAAACTGCCCAGAGTATGTTATTTTATATTAGCAAATGTTTGAACACTAAACTAGTTCATCTCTGTTCCCTAGTGACATCTTCTCGTACATCTGAACAAACTCTTCCAAAATTATTTCTTTCAGTTTGATTAGTCCTAAAATAGTAGAGCTGAAAACTAAGATCTCTGACTGCAGCTCATATATGTGCAGAGATAGAATCTATATTCTACATCAGTTTTTATATACGATTCTTCTGTTTACATTGGGAGAACCATAAACCCCATGCTATTTAGGAAGTCTGTAGGGATTAGGAGTAGGGGATACAATCCCCTCCTGCAAAGTCATTGTGGACTTAGCCCAAGTGGGTAGCACCTGCGTCACTGGCACCAGCTGGAAATCATTCTGGTTCTGCAGAGCCTGTTTAACAACATCCTAGCAAATGCCTCAGTCCTCCCATAAGTTAAGCACTGATCAAACATAATAAACTACTGTTGATTATGGGGGGTGTCTCTCTTTAATATAGACTTATGTGGACTTTCTGAGCCTACTCTCAACTAGTTTTATACGTTTGCTATTCTACTCAAGGCTGTCTGGAGCTGGTAATCAGATTTTCTTCAAAAGCACTGGAATTACCTAAAAATTACAAATGAGATTCATTACAACAAAAAGAAAGCCTTCTTTCTCTATCTGAAAGAGTGGCAGAATTCTAAAGATTTGGTCTTCATATAACTCTGATTACTTTATGTGGTAAAGTGCTCACATCTAAACTCAAAACCACCTTGGTTGCTTCCTGAGAAACAGCTGTCTGCTTTTTTTCATGATGAATACCACAGACATCTACCAATTTGGCAATGTTCCTGGGACTACTACTGATTGATTAGGATCTTCAACTAATTTATAAATTGTTGAGTTTAGAACAATAGTCTCCAGCCTTCATGATCACTTGTTCTAAAATCTAGTTCTTAAGCTGTAAAATTGGCTGTTAAGTCTATTGTATAAGTCTTCTCCCTTTCTGGGGGAAAGGTTGGGATTAGCTCTGACTTGTGTTTTTTGCAAAGTAAATGTATATTTAGAAAAGCCAGTTGGGAAAACACAGTGGAGTACTTTGGAACACCAATTCTAATCCCATATGTGTAGGAATAAACTCCTAACAACAAATTCTGAAGAAAAGCAGATTGAGTTCCTGATCACTGCTGAGAGTGGGAGTTGCATTTACAAGAAAGTGTCAAATTTAGTGTTTTCTTTTTACTTCAAAACATTTTCCATGACTATTCAGAGATGATACTTTGTCTAAGATTAATTTCTTGCAATACAGCTAAGTAAATTCTGGGAAGTTAGGGCAGTTCTTTCATCTTCTAGTGCAGGTTAGAGATTGGGGGTTTAATGTTTCTGGATTGGAGTGGGGTTTTTTTCTTAGGTACTTTGGAACAATTTTTTTCCAGTTTTTCTTGTATTAAGAAAACAAAAAAAAAGGAAAGTGTAGAAGCTACAGAACATAAACTTAATCCAAATGGTACTCTCTGAAAGTTTACTGGGCAGTGGCATCATGGCTAGGCTTCGTGAACGAAGATTTACAAGGGCTCTACCCACACTTGCTACAAGCATGCTGGTGGCTAAAAAGGCCAGTGCGAGATAGGCAAGTCCGACTGCAAAAGGCACAGTGGAAAGTCTCTGTTGGCACTACTGGCAAGGCACGGTTCTTCCTGCGTTGCCTTTTTTCCTCC
>JAWWEE010000105.1:87110280-87147131 GCA_035221455.1 Xenops minutus | reverse complement strand
CATCCTGCCCGTGGACACACTTTGTCTGACCCTTCAGTTGAGACCTGACTAGCATGGGAGACCCTACCGGAGGCATGGACCACCGCCAGCACAGCACACAACCTCATAAGGGCACGCAAGCTTCTCCCCCACGACAAGGGGGTGTCCGTGGAGAAGACTGGGCAGTGTATCAGGAGGGAAAATGAACTCCCCTGCAAATGCCTATCTCTGAACAAAGTTAGTGTGGTCCTGAAAGTCTGATGTTTGCCAGTTCATGCACAAGATTTTCCTGGTGCCATGTTTGTGCTCAGGGTGGATGCAGATGCTGGCCACAGCTTTGAGTGGAAGAGTTGAGAGAACTGAACTAGGTCTGATGCCATCTTCACCAGATACAGTGAAAACTCCCAGTCTGGGAAATTCAGTAACTTAAGAGGAAGACACAGAATATATTGAAGAAATAGAGGAGTAGGAGACCAGGAAGTGGTTGGTAAATAATTTATTGATTCAGTAGACTAACATATGTGATTCTCTAAGTGGGATAGAAATTTTGTTTTAATTGGTACGAAAAAATTGATGTTAATGCACAAGCAGTTGCCAACAACCACTGCACAGCACATTCTCTTTGATTTGCACTTTTTTTATGCAAGTTGCAATATATAGAGATTGAATTAATTTCTATATGTAATATTGGAAATGTGAGAAATCTCATTTCACAAAACCTTAACTTTGGGTTTTCTAGATACTGCATTTTCAATACATTGATTATGTTTTTATTTGTAGTAAGTTGCTGTTTAATTTACACTCTTATTTTAACACTACCTATTTGATGGTAAAAAAATGTGCTCCCCTATGTTATTAAATACCCTTTTAGTATCATATTGTTTATTGACCTCAGGCAATTAAGTCTTGAATACAGTGCTTATAGTTAACACACATTTTCTTACTGTCTTAGTCACTTGCAGCCAAAATCTTTACAAACACAAGATTTTTTTGCACAGGAGTTTACTGTGGGCTAGAGACTATTTGTGGAAATTTTGAAACAGTTCTCTGTATTTTGAGACTGCAGAATATCTAATAGGTTTCTAATTCTGAAGGTAACCCTCCGGCTCATTCTGAAGTGTCCATCAAACAAAGTGTTCCTTTCTTATTGAAATTTCTTACAATATTTTTGAGTGTTATTGTTTCAGGTGAGCCTGATTTGTATGGATGATTGATTGATTGATTGATTGATTTGCAACCAAGTTTTCAGCAGGCAGATGAATCTAATATAATTCCTAGTCTTCCAGTGCGCAAATTAAAATGCTTGTTTTAGTCATTAGTCTTGTCTATGGCATCCTCTTTCCTTCCACACAGATAGAACACTTAAAAAAAAAAAAAAAAAGGAACTTTGTGTATTACATGTACAAATGAGTAACATTGATGTGCAAGAATGCTGGTGCATTTTTTTGAAATTATATGTAATGTAAAATAAGCTCTAACTTAATTTGGATCTTGCAGGTGCGCAGATTTGCAGAAGCATTCTTTTGTTTTGAGCATCCTAGGCAAGCTGCTCTTGCCTATCAAGAACTACAGTGAGTAGCCTTTGGAAGTGCTCAGTATATAGATGTACTACTGTTAGTCTGTAGCTTATGTAGTGTAGAAGTAGTCTTGCAAAAATACATAACAGATTCAGGAGAAACTTATGTTCTCAATATAGATTTAAAATAATGAAAGTTATATAAGAATTATTTAATATTAAAACTATTAATAGCTAATTAGTAGAAAAGTTTCTACTCAGTTGAATTAAACTGATGCTAATTTCTGTTAATGTAAAAATAAATAGTTCTGATTTTTACATGGAGGACTGTTTCCCTTCTTTCAGTGCTCAAAGTCATCTACAGATGTGTGCAGCTATCAAAAACACTTCCTTCTGCAGTTCTCTTCCACCCCTCCCTATTGAATGCAGTGAACTAGATGGTGATATGAACTCCTTACCTATTATCTTTGAAGATCGATATTTAGATTCAATTACCGAAGGTAAACACACTTCACAATAGTTTCCTTCTTGAAGAAATGAGCAAAAATTATGTAAAACCTGATTATTTCTCTTTAAATTTCTTGCTGGCTTTAAAGAAGTAATTAATTTCCTTCGGATATGGTTTTTTAGCTTGAATTTTGAGGATATGTAAAATTCTCTAATAGCTAGTGTTTTACAGCATCAGTTATCTGCATAATATTGATAAACAATCCTTTTTTTCTTCCTTCCCTCCCCCCTCCCCCCCACCCACTCATTTTGGTGAAAGATCTGGATGTACCCTGGTTGGTAGTTCAGAGTCTTCCAAGGGCAGAGTCCAATAAACTGGATAAATTTGAAGCTGAAGAAGGTTTTGTTGCTGGTTTTACTAGCCCAGAACTGAAAATAAGACCTGCCGGTGCCTCTATCTTTTGGCATTCAGAAACTGAAAAGACGCTAACAAAAGCATTGAAAGGGAAAAATGACGATGCAAATAAATCCAAAGTTAAGGTTACTAAGCTCATGAAAACAATGAAAACTGAAAACACAAAAAAAGTCATAAAACAGAACTCAAAGGACTCAGTGGTCTTAGTAGGCTACAAATGTTTGAAAAGTGCAGCACTGGAAGATGCCTCTAGAAGCTCAGAAGGCAGGCCTTCACACAATGCTAACGAAGGGCTGGACCCTATATTAGGTGGATTTCCTTGTGATACAAAGACCTGCACCAGGCAAATAAGTCAAAGAGAACTTCCGTGTTTGCCATCTGAAACTGAGGAAAAGGCTACCAAGATTGAAAGTGACCAACCAGGTCCAAGTAGTCCTGTGCACTGTGAAAATGAGGCTATTTTTGATAGACTGACTATCTCCCAGACAGGTTCTGGAATTGTTCAAGCAGATAGTGCTTTACAACAGAGAGGTACACTTGAAGGTTGTCATGGAGGTCAACCAGCTTCCTCAGGAGTCAGGACAATTGAGGTCAAACCAAGTAATAGGAATCCTTATGAAGGGGGGAAAGTAGTGGTTCATATTGGATCATGGGCTGAGTTTCCGCAAGATGGAGTGCACAGAGAGAATTTGCAGACACTCAGTATTCAGCCTTCAGAATCTAGAAATAAACGTAATTCAGGAGAACAGGAAGAAGTCCTTGAAAAGGAAGATGCCCATGAGAGAAACTGTCAGCATACCAGTGACGTCTCAACAAAAATGAAAATTAATGCACCTACTCTTTCTACGAAAGAAAGTCAACTTCTTGCAAGTGGAGACATGACTAAATTATCAGATGTTAGTGTGACATGTGCCTCTTCTAGGTTTTCAGATTCAGGTGTAGAAAGTGAACCAAGTTCTTTTGCAACTCACCCCAACCCTGATCAAGTTTTTGAAAATGTTCAAGGGCAAAGTGCATACAATGGTGAGAGAGTATTTCCTCAGCCTTTACTAAAACCGGACTGTGCTATAAAAAATGCAATAGAAAGCCATTGCACTGAGAGTACGAGTGCTGTAAGTGAAATACAGTCATCCCTGACATCCATAAATTCACTGCCTTCAGATGATGATGAGCTGTCACCTGATGAGAATTCAAAGGTATCTGTTGTACCTGAATGCCAGCTAAGTGACAGCAGAACGGTATTGGATCTAGGAGCAATTGACTTGCCAAAATGTGATGACAGCAAAACATCAAACACCAATTTGCAGCAACAGCGTGTTGTATTTTCAGAGCACTTGGATAACAAAACTCTGTCCATACATTCCTCGCTCTCAGGAACAAAAGATCTATTACACTTAGATGTATCCTCATCTGAAACAACTACTGATGTGAAACGTTACAGCCCACAGGCAGACCCTGGCACAACCTGCAAGGACTCTCAGGACCTTGAAAGGCATCCTAATGCTACAGAAGAAGCAGTTAAATTGCATTTAGAAATTACTTGTATGGGTGAGCCATCTGTTGTTTCAGGTTCTTCATCTGTAAATGCAGTGCATGAGGTTGAAAAAGCAAATGAAGGAAAACACAGTGAGCCTTTAGAACTAAAGGAGACAACTGAAGAACTGTCAGTAGCTAAAAGTGAAACTGGTACAGATAATCCTTCTCCAACTGGTAGTGCTGACATGGTAAAACAAGGGCTTGTCGAAAACTATTTTGGCTCTCGAAGCAGCACAGATATTTCAGATATCTGGCCTATGGATAACAGCAATCCTGTCAGCCCTCAAAAGGAAGCATATGAAAAACAAATTATTTGTTCTTCCCAACAAGACGAGGATGAAGAGGAGGATCAAGAAATGATTGAAAATGGGTATTATGAAGAAACAGACTATAGTATAGTAGATGGAGCTTCGAGTGCTGACCAGGATCATGGCTTAGCAGAAGAGAGAGCCCTGAGATCTGAAAGGATTGATAGTGGACACCTGCAAGATACAATGACTGTGCCTCCTGTCTGTACTCCTGGTTGCCTGTCTTTTCCATCTTCTCTGAGAGACTCTCCTTGCAATGTTATTTGTTCTTCAAAGAATAAATCTGATGCAATTACACAACAGCCAGGCAGCACATCCTACAGCTCAGCATCAGCTGTTTCCTGGTATGAAAGCTCCCCAAAGCCTCAAATGTTAGCGTAAGTGATTGTTTTAAAACAAAGTGTTTTTTCCTTTTGGAAATTAAGTTAATACAGTACAGAAGGGGAAAGCATGGTTGGGTTGTAGAGTATCCCCAGGATTGTGGCTTGGATTCTGCATGCTCAAGTTATAGTATGTTTTAGATGTTCACATAAGAAATGTGCTAGCACTGAATTCCTTCTATCAGTTATCATGTAATTTCAGTGTGGTTTGACAAACTTTAAGCAGAATGCAATTTTTTTTTCTCTGTTATTTTTAAAATATAATCATTCACCTGAAAAGTGTTGTAATGGCTATTGAGCATAAAGATAGTGTTTTATGAAATGGAAACTGTTAAAATAGGAAGCTTGGGAAAATATCCTTTGAGTTTAAAACCAAAACCATTCTGTAACTGGTTGTCCATCTGATTAGTTAAGTGAAGCAGGTGTAAAATGCAAGCCATGGTGATGGCTGTATTTTTAAATCTTAACTTCAAATATCAAAAATGTAGCACCTTGGAGATCACAGTGCTCTAAATAACACTGCAGCTTGGATACCAGGAAAGCCAAATTTATAGGAACATCAGGGTTCCCAGGGATCCTCTTTCTGTAAACTTAGGAGTTTCCCTGATAACCCTCACCTGCTAACTGAACATGGGAAACAGCAGCTTCATGTGCTGTATTGGAAGTAAAATGTTGCTAGCAGAGAGAAGAAAATTTAGAAGAGAGGTAGAAACAAGGGAAATGCTAAGCAGGCAGGAGAGATAAAAGAGCACATAGTCTGTGAAAAGCAGCTGAGATCAGGAAGGAAGGATTGAGCAGTCAGTGGTGGAAGAAAACAGGTTCAAAGTGGACAGAAGAATAGCTTCTGAAATACTGCAGAGAATACTGGTGTGGACTGAGAGAGATGAAAAGCAGAGACTACTCAGGCTGTTCCATAATAGTAAAAGAAAGAGCGAACTCATAATGAAATCAAGACCTTAGGAAAAGCAGAGACTCCTGGAGCACGAGATAACTGAGAATCCAGAAGGCATGATCTGCTCTGTAGAGAACCGGCCTCGATACGTTCAGTTCAGAAAACATGCCTTGAGTACAAACTCGAGTAACTTCTGCTGCAGAGTGATAAGACCAGCTGTCAGCAGTGGTTTCTGATTAGGCTGACTTCACTGAGGCCTCCTCCTGCCAGTTAGTGAGGAATGAGCTAAAGATAGAGCTGGGAAAACAGAAAACAAAAAGTAGAATGGGAGGGAAACAGTGAGGAGGCAAAAGAGGAGTGGATACAGCATGATGCTGTGAGAGATCATGCAGAACAGACAGATTAGGGAGGAATAAGCATAGGAAAGCATAAACCTTGAAGTGCTGCAGGAAATTGATAGGGAATTAGTAAGGTAGGAAGGTCGTAGACAAAAACTAAGGGAAAGGGAAGAACGGGAGTTCCTAGTATATGGGGAGCTCAGCTATTAAAAGCTTTGTTGTGTATGCCTTCATATAATATGTAAAATATCATAAGTCTGGATCTGGCTGCTTCTGAAGCAAGTATCAGCTATTCAGCCTACCAGAGGCTCTTTACAATGAGTGATTACAGCACTGACTCCAGACCTTGTTTACCTAGGAAATAGGTTTGGCAAGAATTACCAAGAGTCAGTGAAAATCTTTACCTTGACTTCTGATTGGTTATAATTCCTGCCATTTGTTACGGCATGTAAACAAAGCTGTTGCTTGGTCAAGACCAGAACTAACTCAAAGTCTTCAGTGGTTTCAGAAGTACTTCAGAGTTGGAAGAGAAGTTCAAGGGAAAGAAAAGAGTAGAGCTTGAGATACGGTTTCTATTGCAGAGGAAAAGGGGCTGTAGGAATCTACACTAAAAATATTTTGAGGAAATGGCTTGTTCTGTGAGGTTAGTAATTTGCTAAATATATTTTCCTTTGTATCAATTATGTAGAAGACAAAGCAAAAAGGCACTAGAAAACTGTTTCATAGAACACCCCACGTTTGTCTAGCTATAGTAAATGTTGTTTTGTCATAAATACGGTTTTTTTCCAGTTTCCTACAGGCCAAAGAAGAATTGAAGCAACTTAAACTTCCTGGATTTATGTATAGTGATGTTTTCAAACTGGCTTCTTCGGTACCTTATTTCAGTATGGAAGAGGATGATTGTTCAGAAGAAGGAATACATCTTATAGTCTGTGTCCATGGCCTAGATGGTACGCTGGGAAATGTGATACTGATTGAGATAGCAGTTCAGATTACCAGTGAGATTTAGCTTGTGTCATTTGAACTCTGAACTGAACACTTCTGAAATAGGTTCACTGGAGGGAAATGGGAATCTGACATTGTACTGTTATATTTGACAATGTCTTCCATAAAATCTTTTAAATTAAGAATTCCCTGCATTTCTTTTTAGTAAAACTTCCATGCACATAAGCCTATTCCATACCATAGTTCACATTAGGTGCATCTTCCAGTTTTTGATGTCATAAAAGTATTTATCTGTGTTGGGGTAGAAACTTTTGCTTAAAATTGTTATGTTGTCAAGGAAAATGAAATACGTGTATCTTGTTAGGAAAAAGAATAGTACAATTCAATAGTGAAATGCAGTCAAGTGCCTAAGGTTTTAAAAGGTTAGGTCTCTGAATCACAGAGGGGTTCTAAGGAGGTTGTGTAGGGTCACCTACAACAGGTTGCTCAGGACCCAGCCCAGTTAGGT
This sequence comes from Xenops minutus, assembly GCA_035221455.1. Taxonomy (NCBI): domain Eukaryota; kingdom Metazoa; phylum Chordata; class Aves; order Passeriformes; family Furnariidae; genus Xenops; species Xenops minutus. The sequence continues at coordinate 87,139,867 of JAWWEE010000105.1, read as the reverse complement.
TTTTGAATGTTTCCAAGGCTGGAGACTCTACTGTGGTAGAAATGAGGAAACCTCTTGCTAATTGAAAGGGTTGAAAAATATAAATAGCTTGAATATATTCACCTACTTTTAGTTCAAAGCATACATTCATGTTAAGAAATAATACGTCCTCTAGTTAAGATATTTCTGCCATCAATGTTTCTGTGTTTTTTGAGACACTTCTTAAATTAACAATGTAAGGAAACGCAAGAGAGCAGTAGGACAGAGTATTAGACTGGACTAACACTGCAGAGGCACCTTCTTCATTTTTCAAATTCTTAAGTTTTTTTAAAAAAAAACATCATAGCTCTTCTTTTCTGCTTTTGGCAGAAAGCAGTCTTTGCTAAGCACTTCTAAAAAGGGACTCAGAAGTATTCCTTCTTACTAGCATAGATACTCGAGTGCTATTGCAGGCCTAGAATTGGCACAAATTTAATTTGACCAAAAAGCCTGTTGTTAAAAAAAACCCCACCATGTTTTGAAGCCTTAAAAAAGTCCATATAGTTGGAATTTTCTTATGAAATGGTGAATTCACACAAGTTATTTCCTATAAATGACAGATTTAAATAAAAAGTTTGTTTTCTGATTAGGGCAGAAAGGGTACTCTTTCTTCAAAAGCATCCATGATTATTGAGGTAGAAAAATCTTCAGAATGCTAGTTAAGCTAGCATTTGTTTTCCTGGGTACCAGCCTAAAAGTATCTGCTGACAGTCCAATCAGCCTTTTTATTCTATGAAAATGCTCCTTCACTGAATTCTTTAATCTAGCTTTGAGTTCTTTAAACGACTTTTATCAAAATTAATTAGGCTTCCAAGAATGTAATGTCCATGGTGCCACATATCTGTTGAATGCTAAGACAAAATCAAACATGACCTCCTACATCCTTGCTTTTTTAAAAGTGTTTGTATTGAATGTCATTTTTGTAGACCATTTTGTCACTTAATTTGACATTGCAGTTTATCATGCAAAGTCTTAATGAACGTTAATTAGGGCTGAGAATATCATTAGCTGTGTTTAAAAATAATGTTGTGCCAAGATGCACTTCAGTAGTCTGAGTGCTTTTACTTCAAGTTGAGCTTTGCAGGATCTAACTCTTGGTTGTTTTCCTTTTAAGGTAACAGTGCAGATCTAAGATTAGTGAAGACTTACATTGAGCTAGGGCTGCCTGGAGGGAGAATCGATTTTCTCATGTCTGAAAGGAATCAGGTATTTGCCAACTAAAAAAGAATTTTTGTAAAGTGATAAACAGTGTACATCTTCAGACATGTTTATTTAATGGCACTATCATGTTACAGTTTACCACATTTTCTGTATTTTTATTGTATTCATGGAATCCATGATTTGATCTGTGGCTTACATCAAAGTAATTACAAAACCTTGTATGTTATTGAAGGTAAATATTTAAGGAGTAGCATTTGTTGCTGCCATTTTGTTGTGTACTGTCTCCTAAATTCTCAGCTTAAGCAGTTTGGATTGTGGGTAAAATGTGCTCAGTATTAATAGTAAAAATGACGATAGTGAAAACTGCTATGGTAAGAAGGGTGATGTCTTATTTCAGGGGATCTGATAAATACAAAATACCTGTCCTTTCATAACAGTGAACCAATATAAAATTGCCTCGTGTTAATTTTTTGTGAATTTTATCATTTTCAGATGAAGTAAACTTGACAAAGCACAGAAGATCGATTTTTACTTTTTGTCTGTGTGTGTTATATTGTATTAGACATACTTCAGGGATGAATTAGAACAAAGTCTTTTCAATGGCTCAAACAAAAGGTTCATTTAGTGCAGTAGCATTTTTCTGGTGATAGCTCCTGGGATGCTTTGTGACAGGCACTGAGCCATGCTTTCTCTTCTCTAGCCCTATAGGTTTTGTCAGTCAGCAGTTTGTGAGACTTTCCGATTTCTGAATTCCACTGAGACCATTGAGCCTAGTAACTACTGACAGACTCTTCTGCTTAATGTTGTCTGACTCTTTTTCAATGTTTTTTACTTCCAGTTTCCACAGCATACATTGAGATTAATTCTGTGGTTCATATACATTAGTAATTCAGTTGCAAACAAGGAAATTGAAATAATTTCCCCTACAGCTTATTTTCAAAAAAAATACGCAATAATCATTCCTCATTCTCTGCTTCAGTTAATCAAGTATTTTATAAACAATTATAATTTCTCCCTCAGGAGGCAACTGAAAATACTTAGTCCATTCAGTATTTCTTAGGATTAGATGTGAAACAGTTTCTGTTCATTCGTGATATCCTTCCCTGCCCACTTGAAACTTGTTATTTAAAATTGGGTGATCAGAATTAGACAGGGCTTTTGGGATGGTTTTGCACTATGGACTGACAAAATGCTATATTGATATTTCCTTTCCTTCCTTTCCTAATGCAGCTGATTATATGCAACACAGATTATTGTTTGCATATACAGTTAGGGCTGGTTTTCCCTAGGTGCCATTGATTTGCATTTCTCACCATTCTATCACCCAGATATGCAGTACTATAAGATTCTTCTGAAATTCTGGTTGGTTCTGGATTTGACTATCCTAGATAATTGGTTTTGTTTGCAAACTGCCATTTCATTTCCTCCCCTTTCCCAGATAATCTACCATTCTGTTGAACACTAAAGATTTTAGCTCAGGTCCTTCGGAATTTGTGTTGAAAAGTTGTAGGCAACCTTTGCTTATCTCTTCTAGTTTTTTACTGCTAATCATTGTAGAGAATCAGCTATGAACCGGGGATAAGGCTTTAGGGACTTTGTTTATTCTTTTCATTTTGAATAAACAGTGGTATTGTAAACTCTTTGCTGTTGCGGTAATTGTCTCACTTCAATTTCATGGGCAGTGTGATTTAGTTCTGAATATGCAGCTTGGTCTTCTGTTTCTCTACCAATAATCTTATGTATGGAGGAAGGCTTAGAAGTAAGGCTGGCTGTGAGTTAATGTTAAGATTTGTTTGGGTAGTCTTACAGTAAAATGTCTATCACTATTCCATGTTATGAGAGAACGACTTCAAAAAGTAATAACTAGCTGCAGTGTTTGTATTCAGAGTTAATATGGATGCTTTTATTTGTGTGCTGTTGATTAAAACACTGGGGAATAAGAATTCAGACTGAATGCAGAATGTATATTGCTGCATTAGAAAACAGTTATTATTTTTTATTTCTTTTATTTTACAGAATGATACCTTTGCTGATTTTGATTCCATGACAGATCGTCTTTTAGATGAAATTATACAGTATATACAAATTTATAATCTAACCCTTTCAAAAATCAGGTAATATCTGTTCTATACTATTTATAGAAATAAACTTAAAACTAGAGCCCTGGGTTGTTCTGGACTGTGATGCTCAGGAGCAGGTCGAAAGAGAGACGGCAAAAAGAAATTTGGGATGGGGGAGGAGTAGGGGAAAAGAGGACAATGGAAAGAGAGCTGAAAGAAGGCTGATCAATGTTGTGAGCTCACCTAGTCCTGTTGGTGGTTTTAGGTCAGAGTTAAGCATTACATTTAAGGAGTTAAATGTCCTGTGTTTCCACAGATCCTGAATGATAGAGTTCTGCAGAAAAATAGTATTTTGAGAAAGTTGAAGGAAACTGTAATAGCATTATGCCAGGATGAAGTTAGTTTCCTTCTGATTTTATAATCTCTCCACCAAGTATGACATAGCAGACTGTTTGTCTTGTCATTCTTAGAGGGTAATTTCATCTTGTGACATTTAAGGGCAACTGCATGAAAATATGTTTCATTATTTTTGATGTTTTCTGATTGTTTCATCTGCTAAAGAGCATGTTTAACATCTTACTAGAAGGCTCACCACAGTCTATGCACTCCTGATTTCTTTGTCATTTACTTTCAGGGAATGCCTGTTCCATTCATTTACTCAAAACTGGGTGCACCATTAGGGCAGACTACATTATTAACTCAGCTGTGTTGCTGGAGTTAGCTCATCAATACGTGAAAGGAGCTAATTCAAGCCTGACTTCATCTCTTTGTTCAGCCCTCCTCAAATGACACATCTGGAAGACTTTTGACTTGCTAGTCACATGCATTTTCTACAGGTTTTTGCTTAGACTTGTGTTTAGTAGGCCTTATTCAGCTGGAGAAAACATCTAACATGCTTGAACATAATCTCACTATTTAAACAAATGTTTCTCCTTTGAGATAGGCAAGATTTGACATGGTTAACTTGGTCTAAACTGTTGATCTAAAAATTAAGAAAGCACTGTGACCATATTTATGTTACGCAGACTATACATTAGCATCCTCGCTATGGGAGAGTTCTGTAAGCCCCCAGCACACACAAGTATCTTTTCTCCTGTGCTGTGGTCTCAAGGCTGTAATGAGCAAACCCACCCAATTACCTTCTCATTGTTCATACCTCAGAATTGGACTCTTGTTTGCTTTTGGTTTGCTTCTCTCCTAAGACTTTCAATCTGTAAATTTTTTTTACTTTTATTTGTTACTTGTCACTTGAAAGAAAAAATAAATTAGAAATTTTTATTTTGGCTTCCTTCTCAAGGTGTATACTTGTCTTAGGCCCTGATGAAGCAGAAGTTTTAATTTCTCAACTTTAGCTTTTCTTATGAGAAAGTTAAATCTATCAGGAAATCCTGCAGCTGTTTCCTGGTAGCTACATGAGAGTGTTGTCAGTAAGACATGTGCTTCTATGCAAGTCCTTGAAGGGACAACCTAGAAAGCCCAGAAAAGTACTGTTGAGAAATCCTCTATTCAAGTAGCCAATGCTTTCCTGCCTCATTCTGGTCATGCCACTGTAAAAAGCAGACTTTCTGGTAGTTACCCTTGCTCTCCTGAATGATGGTGGCTTCTCCTCATAAAATCTCCCTGTTTCCTATAGGAAGTGTTCTCCCTACAAGTGCTGCTCAGTAGCTCAGTCAAATTAGACATGAGTTTCCAGATCTATAGTGATTTTGTATGGCAAAAAAAGCTGACATCCTAAGATTGGTGGATTCTGTCTTGCTTCAGCAGTGGGACATCAGCATCCTAGAGCTTCAGTGTGAGAAGAATGATGTTCATAGTGGGAGTTTCAGCTTCCTTGGCCTTGAGCCTGGATGGATTTATTTTCATACTTCTATATTTCCAGTTGGCCCATGTGCTCTTTCTTTTGTTTCCCATTTGCTCTTTTTTTCTTCCCATTCTCTGTTACTCCTAACACTGGCTTTCTCTTCTGAGTTATAAGATTGTCCTCCTGCAGTGACTATTAACAGACCATTGGGGACCTCTGCCATATGGTACCTGCGTCTGCACCCTGCCACACCATGCTTTATTCTGGTGATACACAGTTCAAGCTGCACAAAATAACTACTTACTATTAATAGAAACGGTAGTGAAACTAAAACAACTGTAGACCTAACTTTTTACTTCACTGCCAGATGACTTGTCACAGCTAAAGCAAAATCAGCTCAGGTCAATACTAGTCTAGAGATGTTCTGAGATTCTGCACTTTTGGGTAAATGCAAAGTCTCATGCCTTGAAGTAATGGCAGAATCCTGTTTCCTGTGCTACATTCTTGTACTGAGAAAAGACTCTCCCTATACCATCATAACACAGAGCCATACTGTAGTGTCAGCTTCAGTAAACACTTTTGGTACTGCTGGAGCTGATACCACCTGTTGCAGCATTTCACGATCTAACATGTGTTCATCTTTGAATAAAATCTTTGTGCTCACTATGAGCATGTAGCAAGCATGAGCTGGAAGCTTGATTCAAGCCAACTGCAATTTGTCTTATAAAATAACTGTTTGGCAAAGAATCACAGGAGGCTTTAGGTTGAGGGGACATCTGGTGGTCATCTGGACCACTCATACCAACACCACCTTCAAAGTTAAGGCAACTTTGAAGCCTGTTAAATTGCTCAGTCATATGCATTCAAGTTTTCAGTTGTCTGTGAGGATAGGAGTCCTCCCAGGTAATCACATAGCTAGGAGATAAACTACATACTCTTACATTTTGATCATGTCAGGTCTTACATAGATTTCTGATGACCTGTATTGGACTTTGACCTTGGGTGGATTATTCAGCTTGTCATCCTCTTCCCTAAGTAACATTGGCTCACAAAAAATGGCAATTTTTTAATGCTATGCGTATATTAAAACATCTGTTCATTATTTCAGCACAATATTAATTATGGATTGATTTTTCTTCTAGGAATTTTTATAGTTGGACAGGATTTTTGTTTGTTAGCACAATAATGAGGTTTTACTGTGTCTAATTTTCTAGAATGATCTGAATTGGTAGACTTGTGTCATAAAGCACATATAAAAACTATAATTTTGCTAACTTCAGTGTGTTAATGATATCTTTTATTCAAAAGGTGGTAATATTGCCACCTGGTGTTCAGAAATGCATTGCTTTTGCAGAGCATCCCATGAGTAGGATGGATTACGTTTTTGTCTTAGACTTTCAAGACATTTTTGAAGGGTTTTCCTTCCCTTTATGATTTGAGAAAATTCTTAAACCTTTCACTATAAAAAAACAATATTAAGGCTTATTCCCCATAGCATCTGAATTTGACCCCAACATATTACTGTAATTGTTTTTATTCTTCTAAGTCTTTTCAAATTAAGTCTAACTGTTTAATCTTTGAGGTACATTCATGTAGCTCATTGTGAGCACCTTTTTTTCCCCTCAAATGGATCTTTCATGTGTCTGAAGTTTTTGTTTAGGCGTGCCAGTATTCTTGAGGATTGATTGTCTGATTGATTGATGGATTGCTGCTTTTTTTCCAGAAATTGTCCTTTGTTAGAGTACAATATAAGAGTTTCTCATCCCTTTGTGACCTTTAGTAAATACTGCTTAAACTGTTAGAGAACTGTCAAGAGAACATCTCTGCTAATGTTCAGATCTTCTTTAGGAAACAATCTCTTTTACTCAAGAGCAGTTTTGTCATGCAGATCATGTTCAGGATAAACTCGATTTCTGTGGGCATTTTCTTGTTCTTAAAGAAGTCTGTGCTTTTATTGTTCTTGTGTGGACTTCGATGTACTCTGAAAAAATAGTTTTAAATTTTAGTATTCAAGAGAATATCTCAATATTTTGCTTTGCAAATGCACTGCTGTTGTCCTGACACCACAGAGGATACATAATCTTTCATGTGAAAATTAATTAGGCAAACATAGCAAAGAATTTTTGAGGCAAAGAATTTCTCATATTGTAGCAATTTTGAAAACCTAGTAGTAAAAACAAACAGGAAGAATATACTTATATGTTTAAGCTGTGTGTTGATTATGAACAAAAAGCCTATTCTGTCACAGAAACGTGTAATTATTTCAGTTTAGGACTTCAGTGGTGGTTCTGCCATTTTATAACCAAATGTTTGAAATTTTTCGTTTACCTTTAAATTGGAATTTTCCAAGTCAGTGGTTCTTGCTCGGGAAGCATTTAAACAGTCAAGTAATCTTTTAGCACTGTATTTTATATAGATATTACAGGAAGCTTTGTTTTAGCTATTTTTCTTGATGGATGTAATGATACAGAGCAAACAGGAAGGATGATTTTACAGGTATAACATTGTGGCACATATGTGATCCAGCCATGATACTTCTACGTATATAATTTTGGATGGTTTTCTGTTTTCTCAATATTCTGAAATTACATCTGTAACACAGGAATGGACTTTCTCCTTCTAATTTTGGGAGTCTGGTCTCTACCGTATGCTCTTTAAACCAGTGAGTGTGGTCTTTACCTCAGCAGAGATCATAGTAACTAGAATTGCTTTCTTTTGTAGTGTCCCTTTTAAAGAAATGCTTTATACAGACTTGTGGATACAACAGTAGGCTCCTCAAATTAAGTAATATTTTTTCTTAGATACCTGAAGCTAAAGAGTCCCATTCATCTTTCCCTTACATTGCTTAACCAGGGAAACAACTGAAAGTAATATTCTCCTGGCAGACACATATTCTTCAATTGCTTGCTCAAGCTGATAGACACTTTTTTTGGTCCAACTGCTAAGATCTGAGATGTTGCTTCTATTTTTAAATATTCAGGTTCAGTTAAGTAATGGGGTTCCCCCTTATATGAGTACTTCTGGAATCTGTCTCCACTGGATTGTTTCAGTAATGCTCATACATTTATCATATTGAATGCCATCACATGCCAAAGCAGTGATTTGTTTGGTCATGCACAGCTCATAAAATATTTTCTGAATACTTGGTGCTAAGGGAAATGAACTCAGAAATAATCTTGGGTTTGGGTGGGAGATGCTGGTGGAAGGACAGTTTGTTTTTGCTAGCTTTTCAAAAAGGCTATATAAAATAATTCTGGAGGAGCTCAGAACATGTTTGTAACAGGTTTGGGCAGCTTGAGAGACACGGACAACCTGTGCTTTCTATGTGACCTAAAATAAAGGTTCTGAAAAGAAACTACTCATTAATTTTTTTCTTATGCTCTTTCAGCATTTCATTACACCAGTTTTCTTTTTTCTCTAAATTTTTTTTTAAAAAAGATTGCCATAAATTCTACGTTATACTGTTTTTTTCTTTTTAAACAGCTTTATTGGACACTCATTGGGTAATTTAATAATCCGTTCAGTGCTTACAAGACCTCGATTTAAGTATTACCTCAACAAACTGCATACCTTCCTGTCTCTGTCTGGACCACATCTTGGTACCCTCTACAACAGCAGTGCTCTTGTTAATACAGGTGAAGTATTTTTTTCAGTAGTGTTTAAGTTTAGAGGAAAATGTGAAATGCACTTAGCTATTTCATGTGAAGTGCACATTTGTATATTATTGTGATTATGTAAAAGTGCTTATTTCACTGACAGAAAAAGAAAGAAGTGTTATAAAAATATCAACAGAAGGATGTGCAAGAGATGCTTGACATAAGCATTTTCCAGTATGTTTGGTTCAGTTTTTCTGTTACACAATAAATAAACTCCAGTTTTAATCTGTTGACCTCAATTTATTATAAACTGAATTTGAATATACTTAATTTGCCAAACAAGTAGATAAGATGCATTAGAATAATTTAGAATAAGATTACTAGTGTCTTGTCTCTTTCAAAAATGTCTTACAACCTGCAGTGCATTTCTGTAGATGTATTTGTATGTTATGAAAGTCTCTTTCTGAAGATTAAATATAGCTCTGGGAGTACTTGTAGAAACAGATGACTTTTGAAATAAATGTTATAAAATGCTTTCAGGTAGCATCAAATTTTTATAGGAAAACTTGTTTCTGAGATTGCCACCTACCTTGGAGTGCTGAATGCCAAAATGAATTATACTTTTTTCACTAAATAGAAAAGTGCTTATAAACTCTTTAAAACCACTCTAAAAAGTGTTAATTACTTTGTTTAGTGCCAGTTTATTTGTTGGTTATTATTTTGTTTGATACAAAAAATGAGAAGATAAAAATTAATTCGTGCTAAGCTTAAGAGAAGTGTACAGGAATTTGTGGCTACCTGGGCTTATTTTTGGAGTTCACAGAAGGAGGGAGAACATGAGAGCTTTTTTAGTTTGGTTTAAATGGTTCATAGCCCTCACTACACTACCAGAGAGGTTCACTTCAGGATTAAGACATCTATAATATAATTCCCTGTAGGCACCTACTGAGTGTTTAATCCCAGAGTATCTGTGGACAGTGTCTCTGAAATACTCTAATCTGTAACTGAATCTCACCCAAATCACCCAAAAATGTTAGTATTACTTTGCTTTTGGAAATGGTCCTTTTCTAGGATACAAAGCTGTGGCTGTTTGCTTGTTTATATAATCACCAGCAAATGACTTTCAGTCAGCTAAGGTTAAAGCTATCAAAGTACAATCCAGAATATACTCCCTGAAAAAAAAAAAATATTTCTGGAATATTTTATCTCTTTTATGGTTGAAGAATGTCCAAAATGTTCTTTTCATAGTCTTCCTTTACATTCAGACTCTTTAACACTGGGGACCCCACCAAGATAATAATAAGTAATGGTTATTGAACTCTAAATAACTATATTTCATGTATACATCAATAATGCCAATATATTCACTGGAAAAGGTTGCCCAGAGAAGTCATGAATGCCCTATCTCTAGAACTGTTTAGGGCCAGGTTGGATGGGGCCCTGAGCAACCTACCTGGTCTAGTAAGTGGCATCCCTGCCCGTGACAAGGGAGTTGGAACTAGAGAATGTTTCAAGTCCCTTACAACCTAAAAATTCTATGATTCTATTCTATGAAATTGCTATTTCAAAGGTAACTATTTCTCCGAGAGTTGAATCAATTCATAAAGACATTCTTGTGGCAGTAAGGGCTTGGTTGCCTGCTTTTCTTTTGCATCAAGGGAGGTAAGATTTTCTGAAAAGCCAGCTAGCCACCTGGCTCATTGACTAATAAAGACAATACAGCGCCAGAGAAAACACTGTATTATGGTATTTCTCTGAGAAAATTCTGCTTCCTTTTTTCAAGCTATATGTGATGAGTTCAGTTTCAAAATCTGAGAAGTAATGCCTGTTGTTTAGTGCTACGTATATGAACATCAAAATTATCTAATATTCTAAGAGTATTGAAATAGAATGCGTATTATTGCCTTATGGCTAACATTAGTAAGGATTTTCACTTTATGCAGGTATAATTAATCTTTATAGGCAGGCCTGTACATTTGCAGGAAAATAGGCTTTCATGCTTCATTATAGAAATAGACAAAAAAGTATAATGAAAAGAATTAAACTGTTTCTGGGCTTGACAATACTTATGAAAAGTAGAATTTACATCTGACAGTCTTAAGTTATAGATTTCACTTATTGTGCTTTTGTTTAATTAGTTTTCGTGTTTTATTGTGGATCTGTACTCATGATGTGTCTAACAATGCAGGACTGTGGTTTATGCAGAAATGGAAGAAATCTGGTTCTTTATTGCAATTAACATGTCGAGACCATTCAGATCCGCGACAGACATTCTTATATAAACTTAGTAAAAAAGCAGGTAAGCTTTGTTAATACTTTCTGTCTCTTAAAGGCCGCTGTGTATAAATGTGAATAGAAAACCTAAAAATAGAAATTGTTTCCAACAAGCTCCTGTTTCAGTTTCTTTAAGAGTTACTTTGGCTTTAGTCCCATATTATTCAAGTAAAGTAAACAGTAAACCATTTTTGTTGCAGAGGTGGACTATTAGGTTGAAACTTTCCTGCATGACTAATGAGCAAAAGTTCTCACTGGAGCCACTATACTCAGGGGCAGATATGAGGATTTTTTCTGTCTGTCTATCTATCTGTCTATGAGCCACTGTGTGACAAGTCAGGTACATATACATACGTTTAGGATTGCCTGTTTCTGTATATGTCTTATCTACCTTTTGTTGGTAGTTTTTTTGGATGTGTTACATTGCTTGTGAGGATGAAGAGAGTATATTTAAATGTTGTTTGACATTGACATGTTCTTCTAAACATTCCCCAGGATATCTCTTCCTTCTTCAGGTTTATTAAAAAATCTAGGCAGTTCACTTAGAATCACAGAATAGTTTGGGTTGGAAGGGACCTTTAAAGGTCATTGAGTTCTTCCTTGTGCATTTTACATGAATGCTAATGGATATTTCATTAGGTAAAGCACATACAAGACAAGATAAATAGACTCCCAAGGATTTTGCAAAACTGTTGCCGATTAGCCTGCAGAGATTCTATACTTGATTTATTTATTCCACATGCATTCTTTTCAACTCAATACGAAGTTTTGGAACTGGCACGTGCATTTTTATATAAGATTTGCTGCAGTTATTTTTCATGAGATGTCAAAAACTCCAGTGATTTGGCTGATCTTTTGAGACAGTGTTGTTTTTTTTCCTGTTTGAAGAGAACTGGAACCAGGATCTAGTTTGGATACCGCTTCTCTATGTTTTTATATATTACAAGTGTATTTTTTTTTCCATTTTCTGTGAAATCTGGAAAGATGCATTTACTCTTTGACATACTAATGTTCTTTAGCATTGTTTCTGTAACTGACTTGATTTGGAGATCTAGTCTTCACACATGGAGTGTTTAAAAGTATTGAAAACTAGGAAACAACCTTTGTATTTAACTGTAGGTGGCTATGATATTCAGAAGGAGCTGTTTTAATGCAAAGGCAAGCTGTTTTCCTGAAGCGTTCCATTGTGTTTGGCCTAAAGCAGATGGGCAGCACCAAAAATGTGCTGAAGCTTTTTAGAGAAAACATAACAACTAAATGTCTTAAGGACATTACTGGGGGCTCCCACTTTTGCATCATCTTACTGTTAGCATGCTTGCCCAAGAAGTAGGAAGTCTGAGTTTAGTTAAAAAGGTTTAATTATATCTGGGGGGTTGTGCTGGGTGGATCCCACACTTGTGCTCGAGCTGGTTAAATCTTACAGTGAGGCAGTGCCTAATAGAGGCATCTTCACTAGGTGGCCTGTATTGTCTACATGTTGATGCTAGGCATGAATTCAGATGCAGCTGTTGGCTGCAACATCAGTGAAGACAAGGCACCATCCGTCTTGAAGTTTCTTGAAGCAATTTGAAGGTTTGACTCCCTTTTGTCAGTCAGAAACCAACTACTGTATGCCTGAGAAGCAAGAGGAGTATTTGAACTGCACTTGATTTAAATGGGAAACATTACACTGGGGTCATGCCCATGTATATTAAATATGTACAGAGGAAAGGCTGGTACCCAGCATCTTGTTATTTTGTAGTTCTACCTATTGTAATTGATTTTTCTGACTTTTGTGCAAGATCTTGTAAGGAAATGGTACCAAATTTTGTTGCAAAATGTTTACTTATTCTGTAATTTAATTTTTCTCTTTTCTTGTAGGTCTTCATTACTTCAAAAACATTGTGTTAGTAGGATCTCTGCAGGATCGTTATGTTCCTTATCACTCTGCTCGCATTGAGATGTGTAAAACAGCTTTAAAAGATAAACAATCAGGTAATAAATATCCTGCAAAATACACAAACCGCTCAGATGAAAACCTCACAGGTATCAGTCTCATCCCATGTAATTTTGGGTGCTTAACTGTGGCACCTCTATTACGTGTTTAGACCTTCAATTTACTTTGTAGTAATGGAGAGAGAAAATCCATGTGGGAGCTGAATTGCTTTCTGGATCTCTCCTGTTCTAATACATGCAAAAGAAGATGAGAGTGAATAAATTTCTAGCTTACAGACTTTGCTTAAAGTTAGGTGGTATGGACACAGCCTCCCTCTGTGAATAGGGAGGAGAAACAGCTTTGATTTTTGAGGATATTAAGTTGTGGCACCAAGGCCTGGGATGTAGTTACTTGAGGCTTAAGAGTAAGACTGAAAGAAGAGGTAGTTTTCCCATTTTCATTTAGGGTCAGTTTTTGTATTTACCATCGAGACATTCTAGCACAATTGCATTCTAGCATTATATATTGATAAATAAATAACTTCTACACAGTGTAATAAATACTGATGAGCACATTCTCACTATAACTGTGCAAATCTAAAATGCATAGCTGAAAATTATTTTTCCAACATTTTCAGGGGAAATTAAACTTTCTGTATATTCTATCTTAACCCAGCATAACACATTTCATTACCTCTCTTACTGTGGAATGCTCTTTCTGAGTTCAAGGACAAAGAATTGTATTTGTTTCTGGTGATTCACAAAGTACAACTTTTCTTTTCCTCTACAGGACCAATTTATGCTGAAATGATCCAGAACCTGCTTCTGCCAGTTCTTCAAAATAAGGAATGTAATTTGGTTCGTTATAATGTAATTAATGCATTACCCAATACAGCGGATTCTCTCATAGGGAGAGCTGCACACATTGCTGTTCTTGATTCAGAAATATTTTTAGAAAAATTCTTTCTTGTTGCTGCCCTAAAATATTTTCAGTAGAGAAGAGCATTATAAGAGACTTGGTTATTACCTCATTAACAGATGAATTCAAATAATGTGTGGTGTTAAAGTATAGCCTAAGCTGTATTTTAAGAGATATTTATACTTTTTATATGGAAGATAATTTATATCATCCACACTTAGGGCTTTTTAACATCAACTTTACTTTCTAGGTAATGTGGCTGTGCAATATTTTTTTATTTTGTTCTTTTTACTTTTCTATTACTTTTTCTTAATTTTGGGTACCTAATTATTTGGAGATTAAAGCACAGTGTGTACTTTAGTTTGGTTGGTTTGTTATTGGCTCTCAGACTACAGAAGTCACTGTTATTTGGCTACATTTTACAAGAGGCTTTAGATGCCAAAAATAAATTGGATTTTAAAATTCTAATAAGGTCTTACGTGTTCAGTTGTATTTTAGCACTGTAGGAAGTTTAACTGGAAACACAATGAGCTGCTAAAATACTGGATATTTGAAAATTACTATACTGCAGGTCCTGCTACAGCTTAACACTTTTCTACAAAATCGTTATTGTCATTGTTAAATATGTTATGCCTGTGGGAATATATTTTCTACTGATCTCAAAAACATGTTAGTTTACATACACAAATTTTATTACTGGAACTCTCATTTTCAGAAGCAAATGGCAACTAAGGATTTTTGAATGTTCAGTGATAGCTGCCTTCAAATAATTGGGGTTTTGCAAACTGTATTAAAATGGCTCCCTACTCTGTCAGTTCTTCAGATGAACATGGACAGTTTTACATGGACTTCCTTGTATGTACTTAAAATAAGTAAATGTTATAAATTTCTGCAATACTTTTATGAATTTAAGCAATTTTTAAATATTGTTAAAATGTTTTATTGACTACAAAGGTATTGTAAATATAAATCAATACATCTTCAAATGGGACAATATTGTAAACTTTACCTGTTTAGTGACACAGATAAAATGTTTTTGATATACAGGAATGTTAAAGGTCTATTGACTTTCTACTGGTGCTGAATAGCATTGTTTGGTTTCTCCAGCCTTCCCTTTTCTCTGTTTCAAACAATAATCCACTACAGGTGGGGGAAAAAGAGTTACATGTGCATTCACTAATTGTACACTAATTGTAATGAACATTTTTTGAAAAAATATAAATTCGTTGTATAATGCATGTTTATTTTTAGCATTGTGTTATTGCATCTGGTGTTAATAAAATGAACAAATTACTCTAATGGAAGCAATTAAAGAAACTGAAATGTTCCGCTAATTACCAAAATTCTGGGAAAGCTTTCTTTGTATATAATTAATAGTTTTGTACTTTTGAAATGAATATAGCAATAAGAGTTTATAATGAAGTGATTTTGCATTTGATATTGTTTGTTGTATAATACTCTTTGTAATATATGGGGAGTTTTTTCCCTATAGCTTACAAGATGCTCAGATGAGTACCTACAGTTCAGCAATGTACACACTGTAAAGAGTATTTTATTAGAGTTGTGTTAGGCCAGTCATTATGACACAAAGATATCTTAAATACATTCTCAATATAACAATGTCTATTTTTATAAATAATTTTGTATTATGATGGTACTGCTAGGTTCTAAATGTTTAAATTATGTTCTGGTATCTCAGCTGCCTTTTATTTAAGAGTGGTTGACTAGTGGCTAAACTTTGAATATCCATTTAAGGGCACTAAAGCTACGAAAGATTGCTTAATTCACATTGAGGACGTTAAACTACTCTTAGTACACAAGTATTTAGATGGTTCTGTTACTATTGAAAAATGTCTGTCTTGCTTTCTGTCTCTGGAAATCTGAAAGTGTAAAGCATGCTTTTGTGATTAGCAAAGCAGAAATATCCTGGCAGAAATAGTCACTTTTTTTTTTTTTTACTAGATCACGTCCATTTGAGGAAGCTTGTATTAGGTTTGTTCTTTGAGGAAAATAGATGATGCAGGAAATCATATGATATTTGCATATAAGTTTATCAAGGAACAGGGCAAATTAAGAGAACATTAAAGTCATTTTCTCTCATTTGTATTGCCCAGAGCAGTCCATATGTCGTCTGGTAGCCCAGCATGTCCTTGAAGCATATGAAGTTCATATTTGCACTTACAGTCTGTATGGTACACTTGCAGTTGCCCTCGGAGCAACACGTGCAGTCCTGAATGTTTTGGACAACTGTGCATGTGTTGCATGGCATGTGGCCCCTTCTCCTGCATATTTCCACCGTCTCTTTCCTAGACAGAAATACAGACTCGTATATACATAGTTCAATGTCCTGTGATGCAGTAGCAGCTATAAAGTGCTCCATCTCACCACTCTTCTGTTTGAATCCGGACTTCATCTTCCCATTGCAATAGTGACCTCACCTTTATGCAGGTATCCTACAGCTGCTTGAAAAAGAATTATCCTGTTCACAGAATGAGAGGTAAGAATTGAGGTCCTAACATTTCTTTAGAAAACTGTCAGTCTCTTGTTCCCTGAAGGCAGTAGGGTGCTACTGTTATTTCACAAAGCTCTCAGTGATATTATTAGGAGGTCACTGCATGAAATTAGATAGTACCTGAACTTCTGTTTGCATGTAGTGTATATAAATTAATTCCTTGGTTTGTGTTTGAATCTTCCATCAAAATTAAACTTTCTGGTCCTGTAGATGTAGCAATTGCCAGTACTTTGGGAAAAGAGCTCATGTTATACTGGAAATCACCAGGCTTTCCAGCATAGTCAAGAGATTTCACATTCATGGAAAAATGACTCTGTAAGCACAAACCCCCTTGATTCCAAGCCAGTTGTATTTGCCTAGCCCTGACTAGGTGTGGTGCTCAGATAACCAAGCTTCTTGAGATGGTCTGAAAGGAAGAGGGGTTATTTAGGCAGTATCCCTACGCTTGCTGCCCAGGGCAGCGCTGGTTGCGGTGCCTTCCAGATAACCCCATGGCCATTACATTTGGCTCATCTGAATTGACCTGCTGCAGGGTTTATGCTAGCAATGTCTTTTATTGCCTGCTCTTTAGAACAGCAAAGCAAAATACAGCACTGTTTGTGTCCTCCTCAGGAGGCAAGCTGCAGTGCAAGAGATAAATGATCAGTAAACAGAGGAAGGAAAACCAAAAGAAGGAAAACCAAAAAAAGGAAAACATTGCATTTCATCACAAAGTAGAAAATTCCTGTGGTGTATGCTACATTTGTTTTTTTCCAGTGTTCAGATTTATTACCTCCTCAGCCACAAGATCTAGGAATGCATAATTCAGGAGTTAAAAGTGAATTTTGCATTTTTACAGCAATAGAATAAACGAAGACTAGGAAAAAACTGTTTTGAAGACCTCAGCTTATTTTTAGGTGGACAAACAGTATCTCATTAATGCATTATTGCTATTTCATCCTTACCATTTGAAAGTACACATGTATGCATGTACATAAGATGGATGGATGCATGTATGATTTTTCATGGATTTTGTTAAGCTGTGTAGGAGCAGAGCTTACTATTATTTGCTATCTGCACACAGCCTGGTGTAAGTGTTCTTTAAAGGAAGGACTTCATATCATTTTTACTGTATTGCACACCTAAATGATAAGTTCTTGAACTTCATAGAGATCTGTTTGCTTTTCTTCTTGCTGCTTTTGGGCAGAAGAGCATTTTTTTTTCTGCATTCCTCTTTATTCTCTCTCATCTAGAGACTCAGCATCTTGCTGTTAGAATAAAGGAAAGGGTTTCCCATTATTTTTAGTCCCTAATGTCTAATTAACCATGTTATAAAAAGCTGAATGAGAAAATGTCACTCTTAAAACATTCAGTTAAATTTAATCACTTCTAGTATGTAGCCATTGCCAGATGTAGTGCAATAAACTCAAGGGAGCGTTGCTGTTCTTAAACTACTAAGGAGATTCTTTCTCAAACTCTTCAGATGTAAACACAGAATACTATTTCACACTCAGATTTCCAAGTCACCTTCTGCAGTTTAGTACCTGCGGACAGTGTTTTGATTCTGTTTTATGGAAGAACAAGGTTAACTGGAGAGGTTTGAACATCAATAAAAAGCAAAGCTCATATTCAAAACATGAACTGTAGCTAATTAACTGGAGCGCCACTCCACGAGGGTTAGGTTTATACTGAGTGTTAAAAGCACCTTCACTGGTTAAATGGGCAGCCAAGAAGAAGCCGGGGTTGGTGGCTCAGTTCCTTGCTTCTTGCTTCCTCCTAGGGGGAGTGATGCCTGTGAGTGCACGGAATGCAGCAGCTGGCATACTGGAGTGAAGGAGATAAAGGTTATTTGTTGACTTAATAAAACATTTGGTATTTAAATATTTTTTTGTAACTTTGAAGTTACGCAGCCTTTGTGAGGGCAGACGCTGGTTCCGTACGTCGCTATGGCATCAGCCAAAGTTCCTTCGTGTCCTAGGCCGCTTTTGTGTATTACTGCAACAATGTATTTTTCATATTAAAAAAACCCAAACCAAAACCAAAACTAGCAGGACTGTATTACACGCTGGGAGGAGGGTGGGTGGGAATCGCTCCTTTCAGCGCAGCCCGCCCTCCCGGCTCAGGGCTCCCGGCTCCGCTCCCGAGCGCCCGCCGTGCGGCCGGGACTGCGGCGGGGGCCGGCCTGCTGCGGGGGGTTACCGACCGCAGCCCTCTGGGGGGCTGTGTGTGTGTGTGCTGCCCTCCCGGAGCCCTCTGTGTGTGTGGGCGTGTGTACACAATCTGTGTGTTCCCCCGCAGCCCCCAGGGAGTGTGTCTGTGTGTGTTTGTGTGGGGGTGTTTGTGTGGGGGTGTCCCTGTGCTCCCGCCCGGCCCCGCCGCCCTCTGCGCCTGCGCGGCCTCCCCCGTCCCCTCGCCGTCCCTCCCGGCTGCCGCTCCGGACCCGGCCATGGCGCTGCGGGCGCTGCGCGGCGCGCCCGGGGCAGCGAGTAAGAGAAGGGCGGAGGCGGGAGGGCCGGGCCGGGCCGGGCCTTGCGGTGCCGTACGGCGGAGGGGCTGCTCGTCCCCCGGCCCTGCCTCCCGCGGGCTCTGAGCGCTGGGGGCACGGCCCGGCCCGGCCGGCGCTGCGGTGCGCGGGGGGCGCCAAGATGGCGGCGGGGAGGGGGCTCCGTAGGGGCTCTGTGGGAGCCCGGGGCTCTGGGGGCTCTGTGGGAGCCCGGGGCTCTGTGGGGGCTCCGTGGGGGCCCGGGGGCTCTGGGGGCTCCCACGGCTTTCCCCGCACCCTCCAGACCCACACAGCTTCTCTGCTGCCCCCCACGCCCCCGCGGATGTTTACTCATTCGTGTTCTACCCTGTATTGCTGACCTCCTGCTGTCGGGCGTGTTTGTTATTACGGAGATTTCCTTGCCCCTGGGTGCTGCAGGAGCGGCAGTAAAATGTTAAATAGTGGTTTGTGGAATAGCTGGAAGGAACTTACTGTGGCCTTGGAAGTTACTGGTACGTGCCCTTCACCTGGGGAGGTTCGGGTGGTTTGTTTACGGAGAAATAACAAGGCATCCTGGAGAGCACAGCCTTATCTTGGGCTGTTCGTGGGGCAGCGGGCCGGGCCGCTTCCTTCGCCACCTAAAGCTAAGGTTCTGTGGCAACACTGATACAACACCCCTGGAACACACCTGTACACTGTATACTAGTGGAAGGGCTGGGAAAAAATAGTTAAATGTTTGTGCTCTGTTTGGCTGTCAGGATCATGGCAAGGTTGGGCTGATGCTCTAATCCCCTG
Source organism: Xenops minutus (assembly GCA_035221455.1). Taxonomy (NCBI): domain Eukaryota; kingdom Metazoa; phylum Chordata; class Aves; order Passeriformes; family Furnariidae; genus Xenops; species Xenops minutus. The sequence goes on along the minus strand of JAWWEE010000105.1, from coordinate 87,120,356 downwards.
AGCATCCCGATGTGTGCTGAATTTTCAAATTCAGCGGTATAATTAAGTATAATTAATAAATGGAAAGGCTTTGTGACAGCCTGCAAAGAATAAGGAAAGCAAAGATCAGTTCATAGAATGTGGTATCAACTGATGAAGTTGATAGTTCCTCCCATCTTTTTCAGAGCTGTTTAATGGTGAACTTTTGTCACCCCTCTGTCAAGAAGAATGTGTTTTTGCCAAGAATATCAAGTATTGCAAATAGAAAAATGGATTTTGCCTCTTTTCTGGTGACTAAGATAATCGATTTCATACCAGTACCTTAATGTCACTTTCACTTGAATTTAGGCTAGAATACCAGCTACAATTTCATTTTCTAACCAGCTTCTATTTTAGCTTGCTGAAGAATGACAAGACACTTGGCAGGTGTAGAAAGATCCAGTGTTTGCAGCAGATTAGATACTTTACTGTTGATAGTTTGTTATGTCATGCTTAAACTAAAAAAGAAGAAATTACTCCTTTGGGGCATTGGCAGCAGTTGGCAAACATAATAGTTTATGTGGCTATAGGGTTTAATGTTAAAGCTGTGGTATTTTAAAACGAATAAATGAATATGCAGGTGGGTTGTTTGTTGGTGTATATTTAGGTGAGTCAAATTCACACTGCTTGAGATGATTTCCTTATTAAGTCTCAGCAAGGTAGAATAGTAGTTCTTTCAGGTACTTTGAATCCGGCTGGTACAGGGCAGATTTCTGTTTGAATCTTTCTTCTTAAGTCAGAGCTGCTTTAGGCACATGTCCATAGCCAAAATATTTTTAGAGGATAGTTTATGCTCACTGTGGATATTTGGCTTTTTAACCAAAATGTTAGAAGGGTTTTAAAGGAAAAAAGTTTGTGGTTCTGATGAAAGCATTTGCATGCAGTTATATAATTGAACTTAAATATGCTCAAAGTTTGTCCTGCTTTTGACTACCAGCTGAATTATTTTACCATTCTGAGGGAAGCCCAACTATCCTCTGCCGACATTCTGGGAAACGTGTTACTAAGGGAACAGCGTTTTATTTTTTTTTAAACTTTCCTTTGGGAAAGCAGAAGCCTTTTCTGACTAAAAAGCTGCTGGAAATGAGCCAAGATCTGGAAATCAGCAGGTTTCTTGGGGGAGGTTAAGACTTTTCCCAGAAAGCAGAATGTACTGGTCTATGCTAGCATAATTACTATTTAGAGTCTAAAATACAAGGAGGTAACAGCGAAGATAAGTTCAAGAAGTTTGAAATACACTGTTTATGTGAACTGAGTTACACAACTAACACAGTTTTGCCTGCATATGTTCTGCCTGCATATGGGCCAAAAATAATTATCTTTGCTGATTTCTTAGGTGTTCATGAATTGAATGTTAAATAACTTTAGGGATTTGTTTTCCTGTCCTCCACTAGTCCTCCAGTCCTCGTATTTTCTTAAGTAGGTTTTTTTCAGAGGTGCTCTGGTCACAGAGTTACTCCGTGTTAAACTCTCACATTTATGATACATGTGTCCGTTTGCTTGATAGAGTCATCACTGCTTTACAACTGGCGGAGCAACTCCAGCTCTAAACCAGGAGGAAGATCTGAACCTCCTAAGCAGTCACTTAAGAAACCGAAGTTACCAGTAGGTCGATTTGATGAACCAGAAGAATCCAGTATAGAGAGGGAACCCTTGGAAAGTAAGTCATGTTTTACAAAATTGAAAGCTGTGTTTTAAAGGCTAAGACCATGAGATGCTGTGCTGATGTCAGTTTAAGATGATGACTGGCATTCAGTACTCCTCAGAAACACATTCTAAGCTTAATGGTTCTGAAAAAAAGGGAGGCTGGTCAATGGGCGTGAGCTGACAAGTTGCAGCAAATGGTGCAAGGGAAAAGTCTTGAGAACAAAGGTGGTCAGACATTGTAACAAGTCACTCAGAGAGCTGGCTACTCCTCTCTTGAAGATACTCAAATTTGACTGGCTGGCCTGACCTAACAGCAGCTCTGCCTTAAGCAGGGCTGGGGCCAGGTGCCTGCAAAAGGTGCCTTCCACTATAAACCATTGCATGATTCTGAAAAACCTATCTGCTATTGGTCTGTAATAGAACATCTGTAAATGGTGGTGGTAAACTCATGAGGGCACCAGCTACATTTTATTATTCAAAAAGCCTGTTCTGTTTCTTAGTCCAAAAAATATTTCTGATTCATGCTGCATTTCGTGGCCAGACTTTCTCTTAGTCTTGCAGGAGGTGTTTTGAAAAGCAGCCACAGATACTGAGTTTACTGAGCTTCTCAGTGGGGTCTGGGAAGACCTAACGAAGTGCTATTCGTGTTGCGTTCTGGTGACTTCAGTGGGGCTACTCTTAGAAAATCTGCCAAGATTAAAGCATAGATGTGTCACTGCTGAACTGACTAGGAACATACACTTTTTCTTGTGAGATGAGAGAAAAAATCTTTCTTCCTTTTAATTAGTCTTCTTCTCTTAACTAAAAGCGCTAGTCATGCTTTATCTTATTCACTGTAGTGTGATGTTCTGCAACTCTTCAGCAGTAGTGATAACCTGTGTTTATTTTGAGGTCTCTAGGACAAGCTTTTTAATGTATCAGTAAATTACTCTGAATATCCAGATGACAAATCGACTAAAGAATCACACAATGGTTTGGGTTGGAAGGGGGCATTAAAGATCATCTAGTTCCAACCCCTTGCCATGGGCAGGGACACCTTTCAGCAGACCAGACTGCTCAGAGCCCCATCCAACCTGGCCTTGAACACCTCCAGGGATGGAACATCCTCAGCCTCTCTGGGCAACCTGTTCCAGTGTCTCACTACCCTCACAGTAAAAAAATTCTTTGTAATATCTAAACCTGCCATCTTTCAGTTTAAAGCCATTCCCCCTTGTCCTATCACTACCTGACCTCGTAAAAAGTCCCTCTCCAGCTGCTTTTTATAGGCCCCCTATAGGTGCTGAACGGCTGCAATAAGGTCTCCCCAAAAGCCTCTCTTCCCCAGGAAGAACAGCCCCAGCTCTCTCAGCCTGTCTGCATAGGAGAGGTGTTCCAGCCCTCTGATCATCTTAGTGCCTCCTCTGGACTGGTCCCAACAGGTCCACATCTTTATTATGTTGGGTGCTCCAGAGCTGGACACAGTACTCCATGTGGCATTTGTGTTTTACTATTTTTATTCTTTATAAACCCAAAAATTTATTATGGCAGAACTGAAAAAGATACATGCAAATAATAACTTGCAACTATTTGCAACAAATTAAACATTAATTTCTTCTGCCCAGCATAAAACTTCATTAACAGGTTGGTGAAGTATCTTCTCATTCTTCTATATTCAAAATATATTGTGCCTTTGCATGTAAACAGAAATCCAGGTCTGAAATCACTGACATTCTGGGGAAAAGACATACAGGCTGATTCATCATCTCCAAAAGAAAGGCAGTAGACTGCCTGCTGGAAGCAGAATTTCCTTCTGCTGTAGATACTCCTTCAATAAATACTTCAAACGCATTAAAGGGCCCTTCTGTACTGAGCTGGTAATTGCTTGAATTCTTGGGATGTAGTCTTCTTGGATAAACAACATAATTTTCCAGAACTGAATGTGATTCTGTTTCACAAGAGCGTTGCCACACACCTCCAGAAAACTAAAAAAGCGTAGCTGTCACATCTGTCAGAGGCTCCATATTCAATATCTGAGCAAGCCAGTGCCATCCATAGTTCAGTCCCTGAGGGTGTGCCCCTTGTTTGTTTCCATAAGGCCAGCAGAGTTGAACAATAGCAGCATAAAGATGAATCATTCTTGACATTTGTTTAAGAAACTGCTCTTGTTCTTTCACCTTAAAATCTTTAATTTCATACCCAAAATCTTCAGATACTCTTCCACAGCAGTACCCTCTTTTCATGCAGGGTAAAATGGCACAGAATAGGGGAACGTTTTGTGCAGATGAGCTAAAAAGAGGTCTCTGATTCAAAGATGTATTTCCCAGATTCCTGAGACCACCACAGCAGTTGAGGAAGCTGCATTATGGTGAAAATCTACTTCTGCTTCTCCTGGTTTTGCAAATTTCTCCACAAGTTTGTAGTTAGATTATTGTATTGTAGTATCATCATTATTGTGTTTTGGAATCATCTCCAAGAGGGTTGCACTCAATTTCAGATTGTGACTCAATTGAGAACTGACTTGGCATTGGACTTACTGTGTAAGCAGCTATTTAATTCTTGTCTTTTTATTTCCAAGAAAATAAATGCCATCACTGCTTCATTTAAAACACATGCATGATCAGTGTCTTTTGCTTTTTGCTTAGGTGTTCCAGGTTTAGAGCAAGACTTAAGGTATCTTTTGCCTTTAAATTTAGTTGTGCCTGTGTGTTTTTTACATGTAACACCAGCAATATATTGTTTGTGAACTGCCTAACGTGTTATTAGAAAAAAAAATAAGAGTTTAAGCTGGCTGTTGGAATTCCCACTGCTGTGTAGCTCTCATGCAGTAATCTTTTGAGCATCTGCATCCAGTGTCAGCACATCAGTAGTGCTTGGGTATTGGGATGATGACTTCTACAAAATAATATTAGATGCATTTGTGCTCCTTGTACTGCCAAAGGTGCTCAAAGACTATTTCCAATCCTGATGTACATCAGTTTTTAAACAGGCAACCCAGTATGTCATCCTGTATAGCCTCTAGCTCCATGAGTCTCCCTCCATCACTGTTCCTTTCCTCTGTTCTTCAGGATTTCTGTTGTCTTTTCTGATTTTCAACCCTGGTCTTTATTACTTGTGCTGTCCACTGGGGCTGAGTTAGGAGTATGACTGAGGGTGCCCCAAGTTACGTATATATGCAGGAGGCTCTGGAAAATCAGCGTGGCAAGGGGCATGTGGGGTACAGTCTAGTGCAGGATGAGAAGACACTCAACCTAGGATGGTGCTGTGCCAACAAGTGCTTCATGGATTGGTGGCCTGAGTTAGCTATTTTTAAAAGAGGGCCCTGAGTAAGGGAGCACTGAGCAGTGTGAGCATGTTGACTGACCTGCAGAAACGTATGGGGTGTTTGAAAAAGTGGCGTAAGCTCACAAGGCCCTTTTGTTTTGTAGCAGGATGGAGGGTTCTTTAGAATGAAAAGTTGGACATGGGCAGCCCGCATCCTGGGCTGCATCAAAAGCGGTGTGGCCAGCAGGTTGAAGGAGGTAATTCTCCCTCCCCATCTACTCTGCCCTTGTGTGACCCCACTTGGAGTGCTTTGTACAGGTCTGAGGTCCTCAGCACAAGAAGGACACGGACCTGATTGTGCAGGTACAGAGGAGGGACACAAAGATGATCAGAGGGCTGGAACACCTCTCCAGTGAAGACAGGCTGAGAGAGTTGGGGTTGTTCAGCATGGAGAAGACAAAGCTTTTGGGTGGCCTTCCAGTACCGTAAGGGGATTTATAAAACAGAGGGAGAGGGACCTTTCATACAAACATACAGTGACAGGACAAGGGGTTCTGAACTGAAAGAGAGCCAACTTAGAATGTTAGGAATTAATTCTTTACTCAGAGGGTGGGGAAATGCTACAATGGGTTGCACAGAGAAGTTGTGGATGTCCTATCCTTGGAAGTGTTCGAGGCCAGGCTCGATGAGGCCCTGAGTGTCCTGTTTTAGTGGGTGGCATCCCTGTCCATGGCAGGGAGATTGGAACTAGATGATCTTTAATGTCGCTTTCCAACCCATTCTGTGAATAGAAGCAGCGCTGCTCCTGTGTAAGCTTAGCATGTTGCTTACTGGAAAGAGATGAAAGTCCCATTTGTACCCCAATTGTGAAGAGTCTGCCCCTTCTGAGTGGGCATCACAGTGACTTAGTGAGCTTAGGTCTAGTTTATAAGGTAAAAGAAGTCCAATTTGTACTCTAATATTGATGAATATCAGCATGTCATTTCTTGAAAAACATACCAGCATCCTGGAAAAACATGGTGGTTTAAATACAAGAATAATAGGATATTGAGTAGAATTCAAGTAAAATTTAAAACAGAATACTTAAAATTAGACAACTAAATAAACAGAAAGTGACCTGAGGTTTTGGATGTAGTGAACATATATACAGTATGCCTGAAAAATACAAGATCAGACTGTGAGTTCATGAGAAATTGTGGTGCTTTATTGCCTCTGGACATTGAGTTGCTTTTTTATTTTCATAAGTGAATATGATCATACATATTGCTGAATGTAGTCAAAAAGACTGAAATTACTTTTGTAGGACTCTGAGAAATACTAACTCAAGGTTGGCTTTAAAAATGAAAGAATTGATTTTGTATTTGGAAATTAAACTGAGAGGCAAATATCATAAATGGTGACATCTTTATATTTGTCAATATTATAGGAATTTTAATGAACTTTCCCTGTTATTTTAGAATTCCCCGATGGAATCAATCCTACTACAAAAGAGAGGGGTGGACCTAGAGGCCCTGAACCTACACGTTTTGGAGACTGGGAGAGAAAAGGACGTTGTATAGATTTTTGATGTTTAAATATGTCTGTATTGCTGATAAAATATTTCTACTTGTTGAAAAATATAATGTACAGAAGAAAATTTCGCCTGGATTTGTTGTGAAGCTTCTTGTTTCTGTCATGCTTGTGGTGAATTTTCTGAGTGCTACAATGTAAGTAAACACAACACTGCAGTGCAGATTATGGAGCTGTTACTTCCCCATGTCTTCCTAAACTTTAACACTATTTACACTGTGCAAGTATAAGTGCAGGTATAACGATGTGAAATTGGTAGTCAGGAGCTTACTGGGATGTATAAGGACTCAGACTTCTTTATGAATGTAAACATTTATGTAGTGTCATAAAAGTGTTGAAAGAGGTTTGCAGTTCATGAACCTGGACACCATTCATCAAAGGTAGAGCCACCTCTGAGGATATCAGTAGGTCACTGATTTCACACAGTGGTTCACTGGTAAAAGCCCTTTACTAAAGAACCATCTCCTCTGTTCTTGTTACAGTGGGTTGGGCTTTTCCTGTTTGTCGAGAGGGGATGGTTTTGTCTCAGACTGAAGACTGTAAACAGCACAATGGAAATGGAGGTTTGATTCTGAGGGGGTCAGTTCATGATGGCAAGTAGCGTAGAGGTGCTCTATGTGCAGTTCTAGAACACTGTTCCTTATAACCTGGCTACTTCCATGCTGTTTGAATTATCTTTTCCTTTGTAAGTGGAGATGCCCATTTGCAAACAGGCTAAATGCTGCTTGGGGATGATACAGCATTACTTTCTGACACCTTATGGTCAAAAGGGGCTAATTCCATTCGTTGATCTAATAAGTTATCTGACATCAAACTAAGTATCTTTCAGACTGATCTCGGTTCTTTCTTCAAGAATTTGCCTAGTTGTAAATGGTGTAGTAGAATGCAAATCTACCACTTGTGTGGGTACTTATTAATCAGAATAAGCTGTCATTATTGAAATGGGTGAATATGTTCTCTATTTCTGTGCAAGTTCTTTTTTGATAGCCTAAACAAATGGATCTTCTGCAGTCACAGAATCAGAGAGTGGTGTGGGTTTTGCATTACTTTGGCTCTGTGTGGGCTTTGCCTTTGCATAGTTTCATTAGAGCGTTAAAGTGTGTGGGTCTTGTCACAAATCTGTGCGACCTCCCTAAAACTCACTCTACTGGCAGCCAAACAGAGCTGCTTGTTGAAATTCGCCAGGTTGTGTACCTGGTGTGTACATTACGGGCATGGATCACACTAATTACAATTCAGATGTTTGTCTCACTGTGGTGACATCCTACAAAAATACTGAAACTGCTCAGTTACAGGTTTATCCACCAAATACCTCTCTGAGGAGCAACATGAGGTTAACTAAAGCTGTTTTATAAAATATGTTAATTAGTGGTAGTTACATATTGAACCTTTAATCTTTAAATTCTGCAGTGTGGTTTGGATACTGGAAAATTGGTCTGTGTATCTAATTCATTCTAGTTTCCCTTCTGTAGTGTGACAGATCTTCCCAAAATCTATTTACATTTTCAGTTACCAGAAGATGTGCTGGGTCAACTATCTTTAAATATATGCTGGTTGTTAACATAGCTATTTCTAGTAATGCTTTGCCTTTTCAGTTGCTGTTGGGTTGGTAAATACTTCCTCATACAATACACCACCTTTTCAAATAGAAGTAGAAATTTTAATTGGAAGCTTCTGCCTTTTCTGCATCATTATTAGAAGGCTTAACATCTTAATTTGCGAATAGGTGGTAACACTACTGCAGTTATTTTATTTTTGAATTCTAAATCTTCTTCTCTATGGATGACTTCATTATCTTCTCATACCAGGCTATACCCTTTCCAGCACACACTCCATAAATGTTTACCTAAACTCTACTTCTTAGCATTCCTGATTTTCAAATCAATTGCTTCCGTCAGCATAGACTGCACTCCTCTTTGGTTGCAGAATTACACCTTTTTGACTGAGCATACAAGGAACTGGTCTCATCTTTCCATCATTATTTTCTTTATATTTCAGTTGGTTATCTTCAGTCTCCCTCAACTTTGTAAGGGCTGACCTGAGTGCTGTCCAGGCCCTGCTTGTCTTTCATGCGAGTGATGACTGCTGCTGTCAGAGCCACAGGCAGGCAGTCGTTACTGATGGAGATCAGACAGGTCCTAGGTACTCCCTGCCAGTATCCGTGGAGCACTTGGATTTGGAAGATAATTCTGAGAGCACTGTACCAACAAGACAGAGCGCCTCATAAACCGAGGGATTTTTCTTTCTTTCTTTCAGAGAAACATAGAGTCATTTGTATTGTAAAAGATCTCTGAGACCATGAAGTCTAACTGATAACCTGGCACTGCCAAGTCCACCACTAAACCGTGTTCCTGAGTACCACACCTATACAGCTTTGAAATACGTCCAGGGATGGTGACTCAAGCACTTCCCTGGGCAGCCTGTTCCAGTGCTTCACAGCCCTTTCATTGAAGAATATTTTCCTAAAATAAAAAGGCTCTTGTTAACCTGTGTTGTAAGTAGCTGCCAAGGATTTGGTGCTTGGGAAGTAGAAGATGCCATTTCAGGCCTGAGCAGCTTCAGGCCTTTTTTACCACCTTCCAGGCCAGTGTCTGTAACCACCAAGTATTTGCTTAATTTACTTTCAGAATGTGTCCATAAGAGATAAGAAGCTGAACATTTGGGCAAAATGACATGTAAGAGCCAAAGAGTGAATGCCAAGGGGACCTTTTGTGTGGTCTGGCAATCTGGCATTTACGAAAAAGGGGATCTCTGGGCTCCAGTGATAATTAAGCTCAAATTCCTGTGGCGCTGCAAAATCACTCATGGTACCTGTCAAAACCAGTCATAGTTTGAATGTAACAACTGATACAATGATGTCATAGGGCATAAATTATCATTTCTGTTTTGTTTTCTGGCAGTGCCTGCAGTTAGGAAAGCAGCACTTCAGCACTTTTTCAGTGCTCTTCCCAGATGATTACTATTAGCAATTCACTGAGGTACAGCATTAGGGTGAGGCAATGGCTTGTGGCATTAGCCGTTATCATAAATACTGATTGGATGCTTTTATAGCTCTTTTTGATAGTATAAACAGTGAAAAGCAGCAGTGAAAAAAAAAAAAAGGGTGAAAAATCCATTTTCTGTTAACTTTCTGGGAGACAAAAGAAAATTGTTCTGCCTGTGTAAGCAAATCCTTGCAGTACTGGAGGATGCTGCTCCATTTGATTTTCTTTACTAAAAACCTTTGCGTTTCTGCAGTAGGTTTTCTGTTTTAAACTTGTTTCTGCTAATTTGCATAGATATATTTGGTATATTATTAAAATTAGGAAGCCTTTATTGTCTGAAGAAATTGCTCTGCAGTTACTTTATTACAAAATACATGAAATTGCATTCAACAGTGTTGTGGGTTTCTCTGACTAGGGTTTGTTTTTTTTAATAAGAGGAAGATTGGCTTCTGTTGGAAATCTCTGGAAGTTTCCCTCCATCCTATAGAGCAGAGACAGTGAGGGCCAGCTCTGAGGAAAACTTCCTCCTTGTCTTAGGTCAAGGGGAGAACTAAGATATTTATGTTGGTCAATAAATAATTCCTCTCCTTTAAATTTAGAAACAGAACTTTAATTAGG
>JAWWEE010000105.1:86988615-87110180 GCA_035221455.1 Xenops minutus | reverse complement strand
TGTGGTGAAGCAAGCTGTCCCCTTTGCAGCCCACAGGAAAGCCCCCTGAGACAGAACTGCTGCTTAAGTTTTGGACTCACATCTGCGAATGGCTGACCCAGCAACAACTGACTGCAAACCTTCCATTCGCTGTCCCCCATGCTGTCAGGGGAAGGAGAGGGCATGGACAGACCAAGGGGGGGTGGTGTTTCTAACCTGTTTCTATTATTTTTAGTTTCTAGTTTGTTAGTAATAAATTTAAGTATTATTCTAAGTTCTGCTTTGCCTGTGGTATTAATCAAACCTCCTCTTTTGGTTGTTATCTCTAGCTGTAAATTCCTAGCTGTTTTTTTTTTTTTCTCTTCCCTCTGAAAGGCGAAAAGTGGGGGGGGGAAAAATGCCTTGAAACAATTTGGCTGGACACCAGGCGTTTATCCAGAGTCAAACCACCACAAACAGTTAAAGAAAATACTTGTCATATATTGCCTTGTTTGGAAAGTTTATATTTCAGTGCTGATTTTACTAAGTTAAAATGCAAGATTTATTGTATCGTAGAATCACAGTAAAATTACCCTTGATGGTAGCAGATGTCTGTAAAGGCCCCTGTAAAGGGCCATAGAATACTGTTGTAGAACATTACTACTTTTCCAGTTGACTGCAATAAATGATCACAAATTTCAGCAATCTGTAATGACAGGTACGTTACTTGCCTTTTTATGGCCCTTATTTTGGTATTGTTACTGAAAAAACACCACACCATTGTGTTCTGAAACGTCAGGAAAAGAGCAAATTCATTTACAAGAGCAGTTCATTTTGTAATAGGATAAGATTTGGGAGTTCTGTGGGTTTTGTAATTGTGCATCAGTCAGTAACATAGCATCAAGTATATCAATTGTAAGGAAATAATTTGTGTTTCTGTGTGCCAGTGGTAATCAAAACCATACACATTTGTGCTTTTGTAACATGCAATATAAAATACCTTTGCTCAGCTGGTGGTTGTGTTGGCCTCATTCTAATGTGGGTATGGCTGTGGTGGCTCTTACATATCAGTAACTGGTTATTGGGGAGCTAGTCATGTGTAATCTTTCCGTGGACTTTTGTTTCAGAAGAGGTGGCACAGTGGAAATTGAACATAGTTACAAAATAGCAAATCCTGAGAAAAGAGCTCTATTTAAATAAGCGCTGTGAGGAGTAGAACTAACAAGTCCTGTTTCCTCTATGTCTAGTTGATCAAGCGTCTTTCTCCATGTTCCCCTGTTAGTTGACATTATCTCCACTGGGCAAGAGATGGGGCATCTTTCTGCCCATATTTTCCCCTTGAGAGGAATTATTTGGACCTCTTTCCCAGTCACTGATTTCCACAGACCTTGCAAGAACTTAATTAGCTTGGGAACTTTCTTGACACCTTTTCGGAACAGGTTGGAGTTACTGACTTCTAAAGTGCTGGGGCAGTACAGAAATTGTCCTCCCATCCTTTGGAAACCAAGCTAATGAATGACTTTGACTATGTGTATTTTCTTCAGAAATATTAAGCATTGCTCTAAACTTTTTTCTGTGAGAATGGATTTATTTTTTTTCCCTCAACAACAGAAATGCCACCTAAAGCTTACAGCAAGAAAGTCTTTGACATGCATTTTTCAGGCATTAAGTCTCTCAGTCATCTATAATCTTGTGCCTGTAAAAAGATCACATATTTTAATGTCACCATTTCTAGGATGAGTTCTTTAAGGCCCTTACTTAACACATTAATTTTTATTACAGCTGACATATCAGGCCATCAAAACACAGATGTAATTCTCAAATGCTATTCTGTAACAAAATCAGGTGAGCTGCAAAGTGAAGTGGTGATCACATTAGTTCTAGATTCCAGGTACTGAACTATTGGTTAGGACTGGGACTCTTTCATAATCAACTATTTCAAACTTAAATTACTTACATAGCCATGTGTTTGCTTCATAATTGCCATAGAGTGAGATGCCTCTAAAAAGTAGTCTGGATTAGCATGGGGAGATGAATTTATCATTACAGGTGTTGAATGGAGTGGGGTTAAGTGCGTACTCTCCAATGACTTTAAAGGCTGCCTAAATAGCTGTCCTACGCGAGATGAATTAGATGCCAGCTCTGTGGTAGTGACATGAGAAGCCAGGGCACTGGTGAACATGAGGTGTGAACTACTCACTTCCTTCGGAGGGAAGAGGGTTGCAGTGAGGCAACAGAACATGCAGAGATTTACTGCTGTGCCCTTCCCAAGTGCTGCTTGAAGGGAAGGGGATGTCCAGAGCCAGCTCTTACACTTTGTAAAAAGGAGTTTGCTTGCCTTAAAACAAGAGGGAAAAGGCTGAAGCTAAGTCTTTAAATTCCTTCCGCCTATCCACCTCCCAAATAAATGCCTAAAGCATGATATAGCCAAGAAGGTAACACTGAAGATACTTACATCTGGGTGACAAGAAGTATCTCAAACCTACACATTTGTTGGGATTTTCCCTAATAAGGAAAGGGTGAGGTGCACCAGCCTAACAATTAAGCAGTCTTCATCTGATGTGCTGCTGAGAGGGAGCCAGTACCAAAATTAAACTGGCCGACTAGGAGAAGGTTGTATTTGCTCAGCAAACCTTTAGTCTGTGTGACTTCCTCATGAGACCTCAAAGAACAAAGGATGGTGTATTTCCGGTTGCCATTTGAAAGCTGGGGAAAATTTCATCATCTCTTAGAAGACAGACGAGCAAATGTTGCTTAGCTCAAGGAATATCCTTCTTTTAGCCTGTTTTTTTTTACCCCAGGGCTTTCATTTGCAAGTTCTACAATATGTATGTGTGATCTTCAGAGAGATTTTTTTCCAGATGATTTTCTTGAGACAGAACTGCAGTATAATGACTTGTAGCTCTTTGGTCTGGCAGGCATATTGCTTCACTCTCCCTGCTTTTGGTGGTGTCATTTTTTTCAGCCTGATAATGACAGCTACAGCCCTTTTATTATTAAATAGCGTATTATTTAATTCTTCTTTTAATTGCTGCCATCCTTAAAGCCATTTTTTTGATACGTAATATTAGTTCCTCTGGAGTAGTAATTAAGAGGATAGTTCACAAAATTAATCCCAAATTGCAGATGTTTCTCCCTCTCCTTCCTTTCTCTGAAGGTAATCTAATAATCGGGGCGGGTGGGGGGGTTGTATGTGAAAATCTTAATGACAGTCAAATAAAAAAGGTAAGTTCCATGGACTGGAACTTCTCTAGTTGGACTTGACTCTCAAATTCAAGTTTATTCTATTACAATGTATCTCTTGTGGGAAGTCAAGGATGCAGAGGGAGAGAGAGATGCCTTTAAGAAGTAGCACCAGTCTCCCTGAAAGTTTTACACATATATCCCAGATCTCCTTGGTAAAGGTGACTTAGGTTATATTACTGAGCTTTTTTCAGGGCACATGGCTGTGGTCCAGTCTGTCCAGTCAGGACATTCCAGTATGTCAGGGCAGTCTCAAACAAAGCTTTTAATACAGTTTGATGACTTAGTTTCCACAGAGAAATCACATCCTAAAATAGTACAGATCTGACTGGCAGGTCCATTGGAGGCTCACCTGAGCACCGACACAGATGCAAGGTTGATCTCTGAGCCAGGTAGTATCGTTCTAGTCTTATATGTCATCTCCATTTTGAAGATAAGCTGGGATATATTCCTCCTTAAGAAGAGAAATCTCAAAGAGGTGCCTGTATCTGCTAGTGTTTCGGGAGATGTGCTGCATCCTCTCGTCCCCTTGCTCAGGAAGACCTCTGATGGGAGAGCACCTGTCAGGGAGAGGCCGAATGACATACTAAACAGGTGCAGGAGGCAGCAAATGCGCATTTGGGCAGCTGACCACCAGATGGTCCTTCCTGTAAAACCATTTGTAGTGAAGTGTGGATAATACTGGCCCTATCACAGAGTCCTGCTGGGTCCCACAAACCCTGTGCAAGATAAAAAAATGGAATAGTCAGTGCAGGATTTGTGCAGCTACTGTGGTGCTTTGCAGGAAGCCAGGAAGCAAAACAGCACAGGAATGCAAGGAAAGTATAAGTATTTTTATTTCACCTTAATATTGAAATAAGGGTGAAAAATGAGATGATCAGTAACTTACTGTGTAATGGAGGGGAAGGGAGGCAGGACTAGGCTTCCCCACTTGAACTGCACCAGGCCTGGGCTAAACTGCTGCGCAGGCTGGACCCTGAAACCCAGCAAACAGGTCTCTGTTTCTGGAGTCTTTCCTTCCATTCCTGAATGGCAAGGTCACTGTAACATCTAACTGACCTTTTATTCTAGACCTTTCCTTGTTGCAGCAAGTCCTGCAGTGGTGGTCTGGCAGGGGTTCCTGCAGTTCAGAAAATCCCAGCTGACCAAGGAAGCCCCACAGCATGTCCATCAGCAGCACCTCGTGCACCTCCTTCAGCCCACAATGTTCTAAACATGTGCATTGGCAGCATGTGGAGGTGAGAGCTTGTCGCTTGTTAAGAGAAGGGCCCTGACCTACAGTGCTTTCATGTCTGGCCATCAGAAGAAAATTGAAAACTTACTGATTTATTTTATAGCATAGTAGAAATTTCAATTCTTAACTCTTTTTTTGCTTTTTCATCTCTGCATTGATAGGATCCCAGGATTTCCCTTGTTGCACCAGCGCATGTGCTTTTCCCTTCAATTTATGGTAACAAAAAATAGTTATATTTTTTCAGATGGTATTGAAACACAGAACTCTAGTCAGAGCAGCATTAATCATGGTGCTGGCATTATTTTAGCCCACCATGGCACTGGAAAATGAGTCCATCATTAGCAAATTTGCAGATGACACCAATCTGGTGGGAGTGTTGATCTGCTGGAAGGCAGGAGGGCTCTGCAGAGGGATCTGGACAAGCTGGAGTGATGGGTCGAATCCAGTGGGATGAGGTTCAACAAGACCAACTGCACTTTGGCCACAACAACCCCCTGCAGCACTACAGGTTGGAGACAGAGTGACTGGAGAGCAGCCAGACAGAAAGGGACCTGGGGGTTCTGATTGACAGGAAACTGAACATGAGCCAGCAGTGTGCCCAGGTGGCCAAGAAGGCCAATGGCATCCCAGCCTGTATCAGGAATAGCGTGGCCAGCAGGACCAGGGCAGTGATTGTCCCTCTGTATTCAGCACTGGTGAGGCAGCACCTCGAGTACTGTGTCCAGTTCTGGGTCACTCAATCTAAGAAGGACATTGAGGTGCTGGAGCAGGTCCAGACAACGGCAACAAGGCTGGTGAAGAGACTGGAGCACAAGTCCTGTGAGGAGCGGCTGAGAGAGCTGGGGTTGTTCTGCCCAAAGAAGAGGAGGCTCAGGGGTGACCTTATCGCTCTCTACCTGAAAGGAGGTTGTAGCAAGGTGGGGGTTGGTCTCTTCTCCCAGACAACAAGCAGTAGGACAAGAGGGCACAGTCTTAAGCTGCACCAGGGGGGGTTTAGGTTAGACATTAGAAAGACGTTTTTTACAGAAAGAGTGATAGGGCATTGGAATGGGCTGCCCAGGGAGGTTGTCGAGTCACCGTCCCTGCAGGTATTTAAGGAGAGACTGAATGTGTGACTTAGTGCCATGGTCTAGTAGGCAGGGTAGCATTGGGTCAAAGGTTGGACTTGATGATCTCAAAGGTCTTTTCCAACCTGGTTGATTTAATGATGTTGGTTTGATAACCCTGAACAGAGGAAAGAATGATTTCTCCAGGCCTTTGAGAGAAAACTAAAGCATCATGGATCTTGCTTCATCATCTGAGAGAAATGGTAAGGTATGGAATGAGATGATGAGTGGGAACAGGGAAATTTGGCAAGAAATCCCTCTAACATTTTGGGCTGCCTGGTCTATAGGAATTTCTCATACAACCTAATTTGAAAATAGCAGCCCAAATTTCACTTTGTAGTCTGCAACCCTTTCCATCTGCTGTACTTCAACAGACAGACACGTATTTATAAAACTTCAGAAGTGGTCTGGATGTCATACTGCTCCTGGACATACAACAAACTTTTCCCTAAGCCTGCGTTCTGTCCCATTTTTTGTTTTGTTTATTTTGTTCTGTTTTTTTAAAAGTTGGGCTGCCTCCAAGGAAGTTGCCTTATCAGAAGCAATTTTAGCAGGAATATGCTGCTTTTTTACACTCAAGGACAAAAGGCCTGGGTTTACCATGAATTCTGGGAAGGGTTCGGTGTGCTGGAGAGTGACACTGATGCCTTGGTAGTTTATTGACACTGACTGGCATGAAGGGGTGAGTTTTACTTAGTCAAGGAACAGTAGAATACACTGCAGCACATCAGTAGTGGCACACATCAAAAGCAAGTTCTGTGGGAAGCCAGTCAGCCGAGTTTTCTGTGAACAGTAGGAAACGTACAGTGTGGCCCAATGTGTGACTGTCACAGCCCCCTCTCACACATCCTCTCTGCTGCATCCAATCCCAAATTCATCATCCTTTCCTATTGCCTCGCTCCCAGTACTCTCATCTCTCTTCCCTCCTTCCTTGGCTACAGACTGGGCAAACCCAGGCAGCTGCAAAGCGTGAGTCACCCTGCTTTCCTGCTGTCCCACATAGATGCAGGCTAACCTACAGGCTTGCTTAACAGCATCCCAACTTTGTCTTCTCAGGGCAGATGGGCTCTGCAGGCTGCTAAGCCCACACTGTTGTCTGAAGCACCCAAGTGCTCCCAGGCACTGTACAGGTAGCAGTCTGGACCCCTGGAATTTTCTGCCAAGTACTAGTCATGTGTTTCTCCTCTCTGGTCAAAATGTGTTTGCTGCTCCTCCCCATGGAAGGAAACTGCCTCCCATGCAGAGCTGAAACTGAAAATTGTGACTATTTCTAACACATGAATATCTACATACATTTGCATGTCCTTATTCACATATATATAGATGTATATAAAAACACCTAATACAGAGTCATTTACAGATTTCATCCCTGTGTAGGAGGTTAGCACTTACCATTTCACAATACATCAAAACTTCACAGATACTAATTATAATAAAATATTTTATGTAGTAAAGCTACAATTAATAGTGTTTCTTCTGGAGTTTACTTGGTTTTTAGATAAATCATTTTGAAAACTGAACAGGCAGATCGAGACTGGTGTAAAAAGCAAATACTCATGTCTCTTCACTACTGAGAAGTTGTTTAGCAAATGGCTATTTTTGTGGCCATGAAAGGAATTCACGTGGTGGGATTACACCAAATTGTAAAAGAACTGATACTGTTTGCTAGAACTGTACCCAAAATCCAGCTCAGCCAGCATCCATCTGACAGAGGTATTGCCCAGTGTTTTGGTGGAAGTCCCCTCATAGTAGACATTGTAGAACATCAGTGGGACAATTTTCTGTTTCTATCTTCCATTATCTCTTACTACAGTCTTATAGTTAAGCTTTTAAGCCTATGTAGTCTTTCAGTACAATTCTCTTTCAGACCCTGTGTTCCTTGAGCAGTCCTACATCTTGTACACAAAGCAAATTGTCTAGAGACAGAACTAGACAAAAGGTATAAATTAAGTTTGGAAATTGTTCAAGGAGCATTTGATCATCTGATCCTTTGAAACTGTTTCTTACAGTTGTTTTTTTTTTTTAATGCTGTGATTAGTTAAGAAGACTTGTAGTGTTTCCTGAGTGGAAAAAGATAGTCAATAAAAAGTTAAGCATCATGAAAGAAAGTAATATAGAGAATAAGTTTAAGACAGTAGAGACCTGAACAACTGTATATTTCAACTGACTTTGATGTATGTGGCATGAAATCCAACCTGAATAAAGATATATTTTTTCTCATTACAAATATTTAACCGTAACCACAAAAAGATATGTTGAGTATTTCTAATTTGTAATAACAACACCATTATGCTTTTAGAGTGATGGAAGAAGAAAATCCGAAGTGCTGGCAGATGCAGTTAGATTTCTCAGTGGAGAAATCTCTCTGAGTGTATCAGTCTTCTGCTTAGTTCTGTTTTCAAAAATTACACTCATAGGTGAATCCCTGATTTTACTTATTCATATGTTGTTCAATCCTATTAATATGGTATTTGTATGACTTCTATTTCCACCTGAAATTCTAATATGAACAGTATCTAATTTCTGTGATCTGTATCCTGCCCTCTAATGGCATGTGCCAGAAAAAGAGGATGGAGGACTCTGTCATACTTGGTTTCTCCCCAGGTATGCACAGTTTGCTGTTTCATTGGCATTAACAAACAATTCCTGGCCAACTATAGCCATATTTCTTGCTCTTCTTATCCAGCTGAGGCTCATGCAGCTTTTGTACCTCATGGCGTTTGCTCTTCTACCTGTAGTTTGTGTTGCTGTTCTGCAGTGGTCGCAGAACTGGCACAGAATGCTTCCTTTGCATCATCAGTAAACAATGGGAAGAATCTGGAAAATACATGGAGCCTAACATTTGGTAATCAATGTTCTCTCTGTTTGTGGTCAACAGTGCTCATAGGGCTGTGTCATATGAACTAAACCGCAGCAGTTGTGACTGAAGTGTATTTAAGAACAAGAAAAACAAGACTTCAAGAACTTCCTTGGAGTAAGGAATCAGGGTCTGCAGATGAAAATAGTAATTAAAAATGTCTTAGGAAATATTCTTGTACACATACCTCTTACTTTTTGAGTAAGAATCAACTCAAGTGAGATATATTTACATAGTTTGCCTCTCCAAAGAAGTGTACAGGTATTAATACTCTTGGATACCAATCTGAGATATTTTTAAAGGCAAAGAAATGTGGAAACTGTGTGCAACCTGAGAAAGCATCAGAGCAAAGACAAAGAGTTGAGCTCCTATTCTGCTCTCCAGGCTGCTGGCACTGTTTGTGTGGGTTCTTTGGTACATTAACATGTGTCTGTCCTCTCCTTCAAAGAAGAAATAGGCAGCAGGAGAATTCTGGAAAAATTACTAACCTAAGCCCTCATAGTAAGAAGAAAGGATTATTGGTTACAGCACCAAACCTGACAGAGTTCAGGAAGTGTTTGGAAAAAGCTCTCAGGCACATGGTGTGATTCTTGGGGATGGTCCTGTGCAGGGCCAGGAGTCGGACTTGATGATCCTTGTGGGCCCCTTCCAACTCAGCGGATTTTGTGATTCTGTGATTTTCTTTGCACGTACAAGACAATGCAAGCTGAAATACCTGAAGTGAATCAATGATGAACACAAGCATCCTGGCACACCTAACAACTATTTGCACAACTGGAGACATCTGAACAAAATTTAGGATAACACTGTTCAGCCAGGTGAAGGTCAACCTGTTTGTGAAAGGAGTGTGTTTCTCAAACTCCCTGGCAGTCAACATCTGTAGGCTATTTCATACAGCTCAGGGGCACGTCACAAAAAACTATGTAACTGTGCTCCACTAAAGGCCACACAGGAGGAGAAAAAATGGGAGAAGACCAATAAGATGCATCTCTCAGACTGAGGAGAAAACACACACTGTCTTCAGGCAAGTAACTTGTAAGCCTCAGTTCGCATCCCTGATTTTAACGCATTAAACCATGTGTGTCACATTCAGACTGTCTACAGTGTGTGACCACTTTGTCAGTTCTTACGTGCCCTCCCCAGAAAAAGTATGTTTGTGTGTGATCAGAATAAAACTTCTTGGAAGCAGCAATCTCATCAGTGCTCCTGCAATGCCTTAGGCTCTTTTAGCCACTTTAAAGTGGTTCTTTTCTGTAACACTCAATAGATTTCTCAGTTTTTACCCTTCCTGGAGATTCCCCCCCGCCCCCACCGAGGTTTCATTAACATTATCATTAAAATCAGGTTATTTGAAGAAGGAGAAATCCCATTTCTTCTTAATTTCAATTTATTATCAAATTATTTGGTTTTGTAATAACAATTTTTTCGTAGTGTCTATGCTACAATTTAAACAAATTGCATCTGTGGGCATTGTTTATCTTTGAAAATTTAAAGGGAAAGAAAGGGTTGGACTTCTCACAGCAATCATTCACTAATAACAAAGCCTCAAGTTCTCCCAACCAAGTAGATTTCATTTGATATATTTTTAAATGTGTTCCTTCATCCACATTTGTATTGACAAAAGTAAAATTACTTTAAAAAAACTTGCTCTCTCTTTTTTGTTTACTAAAACAGAGCTTTTCCATAGCAGAAAATTTGACCTTTGGATTCTGACCACAGATGAAAAATGCCAGCTTTAGGACTAAACCAGAAGGCTGCACCTCCACCTATGTAAGCCCCATAGCTAAATCAAAGCATGTAGAGTACCCCGTACATGAATTTTCAAGCTGAACTGGTACCCACCCACTGGGCACCTCTCAGCTGGAGACCAGCTCTGCAGGCTCTGAGTGCCAAGAACTTTTGAGAAGAGTCTTCAGCTTAAGAGATACAGAATCTATGACATGGGGGATTCAATGTCAGCCAGAAATGGGATCAGAAGTAGGGAAACCTGCTTATCTTCCAATTCTGCTCCCCTGATGCATATTCTTGGAAGCTGCAATTTCAGGATGAGTCATGCCAGAAACTCTCCTGTAGCTTGAGAAAGGGTCAACAAAGTGAGGCAGCTGCTCTCAAGTGCAGGAAGTGTTTTCTTGAGCTTCAAAATCCATGCCATCTTCTAAAATTAATACAAAGAAGATATTTCCAAAAGAACAAATGAGCACAAGGCAAATATTGTCCCCTTAATCTAAGCTCTAGAGATGCAGGATTTCATAAAATGTTCTTTAGCAGCACTTCACCTCACACTGAAAGAAGATCAGTACATTATCTCCTGCTTGTTGATGGGGAAACTAAGCCCTTGGATGTGGAATGACTTTGCCAAAACCAGACCTGGATCTACCTGTATTGGATTAGACCCATTTGATCAGACAGAAATGCTATCTCTGACTCCAGCCATCAAACACACCACAGGAAAGTACAAGAAAACCCACATTACATGCATTGACAAATCTGCCTGTTTACATTATTGTGTGGTGCAAAGGGAGGTTGATGCAATTGGTGAGGTAAATCTTTAGTCAAAAAAAAAGCCATAGGAAATTATTTTTTCTTTCCCTTTATATGATACAAGTAGGTTATGGAAATGTGTGCTAGGAAAAGAAAAAGATGAAAAAGTTCAGATCTGTAGTTTTAAATTACACTGTCAATGTCATGCAACCTACCCTGAAATTAGAGAGCCACTTAAAGAGCTTAGTTAAATCTGTCATGTCTCTGAATGCTCCAACGCGAAGGACATGAAGCCTTGTCTTTAACTGTTGAAATGCAAACTGAGAAAATCATAGAGAATATAAAGAACTTGGATAAATTTTAGTACTGGTGTGACATCCAGGGAAATTTGCTGCTTGGTTATCTGAGGCACAGGCAGTGAGATTCAGCTGAAACCAGAGGAAGCTGTGAATTGTGTGTATTGTTTTGACTGACAGGACTTCAGAATCATCAGGGAGACAGAAAAACCCACTCTAGATCTTGAGAGATTTCATGGAAAGCAGCCCAAAACCAGAAATGGACCTAAATATTTATTAGCCTCCAAGTGTAATCAAACTAAAAAACACCTCCCATGGAAATAGCAGAGGAAGACACATGTCCAACAATACCTTCCATCAGATGCAATTTAAATAAATTTTTATTTTTCATTTTTCCATTGGTTGAAAGTCATACTATCATTGTCAAGTCTCCCCTGACCAAGTTGAAGGGGTTCAGCAGTCTATCTTAGTACTCGATTAGGATCTCTACTGAATAGTGTGTCAGAAGGATGACATGTAGCAGCATGATTATCAGAATTTAAGAACAGTTGTAGTTTGGTAAGATCTAAGGTTTGTTAGAACTATAAATTGAAAATAATTGACATAAAACATACTACAATTTTATTTTAACCATAACTACTGTTAATTCACTTATTAAGAGCCTTCTGCTAAGGCTAACCGCTTTTACTGCATAATAAAGAGAATACCAAAAGTCTTATCAGGCATTAGACAGCTGTCATGGACATGAATGCTCTATGCATGGATATAAAAGACAATTCCTATCAGACTGTGATAGTAAGAATGTGTAGAGATAATGACTGACCTTGGGTGTGTCATTTAAACTGAAGATTCAGAGATGATCTGACATCATCACAGTTGTAAGGACAACATTGCTTATTACAAATTATCGTTTAGAGAGCAAGTAATTATGTCCTGCCCAGCACTAGACTATTATTAAATGTGCAGTATTAACACAACAACATTTTAAATAGAGCTCCAAGTCTAAATTACCCTGACACAGGGAGTACTCATGGGTTACATGGGACACCTTATTTCAATAATTGGCATGTTCCAGGTCACTCCTGCTACTGATCCAATTAAGAAGGGCCCCTTCTGCACAGCACCCAAGAAATGAGCAGGGTCTAGCAATGTACTAAAGCTCTTAGTTTAAAGCAGGAGTTGTTAGTGCATGGCATAAAATTTTCCTTGTCTTTCCTGCAATAGGAAAGGTACATACCACTCCACACCACAGGCTGGGAGCTGCACTTGCTAAGGAACAGAAATGGTTGGTTCTGCTGCTCCATGCACTTACCTCTGTCTTCACAGAATCAGGTACTGACATTAAAAAAAAAAAAAAACAAAACAGTGCTTGTTAAATAATGATCCTCTTTAGTATACTCAACAACACATATAAGATATACCTTTTTTTTTTTAGCTTAGAATATCTCTGGTTTCTTTATTATTCATTGTTTTATAGTACTCAGTAAAATCTCTGTATTTTCAGGAGACAAATCTCTCCCCCAAAGACTTGCAGTGCATGCTGGAACTCTGCATGGGAGTAAAGCCTGAAAATAAATCATCTTTCTGCACTTCAAAGGTCCTAGAATAATCTGGCAGACAAGTGACATTAAAGAACACAAAATGAAGATTCACAAGCAAGAAATGAGTTATGGAAAATAGATTTTTATCTTGAACTCAAACAAATACACATTGTGTAGATCATTTTTAGAAGTGAGACATCGGGCTTGTCTTGGAATCTCTAACAGTCTTTTTTATTACTACAAACTGTCTCTAAATCTGCCCTGCCAATTTTATAAGATCAATCTTTTCCACCTTCTCTCTGTAACATCTTCACCCATTACCTAGCTAGACTTCTTGTTGTTCTATAACCTTCTTCTTTCACTTCCTAAATAAAATACCATTTCATATTCAGTAAATTAAACACATGGCTTTCGATATATTTCTCAGTATACTTTTCTTCCAGAAAAAGAAATATGGTTTTGAGATAAAACACCAGAATGAAATAAACACAGAAGCAATGTGCCTTTGGGGAGTAAGAAAACACTCCAGGGCTGATTATATTTGCCAGAACACTGAACATGGACTCATCAGATTGATTAAGTCTGTCATAACAACGAATCATTAAGCCATAAAAGAGAAAATTCAATATTCTTTCTAAAGATAGAAGCCTATTTTAAAACAATCAAAATACTACTGCATTTAGAAAATCCCTGTTGCTTTTCTGTACTAGTATTTTGAACAGGACTTTGATGTCAAAGATGCTGTAGTAGCAAAAGCACAGACATTGCAATGGTGATTTTTCTTTCTCACATGACATATGTATGCCTGGGCCTGTGTCAGTAAGGACAAACATGGCAGGTGAGGAGTAACCACCGCCATACAGTACAACAAGGAAAGGAAAGAGCTGAGGAGCAAAGGACCAACATGGATTTTGTATGGAATAAAAAACTGCTGAAAAGCAGTTACAAGGGGGTTTCCACAAAAACTTCCCTAGTCCTTGAAAACTTGATCTGATCTGGAGAGAATTCCAGAGTCAGCCTAAAGCAAGGCAGTAAAAAGTTGAAGCAAATTAGCAAGCTGGAGGGAATCCCAGTCAGATGTCTGTGCAAAGATTTCCCATTCTCCTGCACGTGCTGCCTAGGGCCACACAGCTCTTCAAGAGCTGCAAATTCTTGGAGCCAGAGCTCATGCTCTCCTGACATCACATTTCCTGTGCAGTATAACTGCAAGTTTTGTACAAAAAAAATAAGGAAAAGATCATATCAGCCATCATTGACTTCATGCTTCAAGAGGCAGCCACACAGGAGATTTTTTTAGCTGCCAGATGTAGCCACTGCCCTGGGAACGCATCCAAGTATATTTCTCCTCAAGTGATAGATCACAGAAGGGCTGAAGGAAGAGATTATTTTCTTTCTTTTGTACAGCAAATCACTTTTCTCATTTCTTGAGTATCCAGTGGCTGAAGAAAAACGTTTTCCTGCAGATACAAGCTCAGTTTGCGAGTGCTATGGACATTCTTTTCTTGATAAAAGACTCACTGCTCTCTAAAAATATCCAGCTTTTGAAGTAGAAGTGATTCTTCTTCAGCATCTCCAGACTTCAGAGACACTCAGAAGCCAGCAGGACTTGCTATAACCCCACCCCCTCAGTTTCCGCCTGTATGAAATTACCTCAAAGGAGAAAAATTAAAAATATTTAAAATGTTTGTCTTCAACTTCTCCACTTTTCTGAGAAAGATCCTACTAAGACAAAAATGGGTAGCATTGGCAGGACCACTACAGACTTTCAAACAGGTAATATATAGCACACAATTATTAATCACTTCTCAGCACAAGGGATATTGGAAAGACACAGAGTGGTTTATTTACACTCACATTTTAAAAGTAATACAAAAAAGAGAAGGAAAACATAGTGTTACAGAGGAAAAAACATCTCAAAAGCTATGTTTATATAGATTCTATATTGTCTATAAGAGTCTGAATCTTGCAATTCATCAACTAGTCCTTAACCTGTACTCTCTGCAAGTTCATGCCTTATGGGGGGGAAAAAATGGGCTATGTGAATCACAGTTCCTATGGTTGAAGAGCTAAAATTAAGATTTGTGAAGATCAAAAACTGTCCTAGCTTTAGTGTCTCTCCTGTCATTTACCCACCAACAAAACATTTTAAGCTTCAAAGACTACCTTTTGCACAGTAGTACATGAAACAATAACAATGGAGCTCAACTCTCCCTCTTTGTATTTTATTTTCATATTTTCCCCCTAATATTTCAAATTTATCATTTTGCAGTTGATTTCACATCTGATTATTGCTCCTCTTCTTGGCTAGATGTCAAGGACTACTGATACCTAGGGCTGGTAGTCTAATCCTCAAACCCTGACTGAGCCAAATACATGAGTCACAAAGTTCCATCTAACAGTCTCTCTGTTCAGAAAGCCCAACCTTAAAATGAGATTAATTGAAACAAAAAACTCAGACTGAAACATACAAATAGCCTTAAATAGCTGAAAACACACTGTGAGTTTGGAAAGTGCAAAGCATTTAATTTTTAAGATCTCTTCCATGCTTCCATTGGAAACATATGGAGCTTTCATTTCCTTATATTCTACACCTACACTATAATTCACACTAGAATATAGTAGCCAAATAGATGCACTAGTTTAAAACATAATTGTATGTATGCATATTAGCTCTACAGTAGGGTATTTTTTTTGTGAGCTTACACAATTATGACTGACAGCAAAGGTCATTGAAATGTATTTAGTCATCTGAATACATCTATTTAATTTACAGTTTTCCCCTCAGGTATTAATTTGTATTTACAATTAAAATGCAGATTTCCTAGTAACTCTGAAGAAAACAAGACTGTTCGTAAAGCGTCATCATGTGCTGGGCTCCCACTTTCATAAAAGATGGAGATCTCTTTCTAGTTTTAAGAATTTCTGTCTTAATTTTCAGAAGTGCAATCACATCTTTCAGTGTATTTCAAATGCTCAGCAGCTATAGAATTTAGATTGCCTTATCTGGGATGTCATAATGTCAATAATTCATCTAAAACCGGGTCCTTGTTCTCTGCAAGGAAGTAAAGGAAAACCAAGAAACTGGGGGAAAAATTTACTACCTTTAATAGCTCATCTCTCCAGTCAAGTTGCTGGACAGAAACAAGCCTCACCTATAAATATCAGTCCTTAAATATTTTTTAACCATCTTAGGAGTGACACTATTGTTGTTTGCTTCGTTGGCCAAGCAGTAAGGGCTCAAACTGTAAGAACACGATTCATGCAGCTCCTGGGGAACCCTGCAGTGCTTATTGACCAGAATTCCCATTGCAGTGACCATACAAGGCTGTCAAACGTGAATACCCATTTTAGGGATGGTGAGATATAATCTTGCTACTCCTGTGTAAACAGTGTATTCAACTATTCAACTATAGTTTAGACAGTCTTGTCCCCAACAACTTTTGCATCACATATTCTTTTTATAGCATCAATACATTCTGTCTAGTATAACTTAAGTTTTGTAAAGCATAAATTAATGTATTATGATAAAATATACATGTAGTTTGTATACAAACATTAAAAAGGTTTATCAAAGCAGAATTAAAACTGAGCTTTGAAAACCAAACTTTCTGATTTTCAAAGGCTGCAGTTTGTTGTATTTTGTGGGATTTGTTGTTGGGGTGTTTTATAGAAAATACTGCATTTTTTAACACTTTTTTGAATTTTTTTTGTGGGGCTGCATTTTTCTTTTTAACCAAACCAAAAAAAATGAGGAAAGCCTTGGTATAGTTGTAGACTCCCTGATACACATTATTTTATGTAATGTGATGTTACCATGGCTTCCTCTCTTTTTTTTTTTTTTTCCTTGATTAAAAAAAAAATTCCTGAGCTGGAATTTTCCCGCACAAAGTACATTGCTCAGAAATTTTCATTCATTAAAAACAATGCTGAGAATCTATTTCTTAAATGCTTATCTTTTGCCACTCAGGTACGAGATGGTCACCCTCCCTACCCTTTATAGTCAATTAGGAGACACAAATGATCAAAAAAGTTATTCACCTCCTTCTAGCACAGGCCCTTCCAGATGATAATTCAGGTCACCCCAGTCAAACACCTGCCTAAGAACACAGCCAACCACCTTCAGGAATGTGTGTTTCTCTCCAGTGGCCACCAAGGATAAATAGTGACTGGCTCAGAGCTCAAGATTTTCTTAATTCTCTGATAGAAATTGCATCTGAAGTGTTTGTTGAAACACAGTGGTTACAGGTACAGGTTCTGCCATTCCCTGCCAGCCAAGGACCTCAGTTTCCACATTATCCCAGACTCTGCAGCCTGGGAAGCCAACGTGGAAGAATCCATTCCCAGGAAGTTTGATACAAAAATATATATATATATCTATTTTTTTTTTTTTTTACTTAATAGCATGAAAATGTCTGAAGCACCAAGGTTTCTTATGAATCAGAAATTCAAGGACTCTATTTATTTCTGGGCTTTGATATTTGAGGATGGCATTAGAAAAATGAATCTATTTTGACACCTGGTTTTCAATCCAGTTAATAACTTTGCACCTGATACATTCTTCCCCATTAAGTCAAATTTATGCTAATACTGTCCTGATTAGCAAATACTATTTAAAGCTGTTTTATGGGATGATTTCTGAATAAGGTAGGTGTCTAGATTCAGTGAATTTCAGCTACCAGATTATAAAGCAACATGAACTTCACAAGTTATCTACAGGCATTCCTACAAAACATATTCTTGTGGAATAGCCTACAGGATGACAAGTAGTGGCAGTTAGAGAAAGATCTTTCTCATGCTGGGTAAACCTTTGCTTTTACTGAACACAACACAATCTCTAGCACTGGAAACTGCAGAACTTAACTGCAGAACAGTGCTTAAGTTACTTTATGGAAAATTCAGTTAGCCACATGAAACTCACTCAGTTCTGAAGATACAGGTCTTGAAACACAGATTATGTACGTAAACAATTCCAAAACTGGATTGCATGGGCTGTGCTCTGCAGGGCTTAATGAAAGGTGAAGCAGAGGGCACCGAGCTGACAGGCTCAGCATGACAACTGCGAATCTTCTTCTGAAGGAGCGACATCTCTGGCCTCTCTGCACTACATGTCACGGCATGGTGTGGACAGACCTTAACTCATCCTGTAAATCATACTGCATCCTGAAAGACATCTTTTCTTCCTTTTTTTTCTTCCCTCTGAAAAATGCTTCAGGCAATAACTTCACATCTACAACACTCTGCTTCTCTTTAGGATCTAGAAAAAGCAGCAAAGGCACAGCAGAGATACATTTTTGTTGTCCTTCAATTCATCTGAGCTCTGAGGGAAACACCTAACAATGTATTTACAGCATGCTGTTTTCAAAGCCCTATCTATTAAAATATTAATAACCTGTTCATCTTAGCCCCACAGTGATTTCATGTTTCTAATATGTTACAGAAGCAGAAGTACTTAAAAGCAAAGGATAGTTTTCAGAGCTGAACACAAAAAGCACATCTTCATGCTCGATAGTTAGAAGAGGATATCCCATATCAATCAAGATATCTAGTTTAAAGGCACCAAGGGCAAAAGTGCACACCAAACAATACAGTTAGTCTGCACTTGTGTATTTTTTTTCTGGCAGTATGGAACACAATTTCAGACTACATGTAACTTGCAGGTCAAGTCTGTCACATACAAAAGCAACTACTATTTTCTTCCAAAATGGCAGCATACCTAGCATATGAGAGGCAAGTTAATCTCCTTTTCTCTCAGGGAATTCCTACCCACTGCTCTTGCTCTGGGGCCTGAGATAACGGCAAGGAGTAGAGGCTGCCCTTCTAGCTGAAACTAGTTTTCTCTACAAAAAAAAAAAAAAGTCCAATAATGAAACCCACTTTGGGCTAGAAAACAGTTGTATTCACGGAGGTAAAGTATTCATCTAGAAGAAGGAGGCCCTGTTTAATGTCGTGTTTAAGCAGCCAGGACTACTGTTCCAAATTATCAAGTCCCTAGGCAAGGGACTCACGGCGAATATCAGGGTACAGTAACGTTTGTGTTACACACCTTCTGGTGCAACATGTCTGGGTTTAGGCAATGCAGTAAGGCAGTGAGAGCTCAACTTTGTTGTGCCATTCTCTATTTCTGGTTTTAACCCTCAATGCCTGCTCCAAATAGGATGCTAAACTCTCTTTTGGAATCATGTGTCTATATCACATCCTCATGTTGCAACCTCAAACCCAGTAGCTCACTGGCCAGGACACTCTCCCAGCCCACGGGAAGATCTTAACTCTCTGTTTGAGGGAGATCTAAGCACATTTTCCCACGCTGGGTGCTAGTTAGCCAAGAGTAACTCGATGTGCATTATTTTCAGTGTTTTCTGTTGTAATTCTTCCAGACTTAGGGGATATTTAGTTCACCATTGGATCTGAGAAAAAGATGTGGAGAATGATTCAGTAATTTAATGGCTGAGAGATAAAAGACCTGAATCTCCATCTGCCTCACATAAGTATTTTATAGCCTATATATGGACTTCAGCTCTTTCCAGAAAGGTTGAATTAGAGGCAAAAAAATATAACAAGCCAGCATTGATCTGACAAAAAGGATGTTACTGGTGAACAGACTGAAGAGCACTCAGAAAAGGGACCTGATGCAAAATGGAGAATGGACAATAAAGACATGGTATTAATAGGGTCAAAGTGTAGAGGTGCAGCCTTGGTCCCGTAAAACCACCTTGGGCCGTGCGTTCTGCAGCACTTTGTGTCCGCCTCAGGGAGCAGCCTCAGGGCCCAGCCCTGCCCTCCTCAGAGCGACTACGAGAGCCCCCTCGCTGTCCCCACCGTAAGGTCTCTGCTGCCCATAATCCTTTATTTCGGACCGCAGCGTGTGCCGCCGGAGGGAGCTCGGCGGGCAGGCTGAGCCTTCGGGCAGCGCCCGTTCACTAAGAGCTTTTGTTCCCTGCCGCGGACAGCGGCAGCGCCCTGCCGGCGCGTCTGGGGGTGTGTCCCGCCGCTGGCTGTGCCCCTGGAGCGGCGGGAAGCCCGGGATACCCCGGCCCCAGCTCCGCTCCGGCCCCGGCCCTGCCCTGCCCTGCCCTGCCCTCACGGCCCGCACAGGTGCGGCGGCGCGCGCCGGCCCCGCCCCCGGGCCCCACCTGGAGGGCGGGGCCACCCCGCGGCGGATGGATACGGCACCTGCGGCCGCCAGGTGACACCGCCAGGTGACACCCGCCGGCCCCCTCCCCTCCCCGCCGCTCCGGCCCGTCCGCAATCCAGGGCGCGGGGTGCCGCTCCTTGGGAAGCGCCCGCGAGGCAGCGGCGCCATCCCGGCGCGGCCTCAGGATCCCCGCGGCACTACGTGCCGGCCGCGGCGGCGCGAGGGGCGGCCGGCGGTGGGCGTGTGCGCGCGCGCGGCGAGCAGCGGTGAGGCAGGGACGGAGCGCGGCGGATGTGCGTCCGCGTCCGCAAGTAGTGCCGGCGGAGGAAGTGTGCGGCGGCGGGCGGCGCTTCCCGCGGCCGCGGCTGGGCAGGAGCGCTCCCGGCCCGCTCCCGGCCCGCTCCCGCCGCGCCATGGCCACCCGCTCCTGCCGCGAGAAGGCGCAGAAGCAGAACGAGCAGCACCAGGCCATCCTGGCCAAGCTGCTGCGGGAGGAGGACAACAAGTACTGCGCGGACTGCGAGGCCAAGGGTACGGGCGGGGCCGGCCCGGGCGAGGCGCTGCCCCCGCGGGTCCCGGGACGGGCCGCGCCACGTCCGCAGGGGCCGCGGGCACGGCGGGAGGGCCCCCCCGGCCCCGGCCCGGGGGCGGCAGCGGCGGGAGCGGGATGGGGATGGGGAGCGGGATCGGGATGGGGATGGGCGGGCAGACAGCCGGCCCTTCGGCTGCCGGGCGATTCCCGCTCCGCCGCCCGCCGGCCGGGCCGGAGCTGCGCTGTCCTCTAGAGGAACCCCCAGCTGGGGCTTTATGCAATGACTGGCCCAGCCCTTTCCTGAAGTTTCGGGGCCGCTTCCTGCGCTGCCAGGTATCGATCCGGAGCGGGCCGTGGCCTTGGGGAGGGACGGGGCCGGTGCAAATGCCAGATGAGTGGAATGTCGAGTGCCCAAAACAATATACCCTGCGATGCTGACTCAGTCAGAACGCCAGGCTCTGTGAATCTGGATGTCTGGGTCTGATTAAATGTGTCACAGATGTAGCTTTGGTGATAAATAAAATTTTAAAGATTATGTCGCTGTCAAATCTTACGTTGCTTTAGTCTAGTGGGTTTTCTTTCCTGCACAAAAGTAGATTTATATTTGCATTTCTATTTGCCTTGGATTCTGTGGCTTTGAAATGGAAAAATGTAGCACATCTCTCTTTCATTTAGAGTCAATTCATTAAGGTCTTACCCTAAATAAGGTGACTGCCCAGTAAGTTGTTAAGTGTAATGCTTCCTGAATAACAACCACAGTGTGTGACTAGGGCCAGAGCTGCCTTGTCCAGTCTTTCTCCACATCAAGGGGAGGTGAGGTACAGTGAGCTTTGTTTGAGCAACCAGAAATGGCTCTGCGTTTGTAAATTCCAGTCTGTGGGTGCTACTTTTTTCACCATGGTTGCAAGTTGTGCAGTGCCTTGCACAATCAGAAGACTGTATTTTCCTAGGATATAGCCCTAAGAATTATATAATGTGGACTAAACCAAATATAATGGGTCTTTAAATTTTGTAAATAACTCTTCCTGACCATTTTCTGACACAACTCTTCTTGCCTCCTGACTTCTGGTTGCCATATAAAACACTCACTGTAACTGGTGGTTTTCTGGAAAAAGCATATTTTTATGTTTTGTGTATTATTAGCATTTAAGATTTCTGTGCTGAATGCTGCTCTGAGTTGCTTGTTGATGAAATTCCATATGTACGTTGTTCTATAGCATAGGCCTTATTGCTGTGTTGCTGAAGATCAGAGTCCAGAATACTCAAATTATTTATCCTGTCTTCTGAATTTTCTCTTTCTAACCATCACCTGGTCAAAGTACTGTGTGTGAGTCTCTAGTGCTTGGTATCATTTTCCCTTTCAGTTCAACAGCGCTGACACTTTCAGCTTCCTCTTCCTTATATTTGTGTTAATTAGTATTTTCAATCACTGTTCTTTTCTTTGGTGCTTTCTTTTGTAAGATTAAGTTTTGGTGTATCTTGAATTTGGTTCTTTTTTGTTCGGGTTCTGGAGGACCTACCAGTCTCTTGACCTGGCTGTCTTCCGCTAGCACCTGTTAATTCAGTTTCTATCTTTTAGTAAACTATTTTACTTAGGTACCTTACTAAAATCTGATTACATTTCTTAAAGCTTCTTACTTTTCCCTTACGCTCAACCCCACTTCTCCTTTGCGGTCTCTCTGTATGTCAGAGGCATGGCTTTCACTCTGTCCCTCAGAAAAGCCAACATGAAAATACTGGGTGGTGCAATGTGAGAGTATTATAGTTGAGGTGTTTTTAATTTATTCTCTTTCCCTTTTCAAGATTAGTTTGTACTTTTTCATCCTGTTCTAGCAACTATTAAGTCTTGTATCATACTTGCTTTATAGTGCTATCTGACTTTGCCTGTACTGTAATTAAGTGTATGTTTGGGGCAGTTTTTATGCACAGAAGGGAGAGTGTAGAATGATAAACTTGATTTAGTTGCAGCTGTTCTAGAGGTGTTTGACTGAGAGATGGTAATATATGCCCAGTCTGTCCAGATTTCTTTCCTTAGGTTAATAAACTCTCTTTCTGGGAAGGAGAGTTGTGTCAAGCAGTTGAGATGCCTCCAGTATACCCTGAAGTCTGTATTTCTGTGTACTTCCAGAAGACATAACTCAGAAAAAAAACCCACGACCAATTGTTTAGTTGAAGATCAAGCTTGTCATGAACATATAATGCCACTGTTGAACTCTTCCTTGTTTATATTAGTCTTTGTTGAAACTCTTTGTTAACCAAATAAGAGGAAAAAAGAGCCAGCTGCAGCTTTTTCAATCACATTTAGTCCATGGTGTTTGAGCGCTCATGACTTGCTGCCGTCGGGCAAAGCTGTAGTTTTGCTAGTCTTGGAATGCGGTGCTGTCTGGGGCAGCAGCTATTAACATGGCTCTGTTAGCTAACCAGAGTCTGTCAGCTGTTTGTGTGACTGTCATAGTCTCCTTCACCTTTTGCAACACTAACAGCATCCCTTTCATCTCTGATCATGTGTATCATTAGTCTGGAGTTCCCTATTGCCAGTTCCCCTAGGGAGTCTCTTCATCCTGGATGCTGCAGACATGAACCTGAAACCATTCATGACAAAATATTTAGGACTTCTCTTCTGTCAGTCCTAGTTCATGTTTTGTAAAAAGTATGTTTTCCTTTTGTTAGGGAAATTTATTCTTTTTTCTTTGAAATGTGGTCTGCTTTAGTTTCTGTTACTGTCCTCTCTTGTGTGAGCTTTTCTCAGTTGTCTATCATTCTTTCTCTTGGTCAGTAGGATCCCTTGAGTTCTGTTTTTTCGCTTTCTCCCTGTTCACCTGATTATGGAGTAACAGTGTCTTCATAGTTATCTCTGGTTGTGTTAACTGAGTTGTTGTGTCTTGGGTCTTACTCTGACACCACTTAAAACCCATTATTTTCAGTATGGTCTTTTCAGGTAGCTGTCAGTTCAGCATGGGTTCTTAACCAAAGCTAAGAGGCTGTCATCCCTAAATCCTGTCTCTCACCCTAGTTATTACAGTCTCTCTTAAACCTGAGGTATTATGTTTATCCTAGGCTTCTATCCAGATAGTTGCATCCAACAGTTGTGGAAATTTTGCAGATTATACTTGTATATCTCTTTTAACTTCTATTCTTTGAGGATCTAGGAGTTCTTAAGTAGCTTGATATAATTTAAAATCTTATAAATATTCTCTTGACCCTAAAAAATTTCATGTGATCGTGTTGACATATTTATTGTTCATTACTTTCGTTGTATCTACAGTAATGCCACTGTTGAACTCTTTCTTCATATCATTAAGGCTTCTCTGCTGGCTTGTACTTCTTACATAAAACAGATGATCATCATAACTTAGTACCATCCTACTGCTCCTAAGTTACTGAGTTAGCTCTCCTTGTTCTCATGTGTAGGACCACCATCTGCATTGGCAGGTCTTTTATGGAGAGCAAACCAATCCTTTGGTTTCTGATCTACTTTTTCAAGTATGTGGTATGCAGATACATTAGATGGCTTTGGAAGGTGGAGAAAACAGCTGAGGACACATCTGCCAGAGTAGCATTAAGTAATAATTGGGATTGCTAACTCTGGCAACAGTTTTTGGAAAGTGGTTTTTATTCTTACTGGCCTTTTGGCTGTTAAAATGATTGCTGTGAATCTGATTGTCGCTGCTAAAATGTGCTGGAAACTACCTGTTGTAGTGCCATATGATAGTTGCCATATGTCACCTTCAAACTGTAAATTTTGCAGCTGTCAGAAAGAGTAGGTGATACCTCTGTGGGGATGAAGCCTAAAAACCAAAGATTCTGGAACTGTCTTTGCAATCACTGAGACTTTTGGAAGAGTGAAGAGGTCGTGATGACATTTGACAAGGCAATGCTCGTCTGTGTACTGCCTGTTCTTTACATCGCTGTCTGAACAGCCATCTGCGTTAAGTCAGGAAATGTCTTCCCAGTGTTCACTACTGGGAAGTAGTTACACTACTGTTTCTGGTATTTGTAGGAAGTAATATGGTATATTGGCAGTAGCTTAAGTCACCCTGAAGTTTTGAAAGAGAGGCAACTGAAATTCCTTTGTGATCCTTTTGTTTATATAACTAAGTACAACTAGCAGGAATTGGGAGGATCTAGGAGAAGGAATTAGACAGACAAATCTATGGCTATATTAGGTGTGTAAACTATGCTGAAAGCTGTTGTAAAGCATGTGAATTTTTCTTCCCTTTCACTGTAGAGGAAGGGTAATTAATTTTTTTGTTGTTGTTTCAATGCTGGTACTTGAATCCCTTAAGCAATAATACCTCTTGGAGATCCATCAAATGAAGCCAAAATAAAAAAATCTGCTAACATCATGGTCTGAGACTCTTTGACTATAGGGGATATAATCTGCTATTTCTGTGTAATTAGTACCTACTTATACCAGAAGTCTCTTAGGTTTTTGTTGTTTTTGCTGGGCAATAAGGCTGGTGTTACTTGGATGCTGCTATTAAACAATATTGAATTAAGTACGTAGAAGTTGAAGTGTGTGATGAAACACTAAAGGAGATGCTTTTTTCTTAGAAGGGGACAAGATATTCACCAGAATCAAAAGTCTGTCCACCTAAGCAAGCAGGCCTGTAAATTGAAGACAATTAGTCTTGGTCAACTGTGACTGTCTCTGCAAATGCGGAGCATAAGACTGATTACTGTCCCCAATGATGTTTGAAACCGTGCTTGTGTGTGGATGCATTTGTCTTTACTACAAATGGATTGACTATTGAAGTCTGCTTTTGAATTCATCTCCCTGTCAAGAGGGCAGTAACGTCTATTGTCAACAGCTTTACAATTTTTTAAAACTGTGACCAAGGTAAAATAATATAACTGGAAGCTTGCAGACTTCAGTATAAACAATTGTAGATATTTTGTGCCTTCAGAAAAGGCGAGTAAATTTCTGTGTCAGAGGAAGTGTTCTCTTTTTTTGCTGTTGTTGTTTGCCTGGTTTTTTTCTTTTTTTTTTCCTAATGTTAAATTACGTCATGACTGGTAGTGCTTGAAGCATGTTTGAATGTTCTGGTACCACAGTCATATTACAAACAGGCACACTGACACTGTTGCTTATTCAATTAGATTAAAATTGGTTTACTTTGGTTATAATATTAATGAAAATACTTTTCAGTATTTATAGTTGTACTGTGCAGTCAATGAATATATGTGACTGAAGACTTGGTCTTTTCTGTCTGAAGA
The DNA here is from genome assembly GCA_035221455.1 of Xenops minutus. Lineage (NCBI taxonomy): Eukaryota > Metazoa > Chordata > Aves > Passeriformes > Furnariidae > Xenops > Xenops minutus. The sequence goes on along the minus strand of JAWWEE010000105.1, from coordinate 87,084,583 downwards.
GTAACAGGTACAGGCTCTTAGGGGTATGGGGAGAGATTGGACAGGAAATACTGCCCTACCAATATTTGTGTAGCTAGAACAGCTGTTACATTTTTGGCTTAAAGTAAACCTAATTTTAACTTCCCTAACAACTGGCCAATCCCAAACAGAAGTGGGGGAGCAAAAAGTCTGGTTTAAATAAGTGGGTAAACTAGCTATCAGAAGAAATCTGGAATATTCCAGGTATGTTTACAGCTGTTATGACTTTTTTTTTTTGACAATTCAAGTGTTACATGGGATCTCTTCTCTGTCTGCAAGACTAACTTAAATATTTGTGTATGATCATAGCTTTTTTTGGAGCTGCTTTTGCTGTTTACTTGTTTGATGTCTGGTCTTTTACAGTGTTAATGTTGCCAATATACTTCAATAAGTAGTGTACATCTTCCTCAAGATTTAACCTAAAGCAGATGGATAACTCTTACAGCCCGTTGAGCTCAGCCTGTGCAAGGCTTCAGCTTTTGCCTTTTACAGTGTAAGACGGCTTTGGGACAGTTCATCAACAGAGCTCACGCTGGGACAAGGCCAGGCTGCTGTACCTCCTCAGGTGAAGATATTCCCTGTCTTCCTCCTAAGGTGGAGAAATGAAGTAGGACACTAGGGGCAATGGAAGAGAGTTGGATTATGTTGGAGGTCAGTTCCACACATGCCCACTGCAGCTTCTAGCTCTATATTGAGGTTCAAACACAAAGTAATAACTGACCAGTAGATTAGTGCCCTGTGGATATTCTGTGCCAGTGACCACAGTTGCAAATTTCAGATGTTACTTCAGGTCACTTGGATCAAGAAATTTCTAGTACTGCTTTGTGTGTTTCTGTTGCAAAGTTGGTATTGCTGCTGGGAGATCAGAGTGGTAAAGATCATGTGAGTGTAACAGGCTGGAATATGAATTGACAGATGTAACAACTGGAAGCTTCTAGCTGTCCAGTGAGTTTTTGCCATATCCTTCCTTAAGGAATAATGCAGACAAACCACTTTGATTCAGGGTGGGTCTTAAACTTTGCGCCTGGAGTGATCTATGCTGAACTTTAATAATAGTAAGGAGTTGTATCACTAGAAATTCTAGTGATCATCTGGTACTTACACTGTTATTTTTGTGGCCTCTTTGTGAAAGATGGTGTCTTCAAAGACCTTAAGGGATCTGAGACTCCCTTCAGTCTCTCTTTATACTGTATAACCAGGATTTTTTTCCCTCATTCCCTACTTTCTACTAAATAAAACTACCTCAGTGATCTGTTTTTGTTGTGTATGCTCTTATCTGTTGCTGACACTGGTTGGATGAGCCTGAAGTCAGGAATTAGTTACTGTTGCAGCCCTGAGAGTGATAATTGTCTTCCCCAAACGAAGAGCTCTTGAAAGACACCTCAGTTGCTGGGAGAATATTATGGCAGCTTTAGCTTAGAACTTAGAGAACTTAGTTAGTGGGTTGGGTGTCGCAGTGTTGGGTGACTCTGGTGGTGCCTGTAAGGGATTTGTTTCTCTTGACTTTTATAGAGCAGAAAAATATACTCAGATAAGTCACAGGAAATCTGCTTAGCTTGTGATAGAAAACGGTTTTTTCCAAAGTCTGAAGGCTTTTTACCCAAGTCCTTAAAGTGTTGTTTGTGGGTGCAGTCTCCATTCTTCAGCAGTTAACTGAACTTGATTGGGTGAGACCCAAAGCAGCATGATGTAGCTTTGAATTTAGCATTGTTTTGACGTGAGGTTGGACTATGTGACCTTTGGAGGTCCCTTTCAACCCAGTTATTTCTGTGACTACTAATAAAAATATTTGTAGTATTTGGTTCCTTTTTTTTATTATATTGCAATTTTTAGATTTTGAGGTGTGTTATAACAATGCAGACAAAAGTCCTTACATGCTTAGTTTGCTGCCCTACATTCAGAAGTCATAGGCAATCTAAGCTGTTTCTCTTGTCTTAACCAGAAAGGTGGGACAGTTCATGAAAAGTGGTTATTAGTATTGATAAGACTTTGTTCTTACATTTTGGAGTGCAAAACACCTCAGTCCTTTTGGTCAGGGCTACAGGTGTGTCTCCTTACCGTACCTAAGCGGTAGTTCTGCCACTTTTTAGTGACATGAAAAAGCTGCCACTGCAGGATGCTGCTTACACCAACTGGTTTTTGCTTTGTTCTTAAATTTCCTGTGTTTGTGAGTCTGCCCTCTTTGATCTGGATGCTGTAAAGAAAAAAGCAACTGTGCTGCAGCTTTAAGAGGTCTTTCTACATGATACAGAGGAAGCAATTAGATATAAATAGGTGATAAGGAGACTTTTAGGGAGGTACCTTTTCCTGGAGAGGTGACTCCCTCTTTAATGTATGTGCCCTGTAGGATTTAAGAGTCAGTTATCAGGCATTACTCAGGGAGTAGTCAGCAGTTGATTTATCTCAGGTGTCACATTGTTCTAGACTAGCTCTGTAAGGCTCATTTGAGTGTGATTCAGCCTTACATTAGGAACTTAAATGCTTCATTTTGTTCTCTTGTGGCTACAACTAAATTCTCAAAGAGATAATGACTTTTCCTTGTGAACAGGTAAAGTTATTTGGTCATATCTTTTTCTCATGTTGAAGTTCTTAAAGAGTTATCTTGTGAAATCCATGACTAGTTGAATCCACTTTCACTGTCTTGTCAATAAATTGGTTTTAGATATTATGGAAGAGTCAAAATGAGTTAAGACTGAGCCGTGTTTGTATTGGTGTTGCAGAATGGGATAGCACATAAAACTGAAGGATTGCAATGAATAAGTACAGGTGCTTAGGAAAGGCAGGTTGGAATGGTGGTAAAGGGGAATCGCCATTCTCCATGAGAGCAGTGGAACTGCCTATAGCTTTGCCTAGAGATGATTAATGAGCCAGTTGAGAAGTTATGGGTCAGGATTAGAGGCCAGATCATCATGGGTGATGGTGTATGTATCTGCTTCACACTGCATCAGGAAAGACATAGTAACAAGGATTTCCTCAAGCAACTCAAGCCTAACCTTTGCAGGCCTTGATGCTCATGGAAGTCTTGAACCAGCCTGATTATTTTCTGGGGGAACAGCACAGCAGGGAATAAGTAATCAAGGAGACTTCTGGAATGCACTGATGATCATGTCTCAATGCAAGTAGTTGAGGACTTGTTACTTACAAACAAGGAAGGGCAGGTTGAGTATGTAAAGGTTAGGAGTAGTCTTGGCTGCAGTGATCATGAAATGGTAGAGTTCAGAATTTGAAGAGGAGGCAGCCAAGCAAAGAGTAGGATTACAGCGGTGGTCTGTAGGAAGGAAGATTTTCTTCTGTTCAGGGATTTTCTTGGAAGAATCACTTGGAAGATGGTTCTGAATATAGAGATCCAGGAGAGCTGGTTTACTACTTTAAGCTCTAATGCAGTATATTCCAGTGAGTAGAAAATTGCACAAAAGCAGCAGGGGGCCTTCTTAAATGAACAAGCAGCTTCTGACAAAGCTTGGGCATAAAAAAGAAGCATATAAGAGATGCAAGCAGAGACAAGTGGCCTGGGGGGATGCACTGCCACTCAGAGCAGAAAGGTGGACAGGTGGAAGAAATGGGCCAGTGGGAACTTTGCAGTTCAACAAAGCAAAATGCAAAGCACTGGCTCTAGATGCGGGGTGCTGGAGGTGCAGAAGAGATGCTTTGGGGCAAAAAATGGTCACGAGCCAGCAGTGCACCCTTGCCACAAAGAAGGCAAACATCTTGGACTGAATTTCGGGGAGGCTTTGGTCACAGCATCTGGAGGGAAATGGTCCTTCTTTTCTCAGCACTAGTGAGACTGCATATGTAGTGCTGTGTCCAGTTCTGGGCTCCATAGTACAAAGAAACAGGGACAGACTGCAGCAAATCCAGCAAAGGGGCACAAACAGGAAGAGGTTTTGTGTCTGACAATCAAGGGAAGGCTGAGAGAGATGGGATGGTTTATCCTGGAGGAGCGAAGGCTGCTGGGGAGATCTTACCGATGTGTACAAATACTGGTGACAGTGTAAAGATGATGGAGGCAGGCTTGTCTGTCTGTGATATCCAGTGATAGGACCAAGAGGTGAAACACAAGAAATTCCACTGAAACATAAGAATAAACTTTTTTTTTTTTTATTTTATTCTCGGAGATGTTGAATATTGGAGCAACTTACCTGGAAAGGCTGTGAAGCATCCATTCCTGGAGAAATGGAAAATCTGATTGGGAACAGCCCTAAGCAACCTGCTGTATTGTCTGTGCTCTGAGCGTGGGGTCCCTTCCAGCCTCAGCTCCTTCTGATCCAATTCAGTTGTTGCATCACTTTACAAGCTGGTATGGAGTCCCACTGCAAATACCATGTAATTTATTTTTTTTCTCCCCAGTGCAAGTATCAGCCTACATATATTTAAAAGTAGCTTTTTTTGTTTGAAGTCTTTTATGAGAAAGAGAAAAGTGATTAAACAGCAGTAAATACAGGCTGTAGTAGGGCCATAACCCTTCAAGAAAAACAGGAATCTCACCGTGATTTGTGCATCCAGAGATAAAAAGGACCAAATCTAGCTATTTGAAGCAAGTGGGAATTGAGATACAACAGTAGAAGAGTTACTGATATATTGTGTTTGACTGAAGTTCTGTTCAAGTCCAGCTAGGAGAATACCTTCACAATTTAAACTGCCTTGTAGAGCTGGTAGAAAGTTGCTCAGCACTTGCGTCCCTTGTGCCAGAAGTTTCCCTGGATCTTAAAACTGCTGGTTTGAACTCTGTATTATAACAAAAAATTATGTCCCTTGGAAGGCTGAGGCAAAAGAAAAACTACTACAGATTCCTGGGGTTTTTTTCCATTCTGGCCTCTCGTCTGATTAATGTTTGAGAGCTTGAGCAATATTACTCTTAACGTTTTTCTCTTGAATGGCTTCACAAAAAGCCATTCAAACAAAATTGCTTTATTTTCTTTGTGATAACTTGGCATATTTAAGATTTGAATGGATACCTATTTGTATTCATCTTTGTTTACAGGTGATTTATTATGTGATATAATGCTAACTCCTGCTTATCTTCCACTGTCTTGTCTTGATCATTTTTTACTTTCCATTAGGTGATAAATTTGTATATCTGTGTACATACTGTCTAGAAGCTTCTGCTTGGTGCTATGAAGCCTCTTTATCAAGAGAACCTGAGTTCCTGTTTTGTTTCCTGCTTGTCCAAAATACTGATGAGTAGATTTGTGTTCCTCTGACCAGAGAAGCCAGATGCTTTTCTGTTCTGAGGTAAAGATCTGGAGAGGAGGAAGAATTTAGAGGTTCAGAGAACATCCTCCTATTCCAAGTCTGTGGTAGATGTAGATACAGAGAGCACTGATTCTGTAGCTGATGGAAATGGTGACAAGTTTTATGGAGGAAGTGAGAATTGCAGAGGCCAGTGTTTTGCCTATCTCTGGATCTTCAATTGCCCCTTTCCTCTCTTGGGGAGAGGTGATTGCTTCTGGTAGACCACAGAGGGAAAAAGAAGCAGAAATTGTAGCTCAGTCCCTTTCTGAGTGGAGCTGTGGAAAGCCATGTGTGATATTTACCGGCAACGTTGCCAAGCAACTAACTTTGCAGTTGTGGTTTGGTAAAAGAGCAATTCTGTTTCTCAAAGCTGTGCCTGACTATGATTTTGTGTTAAAATAGATTGATTAAGAGTAGGGAACTGTCTCTGTTGCATGGATGAGAAAAGGAATGTGATATTCCACATTTGGCTATCAATTGCTGCACTCTTGTGTTCCCTCCTCCTTTTTAAGCAGAAGGGAACGAGAATCTAATGCATTTTTACTGACATGTTTGAATGAAAATAAAGTGTCATAGTACAGGCCTTCACTGATAGGATTAAGGGCAGCAGTAGTCTTATAGGAATTTCTGCAAAAGAAGATGGAAGTGATTCACCATGTAACCTGGTATTCTTGAATGCAGCTGAACTTGCAGGTGGATTCAAAATGTGTCCCTGAGTGGCAACTGGGACTGAGTGATCATTTTGAAAAAGCTCCTTGTAATGTGTGCTCAAGTAATTTTGGGTTAAGTTTGTGATTCATAACAATTTATTGAAACAACCAGTGTATTTACAAGCAGTGATGCTTTTATAATATAGGGACTGATTTTCCCATTAAATTATGTCTCTGTGGGATACTTGTTCAGTTGCCTGCTATCTGCAGAATAACAAAAATATCCCTTTAAACATGGAAAATGGCACTTCATGTTTGCCCTCCCGATCTTCAGCAGAAGTATGCTTGTGCATTTGAGCTCTCTTCCTAAGCAGGGGATAAACCAAAGAGACATGCCAGTAAGACACCAAGTGTGGGCTTTTTGGTTTTTGTTCTCATTGCCAAGGGATACCCGAGTTATTCTTAACCTTAAATATGGAACTGCTGCGTTGGGTTTGCCTGGACAGGGTTAACTTTCATAGCAGCCCTCATGGTGCTGTGCTTTGCAGAGGGAAGGGTGTTGATGGCACCTGTGGTTCAGCTGTTGCCAAGCAGTGCAAATGCAGCATCAAGGCTGTCTCTCCAACCTTCCCCCAAGGCCACTAGACTGGAGGTGGGCAAGAGTTTGGGAGGGCACATAACCAGCACAGCTGACCCAAATCAGCCAAGGGATGTGCTTCAACAAGTGATACAATAAAAGCTAAGAGACAGGGGGGTGTGGGGAGCATTTGTTGTTAAGGTGTTTGTCTTCTTTCTACTGAGGTCTTGCTTCCTAGAAGGTAGATATCACTGCTGATACGAGAATAAATATTCTTCTTTCTTCTGCACCTGGCCTTTGCTTTTCTTTATTAAGCTGCATTTTTCTCGACCCAGGAGTCTTTTTCTCCTCCTTGGTTTGTGTGCGATGGCCAGCCAAGGTTCATCTACCATAATTGCTGAGGGTTTCTTATGTGTTCTGAGTAGAAAGTAACTGTCGTTCCCATTAATAAAGACTGAAGCCTTGGTTTGCTTTTCTGGGTGCTCTTTAGCATGTAGTAAGCAGCCTCTGAAAGAAGTGATTCTAAATGCCCCTTCATACTTGCCTCTCACTGCAATTTCCATGGTGTTTGGGTGTTCACAGCATCCCTTCTTAAAAAAGGTTACTCCAAAAGTGTATTTATGAAGCAGAAAGATTCTGTCAAGTGTATGGTCTTAAATGAGACTTGAAAAGACCCCAGTAGATCCAAGATCACAAGCTTGAGATTCCTGCAAAGCTTTGAGAGTAAATTTTGAGAATTGATATTCCTCAAGCAACCTTAATCCTACTTTGAACCCATACTCAGAACTCTATATTCCAGACTAAATTTAGCTGACTACTTTGGGATTGTATTTTGTTTCTCTTTTAGCATCTGAACAGAATTACGTTTTGAGGAAAAATATTTTTCAGCGACAGCTACAGTAGATCACTTTAGGAAAGAACCTTACACAAAAAAGCCTTTGAACTTGCTCTCTGTTTTTTCAAAACACAAATCTAGTTAAAATGTGAAGAACACTATTTAAAAATAAATTTGGTTTTTTCTTTCCTGTGGTCTCTTGTTAAGTTAGTACCCTGCGGTCGACAGAAACATTGTTATAGTAAAACTAGGGGATCGTCCAAAACTGGAGTTGCATTTGTGTGATTGTTCCTACCAATATATTAGTGTTTGAGGATGGGCAGGTAGGCTCTCTGTAGGTAAAAGAGGTGAATAGTGCAGCATGAAAATCTGCTTGGTCTTATCTACATACCATGCAGAGGAAGTGAGGGAAGGCAGTATGTAGACGAGGAATGTAGGTGAATAGGTCTCTGCAGTGATTGTGGAAGTTGGGTTGCTTTGTAACGCCTGCCAGTGAGATGGCAGAGGGAGGCAGAAGGGTAAGAGTGAGAAAACTCATGGGTTGAAATAAGAAGTTTAATAGGTAAAGCAAAAGCTGCACCCACAAGCAAAGCAAAACAAGGAATTAATTCACTGTTTAGCATCGGCAGGTGGGTGTTCAGCCATCTCCAGGAAAGCAGGGCTTCATCACATGTAACAATTATGTAGGAAGACAAATACCATCACTCCAAATGTCCCCTCTTTCTCTTTCTTACTCCAATTTATATTGAGCATGGTGTTGAATGGGATGTCCCTTTGATCTCTTTGGGGTCAGCTGTCTCAGCTGTCTCTCTTCCTGACCTCTTGCCCATCCTCAGCTTCTTCACTGGCAGGGCAGTCTGAAGAGCAGAAAAGGCCTTCATTCATGTTGTGCAAGCCCTGCCCAGCACTAGGTAAAAAAGAGCAGTGTGTTGTCAACAGTTTGGTTGCAGATCCAAAACAGAGCACCAGAGGGGCTGCTATGAGGAAAATAACCTCCATTTCAGCACAAACAAGTATAGCAGAGAGGATTGGTACAAGAAACTATCTAGCCATTGTCTATAGATGGTTTCAGTGTATCTTTACAGTCTAGAGCCTGAAATATGGTGGTCTGCTTTGGCTGCTCTTGGCTTGGATGGGTGCACTCTTTGCTAGGGGTGAACTGGCTGTGTGGCCAGGCCCAGAGCGTGGAGATGAATGGAGTTGCATTAAGCTGGCAGCTTCTAACCAGTGGTGTTCCCCAGGACTCAGCAGGGGGGCCAGTCCTGTCTAGTATCTTTGTCAATGATCTGAAAGAGGGAAGCAAGTCTGCTCTCTCAGTTGCAAGTGACACCAAATTGGGTGGGAGTGTTGATCTGCTGGAGGGTAGGAGGGCTCTGCAGAGGGCTCTGGACAGGCTGGGTTGACAGGTCGTGGCCAGTGGTATGAGATTGAATCATGCAGAGTGCTGGGTCCTGCTCTTGTTCACAACAACCCCATGCAGAGCTACAGCCAGGGGGAAGTGGCTGGAAAGCAACCCAGCAGAAAGGGACTTGGGAGTGCTGTTGACATCTGGCTGTTGAAAGACATTGAGGTGCTGGAGCATGTCCAGAGAAGGGCAGTGAAGCTGGTGAAGGGTCTGGAGCACAAGGCTCACAAAAAGTGGCAGAGGGAACTTGGATTGTTTAGCCTGGAGCAAAGAAGGCTGTGGGGACATGCTTTTGCTCTCTACAGCTACCTGAAAGGAGCTGGCCTCTTCTCCTGGGTAACAAGTGTCAGGGCAAGAGGAAATGGCCTCAAGCTGTGCCAGAGGAGGTTTAGATTGGATATTATGAAAAATTTCTTTACTGAAAGGTTGATCAGGCATTGAAACAAGCTACTCAGTTACAATGCCTGAAGTGTTGAATCATCATCCCTGGAAGGGCTCAAAAACATGTAGATGTGGCACTTGGCCATGTTAGGTTCATGGTTGAACTTTATGATCTTAGAGGTCTTTTCCAACCTTGATGACTGATTCTATGGTCCTTGTATAGAGACTTGGATCTCTGCCTCTTTCTTATACATAGGTTCCTGTTTGAGAAATTACAGGGTTGTATTTATCTACTTTGTAATGTACAGGAGAGTGCATCTCTGGAGTTACTGAGGACTGCACAGAGGTTGTGTAGTTTTCTGGAGTATTTACTTAAAAATCTCTTCTGTTATATTTGAGGAAAAATGGTAAAGGGAGGATGATTAGTGCAATTATTAGGTAATTTCTCTCTAGTAGCAAAAGGTAACCTTTATTCTTGTTTATGGCAAACAGGCTATATTATAAACCTGTCTTGCAAACAAGTAATTTCTGAGGGTTTTGTCATAGTTAAAGGAAGAACTTCAATTGCTGGCTAAAGTTTTTTTGCAGCAGATGCTTGTATAACCTTTATCCTTTGCCTGGCTGTGTAGGGGGGTTGCTATGTCTTAACAGAGTAGAATAGATTTACACCTTTTTTTTTTACTTCTCAGTGATGCTTTCACTTAATACTTAGCTATGAGGTTATGAAAACATTTTGTAAGAGCTCACCATTCCCCATTTGCCTTTTATTTCTGGACTATAAGTTGCACACTTCAAACAGGAAGCCTTTCAGCAATTCCTTGCTGACAAGGGAAAAACTGCGGTCAAGATCAGCTTCAGAAGTTTCCCGCTAATGCTGTAATATGCTATGTAACCTTGTCTTTTTCAGAAAGTACCAAATGCTGCTGATAGGAAATGACATCTTGCACGCCTTATTCTTGCAGTCTGAACTCTGACACAGGCAGTCTTTCTCTTTAGCAGTGAACAGGCAGGATAAAATTGGAGTGCTACTCCTTAGCCAAATTGAAATTTCATTTCTGAAGCTGTTAGCTTATTGAACGTGCCATGGTTGGCACCTCTGTCATCTCTTGTACTTAGGGCACTGACTTTACTTTCCAAAGGGTGTGCTGTAGCAGGCTAGTATCCCACACCCTGGTTGGAGTGCTGTCCTGTGTCCCATATACTCTGCATGTGCTCCCCATGTACAATCACAGACACATGCTCTTGTGTAATCGAGCATGAGCATGATAGGTGTGGTTGCCAGCCAAGAATCAGGAGCTGCTCTCTGGCAGTTCTGTAGTTGGTTATGATCCTACTTACCTGGGCAGTGTTAGGATAGGTGAAGTTTGTGGCGTGAAGTACTTCCAAGTCAGGAATACCAACTTTGGGAAATTGTTTTAAAGGAAGTTTCTGTACAAAACACTGAGTTAATCTGATATTTGCTTCAAAAGTAAGTGTTTTAATGAGGTAGGTATTCTATTTAAATCCTGTCATCTTAGATGTCAGATGAATAGGGGGCCTTGGTGATGTTTTGGGGAACAAACCCCGAAAGCCATTCATGATCTCCTTTTTCTCTTAATTTACATGAAGAGCAATCAACTAGGTATTTATGTATATAACTTCATGGTTAGCATTTGCATCATATAATCACCTAACTTTATTTTGGAAAAACCAGTTTATCTTCTCACAATCATATTCAGTCAAAAAGATTTTTAGTAGGTGACTGTTAATAAAGCCAAACAAAATTCTTTCAATTTGTCACCTTACAAGACTGCTTGTGCCAAATGACTGTTAGACAAGAAAAAGTCTGTTCATCTCAAGAATAAACTGACATTTCCTGTACATCTCCAACAGCTGTAACTAAGCAGTCCTCTGATTTACAAAGTATGCTTTTTTCATATTCAGAACTTAATTTTCTCTGTAAAGCTTTTGCTGTTTGAATTACTTGGATGCATTCCAGAATTAAAGTAGTTATGAAGCCAGCCACTTGATTTTGTGGCTTAGACATAGAACTGAAGGAACACTCATGTCACTGTATTTCCTTTCTAGCTGAGGCTTCATACAGCCCTTGAAATTTCTTTGAAGTGCTTTTAGCAATTATTGATGCTACTGAAGCAAGTGGATGAGGGAGCTGAAGGAATAATTGAAACTGGTTGGTACATATTTCTCTCTGATCAAGAGGTGGGACAGGTTGTGTAGAAGAGTTTCATTTATGGTAATTCTACACAACCTCTTTGGAGTTGTGAATAGGACTGAGTTTAATGGATTTGTTGATGATTTTCATGAAAAGTGGTTATCCACATAGAAAGACAAATTTGAAGGAATTCTGTCCCTGAAACTCTCTACCACTTACCTGACACTGGCTTAAAATAGCCAAGTGATGCTTCTAAGGCTTGTCCTCACACTGTTCTCACAGTACACCTTGAACCATATGAATCTCAGCTGTTATCCAACTGGGTTCTGGAACAGAACAGTGTGCTTGAATTGTCTGCTGTCAGTACAACTTTATGCTATTGCGTTTGATTCTATTTAAAACTACAAAAACAGCCAGTTTCAAACAGTTCTTGTTTGAACTCTGTGCACACTCTGAATGTAGGAAATTTTAAGTTTTCAAATTCTGGCCTTGACCATCTAAACACAAGCATACTAAGCCACCTATAAGAGACTGCTAAAAGCTACCATTTAAGCTACAGTCTTTTGTTGCCTTTGTTTATATAAACCAGTATTTTGCTGCATACTTTGATATCTGAGAAGCATATAAAGACTGAACTTGCATGGTTTTCTCAGTCTTGAGTATAGAAGTAAGGCAAGGAAGCTTCTTCTACTGTATAGGAAAAGAAATGATGGGATGTAGATGTGACACAAGAAAGTGTTTCAGGCTGTTTGTTCTGTTTAATCGGCAACTAATTCAGTGGATCAAGTGACAGATGAATAGTCCCATATCTGTAGTCTCAAAAGACTTAAGGTTCAAGGACCTTGAAGAACATTTTATTTCATAGAATAAAGTTCTTATACTTTGGTTCGTGCCCTTACTTCAGGATCTTTATTTAAGATCTCTTATTCTTTTGAAGATTTGTTCCTTAATTCGCAAAGTCTCTTTCAGTGAACATGATTAACATTGCAGTTAAGCCTTTTGCATTGTGGGGGGACAAGGTGGTGTTTTCTTGTAGGGTTTTTTTAATTTTTCCGCCCAGCAGGATTAGACTGAAAATGGATGATAGTAATTGATTTGTTTTGAGCATTTCAGTATCATCTTGACTTAATCTCAATCTCTAGTGTGTTATGTTTTGAGGAGAGAAACTTGGAGGAGTCACTCTAAATTCCACCTGGTTTTTTTTGTTCTTCCCTGAGTAGCCACCAGAGAAGAGACTGTTTTGTGTTAACTTCTGGTGTTGAATTGCATAGAATACAACTGCTGCTTACTTGCTTTCCTTTTCTCTGTATCTGCTATATAAGGGTGCTTGTTTTCTGTTCACCATGTTTATCTGTGTCTCAGCTTGGAGAAATTAGAGGTGTTTCTGGAAAATACTCCTTGCTAACTTGGTTGAAATTTTGAGCAGTGGAACACTTGAGCAGTATGAATTGTGTGTGGGAGTAATGCAAAGAGAGAGAGCACTGCATGGGTATGCTTGGATTGATGCAACCACTGAGGTTTGTCTTTGGCCAAAAAGTGAGTTTTTAGGAACTGGCTATCCACTACTCAGTGTAGATTTTCTTGCAGTTAATTCTCTGTTCCACAAGATGGAGCCAGTTCTTTGGCAAATGAGCTCTGTCAACCAGTAGCACAATTTGGGGAAACAAAAGAGGATTAAAGTAACTTCACCGTGCTTTACGGTTAAAGGACAGTCAGGGTGCAGGTAAGTGAAAGGAAGAATTGTAGTCTCTCAGAAGTCTTTGAAGATATTGGCCCAAGATGAGTTTGCTACAGGCTATATTAGAGATGCAAAGCAGTTAGTACTCTGTTATATGTAATGCTTGTCTTCCTTCCTTGTAGAATTTCTAATTGGTAACAGCAAAAATGTAAAATGGAAACTAAACTTTGTTTCTGTGTACCTCTATCATACAAAGTTTTTTTAAAGTTAGTCACAATAAACTTTTTTTCATTTAAAACTTTGTCTCAAACTTATTAGTTACATGGCAAATTGGTTTTATGCACGCAGTTTAAAGGGTCCAGAATTGTTTGTTGAGATGTAAACCAGTTGCCCTTCCCATTGACAACTGTAAAATTGAAAGGCTGTGTGCTTGCTCTTTGTACCCCAGTTCAGACCTCTGCTCTCTGTAAGATATTTAGGAAGAATGGGCAGCACGTGTATTGGGCAAAAGGAGTGTTTTAGTATTAACTGCAGTTACAGTAAGCTGGACTGATGGAGAGAGGGAAACTGAATTATTGTAATAAGGGAAGCAACCATCTTCACTCTACTACGTAGTCAAATCTGCAGTGATCTTCTACTTGCTCCTTTGTGGGTGTCTCCCAGTTATCTTACAATACAATACAATTGTATCTTACAATACAATACAAAAAGTATTTTTGTTTCTTTTGTCTCTTTTTAGTTTTTCTGATCTCCGTTGCCTTTTGATTTTTTTTTCCCACATGTTTGTGTGACAGGTTCTCCTACTCGTACTTGGATTCATATACAGTTAGTATATGAGTCTTTCACATTTTTTGTAATGTTGATAAAAGTACTTTTTCCTCAGCATTTTAAAGGAACAGTATCATGCAAGTCTTGTTTTGTACCTGATAAAGTACTGTGCATGTGCTCATGCAAAATAAAACTTGAGCAGATGTAATAAACTTAAATCTTGCACTTACAAGCACGAATGTGCTTTGTCTTGTGTTTGCTTTGAAAATGCCAAGCTGTATGCAAGCAAAGGTGGTTGTATCGTCTATAACTGCATTAGCAGGGTTTGTGTGCAGTGCTGTGAATTGCTGCAGCTTCTTCAATCAGCTTCTTTTAATAGAGTGAACTAGAACACATGGTCTTTACTGAATGAGTTCATGGGGTTGGGAAGATAGCAATGTACACAAGGATGTGCACAAACACTTAAGAACATGCAAGGTACTAGTCCAGTTTAAATAATATGAAGGAGAAATCCGGCATCAAAAACTGTATCCTGAAAGAGGCAAAGTGTGGAGGAAAAGTGGGGAAATTTTTGAAATATGTTGAGAAAAAAAGCTTTCCCCTCACCAGGGAATATGTAAAAAATTATGCCTTTTTCACAAAATTCGCACTTTGATGTGCATTTTAGAATGAAAGAATGGCATGTGAAGTTGGGTAAGTTTTCAAGCAATTTAAAAATTGGCTTGAAATCAACTTATGTGAAGGCTTTTATCTAAAAATATGTAAATTACTTTCCAACTATTGCTTAAGTTTTAAAAAGCTGAAGTCAGTTTTTGAAATGTTCTGTTTTATAGTTACTAACTAGCTGTAGATATTTCTGCAAATAGGGAGAATATTTATTCTAAACAGTAACTATACTGGTATGGAAGTCTACTGTAATGGGGAAAAAACTCTTTAGGTTTTTTTCTTAAATTCACAAGTTATCTAAAAATTCTAAAATCTTAAAGGTATACCAGGTTACATTGTTTTCTGGTGGCCACATATTTCTTTCATTCTTAGAGCCCAAATAGTCTCTAATGAAGGACTCCTTAAATACTCTGTCACAGTTAGTGCTGTCTCCTGCACGTGATTGAATTCTGCTTTATATTCACCACTTGATACAAAGTTCATGAATGTAAACTAATGTAGTAGCCAGCGAGATGGGCTGACCCTGGTGAGCAGCCAACAGTGAACACCCACTCCACCTCCTGTGTGCACTGCTCTCCAGTGGAGAGGAAGTAAAAGGAGGGTGGAAAGTCTTCTGTCTCAAGACTGTGTCAGTTTAATAAGGACGGCAAAAGCTGTGCATGCAAATGAAATGAAAAGAGAATTTCATTCAGTAGTTCCCATCAGCAGGTGGATTTCAGCTATGTCATGGAAAGCAAGGTCTCGGCCTGTGTAATGGTTGTTTGGGAAGGCAGATACCGTAACCACAATTGCCCCTCTTCCTTGTTCATCTTTCCCTCAGCTTTTGTTCCATGAAAGGGCATAATGCTGTGTGGTTTGGGGTGTCCCTCTGGTCAATTGGGGTCTGATGTCCCTGACCTAGACCCCTTCTGGCCTCTTGCCCGCTCTCTGTTTGCTGAGTGGGGATGGGAAGGAAATCCTTGACTTTGTGCAAGCACTGTCCAACTGTAGTCAAAGAATTACTGTTGTCAACACTCTTTTGTTCACAAATCCAAAGCAGGTCTCCATGGGGGCTGCTGTGAAGCAAGTTAACTCCATCACAGCCAGGCCCAGTGTATTGGGGAATGTCACTTGGTATTTTCCATTAAATGTGTAATAGCCAAAACTCCAAATTAACTTTTGTTGTAGCTCAAATCCATCTTTCTGTTTAGCTCTTACAAGAAACTTGGACTTGTGCTGTGTTTAAATTCCAAATCAAAATTAATCACTCCTTTTTGTGAAGGCAACTGAATTACAGTTGCCAGTAAGACTAACAATGCACAGTAAACCTTGTGGGCTTAAAGTCTAACCTGGTTATTTTAAGAGTTACTTAAATTGTGAATGATCTTACTCATTCAAAATCTTGTCTCGATTTCTTTGGAAGATAGCACACACCTTCACAGCCACCTGTTAAGAACTGAAAAGGAAATTTAAGTCTAAGCAGACTGTATATAGAAACATGGAAAAGAAAGTTCAGAGTGGAAAAAAAAAAATAAATTCAATTCTTATCTTGAAAGCATCAATCTGTTTTAGGATTGCTGCAGTTTTTTCCTTTGTTCAGCCAGGCACTGTTTCAGGGACTTCACAGTATCCTGGTATATAGTCTAATAGAAATATTGGTCATTTTCAGTTCTATGGCTTTTTTCCTTAAATTAACTTTAGTAAAGGATGAAAGAGTGTGAAAATATTTTTAAGCATATATCTATACCTTAAATTACTGAAGAAATTACTTGAAGTGTACTTTTATACTGGAGTGGTGCAGCAAGCTGCTGAAGAGCAGCTCAGCTCTTCTAGTAAAATGTGTATTCAAATGGCTTTCAAAAGAAAAATTACAATTCTTTTAAAAACTTGTGTCAAATGTGATGTAAGTATTTAATTTTAATTTTTGCTGATTGAAGTTGTACTATATAAGGTAGTTCTTGATAGGTAAGAAAGGATTACTACTGACACATAATGGTGCTTTAAATAGTGTAAAATAGCAGTCATCAATATTCTTAATGTCCAGTCTTCATTTCTGAAGTTGAGTAGCAAACTCGACTTAACTGGGTAGCAAAATACATACAGTAGATAAACCAGGCTACTCTTGTAAATTTTTCTGAAGAAAACCAAATACATCTTTAAGGACCCAACAAGAAGAAACTTTTGAATTTTGATTAGTGCAAAATATTTTCTCACACAGGAAGATTTGCACACGAAACTTTAGCTGACTGGTTAAGTCAAGCACAGTTGGTTTGATGCCCACACAGAAAACATTTTCTAAGTTCTTTTGCTTAGTGCTTAACTGTGGCTGAAATGGATTTGTATTAATTAAAACATTTTTCATTTGATATGTTTAATATTGCATATTGTCATTAGTCAGAATTAAATTCAGAGGTTACACATGAATATTTTTATCTGGCCTCAGGTTTGCCTGTTACTCCACTGTTTAATTTGTTCCTTTATTGCTTAAATATTTCTCCAATTTATTTGATAAATAAGTACGAATTAATGAAATCTGACCTTCTGGGAAAATACAGAACTGCTCTTTTCCCAGAGAAAACCAGCTGTTTCAGAAGTTGTGTTTTATTTTTTCCTTTTTTTAACAAAGTTTCAAGTGTAATATTTTAACACCAATGTTAATGATCTCTCAATTAATTAATTAATTAAGACTTCAGTTATGTCAACTCCTTCCAGTTTTGTCTCATTAATGTAGAATGTGCTTATCTGGGATCCCATAGCTGAGGAAGAACGTGAAGAGTAGGAAACTCATGTGATATGGAGTTGTACAAACTCATTTGTGGTAAAAGGTTCATAGTGATTATGTAAACACCCCATAGGAATAAAAATATGGACATCATACATAAACTACGGATAAACACCTGCTGTCCCTGTAGTAACTGGATCAAAATAGGCTTCACTTTTTAGAAAGCACATCCATGGGTTATAGTTTGGGATAAAAACTGGAGAAGCTGTTTGGCACACAAGATTTTGTGGTACCTTTTTGTTTCTAAACCATCATGGCTACATTAAGCAATTGCTAAAACTGAGACACTTGATCTACAATGGAGTGGCTAAGGAGTTTTTTTATTAAGTTTCTTCTGGTATACTACTTTAGGTGAAACTTGATTAATAGATGGAGGCAAATGGTCTGCAAAACCTTCTCCCGGAGCACTAAAACTTAAAGTAGTATACATTTTAAGTGGGATCTTCCTGTAATATAAATCTACCAACCATAAGGGCGGGGTGAGTCTTTTGTGTCTGTAGTGTTTTATAGGGGAAAGTTAAAAGGCTGGTTGCTAGTTGTTGAACTATTTAAGACACATTACAGTCTGACCGTTCTTGCCTGTTCTAACATTGAAGTGCCATGTGGGAAACAATGTGTTAGTTTCTGTGAGTAACAGATCTCTTGGCCCCTGAAATGTAATTTTATTATTTTATGCCTGCCCGTGGGAAGTAGTGAAGAAATTCTTTCTTTTCTTTCCCCTGCTCTGCTTCGTTTGTATGTGGTTTTTGCTTCAATTATGAAAACTGTTATCTCAGTCTGCAGGTCTTCTCACCTTCCTTCTCTTTTCTCCCTTCTCTTTTCTCCCTGTCCTATAGGAGAGTGAGTGAGCGGCTCTGTGGGTGTTTGGCTGGGGTCAAACCAACACAGTCCTAAGCTAAAGATCAGGAGAGGGAAGAATAAAATTCTTTTGTGGGTCCCAGGAAAGTGTTCATACAACATATTAATTTTGAAATGCAAACTACTGCGGTTGTATGAGTGATATAGATCCACATCTGTCATACAAAAGCAGAAAATAATTGCTTGAAATGTTTTCCAGCTCTTCAATTTGCTTACTTGCTTTTGATTGCTGTTTATTTAATCTTTGAACTCCTTAGAGCTCAAAACTAAATGGACTTTATAGTAGTGCCTTCAACAGTGGTGGTGTACAGGGCTGGAATAAAATGATATAAATGTTTTTAATTAGAGACTGCATAGTAACTTCAAGTGAAACATCTCAAGTATCACTGTGATAATTCAGGCCAGCATACTTTAACTCAGTCTCAACAAGTCAGCACAGCTGAGAAATGATGGAAAGGTTTATAAATCAACCCGATTCTGTGAGAAAATCCATCAGTCTGTGAATGACAACTCATACTGTAGTTTAGGAATCAAGGGTACTGAACATACTGAGTTTTCCACCATTCTTAGTCATGGATATTTTTGTCAGTTGGTTTTGCAAATTTCTATATAATCATTCCCTAAGAGCTTGCATGTTACTATTGTAGAGTCAGTGCTGTATGGGGTATTAAAGGATTTGTTGCATTAATATAAGATTGCCCTGCATTTAATTTCAAGTTAAGTACAGATGCATGTCTTAAGAAGCTTTTAATTGGAGAAAAAGGAGCAACTTCTACTCATTTCTGCTGATGCTTGCATCTGAGGCGTAGCCATAAAGAGTATTCAAGATGCAAGCAAAATCTTATTGTTGCTACTAAGCCAACTTTCTAAAGTTTGTTTGTTGGGGGTTTTTTGGGGTTGGAAGATGGGCACAGCATATGCCTTTCTGGTGTAGTCTGACTAATTAATGTTCTGTGACATTGTTAAAAGTAGAAAGCTGTGAATAAAATTATTAACAGCAGAAATTATGAAAAGTAATACATAACCTAGAGAAACAGCTATGAGCCTTGATTCAAATTCGTTCATTCACATTGTCAGTATAGAATTATGCCAAAATTTGGAAAATAACTGATTTATTTCCCCATTCCTCTTAGGTCCAAGATGGGCCTCTTGGAACACTGGTGTTTTTATTTGCATCAGATGTGCTGGAATACATCGGAATCTTGGGGTCCATATATCAAGGGTCAAGTCTGTCAACCTGGATCAATGGACACCAGAGCAGATACAGGTAAAGTATCTTAAAATGTGTTTCCAATTTGGAAGGGATACCAGTAGTACTTTTGAAAAGATTTGCATTTATCATGATGCCCAACTTAAATTCTTTGTAATCATAGAAGTTCTTAAAGAAGTGTGTTGTATATCTGATATAATGAGGTTGGGTTCCAAAGGCTCACTTCAGAAATTGGTTTAAGCTATATTTTCTATATATTCTACCTTTCCCACAGGGAATGTATTCTACCTTCCCACAGGGACTTGGAAAGTTACTTCTTTGTTGTCTCTGTAGAAAACGTGTTGTAAGCCTTTTCAGTAGGTGACAGTAAGGTAGCGTTCACACATCTGCCTGATTCCTGGTTATGTTGTTCTGGTGTACTAAGCACTGACTTTTCTAGGCATTCTCCAGTCAAGCCTTTTTTTGCTGTCAGACAAATTTTCTTCCTCCTTTTCTTCATGGTCTGAAGAGCCATCCTGCGCGATGAAAACTTGTCTTTCCGCAGATGGGTTAGTTTACACTGTAAACAGCATCAGCGCTGTTAGCTTTTGTCCAGTCTTGGCAGGCAGCCCTCCCGTACCATGGTAGCATCTCCCAAGACATGGAGCAAACAGAGATCTCCAAGTTAAAAACTTGTAGTGTCACTTGAGCACACCAATAGCATTCTGACTATCTTGGGATTTAAAGTATTGGTGGACATGAACTAACTGTTTTCTACCATTTTCCCTTAGTGCATGCAGGAAATGGGAAATACTAAAGCAAGACTACTCTATGAAGCTAATCTGCCAGAGAACTTCCGAAGACCTCAAACAGATCAGTATCCTTTTTGTTTTAGTTTTCAAACTGAAATGATTTTTAACACAATTTAGTTGTAATGATGTTTCAAGGAACTGCTACATTTAGCATCTCATCTTATTTATTTCATTGATATTGTTGTATAAGAAATGACAGTGGAAGTTGAGAACAGTTCAGAAAAGGTTTAAATTACTTCAGTTATTGCAAATCTACTTTGTAATGGGATTTGGCAAGCCCCATTTATTTTTTTGCTTTCAGAAGAGGTGACTTCAATAAATTCCCTGTATGTAGGAAGTCAGAGTGATACTAGAGAGTTCTTGAATATCCTGTCCTTATCTTGAGTAACTGCCAGTTGAAGTCAGAAGCATTTGATCAGGAAATAATGAGCTGAATAGTAAAGTAAAATAGGCCATTGGATCTTTCTCAAGTGAAGTATGGAATTCTTTCTCTAAGTGACTAGCATGGGAATAAATAAAAAATCCTAATCTCTCTGATGGCCACCACTTGTGTTTGTCACCATGTACCTGGAAGGAAAGGGTTGGAAGAAAAACTGTCCACTGACAATAAAAAAATTTTCTCAAAAAATACCTTTTTTTTTTTTTTCATTTTACTTGGCAATTAGGATTATATATAATGTAATTAACTGAGATTTGTATTTTTTCTTGATTTAGTGAAGTTACTCCTTCATAGGCTTTTCTTCACCTGATCTTACTGGAACTCTTTTAACTCTAATGAGATCCTAAACAGCTACTGTTAAGTGAGCTGTATCTTTCCGCAGCTCTCTTTGCCTGGTGATGATACAGGCTACAGGTACTGATAAACATTCTTATTTCTAACTGGATCAGGAGATTCTCCTTCTATATACAAAAGTGATTTTGGTTTTTCTCTTTATTAGATACTATACTTGATATGCTATGCTGGAAGATTTTTTTTTTAAGAGTTAGATTACTTTTTATAAAATGCACTTGAGCAAAACAGATACATTTTTTCATATTCCAGTAGCTTTTGAATTAAACATAGATCTGCATAAAAAAAAAGGTAACTGGAACCAGATAGTACTTTAATGTCCCAGCTGTAATATTCTAGAACTTTATTTCAGCCATAAGACTGAAATACTTCGACTAAAACTTACTCAAAAATGGATCTTGAAGATGTATGTTTTATTCTTACTGTAGCTAACTTGAATTCACTGGTGCTATTGCAGGAGAAGCAAAAATGCTTAACTCTAAGCTTTTCTTGTCAGATCAGGTGAAAAATCTAATTTTTCGACTTTCAAAATAATTCTTTTGTTCACATTGTATACCCTGAAATAATTATATACCCTTTTAAACAGTTGTCACCTTCTGAGTGGTGGACTTAGTCAACTGAATATATTTCATTGCCTGTGTTTTCTTTATTACAACGACAGTACTAGGACAGGTGATGCCAACGTTTTTTGTTTTGTTTCTCAGTTTCCCATAACTTGGCAGCTACTTGCCTACTTGGCATTCATGACAAGCTGTTGTGTTAAGGGTGTTTTTTGCCCTTCCTCTTTGCTCTTTGTATCACTACAAAATTAGCTTTGTATATCATCACTGTTCTGGTTAGGAATATTCTCATGTTCTGAATATTCTTTTGGATGAACCATGAAAATGTTTTTCAGGTAATGGTCAATTTTGTATACGTTCATCTGTATTAGTGTCTAACTTCCTGTAGCACTATACTATACTTCTGGTTTTTTAGGTAGTAGGGACAGAGGAAAAATGTTTATGTGGGATCTGCCCAAAATCTTTTGCTAAAGGTCCCCATCACATCTGCTTCTTAATCACAAGAGTGACCTTTCTGAACATTTTTTTGTCTTCCCTTGTACTTGGCAGGAACGCTGTAGTGTAGAAGATAAATTGGAGGTTCATTATGGGGTTTTTTGTATGACAGCTTTAGCCTCCTGTTGAAAAATGTTTTGGTTTTTTTTCAAGAATAGAGTAAATATTTTTTTGTCTCTTCATTTACTCAATTTTTAACAGTTTTGGCATCTGTCGAGGTTGCTTGACATTCTTTTGTTAGCAAGAACACAGTAGGTTATTGATCTAAAGAAACTTAGACATGGACCAAAAATTCCCACATTGAAGGGAGTAACTTGAATATATTTTTCAAAAAAAAGCTCTATGACATTTAAATTTTTAGGATTCTGTGTTAATAATTTTCAAATTAAACCTTCTTAGTTGTCTGAAATATCAAGTATGCATTCTGGGTAACTGCTGAAAATAGGGAAATACTTATGCAAATGACGTAAAATATCTAACCCCAAAATTTGTGCAATCAAAACTTAGAACATTTGACAGTCTGAACATGATGTCTGAAAATGTTAATTGTGGCAAATAGCTAAGACTTTTTATTTGAAGAAAGATTAGGTTGTTTGAGGGTGTTTTATACCAACCAAGTTTTGAATCTTTTCTCTTTACTTCTATATTAATTATATTGTAATACAGTTATCCAGTTGCAGCCCAAAAGCATGGGAAAAATGTCAAATTCCCTTTATCATCTCTTCCCACTAAATTAATGTAATCCAATTACTACAGTTTGAAAATAAACTTTTTGAGGAAACCCTGTTAAGTATTAGCTACATCTGAAAAGCTGTGAGAGCTGCATATTACACAATTTCCATTCGTCTGTGATTTGATTATATACATTGATTTTTTTGCAAAATGACAGTATAAAGGATGATGCAGTATTAGTACTAAGATAGTTGTACATTCAACGTGCTCAAGATGCCCTTTAGAATTTAGATATATTTGGAAAGAGGTAGAAAAGAATGTTTTGGGTTTTGTAACTTTAATGAAACTGTCTTCAGGTGACACTGGCATACTATTTGAAACTAAATGTGATTTTTGATGAAATAATTTGATGCACAGAATGAAGGGACTGAGTGTTCTGAGCTCAGTGTTAATCTTAGGATGTAGTGTCTGGAGCTAAGTAAAGTATCTTTCCCAAATTGCTTTGGAAGTTTAAGAGGCAATGAGGCTGAGCTGCCACAGTTGAAATTTCAATTTTTGAGTGGATAATCACATTGCTGGACATTAACATGAGTTAAAATTTATTCTACAGATACCAGAGAATCAGCTTTACTAACGTTGAAGTGTTGATACTGCTTTGGATGAGCTGCTTTATGAAGCTGAGAGAATAATTGAGGAAAAAGTAGTTTTCCTTTTTGCATTTGAGCTACTGAGTTGGCCGTTCTAGTTTTCTACCTCAGTATGTTTGCAGCTATTTCCACCTTTGCTTCAATATCTTTATATCACTAGTGGTTTAGTTTTGTTTCCCTCCCACAGGGATATTTATTGTAACAGGAGACTCTCAAGGAGGGCTTTTGGATCTCAGAGAACTGTTTGTGATAAGATTTTGATACATGGTATCGCTTGTGCAAATCAGAGAACAAGTATACACATTTCACCTTTTTTCTGAAGAGAAAGTATTTTTTCCCAAGTTAAGGTGGTAAACTACGATTATTTACCATGTATAACCACCACTGTTCAAGTATTTTCAATACTACAGCCAGGTAGATTATAAATACCATGTGAAAATGTCCCAGCTATGGGACACTGAGTTATGCTACATCTTTTTCATATTGGTTTCTTATGAGATTAAACTGATTAATTCTCTGTAGTAAAATGAAGCTCATTTTGGACACTGCAATAGCAATTGTTTTGTGTAAAGTGGTTTGTTCTGCTGTTTTAAAACTACAAAATGAGATGCAAGAATCTGGTGCAGTTTTTGAATTTGAATAAGCTGTGAGCTTTTTAGGTTAATGTTACTGTTTATCTGAATGCATATTTTCCTTAAAATAGCTACTTCCAGAGCTGTGGAATTTTTCATCAGGGATAAGTATGAAAAGAAGAAGTATTACGATAAAAATGCAATTAATGCCTTCAATGTAAGTAAACAGTTTCACCGAGAATTCTGTCACTTCTTTTTTTTGAAAGCTACAAAAGAGAAATTTAGGAAACATTATGTATGTTAAAATGTCTTTTGCAGTCAAAACTTTTTGACACAGAGCTAACTGCTTTCCTCTGTATCTCTGGAAGGTTTTTCCTAGGTTCTCTAAGTTTAACAAACATTGTCTATTACATGTAGAACAGCAGTGTTACAATCCAACAAATAGCTTGCTTACAACTCTTTATATTCTACTTTCCTCTTCCAGTGATGGGTAGTTCTTTAGCAGTACACTTTGTGTCCTTTCTAAGTGTATTTTTCCGTGTTACAGGGATAAGATAGGGTGACTATTTCTGGTGGCATTGTTTTCCCTCATTCTCTGTAATCCCTTGATGAGAAATCCTAGTGTGTTTTGAGTCCCTCTTCTGCCCAATTCCAGGCTGCTTGCAGTGAGTTGCATTGTAGTAGCACACAGGCAGTATGGTGAACCAGCTGTTAAATCATGTAGCGTGTGTTCACTACAATAAGTTGGTGAATGCTTTCCTGGCAAAGCAGTTTTGAGAATGTTAGCCTTTTCTGAAGTTCACAATCCTGTTAGTTTTTGTTTGGTTTGGTTTTGGTGCATTTATTTCTGGGACATACAATCTAGTTAGTACATTTTTATTTATATAGTTGTATTTATGCTTAAACAAACATTCTTCTATACCTACATTATTTAAGTATGGCCTAATATGTAGCTTACTGCTCTGTCTTAATAGGCAGTGAACTTCAGCAGTGAAGCAAGTACAGGTTGGGCATAAAGAGAATTTATGTGGCCTTTCCCATCGGAGAAGATGGATCTTTGAATGGTGGTTTCATTTTAGAAGAGAAAAAAAAAGCAAACCTGGGAACTACAGAAGTGTATTTCATTAAGCATTGTTGAAATGGGGGAAAATTGTTTCACTTAAGATATAAAATTCAATTGGGGTTTGAATTACCCCACCAGCAACCCTTCCTTACTTTTGTTCCAAAGTAGAAAGTAGGAAGAATAGTTTAAAATTATACTTCTTTTAAAAGTTCAAAAGACTCCCAAGATATTTCTAAACAGAGAAACTTGGTGTCAAATTTTGTAGTTCACTGCTGCCTTAATATGTTTGAAGGAGTAATCAGATTTTGCTTTATCATATTGCAGACTAATATGAATCCCTGTCATAGCAGCAAGGATAGAATCCAGACAAGCTGAAGAGATGCATGTTACTGCTGAGTACTTTCTTCCTACTTGGGCTTTTCTTTCACTGATTAATGTAAATGGCATAATCTCTCTGAGATAGGACCAAAATCCAATTATGAAATATTTTAGTGATAGATGACTCACGCATATTCACAGTCATACCTGATTTTCTTCAAGGCCATCATACATTAAGTTTGAGGTGGGCAGTCTGAAATCACTGTTATGATAGGATCCTAAAAGTACATGATAGTAAATTAGCTGAACTAGAGTAGCACCTGCAGTCTAGTCTGGTGCTTGTATTGGGTTACATCCCTTGGCTCTGGCCCTGGCCCAGCTCACATGCTTGTGTGGTGCTGAGGCTGGTACTCAATGATCGTCTTTCTTCTGGGCCTGACAAGTAAGAGGAAGAAAAGGCAAAGCTGGGCCTCCATTCTGCATGTATCATACACTGCTTTTCTCCTCCAGATACTGTTGTCAGGAAGATAAGTTAGCCTGCGCTTCCAGCATATGGAGGTCTGTGAGAAGTTTGAGAAGAATGGAGTGAGGAAGGTAGTTCTTTGGGGTACCTCTTCCTATGCCACTCTGCAGGGAGTGGGGACAGTTTCTAAAGCCTTTGTTTTGCAGTCCTGATGACATCTGAGACACTTTACTTCTTCGTATCCTGCCAGAAGGTGGATAAGATTCCCTGGAAACTGAGGGGAATCTATAGAGAAAGGGGGAGTTTCCTCCTTCAGCCCCTCCTCAAGTATTTTGGTACCATCAAAGCACTCACTAGTGCAATACTTTCATGAGTAACAGTGAGCGAACAGCGCTTGTGAACTGTTCCAGTGGAGTGTCAGTGCTACACCAGGGCAGGTTCTTCTAGATTTCTTTATTTACTTATGCAGAGAGCACCTTGTGTCCTGTTTTTAATTGAAATTAGCATGGTTGGGGTGATGTGAGCTTTTTAGCTCTATCACCTTTGAAACAGAAACACCTGTTCTGATTAGGACCGGTTTAAGTTGGAGATGGATATGTCTGTTGTAATTTGGTGAAATGAATCCCTTCTGGGTGTAAGCAGGTGATAAAGAAGTGCACAGACAGGCTTGCTATGCCCTAAGGATCACTTGCCTTAGTGTGATAATTTCACTGAGGTGGTATTTAAAAATTTAAGGGGCTTTGCCAGTCTCATCCACTGTTACAAATTGATTGTGGTGAAGGCATCCTGTAGCATAAAAGCTGTTTTGAATAGACTGTCTTAAAGCATACAGCACAATATTTCTCTTAATTTTGACAAGTTCATAAGCTTTACAAGTTTGTCTAACAGTACATCTGCTTAGTGTATTCTCTGTGTTGGAGCCCAGCAGTATATGTCAAGGTTCAGTTTTTGGCTGTCAGGATTCATGTATCTTTTGTTAAAAATTTTTTATTCTTATTTGTGAGATGTTTTGTTTTCTGACAAGATCATTGTATTACTAAATTTGGGGGTTACAATTGCATGCTACAATAATAAAATTAGCTAGTGCAGAGACCAGTAGTGCCATCAAACATACAGATGAAAAATATGAAAATATGAAAAATTAAATTATTTTTTTCATGGTTCACTGAAAAGATAAAGCTTTGGGCAAAAAAAAGTGTCTGCTATTTTATTGGTTAGTTACATTTTAAATAGAATAATGCATTTAAGTAGAACTCAAATAAAAAGTAGAATAATGCTGACTAAAAGCAGGTTGACTTTAAAAAATACTTAAAATGTATTAAAATACATAGATCTCAGAGTTTCCTGATCCATCATTTTTGGAAAAATGTGAAATGCATCTTTTATATCACTGCTCAGGACTAAATGTGTGGTATAATTTACTTGGCTGTTTTAGATGGGTTGTCAATAAACAGTTACTCTCATTTTCACTCAGACTCAATGCAGGCTTGTGGCTTGTTTATAGAAGGATCTGAAAGGCTGACACCCTGGAATGGTGGTGTGTGTATACATTTTGGGTTTGTTTGTCTTTGGTTGCTCTTTTGTGGTTTTGTTTCATTTGGTACTGGGCAACATTCTGGTGTCAGTCCTAATTCTTAACCACAGTCTTAGGGCTTAGACTTGAGAAAATTCTTCTGGAATGTAGTAGCAGTGTTAGCCCCAGACAGGGAAGCTGTGGTGCTTTGGTTCCCCTTAGAAGATGTAGTCAAGGAATCTGTCAAAGTGCTCACACTATGCTTGTCCCTACTCTTCATGATACACTTTCACCTGTACTTCAGGTGAGACAAAAAGCTCCAGTTCAGAATAAGCAGTGTAGCTGGCGCAGAAGCCTGGGGAAAAAAGTATCAATGGAAATGATGCATTCATTATTTTTTGCCAACACTGATAATAGAATTAAAATAAATCTGATATTTTAATGAATAGGTGGATGAGTTTTATGGGTAACCTTTCAGGGTTTTTTTAATACTTACACTTTTTTAGATCTTAGTTGGAACAAAAACATTTTTCTAATAATTGGATTTTTTTTTTAACAGGTAGGTATGTGTTTGCTGCTTATAATGTAAGTCAAGAAGAAAAAAGTTTTAGAAAAATATCTAACAATGCATTTGTAGAAATACTTTACTTCCACAGTAATGGAATATTGCCATTTTTTTAATTTTCAAATTTGAAGTATTTAGTTCTAAGTTTTATTCTGATCAATGGAAAGAAAAGTTTAAATAAATGACCCTGTCCAGGGAGGACAACTGGGGGTTTTTTACCCCATGGAAGTATCTTCAGACATGTCAGATCTTTGGAAAACTCTTATATTTGAAATGATCTGTAAGTGCTTAGATACCATTGTAGCGTTATGATATTATGACCAAAGCTGTGAAGACATCCATGTAATATTTATAATATTTAGGAAAATGTATCCTTATTATCAAAGTTTATTCTATTTAAGTAGTTTAACCCATGACAGAGTTTATAACAGTCTGTCAAGCCAGTGCCTATCATAATTCTGTCTCAGCAAGTATCATGTGGGTATAAAGAATCAACACTTCTTTCTGAGAAAGTAGTTTGTAGTCCTACTGTGGCGAGACCTCGATTTGTCAAGACTTCTGAAAACCAAATGCTTGAGAAACCCCTGTCTCTTGAGCTGACCAGCTGCTCTCCTGTTTTGCTTCAATACAGTGTAATTTTGAAACACTTGGAACTTCATGGGGTTTTGTGCTTTTTATGTATGCTTAAATTTAAAAAGAGGAATAATACAGGCAAAACCACTTGAAGCTGACAGGATGTTACTTGGGAATATTTGTCCTGAGAAAAACACATGTGATGTGGTATTGTTTAATGGCAGGAACTGTTTTTGCTCCTTGAATAATGAACTTGGGAGCATCAGTACCTGTTAGCAAGTCAACTTTGGTATGTTCAGCATATTACTGTTGTCCTGGAGTTGATTTTCTGCCAAACACTGTTCTCAGTGTTTAGGTATACATAAGCTATGAATGATGTATAGTGTAGAATCCAATAAAACAATCTTCACGTAGTGTGAAACAATTAGGGGAATCAATTAGTGCATCTTTATAAATAGTGCATCTAAGATACAGTAACAAAAGCAGCTGTGAAATATATTGTGATGTTTGACTTCATTTAGCCTTGAAAGCTTGTGAAACTCAAGTGAGAGCTTGCATTGCTTCTGTAGTTAACTACAGTTACCACACATCAAGTAGTGCAAGGTAAATTTGTATGTTAAAACTGTCCTTGAGGTTATGCAGACA
This sequence comes from Xenops minutus, assembly GCA_035221455.1. Taxonomy (NCBI): domain Eukaryota; kingdom Metazoa; phylum Chordata; class Aves; order Passeriformes; family Furnariidae; genus Xenops; species Xenops minutus. The sequence continues at coordinate 87,055,725 of JAWWEE010000105.1, read as the reverse complement.
TGAAATTGTTTGGGAGCATCATTCCACTCCAGACTTGTATCTGATCATCACTTTCAAGCATAGGCAAATTCTTTTATGTTCATCGTAAGGTTTTTTCCTACATAATAATCATAGAACTAGTGGGTAAAGCATGCAGAACAGTTACTCCTCTAGCCATCTTAATTCTGAAGACTACTAAATCTTTTGTTTGCTTTGAGGTCTCGTTAAACTCTTAGCTCCTTTAATTCAGTGTTTCCTGGAGCACCCTCAGAAGAGCATGGCTTACAATTAGAGAAACACCTTTCCCTAAGAATCTGAACGCACATACTTAAATAAATCACTTGATGGACTTTTTCAGAATAGATGCAGTAAATATAAATGAGATGAATACGAGCCTTGTTGGAGACATGCTTTGGGGTGTTTTGGGTTTTTTTTACTTAAGTTACATAGAGGTTCATGAAATCAAGTTTGAAGTAATAACATTTTTCAAATTTTTAAAAAACTTGGGACCTTCTCTTTGATGTAAAACAAAACCTGTAAAAAGACAATATTTCTTAAACTATTATTTTTTTGTCTAATACAATGACCCTTATGCCATACAAGTAAAGAGGAGAAGCAGTGAGGTCACTGTGTTGAGTCCAGATAAAGGTTAACTATGCAGGTATCATCACAAGCAATCTCTGCAGCTTTTAATAAAAATAATTGTATAGGAGAATGCATATGGAAATTGTTTTATTCAGGGTGGATAGTGAGTCAACAAAATAGATTGCAGATACTTTCAGTCTCAAAAATTATGAACTGGTACAATCTATTCTGCTACATGAAGTGGGAATATATTATCAAGTCCCAACAGTGTTTTAGAGAATAGTAAACAAAGTTTCTATATTTAAGAGACAGTGTGAATTTTGTATGGAGCATAAGTTTCATATGACTCTTAAGTTCACTGTGGGAAAAGAATAATGGGTCTATGTTTTTCATGTTTTCTGAAGACATTGTGTATGATTTAACAAGTATGAACTTAGGCAACTGGCTAAAATGTGATGTGCGTTAAGAGATTGTGAAGGCACGCTTTCCAGAAAGTTATCTTAAAGGAAATTAAATCCATAATACATTTACTGCAGTAAAGTATGTTATGTGTGCACCTTAAGATGGATACATTGCAGTATGACAGAGTGTGTGAACAGCAAGTTTATATTATCTATCATTCAGAAGCATTCCATCATTGCCATGAAGAGGGGTTACCAGTTACCCTTCCCAATACTGCAGCAACCCTAGTGGGTTTTTTAGTGGTCTATGAAAAATCTGTGAATGGAGTGATATGAAGTATATTTAAAATATGGTAATCAAGATAGTCATGAATAGGAAGCACTGAAATACCATACATATGATTTAGAGGCAGGGATAGTGAAAGAGGGATAAATTATTTTCGAGATCATTGTTAGAATGAGTTCAATTATAGAATTGCAGAATAGCGTGGGTGGGAAGGGACCCTTAGACATCATTCAATTCTCCCTGCTTAAAGTAGGGTCAACTAGAACAGGTTTCTTAGACCCGTGTAGAATTGAGTTTTGAGTATCTCCAGGGCTGGAGATTTCACGACCTCCCTGGGCAATCTGTTCTAGTATTCAACCACCTCCACAGTTAAAAAAAAAAAATTTAAAAAAAAAAAAATCTTAAGTTTCAGTGGAGTTTCCCATGTTTCAGCTTATGTTCAGTGCCTCTTGGTCCTGTTTCTGCATACCACAGGCAACAGTCTGTCTGTCTGCCTTAGTGTTTGCTCCCTACCCTCTCCCTGATGCTCCAGCTTTCTCCTTCAGGCTAAATGATTTGAACTCACTATGCTTTTCCTTGTCTGAACAGTGCTCCAGTCCTTTAATCATGTTACAGTGCCTTTGCTGAACTTGCTTCAGTGTGCACATGTCTCTCTTGTATTTGTGAGCCTGTGATGCTGGCTCATGTCCAACTTGTCCACCGGGACCTCCAGGTCCTCTTCTGAAAATCTGCTTTCCAGCCACTTGATACTGAACCTGTACTACTGGTGCATGGAGTTATACCAGAAACATTGGTTAGCCTGGATGGGGAAAATAGAAGGCACTTCAATAAGAGATTAAAACCATCTGTTTTGTTTATCCAGTGTCAGCCTTTAATTAAGCCATGGTGACTAATATATAAAGGAGAAGATAATAAAAAAAAGTGGACAACGGTAGGTGCAGATGTTCTTGGTTAGCATTGGAAAAAATATTTTGTACTCAAATCTATTAAATACATCTATATTTGCCAGAACAGTGCATAAATACATCTCTGCCTGATGTAAATTTTATCAATGTCTGAGTTCTATATGTATTCAGAACTAAGCTATCTTGTGCATAAGCTTCACCCTATTCATGTGACAAGGTCACTCTGAAGGGATTGAGGAGTTGTGAGTGTGTTCATAATACTGATGGAAGAGCAGTACCGGCTTCTTTGTAAAGCCAACCACTGCTCTGTTTTGTGAAACATGGGACTTTGAAACTTTTTTGTGAGGTGTCCAGCATTACAGCACTGAATGGGGGAGTGTCGTGGTTTCACTCCAGCTGACAACCAAGCCCCATGCAGCCATTTACTCACTCCCCCACCAGCAAGAGTGGGAAGAGAACTGGAACTGTAAAAGCCAGAAAACTCATGGGTTGAGGTAGAGTTTAGTGGAGAAAGCAAAAGCCGTTAACACAAGCAAAACAAAATAAGGAATTCATTCACTGCTTCCCAAGGGCAGGCAGGTATTCAGCCATTTCCAGGAGAGCAGGGTCAAATCATGAGTAACAGTGACTTGGGAAGACCATCACTCTGAACGTCCCTGCCCTGCCCCACTTTATATACTGAGCATGATGTCATATCATATGGAATATCCCCTTGGTCAGTTTGGGTCATGGGCTGTGTCTCCTCCCAGCACCCCATGCAGCCCCCACTTCCTTGCCAGAGTGGCAGTATGAAAAGCAGAAAAAGCTTTGACTCTGTGTGAGCACTACTCAGTAATAACAAAAACATCTCTTTATTATCAATGCTGTGTTCAGCACAAATCCAAGACACAGCCCCATTCTAGCCACTGTGAAGAAAATTAATTCTACCCCAACCAAAACCAGCACAATGAGACATTTTAGAAACTTTAAAAAAAGCCTTGCCAGGTAGCCTAAAGAACTTCCAAAAGTTCATAGATAAGTGTTATTACTGGTATATTAGTATTCTTATACTCCTTTCAGTATTTAAGAATAGGCCTCTTTCAAAAATGGCAAGCGATTGTGTTTATATGCATCTAATAGCAGTCTATAATTGCTGCTGCTTTAAGATAAATTGATGATTTTAGTGTTGTCAACATTCATTGGAGATGTACAGTGACAAAATCAGAAGTCTGCTGAAATAAGAAAAACGTGTAGCAGCTGAACTTAAAACCTGCCAAATAAAAGCAGAGTAGTCCTCTTCATTTATGTTATTTCCCTGCATATTGTATATGCATAAACTGGCCACTCGAGGGCACCTTTGTATTTGATTTAGCTACAAACTTTCTGAATGGTTTGGTAACGCACTCATTTTTTAATGTCTTGAATCTTCTGCATGGTAGCACCCTACATTTCATGTTTAAATGAAAGCTTAGTGTAGATTTCTGAAGCTTTAACTTGAATCCTTTTTAATAAAAGGCTAAGTAATTACATGTTTTACGTCAAGAGTAGGATTTTGGAAAAACTACAGATAAAAGTAAATGAAAACTTTCTTTAGTACCTACATCTTACTGACTGACAGTGTTTGTATCAGTTATGTATAATCAGAAACATATTAGTACAAACTGAAGTAAAACCATTCTGAGATTTTTTATATGTTCTATTCTCTGACAACTTCATTTAATGCTTAAGTTTTCTTTCATATACCTTTTCAACTTGAAATAGTCTTGTGCACAGACTACATCGAGATACTGAGCCAGCTACTGTTTGTATTGTTGCTTTTACATGAACTGTTAACTTAGCATGTATTTGGATACAGTACTAAGTAATAATAAATAGTATAGAAGTATTTTATGGTGAAAATGGGAACAGGTAACATGTAAGGGGGCAGGGAACTGGACTAATACTGTGTATCTGTAGATTCCTTCTTTACTGATCTTAGATTTTTTGTGCACTAAAGAGTCTCTCAGAGGATGTAGGTGAAAATGTAGTCTACAGTATTTGTATGTACGTACACAGCATGTATATGTAATTTCTTGCTCAGCACTGAAGGTACCAGATGCTTTAAAGACAGTATTGAGCTTTATTATGCAAAGTGGTGATTTTTGCTGTATTGTCTCTCTAAAAAGGACTCCCAAGACACAAACAATGTAAAGAGATTCAAGAATTGCTAAAAATTAAATGTCTGCAAGTCTTCTCATCTGAAACGCATCTGAAATTTTGTTGACATAAGAAAAACGTGGAAACTTAAGAAACAGTTCCTTGCCTTTATTCTCCAGTTTAGGCAATTCTGAATTAACTTTCTAATCAAAAGACCTAACTACTCCGAAGTTAAATATTAAAATTATGTGTTCAGATGCTAGGTGTCATACTGCAGTACATTCATAATGCACACAAAGATATGAACCAGAACTGCCTTCAGTACTGAGCCCTGAGGAACCCCACTAGTGACCAGCCACCAGCTGGATGTAGCGCTCTTCTGCCTGGCTATCCAGCTAGTTTGTCCAGGAGAATGCTCTGGAAAACGGTGTCAAAATCTTTACAAAATTCGAGGTAGGCAGTGTTCACATTTAGCTTTGTCCAGCCGCTCAGTTTTATTGGATTTTTTCATTCAGCTTTCCTTATCTGGCGCAGCATGGTAGATAACAAATTTAACATGATGCAGTGCTGATAAAGATGTTCAGCAGCCCGACCTTGCGCTGGCACTTTCATTATATAAACTTAATCAGTTCTTTATACATTGTAATGTGCCTTCTCTTAAAGATTAGCTTCAGTCGTATGCCTTTTGTACACTTGCTTAGTTGAATATTTGCATATGTGAAGTGTGCTTTCAAGTGCTCTTTTTTTGCCTGAAGTGGTTATAGTGCTGCTGGTTGTCTTTAAACATTCTTCTTAGGCCTTTCTCAACCTGTACATCCTTTTCACTCTGTCTCCTGCTTATAGCTTGCATGACACCTCTTCATTAGTTCTATGATTCTATTATTTCATTGGTAAAACTCTAATAATTGCTTTCAGGCCTTCATAGGATTACCTTTTCTTAGGTTAGGTAATCCCTTAATTTATGAAGATAAAATGCAGATTGAGAAGAACTGTTATGGGAGAATGGAAATTGATGCAAACATTGATAGTACTGATTTTCCCTTTAACCCTCAAATGAAATTCTGCTTACCTGGTTTTTTGTGGTGAGCAGCTGTTACCTGCTGTTCACCTGTGAGAGGTATCAAGCTTAAATTCTCCTAAAATCTGAAGGATACAAAAGAAAGAAAAAAAAAAAAAACACAAACCAAAAATCCCACTTTAGCGACTTGAAAACATACCTAGGATGTTTCATTATCAGAATTTCACACATTTGGAGTTAATTGAAATTTTAGTAAGGAGCATGATGTTAGAGCCTGTAGTTCAGGATATTAAATAGTTATGTAATAATTTTTTCTGACATTATTTGGTTACAATGTGGTGCAGTCCGAATAAACAAGATCCCAATGTTCCTATAGCAACAAAATGCTACTGTTTGAGAAATAGCTTCATTACAGCAGATGTATCCATAACTCTGCTAATAATCTGAGGATTTTAAAACAGTAAATTTAGAAAATAAGGTTCTGTTTCATATTTCTGCAGGTAAAATTCGGTTTTAAAATTAAACCTTATAAATAACTTTCCTGAAGCTCACACCACCTTCTAGCATAGGCATAATCTCTGAGTTTGTAAAAATACTAAATATACATATTCTATGAATATTCCAGCTATATAAGAAAAGGTATTGGTAGGATTTTCTGTAAGAAATACAGGGTAGTTAGACAGGTGGAGTGGGTTCTTTTCTCAGCTTTCATTTTTCTTTCAGTGCAAGCTACCTTTTTTAATCTAAGTAAAAACATGTCACCAAAATTGGTTATTTGGTCCAACATAATGATCTGCTCTGTTATAGCTTCATTTATTTCTAATTTTTCCTTCTATATAGTAGAGGTGATACAAGGCAGTGTAGAAGTGTCAACTTTATAGCTCTAAAGATCTTCTACATGTTCAGAAAATGTATTTCAGTTGCTTTTTTATAAAAAAGCAATAGAAAGATAATGTTTCCATTAAAGTGATCAACTGTGCATAGAGAAATAGCATAGGAAGATGTATGAAAATACATTTAGAGAACCCTTATTTTGTTGAGCAAGCTATCTGTTGCATATATAACTTACACCTTTTGGATAATTCTGGAAGAGCCGTGGGGTTAATACCAATTTTACATACCAGTTCCCAGAAAAGAAATGTGACTTGTCTGGGAGGTCAGTCAACCCACTGCTAAGATGCAACTTTATATTAACCCTAAGCTCCTTAAGTACTTGGAGAGGTCTTAGAGAAGAATTAATTAACTTTAATTAATGTATAATTTTCAGAGTTATTTTGCATTCCTCTTAATAAAAGTATTCTGTTACAGTGAACAAGAACAAAGGCACTCTCTTCTCTCCCCCTCCTCTGGGACAGTGTGCCTTCATGCTTCAGGACATTAATATTTCAGTAGTTACACTGGATAAAAATGGAGGAATGGATGAAATCTAATTATTTTTCTTAGGCCTATGATACGATCTTATCCAGATTCATTTTCCTTATATTTTGTTCTAGTGAATCTCATTATAAGTCACACTTTCCTATCTGAAAGATTTCCTTTAAAAATTGTGCTCAGGAAAAAAAATAATAAATGCATTGTCTGCTCATTATGTTTCTTCGATGTTGTGTAACCACCACCACCAAAATTATTGAAAAAAAAGGAATGAAAATCATGCCTCTTAGCCACCTCTGCTTCCTCCCTTCCCAGCTGTTCTTGCTTATTTTCTTTCTCATTTCTTTCCTCTGTTTTGTGCAGATATCATCTTCTGATGCTGCTCAGCCTTTGGCATCCTCTCCTTCTCTGCAAGCTGCTGCTGAGAAGAGCAAAGCAGAGGTATATCGATTTTGGGTGTAACTCTTATCAGGTTCCTGCTTTGCACAAATGTTTCCATTTCTATAGAATAATTGCACTGAGGTAACTTGAGAATTTGAATTGCTGGTAATACTTTACACACTCCTTCTTTCTTGGACTAGCTAAATGAAAAGAGCTGATAAAGCAGGACAGAGCACGTGTGTGATTGTTACCTCTTAATGTTTTTATGTCAAAATTCTGCTTCTTTGGTTTAGTGCCACAAAACTGTGGAAAACCATTTCATTCCCAGCTAACGGGCATGAGTGGTCATTAGCTGTCTCCTCAGGAATAATTTTTGATATCTTTTCTTTTATTACTTGCTAGGTTCAGAATCTGAAATATCAGTATGTTTCCAGCCATGTAGTTCATTCTCCTTGGGGATAAATGTAGAATTAATTTGACTCATGCTCATTTTAATATCCCTTCTAGCTGCAATATGTATACGTGCTGACATTAAATGTACTGTTTAGAAGGACCTTTTAAAAACTTAACACACAAACAATTAGTAGATGAGGCGTCATTTGTATCAATTTTCAGTAACTGTCACAATTTGCAACAATAATAAAACGTATTTTTAGACTGTGGATCCTCAGTGTTAACTCTTTTGGCTACTTCACTCTAAATTGAAATTGTGTACAGTATATTCAATAATTTATGATCTGAACATAAATCAAGATTTTTTCCTTCTAAATACAGAAAATATGGACAGATGTTATAAATTATTTGTTTAGCTATTTTTAAAACATTAATTAAAATTTAAATTACAATGTCATGAGCTTAGACCACAAGCCTCGTTGAATTTGACATGTTTTTGAAGTTGTACCAGGAGCAGACACTTAGAATGAAACTTGCCTTCACTTTCTTACCCAGCTCTATTTATGCTTTCACATTTGAAAGTTCTTTTGTTTAGCTAGTATTCCATGTTGTTAGAAATGAAACTTGAAAAAAACTGAATAACTTTTGCTTAGAATTTAAGACCAATATAAAGCAAATTTCATTGTATTATCTTCATAGTGGGTTTTGACTGCTTTTCTAAGTAATGAAACACTTGAATTGAAGTTCTGGCATCAATACGGCATCTGAGAAATGTTTTTATTTCATCTGAATTCATTTTTATCGAATGGAACTGAGGCAGAAAGCTTGCATATTGAAATTGGGAAGCGTGAAGATGAAGGACTTCTGTGTTTTCAAGTACATGGTGGAAATTAAATGAATGAAAATTAAGTCACTAGGAATCAAGAGAGTTCCTGTAGGCACTGTGAGGCAGAAACACTCAAGGACAGTTTATTTTAAGTCTCCATATATTTACTGTGAAGCTTTCAGGGTATTGGTAAGGGCAAGGAGAGGCATATATTTGTATTTTGTCACCTTTATGGAGTGTTTGGCACATGCAACTTTCTGCAAACCCTCCTCATTTTTGAAGTCCTAAAGATAAGTTTCCAAATACTTTTTCCTCCAGAAGCAAAGTTTCTTTAGCAAAACATATTTTAAAAAAATATTGAAGTCAAACGGTAAATCAGGACATCCTGCAGATGATTGCATGCAAAAACTTTAACTACTGTTTTCACTTGAACATACTCAAGCAAATTTAGGTACTCTGTTTGAAAAGTAAGTGTATTGTCATGACACTTCCAACAGCCTTTCTCAGGAGGAAAGTAACCAAATCATGGAATGGTTTGGGTTGGAAGGGACCTTAAAGATCACCTAGTTCCAACCCCTCAGCCCTGGGCAAGGACACCTTCCACTAGACCAGGTTGCTCAGGGTCCCATTCAACCTGGCCTTGAACACTTTCAGGGATGGGGCATCCACAACTTCTCTGGACAACCTGTTGCAGTGCCTTACTACCCTCACAGGACAAAAAATTCTTCCTCATATCCAAACTAAACCTACTGTCATTCAGTTTAAAACCACTCCCCTTTGTCCTAACACTATCAGAATAGAGAGTCCTTGCCCATCTTTTCCATAGCCGCCCTTTATGTACCAGAAGACTGCTGTAAGGTGTTCCTGGAGTCTTCTTTCTTCTCCAGGTTGGACAACCCCAACTCTCTCACCTTGTCTTCACAGGAGAGATGTTCCAGCCCCTGATCATCTTTGTGGCACTTCCTTGGGGTTGCTTCAGCAGATCCGTGTTCTTCTGATTGTTGGGGGCCCCACAGCTGGATACCAGAGGAAAGGTCTTAAGAGTGCGGAGTAGAAGGGGTAGAATCACCTCCCTTGAGCTGCTAGTCTCACTTCTTTTGATGCAGTTGTCTAAAATGTGGATGTGGAAGAGTTTCTACAGGAGAAGAGATTAAGTTTATCTAAATTATTCCACTTGTGAAGGTTGGAGTGGAGAGTGGGGACAGAGAATGAAAGACTTTTGGAAAAGTTACTGCTCTGGCAGCGTATTTGTGTGTATATTAGAATGCAGGTTGGTACTAGGATCAGTGAAACAGTAATGGAAGAAAGGCTAAGCTTCATTGAGAGACATAGCTATGCATTTGTAATCCTAGTTCAATAAGCTTACGAGTCTCAGGTTATTATGTGACCTCAAAATAAAGCACTGCTCTATACTTGTCCTACTCATACAGACTACTCTTGAACACCTTACACTGCCACGGGTGAGATAGAGTTTTGGCAGAGCCTCTAGTTCGTTTTTATGTTTCTAGTATTCTCTAAAATCTAAGTTGGTCTCTGTTTCTTTTCATCAAAACGGGCATTCCAAATTCCTCTGCTGCAGTTTCATGACTGTGGTCATTACTTTCTATTGCTTCTAAACAGGTGCTTGGTCTGATAGTCTCATTTTCCAGCAACTAAGTGTTTAGGTTAATGCATAATGAAATAATTCACAAGATTTAGTGGAACTCAAGTAATGTCAGTCCTTTGGTAAATTTGGTGAAAGTTTTGAGAATTGATTATTGGAAGTTGTAAAGAATGTATTACTTGGGTCCCTGTGTCCTTGGTCCTCCAGCAAAAAATCCCCCTTCATCTTAATGTTAGAAATATATTAAGTAAATGCCATGTTAAAAAGATTTTAAAATCATCTATATTGGATGTTTAAAAAAAATACTTTAATACTGGAGCTACATAGACAGTTACCTAACCTCTCAACCTGCCTCCTAATGTTGGGAAACTTGCTAAACAATAGTGTTTTGTGAAACAAAGCTTTGTTCAAAGGCATACAAGTCTAATGACTGAAAGAATTTTTAGGAACTACTGTTTCATTGTCTTCATTACAGATGGTAAACCCTTATCCATTTTAATGTTCAAATATAGTCACTAGTACTAAGCTGGAGTTGTACAAGGTAAATGCAGACAGGTTACTAGTCTAAACTGCTGACACTTTATCAAAGCAATTGCTGACCTAAAAAAGTCCATATCTTCTGCATGTTATTCCTTAACGAATGTTTTATTGGCCCATTTATTCATTGAAAACCAAAGTGAAGAAACTTCTGTAATGTCATTATGATGCATTCAAAGTAAAAAGGGATCTTTTATATTTTCACTTTCTGGTACAGCTTCAAGTTTTATGATTCAGCTGGTCCGTCATAGGGCCCAAGGCAACTTTTTACATTCAGGAGTGTTTTTTAAGACTACTAGATTAGCTTTTAAAGATTAGTAACTTTCTGCAGAAAGCTGCATGCAAATTACCTTACTGTAGTTCTTTGGTCAAGATGACTGACATACCCCCTCATGACAGAGGTTATCAGAGTTAATGGAAGTACTTGTAGATGGGTTTTCTCTTCAGCTCTGCTTAGCTTAGGACAAACAATGCTGGTTCTTTTTTTCCTTCTGCTTATAAGGAGAAATGCCGATGAGCAGGTGAAATAGTGAAATTTTTGAATCTCAAAGTTGCAGTATTTTTAGTAGTACTGTTTGAGCAAAATGAGGTTCCCTTCTGGAAGAGGAGCAGATAGAAGCATAAGCTGTGATTTAAAAAGGTGGAACTGAAGTTATCTGTTTGTATTCTGTGTGGCTGTAGGTATTCAATATGTTTGCAAATTGGGTACTATCAAAATGCTTTTTCTTTTTGCAGAAGGAAAAAGAAAAAAAGAAAGAAGAGAAAAAGAGAGAGAGAGAATCAGAAAAACCATCAAAACAGTTAACAGTTGAAAAGGTAAGAAGAGTTGGTTTTCTCCAGTTGTTTAAAATTGCACATAGTATTAGATATGTAGAGAGATTTGGGGGGAAAAAAGAAATGTGTTTGTATGTGTATATGAATAGTAATATGGTTAATCCACATGAATCATTTGCTTGTGCTCTTGCTTGTGTACAAAGGTTGGTTGACCATATGAAAAAGAATGCATTTAGGGTAAGAGGGAAATTGAAAGTTAAGCTTTGTTAAGGTTTAAGCTCAGACCAAAAACCTAATTAAGGTTTTTAACTTGTAGTATTACTATTCTTGCACAGAAAATTTTCAATTTTATTGAATCCTGTATTATCATATAATACTGTCTTTCATAGGTATTATTATCATATTATACTCTCTTTTCAGTTAATTTTGAACATAAATGTATAATTTGTAGAATTTAAGTTATAACTCTAGATAACTTGAAAATACCCAACTAAATCGTGTCATAAAACATGACAGGCAAACCTCTTAAGGTGCTTCTTTATAGAGTTTATGCTAAAGCATAATGAGCAGCCTTATCAACGTAGGTACAATTAAGATTGCAAATACACTACTGTATAAAGTTAATACTAAACAAAAACGAAATGGGTAATTTAAGCATTAAATAGAGTAATTTATTTTACTACAGATGTCCTCTCTCAGATGATATGAATCCATTAGTATATTCCGGTCTGCAGAACGCACTGGAGTCTCCATCTGTCAATTTATTCCCCAACAGTGTTACAGTTATGAAAAATGTTGTGTATTCATAGACTGTGATTGCAGATGTATTTCTAATTTAGTTTTCAAATAGAGTTTTTTCATTTTGCATAACAAAGCAGGATATAAAAATATATGCATACATGGGGGGGAAGCCCCTCCCCAGTACAAATATATTTTTTCTGAAATTGGAAAGCAGTTTTGGAATAAGTTAGTGCAGAAGGCAGTTTTGTTATGACAATTTCTGTGGCTTCACTGAGGTAGTGGAAAAGGATATCCTTAGTCATATGGCAAGAGGTTAAAGCAAGTTTATTTATGACAATAAAAACATTAAAATTGTTGATTATTGAAGTTTTACAAGGGCATTCAGCCAAGTTAAATGTTTTATTCTGGTCCTTATAACAATATACTTTAGTTATATAAGCTAGAAACATTGCTGTGGTTTGGAGATCTTAACTTTCTAGAGCTTGCAGTTCTACTCTTGGTCTGGGAGAGAGATGGTTTCCCTTTGCAAGGATGCCTGAACCTTGTTATGTGGCTGGTTAGGTGAGGAGAAAACAGAGCATAGTTATCACTGAGAAATTATCCTCATACTTAAATAAAAACCAATTCAAATACCACTGACTACATTTACATTTGAAAAGTCATTAGATTACCAGTTAACGATTAAGCAAAAAAAGGAAGTATTTTGATTTTAAATGCTTGTACTACAAAATCTGGAACTTGGTAAATGTATTAGGTAATAGTGCTGTTGTAGCAGCTGCAAAATGTTTGAGATACTGCAGCATATTTTATTTCATTATTAATGTGTCAGCACTGATTGCTCAAATGGAACTCATCTGTGTGTCATCTTTTTAATTTAAGGGACTTTTCAAGCTTGGGATTTGCAGGCCTTTTAAAGATCATTCATTCAAAATAAACTGCTTTTAGACACAGCCTGTAAACTTTACATATTTTAAAATTGCAGTTGCTTTGTTAAATCCAAAGGAAAGACACCTGTATCAAATACTTGTTTCTCTTGGAAAGCGCTGGTGAAACAGAGAACCAGAATGTTTTATTTTTATTTATGGAATAATACATTGCTGCTTTTGTGGTGTGATTCTGCTTTAGGGAGCTGATAAACATTAGTATTTCAACACTAAAGATACACTTCACATCCAGGTAGAGACTGCATATAGGGTATTTATTGCATGTTAAATCAGCAAGAGAGTGCAGGCATCTTGACCATAGTGTTTTCAGCAACCACATCAAGCAGTAGATGTGTTTTTTCCCAGTTTCCACCTTCCTGGAGGAGGAAATGGAACACGAGAATTCTTTGGACACTTTATCTGTAAAGTTGCTCATCACCTTTACTGCAGGCATGGTTTATCTCCAGTCTAGGTATTCCAGGCTTGGGAAGTTAATGAATTAAAAATACAAGAGCAGGAAGTTGACAGTTCTACCACAATCTTGAGACTTCTTTTAGGTTAAGTTAATTGAAGCAGTGTTTTAGCCATCCTGTGGAAGAATCAATAAAGATGGAAAAAAATTACAGGTCTTAAATGGGTAAAAAGTTGAATCTGGGGAAAACTTCAGATCCCTTTATGAGTGTCATGGAGTCCTACAAGTCTTAAGTTCCTAGTGACTGATTTTATCTTCTGAGCTGAAATTTCTAAGCTCCTTAAACAAGAATATGCATCCTAAAAATTTAAATTGTTCATATTCAAATCTCATATTCTAATCTCTGCTTCATAGAACTGACTAATCTGGTCCTATATCTGTGTCTTTCTGTCGTGACTAACTGATCTTTAGCCTTTAGCAAGCTGAATGTCTAGCATGGTTTCTGTTGCATTTTCAAATATTGATGAAACCTCATAGCATTGATTTAATAAACTTTTCATCCCAATATTGCATTCATGTGTCAGGTAATTATGGTGTAAAAGATACTTTGTTGATTAACATGCTTTGATAAGTAAAAAGAACACAGAATCATCTTTTAACTGATTTAGCAATTGTGAGTTTTCTTACTGAAATTGCTTTTCAGTAAAGAATCATCATGTGCTTAAAGTGAGTCTTGTGGGAATTTTTTTTTAACGAACGTTCGAATTGGAGATAGTGATTTCAGATGTAGAGTAGAATTTCCTCCAGATCAGAGAGATCTACTGCAGAACAGTGAGTAGAAAGGATACTTGTTTCACTGTGTTTCTGGCTGTTCACTTTCTGTGACAAAATTACTGGGTAATTTGTAATATAACAAGATCTTACTGTGTCAGCTACTGACTGAGTCTAGTCCAGTGATTAGCACTTTATTGGAAGCAGCCAACAACGACAATGATGTTTCACATCAGATCTGCAGAACTCATAATAAAATAAGTGACCTTGCCAAGTTACTGGAACTGTAATGTGTTTTTCAGTCTAATTGAAGAAAGTTGAGAAACTTGCATAAGTTACCCAGAGTCCTTCCTCCCCCTCTTCCTATGCCATTTCCACTATTGCAGACCTTGAATTTCCTCAGCGCTTGTACTTAAAATAACCTTGTCTTCACAGTTACTTGGGAGAAGCAGGGAAAAAAACTTGCAAGAAAACTTCTGGAACAATTATTATGCAGTTCATCATGACATGAAAAGCAAGGCCAGTGGAGCTGAGATATCCAGTCAAAGCCTAGCTAGTTTTCAAGCAGCAGAAATGCCTATTTTAGCAATATAAAAATGTGTTAAATTGCAAGAATAAATAATCAAACTGAGCTAATTGTGTGCTTCTCAATGTTTCCTGTGGGCAAAGAGCAAGAATAATAGCATAATGCAGACTGTTCTGTACAGACAATTAAGATTAAGAGATTTAAATTGACTGAAAAAGTATATCTCATGCTTTAAGAGCCCTTTTTAGTAGTGGGGAGGGGAAGAAAGTTTGTTGTTTGACCACCAATCTTATATATTTCATTAGTGGTTACACAGAAAAATCTGTAATTTGTAATTGTGAAAGAACAGCTAGATTTTTGCTAGCCACTTTTTAAACTTCATCATCCTACCCACTCTTTCATCGGCTGCTGAGGAGCTTTCCCTTTATATTAATTACTCTTTTGCACAGCTGAAGTTAATGAAATTTCCCAAATCAGACATGGTTTTCTTTTTTTTTCCCTTTTCTTTCCTGCTTAAGCTGACTGAGTTCTCCATTAGGAAACAGAGTAAACCGCCTTTTTATTTCTAGTATGTCTGCTGAGTAGAATTTTTATTCATCTTTAGGTATTTGAATGTGCTCAGTTTAGAATCATTTGGTGACTTCAAAATTAAATACATAGTCTAAATATTCTGCTGGTGTGTGAGGGAGCTACCAAAGCCTCATAGTAGTTTTTAGAAATAAAAATTTAAACTGTGCAAGTAGTTCAGGTAAGGTTTCTTCTTATAGCACAGAGAAGCACTTTAGGTAAGCTTCATTCTACTTCTTCATGCAGCATGGTAGAGCAGGCTTTGTGTGTACTCATCTACATCTACCTTGTACCTGTTTTCCAGTGAAAGGAAGCATGTAAGGGAAGGAGATGGGGTCCGCTTAGGTCTTCAGACTGAGTGATCAGGATTGTGAGGGACATAGCTGGGACGTGGCCAGTGTGTGAACTGGGGAGATCATGTGCCACAACAATAAATGAGAGCTGCAAAAAGTGAACTGAAAATGACTGTTCACAAGTGATCAAATGATACAGGGAATAACACTTCATTTAGTAAAGGCACTTGCATTGCTCTGTTTAGAACAGAGACCTTGGATTGAGCTGTATGAATAATTTCTTGAGTTTCAGAGCAACTAGGACAGTTCAAGGTTCTTTCAAGACACCTGTTTATGTCCTTTTGCAGTACAAATGCAGACATAAAAGGCCCAACTGGCTATGACATCTTGAGGCTCTGGTGTGCTCCCAGAGTAAAGGAGAAAATTCATATGTTTAAATATTCAGATTTTTGTAGTCAACTCTTTATGTAGTCTAATTTTTAAATCAAGAAAACCTGGTGTTGCACCAGTGCTAGCAATCCAGAATTAAGCCAGAAGTTATTTGGAAAACTGTCCATGGAAAACTTAAGTATTTTTGATATCCAAAATTAGAAAGTTCAGCTAAGTCCGTGATATGGAATGCTTTGAAAGTGTTTGGGTTCAGCACTGTGTAGTTTCTCTGGTGTTTATTTTAGAGCTTTCACATGAGTTGAATACTTTCATGAAAATATTGTGATATTTTCACTGTAAAATACTGCATGTTGAGGACCGTTGTTACTATGAATCCACATCTAATTTATTGAAAGTAAACCCTTTTAAGACAAGATTGTGTTGTACTGGAACAGTAAAGTTAAATGGCTAGGATGTAAAGAACGATTTTTTTTCTCCCACAAACTACCTGTGTTTTTGCAAACAAATATTGACATTCAAAGTTAAGACTTTTTTCATTCTGCTGAACATATCAGGATGATGAATGTTTCTGAAGGATTGCAGCAGTTACACTTGATTAACTGAAGTACAGTTTGACACTGAGTTTAGTTTGTTTTATTATATTACATTTTGAGTTTGAAACTGGCTCTTGTTTTTGTGTAGAGTTATTTCAAGTGACAGGAATGGGTCACTTGGAGGTTATCTTTCAATGGTGGCATATCAAATGCTGTTTTCTTCCCCGAAATGAAGAGTGAATTGGCAGCTTAAACTCAGCAGTAACAGTGAGCTGCTGTCTCTCAGTCAGCTGGTACCAGCCAGCACCAGATGGCCTGCATTATAGAGGTACAGACATCAGTTTATTTGCATGTAGAAGGTACTGGAGAACCCCTCAAATAAAAGTGGGGGTGAATCATATTAGCACCCCTTCCCCTTCATACAGGAAAAGCAATGTATCAAATACTTGTTCAACCAAATAGGAAGAACTTAATGGAGCTTGTTAGGACAGTGTGTTTGTTTTCCCCTAAAGACAGCTAAAACTCCCACAGAAGTTAACCTGCTGGACAAGTGACACAAGAGGAACTATCAGTCCCTATTAGTTCTCTGTGATGTTTTTACTTACCTAAAGTATTCCAAATATTTGTTCTAATAACTTTGTACAGGGAGAAATGAGTTGGAGCACATACTGCTCTAGTATTTGGCTCTTTTTTTTAAACCAAATAGCACTGTGAGAATCCGTGGAAGAATGAAAGCCCTCAGAATTTTTGGTGTCCACTTAAATACCAATTTGGTGGAAGTGATGTGTTTAGGTATTTATTTTTAAGTTGTAGGAATAAGCTGACTCACAAATACTGACCTGAATGATAATTTAAATGCAGAAATATGTTCTAAATATTCTGTTTTCTTTATGTTGATACTGTACTGATGATACATCTGCTGAATCACTTGGAACAGTTGTTGATAACATTTCCCTAGACTTGTAAGCATAATTTGCCCTTCTAAGTGATTTATTTTAAAATGTTTTTTCCTTTAGATTTTTATATAAAATGTATTGTAACTTTAAATTTTATAAGCAATCACATCTATCACAGTTAACAGAGAACTAGAAACATGTTTTGCCCTCTGGTTGAATGCATAGTCTTATATTTATACTCTTAGTTCTTGTTTTCATAAATTCAGACTAAGTAGATATGACTTAAAGCTCAGGATTTAGGAGTTTGTGATAAGACATAGGGCAGCCTGTTTCCCTGCCTCCTACCCCCCCAAAAGGTGAAGGATTTTAAGGCTTCTTGTTCTCTCAGTCTGCGTTTTATGGACTGTAGACCTGTCCCAACCTGGTTTTACATTTCTAATCATACCTTTTGAGGCTTACGGAAGAGATCAGATTATTTTTGGTTCTCTGGTTGTTTTTAATGCTAATCCAGAGAAAGGCAAATCAAATTAGATTCTTCCCAAAACTGCACTATTCATCCCTTTTGCAGGTAACAAAGGGCTCCTTATGCTTGAGGATTGCTTTGAAAAATAGTCTTACTTAATGAAATTAATCTGTCGTGGCTCTTATTACGTATTGGAAGTTGTAGACAAAGAAATTAAGAAATAGATATTGCAGGTAGAAGCAATGAAAGAAAACCCTTTTTTTGTTAGAAAAAAAAGAAAAGTTTTTATCTTTTTAGTGTTGGAAAAGGAGTCAACGTTCAGGAAGGGTATCACATTTTTAGTCCTCAGCCTAGTGCATGTTTGTTGTATCAGTTTGATTCCCTCAACTCTGGTCTGCAGCAGAACAGTATTTTAATATGTGGCGTTTCTTTTAAATTCTATACAAGTAAAATCTAAAAACTATGAGAATAAGCTTGAGTGTGGGGTGCTTTGCTCAAATTTGCCTTTAACTTGCCAAACTGTTTTTCACAAAAAACTGTTGTTAAGTGTGCTTAGTTTTAATTGATGGTCAGGTTACGTTTTTGCTCCATCTATGTTCAAAACATAATACTGCCTTGGATTTTCAGATAATGATACTTACTAACAGATAGCATTTTCAGCTTGTGCTAAGCTTCTCCTTTCTTTCATGGTGACTTTGAGACAACTAGGTAAGCAACATTACCTATACTTACTTGTATATTGAACAAAATAAAGTGGGCACTTTTAAACAAGCATGAACTAAACCAGCCTTATTCATGAGTGGATGCTGTCTTTAAAAAAAATCATCTGTATGATCAAGACTTACTCATTCTGAGACATTTAAAACCAGAGGAGCATTCGTGATTGAAACTGCAAACATACAGTCTCGTCTAAAAAGTTTTATAAAAATTATAGTGCTAGTTAGGAGATTGGGTACAATCAATCAAATGTGCAGGAACAAAACGCATGACACTTTTACAGAATTGGTGCTGATACATGGAACTGAATGTAAAGAAGGATAAAAATTGGATGAGATGAAGTTGATAAGGGGAAAAATACTTTAATTTAAATAATGTCACTCAAAATAAAAATCTTATCTTGTTTTGAATAATAGGCTTCCTTTGTTTTCCTAAAATAATGCAAGTACTGGAACATGAGCAGAGCAATCAAGTGTCTTTGTGTGTTCTGTTTCATTTTATCATGCTTAAGGTAGAATGTGCTTAATCTCACCAGTGTGTGACCATCAAGATAGGGCCACAGAGTAGTAGGAGGCCCTGTCAGATGTGCACATCTTACTGAAGGGTAAAGATATTGACTTATTTTTCATAAAATACTTTAGATGTCACTGATAATATTAAATCTCCATCATTAGCTTAAGCTTTAAATTGTTTTAAAAAATAATAATAAAGGTTCCTAACAGGTTTCTACAGTCTTCAGTTGAAACTTTCAGTGTCTTTCAGTTTAAATTCATAGTTGACACAGGTATTGATTGCATGCCTTTTTTGCTAAAAGGTATAAGAATGTGTCTTTGGACTGTTGCATTTATTATGTTTTGGTAGCTGCTCATGGCACTAGAACAGTTGCACAGAGAAGTTTTTGATTCTGGTATTCATCCCGTTGCATAATTTTATCTTCACAAAATGAACTCAAAGGTATTTGTAAGAGATAAAAGCAAAAAGAGATAAAAAATTCATAGTGATAAAAGCAAAAGAAGATAGAAGCAGGGTCTTTTAGTACAATTTCAAGAAAATGGACAAATTTCTCACTCTAGATAATTTTGTAAGATCATAAGGTATGATGCAGAATTAAGTTACCAGTTCCTTAGTTGTTAAATAACTAGCATCTCTTTAATGCTAAATTCCTTTCGTATATCCATCAGAACTCTTAACCCTTCTGCAATCAGTTGCCTCCTGGCTCTGTTGGGAAAAAAAAAAATTGCAACTGAATGAGCTTGTCTTTCAGTTTAGCTTGAATTTTTTCCTTTATAAACTTAGTACCTGCAGCTAGAAGAAAAGTGGGGAAGTTCTGGTGTTGGTTCCCAGGCATGACAGTGTACTGTTGAAAAATAAATCCATCCTGCCTTTCTGCTCAGCAACTCTTGTCTCTCTCAACTTGAGGATATTGTATTTTATGTCAGAGTAAGATGCTGCAGGCTTGTCTGTTAGGCAGAGGGTGTATTTTACATTGTGTAGTAACAAAGGTAACTTCTGCTCAAGATAATACACAGATTTTTTAGTCTCACATATTTAATCCTCAGTTTACACTGTAGGTGGATATCAGCATATCTTTTTCCTTGGTTTAAACACAGATTATTTTAGTGCTGTTAATGAAACAGGTTGGGTTGAATCTTAGACTAAATGTTGAAATCAGAGGCCTTGTAATACCGCTTTGAATGACCAGTTTTAAAACTTCAGAATCTTTGAAGCTGTGAATCTAAGAAGTTTTAGTGATTCTTTCATTTTGTAAGGATGACTTAAGTATTCATTTAATGAATATCTAGAAATTTCATAGAGGTTCACGTTATTTAAACTGGAAGATTGAAAGCTGAAAGAAGACGTACGCATCTCCAGTTGAGGTGCAGGCAGCTAGTCTGGATTGTGGCTACGGTGCTCCTTGATAATTGTTGTTACAAGTTATGATACAGAGGGTGAAGCCAAAGAAAATGAAGCTTGCCTAAGTAAAGAAATAGATTGTGGTATTGCATATGATAGATTAAATTACTTAGCTTTTAAAGCAATTGTTTCAAAGTGATTAAGTTTGAAATGAGAACAAAATTGAGGAGGAAAAAAACCCTGATTGGCAGAAGAAACCGATACAATTAATGATGCATAAGTATTTATTAAACATTTCTTCCTCTCACTAATTTCTGCATCTGTGAAACAGAATTATGTACTTGTATGTGAGGATGATAAAGTACTCGTCAGCTCTCTCCTGACTTCCATAGCAGTTAAAGAAAACAACAGGCTGATACAGAAGTAAGAAAAATTAACCTATGGGGCTATTTCAGTCTGGTTAGTTGCTAGTGACAGGTTTGAATTTCCATGGAGTTAATTGAGAGGCTTCTTTAAATGCACCTCTTGCCATAATGATAGAAAAGATGCTAGTACAGGGTGTTAGTCCAACACTCTGTGAAACAGAACTCTATT
This sequence comes from Xenops minutus, assembly GCA_035221455.1. Lineage (NCBI taxonomy): Eukaryota > Metazoa > Chordata > Aves > Passeriformes > Furnariidae > Xenops > Xenops minutus. Next base: position 87,034,871 of record JAWWEE010000105.1, on the reverse strand, counting down.
AAGAAAAGTTGTAACTCAGAGGCTGTTTATATGAAACAGTATTCAGTGTGATCCTGTAAGACTGTGACTAAAACATAAAAACTGTAAAATCAGAGGAAAAACGATAGGGAGGAGCAGTGGAGTCAACTAATGAGTGAAAGCAGAGCACAGTGCTCTGCTTCTCCTAGTCCATTGAAGGAAAGTGATGAGGTGAGTCAAGGAAGGAGATTCTCTCCTGGGAACCCCAGGCAAGTAAGGCATGATTACACACTAGACTATAGGACTTCTTGTGGGATGCAGAGAGAAAAGAATTTGGGGTTAGGGCAGAGTATTGCATGAAGCTTATTAGGGGATGTTAAGGTGATAAAAGCAGGGGAATAGAGGAACCAAGGTGGATTGGGGTATAAGAAGCATGAGAAAGCAAGGGGGAAGTGGATAAAAAGGGACAGTCACATACATGCAGGTTGCTGGGCACCAATGCTTGTCTGAGTCCTGCACCTGGTCACTACAGGCTATCCTGTATTCTTGAAAATTCTATTTGCAACCATGTTGTGGGTGAGTGCATTGTCTCTTCTGTGTCTGTATGTAAACACTAGGAAACTTCAGGTTGGACTACGAGACAAGGAGAGTAAGAAGCTGGTGTTGGCCACTTGAAAGAGACTGCAGGTCTGAGGAATCTGAGGGCCAACAGCTGTAGACACCAGCATCTGGAAGCCAACTATTGCAAAGGCACTGTGTCTAACACCAGCTGCTGGAGACAAACATTCTGTGATCATACACAGTGTGTAACAGGTAGCAAATTTCATGCTGGACTAGCCAGTGAGTGGGATATAAGCATCAAGAAAGATCCAAGGTGTGAGCTGGTTGCTGGCCAAGGGTATAGAGTCTTGCTATTGGATGAATATCTTATATTCATCCAATATATATGTATATATTTTAGATTCTATATATATCCTGAGCCTCCTATATCGGGAACCTCTTTGCTCTCTATAGCTCCCTGAAAGAAGGTTTTAGTGAGGTGGAGACCAGTCTCCTCTGTCGTGCCTGCAGTGAGAGGACAAGAGGAAATGGCCTGAAACAGGAGAGATTCAGATTAGATATCAGAAAAAAAATTTTCACTGTTAGGGTGATCAGCCTTTGGAATAGGTTTCCCAGGGAGGTGGTTGAGTCACCATCCCTGGAGATATTCAGGAAGTGTCTGGATCTGGCACTGGGTGGTGTGGTCTAGGGGTTTAGGAGTTACAGTGGTAGTGCTGGGTGGATGGTTGGACTTGATCTTAAAGGTCTCTTCCAACCTTGATGATTCTGGGATTCTGAATCTCATGCAAAAACCACTTGTCAGTAAAAAAAGCACTTTTGTTGGGGAACAGACTGCAAATCATACCTTCATGAATAGGGATGGAAAGAATTTCTTGGATTGTTTTTTTACTATGAGCTCGGTTAATTGCCATGCATGAATCAGCTGCATTCTTATCTGGAAATATATGAAGAAGGAATTACAAATACATGCACTTTAGTTCTGATTTGGTACATTGGTGTTGTATTATGTAGTACTTGAAAAGTTTTTAGAAGGAAAGTTATAAACAGAAACAGTTTAATGAGGAACTGGAACTAATACAGCTGCATTATTGTAATCTTGCCTAGGCTAATGAGTGCAGTAGAAATTGAGGAGAAATATGTAAGCTGAATTCATATAACCAGAATATGTGATTCAAAAACTGGCAGTGTATTTAAAATACCTTATAAAAATATAAACCATGTTTGTTGCATTTCACAGCTTGCAGACTGAGATGCATTAAAACGCTTTGACCCTAATCCTATTTATAGATCTCATAATGGGACACTAGATTAGCTTTAAGATGGATCTGTTTAGATTTTCTGCTTCATAATAATTTCTTCTAAAAGGTTTAAACTCCAGGTTTTATTGGATTAAAAGTAGACTTCTTGCATTTTATCTAAATCAAGTTCCATGACAAGATAATACAAAATAGGAAAAGGGTTGATAAACAGCTTTTTCTCTGCCTTTTGTGTCCTTGTAAACAGGTCCTTGCTTCTGGGCTCTGATGCAGTAGTTTCAAAGATTTAGAGCTGCAGCAAACTCTGCTCAAGTCCTTGCCCCCAGAATCCCTGGAAAACTTGGATACTTCAGCACTCAAACTGTGTACCTCTCCTGCTCTGCAGTCTTGCCATCCCTAGATTGGCTTCAGGTTCCTGTTTCTTCTTGTGACCATTACCTAGCAAAAATCTTGCAATTTTTGATAATTCTTTCACATGTCAAATAGGAAAAAGAGCTTTCCCACTTTTTTTCAGACTCTATTTTGAACTTGTCAGCTTCAAGAACCTAATATATATGAAACTGAGTGCATAAAACTAGTATTTCAAATGTAGTTTTTATTATATGGATTTAATACATGGATATAAGAATTTAAAGAGATTTATCTTTGCTATTTTGCTGTAGTCTCAGCAGTAAGTATAAAAAGAAAGCCAATTTCATTTTAGGAAATTATGCTACATGGTTCTTACCTTGTTTAGAGCACGGTAAAAGGGCCTCTGAGATTGCCTGGTGCATTAGAATGGAACTAAACTGATCCAGCTAAGTACAAGACATGAAAGGTTTTAAGCCTTCTTGGAATACATTGACGAAAGTAAATGAGATCTGAGCCAATGTTTTAAATTCAGTTAAAATACTGAATTAGCACTGCATGGTCAATAAGTAATAACAAAGGAATAGTCTTAATCTATTTTCATAGAAATGATTAGCATATTAGCCTAGACCCAGATAAAATCATATTAATGGAATAAGATTATGGTGCAGGGTCTGTTAGCTCTGCCATGAAGTTTTTAATTCAAATGACTAAAGATATTACACATTTTACATAATCTTGTTCAAGTACCTTACTCTAACAGTGAAAATCTAATGAAGTCCTTATACCCAGGTTTTTAAAGTGAAAATGTGGATTAAGAACCACTTTAAAAAGTTTACCTTTGTGAGTGTGTTTTGGCTGAAGTACCTTCATGTGTACAGAATTGTATTTGACAACAAAAAATGCCAATTTGATTTTGTTGGTTTTCTTGGTGTAAATACCTTAAATTGGCTTCCCCAGGTCAGTGTGAGGCACTGGAATAACTGCAGTAGACCCTTAAATAATAAACTTACATTTTCCCCTTGGGTTGGCTGTTTGGTTGGAGGTAATTCTGGTTTTATAAATGAGAATGGCAGCTTTTTTTATTGCTGTTATTGACATGTAGTTTTTTCTCTTGATTAGGAATGCATCAGAGTTTGTTTGAAGAGATACTGTAGTCTGTGCATAATGATACCACTAATATAACTTGTGTTTCAATATAGTATACCTATTTTCTGGCTTTTTTGCTAGTTTGGCAAAATAGCAGTTCATCACTTGCTAAAAGTATCCTGAGTTTTGAAGAGTTTTTCCAATTTCCAAATTTATTCTTCATCAGTTTCAAGTCTGAAAAAAAATCTTATAATAAGGTATGGTATCTTATAGGAAGGTAAACAGAATAACACATTTCATCTTCAATAGTGTTTAAATATCATGGAAAGATTCGTTTTTTCCTATATGCATGTCAGGTACAAAGCTTGTAAAAACATTCTTTAAAAATTCTAGGATGCCTACACGAGCAATGCTGTAAATAGATATGGACTAAACTTTGGATAGCATAAATACATGAGCTGTCAGAAAAATCACATCTGCAAACCTGTTGCACGCTTAGAGTAAATTACTAACATTATTTTCTCATATGGCAATTCTCAAATGTTTATGCTCTCTTGCAAGTTTTATTGCAAGGAGGTAATGAAGAGGGAAGAAATCCAATTGCTTTATGCACAGGCATACTATTTCTACCTAATAAGAGCAAAGGAAGACTTTTGTTCAGTAAGCATAGAGGCATATATGAGCTCTAGTGAGTAAACTGGAAATTGCTTTTAAGTGCTTTTCACAAAATTATTTGATGGATCTGCAGCTTTCATAAAGCTTCTTGTAGTTAAGGTAGGGTATATAAGTTAGAAATGCATTGGTAGTCAGATTTGTTTTAAACAGACTGAGTTCTAGATTCATATGAATTTTTCATTGAAGTAGAAAATTGAGGAAAATGTGCAGAGAAGTATTTTTTGTGTTTAATATTAAAATATGAAAGACAGTAAGAGCAGGTAAGTGGACTGGACAGCTGATGAATCAGATTTTTGACAGTCACTGATATCTTGCTTCAGAGTAGGAGAGAGTTTTACATTAGTAACTTACTATTGCTCTGACTGCAGAGTTTTTCTGCTTCAGAGCTATTAGTCCTGTGGCTTATGTCTTGCATCGTGTGTGCTACCCCTTTTAATGCTCTCACAAAATGTAAATAAGGTCAATGATAATTCTCAATGCTGGTGTTGAAACCTGCTAATTTACATCAGTATCTTGTAGTAGTGAATTTGGCAAAAGTTCCATTTGTTTTTAAAGTATTTGGGGTGGTTTAAGTGTCACATCTTTTAGAACTGTTGAATCCTTAAAATCTGTACATATGAAGATAATTCACATAAGGTTACAGAAGCAGAAAATAGAAACTTGAATCACCCATGAAAAATAGCCACAGTATTTTCACTGCATGCTGACACTTTCAAACCAGGTCTTGCCAAAAAAGGTTTTCACCATTGTCAGTTCCAGTGAAATGCCCTGAAAGTTGCCTCTGTCAGAGGAGAGTATTCTGGTGAACAGGGATGTGCAGAAGAGTAGCCTAGAAATTTAGACTGACCACAGGCTCTGGAATGTATAATCATATTAAAAGAAGTGTTCTGAAAGGATAGCAGTGTCCTTAATCACTTCACAAACTTGGATTATTTTCCTGGTTTACTACAATAGTAATTTAAAAAAGGCAATGGGGTTGACTGCAGAGCACCGTAGTTGCTGCTAGATCAAGATACTCATACCGGTTTTTCATTCAAGGTCCAACCCTTACCAGGAGACCTCATGTATGTTTGTTCTGTCAACCAAGCAAGCTGGTGTAAAGCAGATGGGATTTAAATATAGCTTGATTTGGGTATAAAACTGAGGGTCAGTCATCACTGGATACTGAATAGAGAATTGAATGAGAGCAGGAAGTTGAAGAGGGAAATGTTCCCGTGATAACACGTTGATCAGTTATCAACAGCATCAAAATTCTTATTGAAGTAAAGGAAGATGCTGTGCAATGCTCTCCCCTTGTTTGCCAAGCCAGTCATGACATCACAGAAAGTTGTTGGGTTGGTCAAGCATGACTTCCTCTTGGTGAAGCCATGCTGATTCCTCCCAATTACGTTCTTGTCTTTTGTGTGCCTGGAAATGATTTCCAGGTTAGTTGTTCCATCACTTTCCCACGTATTGAGGTGAAGTTCAGCAACCAATTGTTCCCTGGGTTTTCCTTCTTGCACTTGAAGATAGGAATGACAGAAGAGTATATTTAAGTAAAAGGCTAAAAGGAGAGCATTGGAAAATAAAACAATAAAGATTTATTGAATACCAGTTACCTGTCATCTGCATGACTGAAAAAATTTCTAGTGCCCATGCTGTATCTGAATAATGAGTACGTCCCTGCTCTCCTACTGAAAAGATGTGCTTTATAGGTGGAAATAAATGTAAAAAGTTGCAAGGTTAATTCTTTATTTGCCTCCTTAATTTGGCAGAATTATCTAATACCTGCTGAACAGGGGATAACTTAAATTGGTTACTGTGGCTCTCTTCAAAACAAGGGCTCACTTTTTCTTAAGGCAGAAAATTCCAAGTCGTGCTAGATACTGAGCTGATCGTGTGGAGAGTTCAAAAAAATTTACTCCCTGGAAGCGTGTTCTGGCTTCAGTTTCTTTCGGTGATATTTGCTAGAAAAGTATTTTCAGTGATCTCAAAATAATTTAAGGCAGTGCACATTGCTTGCTTTCAGTGGGTGCTCCAATGTGAGAACAGCCTTGAAGAGCAGTGTAGTGGCCATTAGTCACAACTGTGAAAAACGGCAGTGTGAGGCCTGCATATCAAAGATGTCTTGATGCTCTGCTGTTTGCAAGGACAGTGTTTCAGAAGAATGTACTAGTATGAATGAGAAGTTGTTAATACAGGACCTGAAGTAAATATATCTAGGAATTGCTATAGCCATGTACTTTGTTCGATAAAACCATATATATTACTAAGACAATCTTGAGTGTTGTAAAAATATAGTAGCCCTGGTAACCTTGAAAGTTCCACTTGAAAATAAATGCGCAAAATTGTGTGCCTGTTCCTTTCTACTTGCCTTTTTCATACCAAATTTTTAATGGTATTTTTAGTTTATTTAATGCTGCTTAGTCTCCAATTTTTCATGTGGTCTTATTCCAAAGGACCTAGCAAGGAATAGATTATCTGGTACTGGTGTCAATACTTAAAAATAATTGCTGTGGGAGTCAAGCAGACTAATAATAGAAACTGAGATGAGTCTTAGTGCAGCAAGATTCCCAAGCATTTGTCATGCTATCTTGCACCTCTACAAAGTGTGGTAATTTTTAGATAAAGCACAACACTAAATTAAACATTAAGATTAAGAAATGTCACTGCCTTGTTACACAGGTTTTGCCTGTTGCACACTTCTATGCTCACTGTGTGTAATACTTAGCATTAATATATCAAAAGGCCACTCTCTCCATGAAGCTTAGTCAAGTATGAGCCCTGTTGGAGCAAAACTGCTAAAAAGAAATTAAAAAATCACATTTCTTTTCATGATTTGGAATAAAATTTTCCAGTGTGACTTCCCTGTTCTTTTCCAAAAATTTTAACACCTTGTTTATATTACTAGAATTATATGGGCTGGAAGGGTCTTCTTGAGGTCCTCTGGAGCAGAGGACCTCAGACCCAGAAGCAGGATATGATCTCTGCCACAGAGTGCTTAGTAAGGCATGGTTTTGCATTACACCTTCTCCAAGTGGATCATGGTGCAGTCAGGTAGCCCAAGATCCACGGGACCAAGGAGAGAACACGTCTTAAGAAACAACATGGTAGTGAGAGATCACTTAGGTATTCTTAAGAATAATTGTGTGCATGCAAGTTTCTTGTTCTAACTCACACCACTTGTGCCAACCTTACTTACCCTACTAGTTTGTGCCTAAGTGTCGGTGACTTTAGAGGAGTCCCTGTTTATCTGAGAATCATGGCAGACCGAACAATTGTCTTCTGAATCTGAATAAAAGCTCACCTCTGTGCCATGAGGCATTTTAACCAGAAAGAAAGGCATACCAAATTCTAGAGTAGAAATTTGAGGCAGGAGGATAGGAAATTCCAGGGAATGGTGTTATGCTGAGAGTATGGGGGGAACAACATCATTAAAGGTAAGAGGAAGACTTTTTTGTTCCAGATAGCTGCTGAATATTGCTTTCCGTGACTGCTATTGTATAGATGCAATACTGACAAATGTTAGGTGGCTGATACCTTCTTTCAGTTTTCAGAATGAAGGGTTAGTGTGTTGGTGAAATCTGTGTAGCTGTAAAGGTACTGGACAGTGCTTTAAGGAGAAAATCTCCATCAAGGAAAACAAATGCAGTATTAATGTCTAGAAATATTTGCTGTGCTAAATGATTTTGCAGGTTTTCTTAAATTAACTAACTGTGAAGTAACCTTAAAACCTATTACTTTACATACTGGCAAGGGAGCAAAATGGGACAGAAACTGCTGATGAAGAAATACAGTAACAATATTGGAAATGAGTGTCTTAAAAGATTGTATTTTTATAGAAATTCCTATTTTTATACCTTGGGTCTTCACTGTCTTTCTTATTTGCAGAGTGATGAGGCAGAAATACACATTTAGTAGTTCTTCAAAATGTTAATTTGACAAAGCAGAGGACCTAAGTACATTATTCCTACTATATTTTTAAATTTTTAGTTCAGGTAATGAGATTAATTTGCTACAGTAATAAGTACCAGAGATAAGAGGCTGCTATTTGAACTCTATCTGTTTAATTCTTACTAATGTATGCAAAAGTGTTTGGTTCCTGTGAAAAGTTTGCATTCAAAACTAGCCCTGTCAAGTTCTAATTCATTTTGAACTTGTGCTTTTGGGTAGTTATGAGAAATCTAATCTGGAGAAATAAAAATTTGCACATATAATTCTAACAGTCATTCTTTCCAGTTGAAAGAAATTATTCTATGTTCGTAATTTTAAGCTGTTTAAACAAAAGGGAAAAAAAACAGTTTCATGAAATCAAGCAACATGTCAGAAGCTTCTTTTTACAGCTTCTGTGACCCATAGTGTTCCTTCTGGAGTCGAAGAAGACTCAAATGTGCAAATTCTGTTCTGAAATATTCATTGTTAGTTCTGATTGGTTTTTAGGGTAATAATGTAAAGTTTTATGGCATATATATTCAGTGTAGAAAACTTAATTTTGAATAGTTACTTTTAAAAAATCCTTCCATATGCTAAAGTTTACATTCAAAAACTATACTTTCTTGGAGCATTTGGAATAATTTTGCTATGCTTCAGATCATAAACTCAAAGATGAAAGTTATAATACAGTCTAGAATCAGGGAATCCATGGAATATTTTTCCAGCAGGTGATTTCCCAAACAGTTTGATCTTGAGCAAGGTGTGCAAAGTCAACCTAAGGATTTTTGGCAAGAGGAACTAAGTATTTCTCTGAGAGATTATTAAGGGTCAGTTTGAATGTGACAGTAGCTGTGCCCTGTAAGTGCAGAAGTGGAGTTCAGTTCATTGGAACTCTTTGCCTGGGGGTTTTCAGGTTGCCATTGCTCACATGAGAGGAAGGTCAATGGTGTGACAGGCTTCTGGTCCCTCGGGTCATCTTCGAATACTCTGGAACTTCCTCACTGCTCCCTACAAACACCAAGCTCATTGCTCCGTAGGCCGAGTTTGGAAGAGAGAAAAGTAAATGATGCTCTAAAAAAGGAAATCTTTATGCCCACTGGTTGAACTTTAAAGTTCTCCTGATGCTAAATACTAAGATTTAATGACTTTAACAACCTGAGGAGCCTCAGTGATTCTGTCCAAGCCACATTATGGGTGTGATAAAGGTGTGAGTGAAGCAGGTTCTGTTGATGTGAGCCTAGGGCCGAGCCTGACAGTGCTCTATGACTGTGATTTGGTAATCTGTTCTAGCTAAAGGCTGTACTCGTTGGCCAACCACTCCATGTTTTTGTGATAAGTATGGAGTAAAGGCATATTAAATGCATGTGAGGAAATGCATTTGTCATGTCACTACAATAAACCAGTTTGTATTAATTTTGAAAATTGATGTTTTGATGGATTCAAGTGGTCAGCCTGATATTGGTATGAGAACAATTATAAAGAGATTTATGAAGTAATTTTCATAATCAAATTTCACATGAATAGTGTCGTATATTTTGAAGTCTAGGCAAGAAAAGACTGAGTTCCCTTTTCGAAAGAATAACACTGTACTAAGCCTTCAGGTTTATGAGGGAAAAGATTGTGAACACAGGTTGTGTGCGTCACTGCTCAGCATCTGTAAATCCTGCACATTCTGCAGGTGCTCTTGGCAGGAAGGCTTCTAATTTTTAAATTTAAGCTTTTAAAAACTTGTTTGTTTTTTTTTCTCTCTAATGTTGTGGAACTGTATAGTTTGGTTGCTGAAATGATAAATTATAGACAGCTCTTTGCTTAGTGCATGATATGCAGTGGCGCAGTTTAAGACTTTAAGACTTATTTTAAGCTATCCTTGAACTTAAATTTATTTTAAATGTATTTACGTACCAGTGAAGGTATAAGGCTAATTTTTTACAGTCATGTCAGTCATGTTCCTTTGACCATAACTGCTACATACTTCATTACAAATCAAATTCTTTATGATAAACAAATACAGAAAAAGGCTTTTACTTCTAATACTGAAAACAGCGTCTTTAATGAGAATTTTTTAAGCACGGTATCTTTTCAGAAAGGTTACTTGTGTTTATCTTTTTGTTCTCTTAAAAGCCACAGAAGAAAGAGGATCAGCAATCAGAAGCTAAAGCAAGTCCAAAAAAGTCATCAGAACCCACCATTGACCTTTTAGGACTTGGTAAGCAATATGTAATTATTTTAAATGAAACACAGGTACATCGTTTTTTATTTTAATAGACATACTTTTATTTTCTCTGTTTACTGATAGCTGGATTTGAAAAACATAAGATTGAGTCTATGAATTTGAAACTATGAAGGACAATGCCATAGGGGTATGGGTATATCAATACTTATGTTTTGCTAAGGAAAGTAATGAGCTCCTCTGGGAAGGGGAAGTTATCAAAGTGATCTTCAAAGGGCTTGTGGACCATAGTATTTCAGTGTTTATGGTGCAAGGGTATTTTTCAATGAAAATGCTGAGGTTATCTCTATTGTGTATCTGTAAAATACCTTATATCATACAATTCCAGTATCAGTTAAAAGAACAGTAAACTGTCGGACTGTAGCTGACTAGTATCTTGTAAAACTTAATGCACTGGGAATTTCAGTGTTGTGTACTAACTGCAGCCATCATTCATTTTTATCTGACTGGCAGGTAACTTTATTTGTCCTGTAAATAAACTAGTTTGAAGTAAAATAGTTTAATTTGCCCTGTTGTGTGTAGTCCGTATTCGTAAAATGTCTTTCATTTATCTAGTGTTATTTTAAGTGTGTTTTTTTTCCATTTGATAGAATCTTAAAATGGAAATAGAAAAATATAATATAACAGTAACTATTTTTATTTCCTTTTGTTATTCAGTGTTAGGAAAATTTTCTAAAGGTTATGTCTGGATATTAAAAGTATTCAATTTATATCAACATAATGGCTGTTCTTAATTTTCTACATACTTTCTACAGGATATTGGAGGAGCTGATAAGTTGTTTAAATGCAATTAAACTAAAAACTTGACTTTGTAGAAAAATGTTCTTTTTTTTTAAAATTTTTTTGTTTCAGAGTTTGAATGATGTGACAACAAAACAATAAATGTCTTCTCTGTTTTAGAATTCACACTCTCATCCAAAATGTATGTAGTTTTCCCTCTGGATGTAGCCTTAACTGTAAAGTGCTATTTTTGTACAAGTTATGTATATGTTGTGGTCCATGTCTCATTCCGAGCAATCTGCTAGTATAGGCAAGAAAATCTTAATTAACACAGTAGAATGAATGTAGAATGAACCTATTAAAAAAAAAGTAATTTAAACTTGATAGAAAGCTGATTTTCCTTTCTTTTTTTTTAGTAGAACAAGAACCTAATTAAGAACTGAAATTCAATCAATATGTGGGTTTCAGATTGCTAGCCTTCTGCATTCTTTTGGTCATGATTTGAAAAAAATCTTGGTTAACGCTGTTTTATGATACAATAATGAACATTGGCTAAGTAGAGATGTAGTGTGCAATGGAAAGTATTGTAATTGGTGTTCAACAGCTGTGCTTCTTCAGTGAGATATACAAAGGGCAAAGTTTCTAATATGTATGTTAAACCCCCATGATTTTAAAGGACATAATGCTTAAAGATCTTTTAAACAAATTGAAAGGTGGTGTAATAAGCCAGTAGTACTTGGAATCCACTGAGCTGCAAATGAGATTGGTGTTAATGAGAGCAGACCTGCATGTTTCAGTTGGAGAGTTGTCTTTTAATTAACACTTGTGGTAACTACTTCAGATAGTATTAAAAGAGAGATCACGTCAGCCCAGTATATCATACAAGAATAGCCTAGGTTGGAAGGGACCTCAGAAGACCCTCTGGTCCAACCTATAGGAAGGAGAGCCTAGAGGAGCATCCTGTCTGATCACATCCTGAGAACCTCCAGTGATGGGGACTCTACTACAGCTCTGAGAGGTTGTTCCAGTAATTGATCTCACGGCAAAAAATTTCTTATGTCGAGATGAAACCTCTCATGGTTTAACTTGTACCTGTTGCCCCTGTCTTCTCCATGTGGCTCCTTGTGAGGAAATAGCCTCTGTCCTCTTTGTAGTTGCCCTTTAAATACTGGCATACTGGGATGAGATTGCTCCTGATCCTTTTCCAGAGAGAAAAGGATGAACTCCTTCAGTCTTTCCTTGTAGAGCAGCCCTTTGGCCATCTCCATGGCCCTCCTTTGGACCCTCTGCGTCTGTCTTGAATTGTGGGGGCCAGAGCTGGGCACAGACTCCAGGTGCAGCCTGGGAAGTGCTGATCCAGAGGGATAATCAGATCTGTCTCAGCTGGTAACGCCTCTGCGGATGCAGCCCAGAATCCCACTTGCCTTTGTTGCTTCAGTGACATACTGCTGATTAAAATGTTTGATATGTCAGATCAAATAATACTAAAATGTATATGATTGCTTAGCTCGTTCTTCTTTCAGAGCAGACATGTTTCTAATGAGGATTCATTCTCTTAGGACTTCACTTCTGCAAATGAAGAACAGTAGTAGCTTTTAGTAGGGCAGATCAAAATTGCTTGTGATAGCAGGTTAAGTAATTTTAATCAGAACTCATGCTAGAATAATTGTGGCTTTCAGAAGCCCGGCTTCTTTGCAAAGTATTTTCTTGAGTAACCCTTCATGGTAGCTTTGGTTCTGGGGTTAACCTTCAGATCATTGCTCTTTTATTGTCTCAGTTGGGTTTGTAATAATGGCCTCATCAGAAAGTAAACTTCCTGAGAGAGGACTTAGGCTGTGAAAATTGAAGCTAGGCACTTTTTTAAAAAATAAACTCTTTTCATTTTTTCTTTACAAATTGCAAAATTTTCAAGATAATATGTCTAGGTAAATTTTATCTTTAAATCTTTTAATAGAAGGAAAGGCACAATATCCTCAGTGATCATACTATCCTGTTTGTGTTTCTTCTGAACCTTTTAAAATATGTGCTTCCCTTGAGTTCCTGATCAAGGGTTTACTATTGACATGCTGTTTGGATATTCACTTTTTGATGATCCAACAATATTTCTGGCTTTTGGCCTTTTGTTTCAGAATAGATTTTAGTTCAGTACTCCACACACAGAAAAGTGGGGAAATGGACATGTACAAGCTAAATATTGTTATATTCTCCACAAGCAGTAGTGTTAGTATTCTAACTGTGCAACTCCAAATTCCTTCCCTCTGTTCCCAGGCAGTGAAAAGTCACAGACTGTTTCTGCAGGCTAAACCTGAAGGTGTTTTTGTAGTCATCTCTACAGTTACTTGGATCTTATCCATGCTGGGAGGGTGCCCTGCTGAAAATGTGGAGGCTTAAAATTGATGCTAAAATCAATAATATGGGATTTTATAACATGAATTTTTAGTAGGATAATTATAGGAAACATTTTTCAGTTTGAAAGTCACTGTGTAAACCACAGTTCTTCAGCTCTTAAGTGATTGGTGGCACTGTATTTTCATCTCTCTGGTGCTAACCTTGTGCTCTGTGTTCCTTTTTGGGTTTTTGCCTTAGGAGGTAGATGTCTCTACTTATGCCAGCCTGATGTGAACAATTTTTTTTAATCTTGTAAAAAAATCTGTGATGGCTATGTACAAATGTGGAATATTGGAATGTTACACAGGCTGTTTTGGATCATTGTGTTTGTCAAGGAATGTCACTTAGAAATTATTTCAATATACAGCAAATAAAAAAGGAAAAGTTAGTATTTTTAAATTACATTGCCTTACAGAGTTATCAGGAAGAAGAAAAGTGCATTTTACAAATTCTGCATAATTTACCATGTTTAAATGTGCCATTCATAAAATAAATAATCGCATATTCTGAAATAACCTTTGTATTAAGTTACAATGAATAATTAAAAGAAAGTATATTTATTATATTATTTACTGAATCTGGTGTGTGGGGCATTCATCTGGTATGGCTGGAGGTAAAGTATGATCTGCTGAAAGCTGCCTATCTACTTCTGTGTGGGAAATATTCTCTGAAAGAATTCTGTGAAGTTTAGGGAGTTTAATCACAGTATGAAATGTAGCTCAGTGGTGCATAACTGAGAAATGTATTTTTGTTGGTACTGTATGGTAAGTACCAAAGCAGCATGGTTGCCCCTAAGTTGGAAAATTGCGTTTAAGAAATAGTAAAGATACATTCATAAATACGTAAGTATCATGCATGCTTATATAGATCATAGAATTCCTAGAATTCTAGAATAGTTTGGGTTCAAAAGGACCTTGAAAGGTCATCTAGTCCAATGCCCCTGCAGTGAGCAGGGATATCTTCAACTAGATTAGATTGCTCAGAGCCCCTCCAGCCTGGCCTTGAATGTTTGCAGAAAAGGGGCCTAAACCACTTCTCTGGGCAATCTGCTCAGTGCTGCACAACCCTCATTGTGAAAAATTTCTTTCTTATATCTAGTTTGAATCTATCCTCGTTTAATTTAAAACCAAAGTCTCCCCCCATATTTCTTAGAGGTTTTCTTTAGTACTGGAAGGCCACAATAAGGTCTCCCTTGAGCCTTCTCTTCTCCAGGCTGACCAACCCCAACTCTCTCAGCCTTTCCTTATAGCAGAGGTGCTCCAGCCCTCTGATCATCTTCGTGGCCCTCCTCTGGACCCACTCCAGCAGGTCCATGTCTTTCTTGTGTTGGGGGCCTCAGAGCTGCACTCCAGGTGGGCTCTCACGAGAACGGAGTAAACGAGTAGAATCCCCTCCTCGTCCTGCTGGCCGCACTGATTTTGATGCAGTCCATGATATAGTTGGGTTTCTGGGCTGCAAGCACACACTGCCGGCTCATGTCCAGATTTTCATTCTCCACTATTCCCAAGTCCTTCTCTGCAGGGCTGTTCCCAATCTCTTCATCCCCCAGCCTGTATTGATGGCAGGGATTGCCCTGACCCAGTGCAGGGTTACCCCTTCTTGAGCCTGTAAACATGTTAACATTTGTACTATTGCTGCAATGTTAAGGTTATGCTTAGGTAAGCAATATATCTACCCAAAATGAAAATATTTACAACCACTTGAGGGATACAGCATTCTTAGTTTTCTGGCTTTCCACATTTTATTTTCAGACGTATTATATAGAAATTGCTTCCCTATGAATGCTTTTCACTTTTGCAAAGGTTTTAACAGTAAATAAAATTTTACTAATGCATTAAATCTGCAATAATTTTGTCCAGACCTTGTTCACATTTTTGTCCCAGATTTTTGTTGAAAGTATTAACCTATTTCTCTCAGTTCTGCCTGTCTAGTGATTTGATGTAAAAAATAATCTTATGAATATTTTTCCTCTATTATAGTTCTTGGTATGGTTGTCGTAAATTGTTGTATATATAAAAATACATGTCTGCTTAGTAACAAAGTTCTTGTAAATAGTTTGGGCCATAGAAAATGAGTTTCAGAAACATAATACAAAGTTTAAGAGCAGCTCTGCTTTCTTGCTGTTTCCTCTCACTGTCTGTTTGAAGCTCTTTGGCTGGTCATTCTCACTCTTGGTACAGATAAATACACCAAGAAGATTAATGATGTATATGAAAGCTATGATGTATATGAATAACAGAAGGCAGCACTGAATTGGAATGTAAAGGTAAACTTCACTGGAGCCCTTCAGTATATTATTAAATATATCCTGGTAAATAGCTTTTGTTTCTGCTATTAAACAAGACTTCCTAATCTGAAATCAGAAGCAGCATCTGCTGTTGCACAGATACTATCTGTCATACTGTCATAAATTGTAAGAAGAGAAGTTTTAGAACCACAGCTAGGAGCAATGATGAGGAACAGCATCTATTGACTCTTCATGTTACCTTCTCCAACTGAGCATGAAAGCTCTGCCTTGCATATGCTGTCATTGCAGTGGCTTCTGCCACATCTAATACTTCATCCCTTGCTATGATGCATTCTCCAGAAAAGTGATAGAAGTACTGTTTATTAAAAGTTAATTGCTTCAAAGCAATTCTGTGACGGTTGAAGCCACAAATGTCTCAAAATATTCAGACAGGCCCATATAACTTAATCTGATTTTTACTCATTCCCTGGACAGGCTACAGCCATGTTTCTTTCCATCATATACACCCCACCTCTTTTAATCAGGTTTTAATGGTAGGTGGCACAAGTTGAATGAATAGTGATACACTTAGAACTCTGGTGGAGCATCTTTCTTATATTAGAGAAATATTTTAAAATGTGGAGGGGAAGGAAAAAGGGTTTCTTAATCTGTGATCTGGTATGCTGAAGTTGAAAATATCCATAATCTCTGTATAAGAACTGTGAATTACTGTGTTGAAATACAAGTCTCTGTATGCCTGCATGCATATATATTTAAATGAAGACACTAATATGGCCTCAAGTAATAAAATGGAGTGAAAACATTGTTAGGTTTCTTCTATATTCTGCAACCTAGTTCTTTTAGTTTCCATGCAGGGAAGGGGGAATGTTTTTGGAGTTGCTTTTTAATAGTTAAAAATATTCCAACTATTATATTTTGAGAAATCAGTAAGACAGGATCATCTATTAATACTATTCATACAGGCTTAAAACTGTGTTGTGAACAGTAATTCAAAATGTCTTGTTTCTACACCAATAGAGACAGGGAGGTATTTATTCAGTAAGAGATGGAAAGGTATGTACACTACCAAGTAACTTTCTTTCAGAAGCAATCTAGCAAAAATCTGGATTTTCATAGTATTAATCTATAAGCAGCATATTAATTACTTGAAAAATATGGTGGTTTTGCAAATGTGGCATGAATGTTCTAAACAGGTGAAATGCTTAAGTAAATTATTACATTTAAATCTTCAGTTTTCTGTGTTAAACGCTTTTACATTCAGGAAGACTAAATAATTTTGGAATATGACGAGATACTTTTTTAATACGTGTGCCTGACTGAGAAAATGACAACATTAAATTATTAATTCCTGACAGTTCTTTTGCTTGAAAATTATGCACAATTCATTCCTAAATTTATCTGAAACAGTGAACCTTTGAGATGTTTTTGGAACTGCCAGTCTGCAGAATGATCTCAAATTAAGCTTGTTGCTTAAATTACCAGTATATTTATTTACACACATCTCAAAGCACTAGTGTGGATGGAATAGTGGAGCAGATTATACATATAGTCATTTGCTGTCCACTGACTTCCATTCATTGCATTAAGATGTAAGTAGCTTTGTCATAATCATAGATGAGTTTTTAACTTTACTTTTCAGAATCATTGGAATGGCAATCCCCTAGCAAAGTCAAATCACAACAGGAGAACATTAACTCTACCCCAGCCAAAACCAGCACAGCATCTCTGAGGAATGGTCTTCTGAATGGATTGTTTCAGAATGCAGTGCCTTCTCATATGAGTTAGCAGTCAAAAAACTTGCCAGTCTTATGATGTTAGCAGCAGTTCTTTCAGTGTATTTTTAGAATACTGATCCTCTTGTGATGTATAAACAGCCGTGCCAGTCACAGCAGTGTTTCATTTGCAGAGAAAGTTTTGACCTAATTCAACTAGCTTGTTCTGCCAGAGAAGTTCTGCAGTGAGATTGGATAATTTGAGACTTAACTTCTTTTACCTATAAAAGCTTTCTTAAATTTGCCATTAAGACTATGCAGTCATAGTGTTCCGCAGAACCTAGAGTCACCTTTGTATTTGTCAGGTTCTGTGTAATGCCAACCCACTTGTGATATGCTGAGGTATAAATTTATGAGCCAGTTCTTACCACTTATTCTTGAACAGCTTAAAAGCAAATGAGAAATGGTTGCTGTGTTCCTTAAAAACATTTTGTGATATTTTTATCCCTATATCTTTTCAAGTATTTTCTTGCAATTCTCCTTAAAGTGTAATGCTCTGGCCCTTTGTCCTGCACATATCCACTTTCACCAAGATCAGTAATGTTGTATTCATGTGTTAAACCGTGGTTACTGGCACCAAGGTTGTGGAAGGTTAACTCTGTACAGAACGAGAGCCATAGGTTCTTATGGATAATTAGCCCAGTGTGCCTGCAGAGGTATTCATATGGAGCTATAGAATAAAGTCTGTGCAAAGTACTTTTGAAAAAGGAAGAAGAATGTACTTTTTTCCTAGTGCAAATTTTATTTATGTACCCTTGAGTAAATTAGCATATCAAGAATAACTTTATGGATTCTAAAATGCAAATTTTAATTCAAGAGCATAGATGAGTGTATTTTATCTGATACATGGCTACCAAATTTGGGCCTTCTCAGTAAGACATCTGTTAAAATTTGTACTAAAAATGTTGATGTGCTTGAAAAAGTCTCCTGAAAATGAGTGGTGTGTGCTGGTAAGTTGGTGTGGCTATCCTTAGGGTAGTCTTAAGTGTTTTGTTTTGTCGTTGATTGTTTTTTTTTTTTTTTCTGAAGCACATTAGTATGCCATGTTTTTAGGGAAAGAAGTCCTTAAAAAATCTGAACAACATCACAGTTTGAAAAATATTTCAGGAATTGAGATCTTTGATGGGGGCAGTGTAGGAGGGAATAGGAAGCTTTAGTTATTTTCATGATGATATTAATAATTTTCCCTTTACATGTGATTCTGCTGTCTTTTTAAGATGGTCCAGCTGAAGCATCTGTTACAAATGGAGGCACTGCTGCTGTCACAGCACTGAATGATGACCTTGATATCTTCGGCCCAATGATCTCTAATCCTTTACCAGCAGCTGCTGTACCTCCTGCTCAGGTAAAATTTATTTACTAGTTTATTAGTTATATGTATGTGTAAATATGTGCATGCACATGTGTATTTTCCTTCAGGGAATTATTCACTTTCACAGAAGGAATGCTCCCTTTTCTACACTCATGGCTGAAGATGCTTTAGGTGTAATGCAATACTTTTGTCACCTCTTCAAGTTTCTGCACTGCTCGGGTATAGATAGAGAATTCGGAAATGATGTGGTCTTCCCTTCTGGTTATTCAGCTACATTGGATTCTCTCTTACCCTGATGATGGTAGTCATGTTTTCATTTATATTCTTTTGTCTTTTGGTCTTTTTTTAATTGCTGAGTATGATTTTACTTAATGTCCTCAGATTATTGGGCTTAAAGTCATCCTTTTTAAGATCTCTTACTGCTTTGTGATGCTGATCTCTAGGAAAGGCTGCAGCAGATGCTTCTCTCTTAGAGCTGCTAAAAATTGTGGGTCTGAAGCTTCATACTCAAAATCAAGAATAGAGATCAAGAAAATCTAATATAGTTACCTGGACTGATCTGTCTTTTGTCTTATCTTGGAACTTGTGTGCCTTGCTTTCCTCAGGGAAGGGTGGCATAATCCCAGCACGTGGCCTGCTCTCTCTTCATAGCCATGGTAGTTTGGAAGCAGCCCCATTGCCATGCCTGTTATAGCTGGGAAAAGCAGCTTTGGGGAGGCACAAAGAAACTGCTTAAAGCTGCAGCTCTCACAAAGTAGCTTGAGATTGAAAGAGCAAGGTGTTGATGTTGGACATGGCTGGTGCAGAATGTACGTGTGCGGACTTCCTTACCCCCTACTGGCTTCTGAGAGGGAGGTTTTGGGAGGAATAGTGGGCTAACCTCCCTGTCTGGGGAGTTTCGTGAAGGTAATAGAGAGGCTTATTTTTGTGTAAAGCTTTCTGTCCTGCTCAGTTGAACCAGCAAAAATGGTATGTATTCTTGAATTTATGGTTTGGGACATGTGATCTGTACTTGTTTCTCTTTATCAGTTAGTTTTCATAATATATATAAAATGGAAGGAAAGATGATGAAAAGGGAGTTCTGAATATTGCAGAGCATATCAGCAGGTTTTATTCTTTATCTTTTACTGTCCCTTCCCCTGTTGCGGAGGGCTGACTTTGTGCAACATGGTAGGTAGGGCTTTAGAGGCTGAAACCACATTTCTTTTTAAACATAGTACTACAGATGGAGCTAACTTCCCACTTATGTGTGCCTTAAGGCACCCATAAACAGTGAGGGAAATGAGCTGTATATGTGCATTTAGATTTGGATGTGTTAGCTAAAATTGCCAAGGAAAGTGTTGGTCTAGTTTTCTTACCACTTGTGGAAGTCTCTGCTCAAAGTACAAGGAAGAACAGTCTTTGAGTGCTTGTTTTCTGCTATTCTAACATCTTATGTCAAAACCGATCTAGATAAACCTACCTGTAGAGCTAGATGTGAAAAGAGGTAGCCCATTTCCAGCTTCCCTGAATTTTGTAATGTATCCAGTTTGGATGTAGGTAGAGTAAATTTAAGTCTATGAAGTTTCCACATGGCCCTGAAATGAATGGGCCATGGTAGTACTGCACATAATGGATAGGACTGAGTTCTGGTTTTCCCCCTTTCCAGTCTTTCTGAAGCTGAAAGTGATCATTTCTATGTGTAGTTACTGTCTGCTCGGGAGAAAAGAGCAGTATGAGAGAGAAGAGGAGACCCTTCTTTTGTTTCTGTTCCATGAACACATGATGTGACCTGCTGGTTAAACGAATGATTTAGCTGTAGAATGCAGGAAATACAAAAGCAGACTAAATATTTAAGGGTGAGAAGCAAAGTGAAGGGGGATACCCTGGATAATGATGACTAACGATGGGTTAAGTAATGAAGTGTCTGCTAAAGCATAATGAATTACCTGTAAATAGCTAATTTAAAATGCATTTCTCTGATAAAGATTTGGTCACTGGACCTTCTGTGAGAAAAATATTTAAAATGTAGCTCATCTTTGTGCTGGTTTCTAGGCTAAGAATGGTACTTACCAAATTGATTAAAAATGCTAGAAAGGATAATATTATTTTCAATATCTGTTAAGTATCTCCTTGTTTGTGTACTAAAAAGCCTGAATGTATTTACTTGCTGTAAACAAACCTGTCCAGATTTTAAGTGACACTTTTCTTTTTTCTGAGTTCTATAATCAGGAGCAACAAACAGAACTTTCATCAAGCTTTTTTTTTTATTAAGCACATGATCCTTATGCCATATTGCAAGATTTAATTCTTGATTATCTTTCATTTTTAATCACTAATCTCAAAGAAAATGTAATATAATCAGATAATCTCCCCAGATAAGAGACAGGGACAGGGTAGGTAGCAGAAGACAAGTGATTACATGGGTTGCTTGCTAAATTGGGGCAAAGAGAATATTATGTTCTGCTTTAGGATTAGCAAGACCTTGCATGTGTTGCATTTCAGGACAACCATGTCTAGTCTGGGAACTGAGGCTGGACAGGAGTTGAGGGTGTCTCTCATTTGGCAGCAGTAGGAGTGCTTTGTAAGTTCTTTCAACTTGTAACATGGATAAAAGTTGTATGGGATTCAGAGAAGAGTCAGGAGAATACAGGAGACTGGAAAGGTTGCCTTATAATGAGAGGTTTTAAAGACTTGGTTTGTTTAACTTTCTTGAAGTAAAAAATGGTGTCATTATGACATGTAATTATTTTGTGCAAGGCTGCAGTTGGGAAAGGGGGTATGAACTCAGACCAGCAGTTGAGTAAGCCTGACATTCAGTTCCTGCACTTGGAAAATTTAAAGTAGAAATCTATGGTCAGTAATTAACTTGAACTTGTTTGAAAATCTCTTAACAGAATGTATTGGGGAAAAAAAAAAGTAGAAGGGATCAAATGTGGAATAGCATGACTTGCTTTGTCATGGACATATTTACCCTGATATTCTGCATAGTAGGTGTGTCTGAGGTAGCACAGTGGGTTTTGAGAGCATTGAAAAAGAAGGGAGTGTAATGATTCTCCTCAAACTGATTTGTAGAAGCAACGTACGACCCTTGAGTTTTCACAGGATTGCTTTTGTTTCCAGCTTAACCTGAAAGTCAGTATTTAGTGCTAAGTGCACTTGGTTTTATGGCACTGTGGAGCACAGAAATGTCAGTTTGAATGTTTTATTATGAGACTGAAACAACATGATGTCTGCAAACTTTAGGATTTATGACCATTGTCATAGCCAAACATGCTTTTTAAGTGAAAACAAAAGCATTTGTTTCTCTTTTTTCGAATGTGGCTTCAGTGTTCGGGATTGTATGCACTTTCAAATCTGTGTTCAGATATGCATCTTTATCACAGTTTTCAAAACCTGTTAAAATATTTTTCCTACTGTTTGGTATAGCTGGTTGCTAATGCAAACTATTGAATTTGTAAAGGACTGTTAAAGAACAATATGTGGCTGAGTATCTTTTTTTCTGGAATTTTGCCTATTACCAAACTCAAGGGGGTTTAAGAAGAGTTACCTTAACCAGCTTTACTGGCTAGAGCTAGATAAAAAGCACATGCCACAAATTTACCCATTATGCAGTATGCATAGGCAGAAAAAAGGGAAAAAAGAACATTTTGTATTTAGTGATGCTTTTTGATGTGAAGTGGGCATAGCTAAATGATAGCTATTAGAACAGAGTTTGTTGCCAAACACTGTGTAGGAACTAAGCAAAGGGCTATTGTTCTTACCAGTACTTACACCAATTTCCCAAATGGTTTTAGCCACGTTTTCATTTGGACTTTGTATGGGTATGTATTCCAGCAAGTGTAATCTTCATTCTTCGGTGAAACCTGTAGGGAGAAGAAGGGGAGAACTGGGAGGTATTAGGTTTGGAAGTATTCACTGAAACACTTAGTGTCTTTCTCCAAGCAAGATACTAAATTCAGTCAACTTAAACTTTTTTCAGTTTGTCTATGTGAGTGTGCCTGATTTGAAGTGTATTGTGTTGGGATCTGAGAATTGGTTCAGTGGCTACAAAAATATATTTTTATAGCGATGGTGATTTCATGATTCATACAAATTTTCATGTAAAATGCTGGTATATTTTAGATAACTAGATGTTCTTAAAACCTCATTTTCCGCTGAGATCAGGTTTGTATACTTAGCATGATTGCCATTGATCAGCAGACAAGCTTCAACTTGCTAACAAATTATGGTAATGTTAATTTCTGAAAGCCCTCGGTTCTTATGTAAAAATTAGTTATTTCCGAAGTTTGCTTTATTGTGTTATTTAAGCAGGGTCTTACTTGAGAGCTGTATAGTCCTATTCTAATATGATCAGCTGAAATGTTTGTAGCTTATGCTATGTTTATTTTACCCCTCTTTACATTTTCAAGTACCTGAAAGAAAAAGTTTCATTCCTTCAAATTGGGTTTAGGGCAATCGCAGACATGAGTACAGGTTGGGCAGTGAGTGGGTTTGAGAGCAGCCCTGCAGGGATTTAAGAATTCTGGTGGATGAAAATCTAGACATGAGCTGGCAATGTGCATTTGGAGCCCAGAAACCCAACTGTATCCTGGTCTGCATCAAAAGCAGTGTGACCAGCTGGTCGAGGGAAGTGAGACCTCACCTGCAGTACTGAGTTTAGCTCCTAGGTCCTCAGAAAAGGAAGGACATGGATCCACTGGAGCAGGTCCAGAGGAGGGCCATGAAGATGATCAGGGGGATGGAGCACCACTCCTGGGAGGACAGGCTGAAAGAGTTGGGGTTGTTAAGCCTGGAGAAGAGAAAAGGCTCCAGGGGCATCTTATAGTGATCTTTAAATACTTAAAGGGGGCTGTAGGAAAGATGACTGGTGATGGCTTCCAACTGAACAATGGTAGACTTAGGTTAGATATTGGGAAGAAATTCTTTACTGTGAGGGTGGTAAGGCAGTGGCACAGGTTGCCCAAAGAAGTTGTGGATGCCCAGTTCTTGGAAATGTTCAAGGCTGGGTTGGATGGTGCTTTGAGCAACCTGATCTAGTGGAAGGTGTCCCTGCCCATGGGAGAGGTATTGGAACTTGATTTTTAAGGTCCTTTCCAACTCAAACCATTTATAATTCTATGATTGTACTCTCTTTGGTGCTGAAAACACCTTAGGTGGAGCACAGTGGAAGAGCAGGCATCATACTTCAGAACCAGAAAGGGTCAGCTGGACAGTCTATAGGAAAGGAAAATTATTTCAAGTTCTAGAAAAGGAAACTCTGAAGAGAGATAATGAGACTACATGGGAGATAAATGTCTTCAAACCTAGAAAATGTTGATTGCAAAGAAAAGGCTGTCTTGTTTGTCCTGCATACTGGACATGGAACAAGAAATAAAATTGAATTTTTAATCTTATTTTAAGGTTGATTATGTTCTCGGATATGAGAAAGTGATATAAATATTAATCTGACTTTTTCAGGTGTTGCTAATAATTCCTAAAATCAAGAGAAGAGATGAGAAGATGAGATTTCCTAGTAGGTTTTTTTGTGAACTGAATATAGTTGAGTGCTCATTTCCTCATCAGTTATTACCAGGAAATAACAGTTGATTATTTTTAATGGAACTGTCTAGATGTCAAAATCAAAAACAGGAAGAGTTGAAATAAGCAGCAAGTCCATTGACAATACAAAGATAAAAAGGATAAGAATTGTACACAGAATTTAAGACTTTAATAATGTTCTTAGTGCCTAACTTGCTTACATAAGAGTAATGATGTGCTAGGCTCTATTTTCCCTATGCAGGTAATTCTTCCAGTCAGCAGGGAGAAATTGAGAATGTTGTGTGGCGCCATTATTTATCACCATATAAATGAAAAACATTAGAGGCCTTGGCTTTTCTACAGCCCATCCCTGCTTTCCTACATACCAGCCAGAGGCAGAGACCTGCAAGTAGCAGGAAAGCACATATGTGCTTTTTCTCTCCTGCAGTTCTTTGCTTAACTGCACGTGCTTCACTGCCCACTTCCCTCTTTCATTACCACTGTTGCTACCTCTCTTTCAATTTGTAGGTGTGGGAGCAGCTGTCCCTGTCAGGGCAGAGGCTTTGACCCAGGGAGAGCTTTGGATGATGGACACAGCCCTGCAAGTTGCAGGTTGCAGGGAGTGCCTGGTGCCTCTCCCTGAGGCCATGAGATGGTTTTTCCTGCAGATGTGCTGTTCTTCAAGAACTGTGCCCCCAGGGGGAGGACTTATTGCAGGACATGAGCAGGCTGTGCAGCATCAGAAAGGATAGGAGAGAGACAGGATCTTCTCTGACACTCAGCATCTTCAAGAGCCCCAGAGCCCGACTGCAGTGGAGACATGGGCAGAGTCTGCTCCTGGCAGGGCAGTAAGTGTGAGCTCTTAGGTAGGCAAAGGTGACTTCTGACACTGAGAAAGTGCCTACAGCCCCACCTGAAGATTTACAGCTGTGGAGCTGGTTCACAGCCCTCAAAGCTGAAGAGGTGCTTTCAAATGAAGCACCTGAGGTGACTGATACTGAGCCATGCAAGGCCACCAGGATGAAGAGGCGAGTGATAGTGCAGTAGTGGGAGGCTCCCTGCTGTGAGAGACAGGCACACCCCTCTGCAGACCTGAACTGCTGTCTAGACAATTTCACTGCTTGCCAGGGGCTTGGATCTGGGATGTTGAGAAGGGAGTGCTGAAGCTTGTTCAGCCCTCTGTCACCCCTTGCTGTTCTTCCGTATGGGCACTGCAAGAGATAATCTGGAGGGAGGAGTTGACTGCAGAGCTCTGGGGATTTTAGTGAGGGGTGCAGAGGCCAAGTGGTGTTCTCAGTCATGGCAGCGAAGGAAAAGAGCGTGAAGAGGAGAGCACTGATGCTGCCTGACAAAAATTGCTTGCAGAGATGCCGATGACAAAAAGGTTTTAGTTTCTGTGAATGTGGGACCCCATTTGAGGATTAGCATCTGCCTGGGAGAAATGGGATCCAGCTCACCAAGCAGGGCAAAGCCATCTTTGCCAGCAGGTGGGAGGGACAACACAGCAGGACAGAAGCAATCCAAAAGGTTCCTTGAGAGCATCAGGGACAACTTACTGACCCAAGTGATGGAGGACACAACAAATTCTGCTTGACCTCATACTTGCAAACAAGAAAAGGCTCATTGGGGATGTCAAGGTTGAAGGCAGCCTTGTCTGCAGTGATCATGAGGCAATGGAGTTGAGGATCCTGAGAGGAGAACAGGGCAAAAACAGGATCAGCTCTGGACTTCAGAGAACACTTTGGCCTCTTGAAAGAGTCTGATGGGACGAGGCCCTGGAGGGAAAAGGGACCCAAGAAAGGTGGTTGATATTCAAGAATCACCTCCTTCAAGCTCAAGAGCAGTACATTCCAATGAGCAGCAAGTCAGGCACAAGATGCCAGCAGGCCTGCGTTGGTGAATGAGGAGCTCCTGCCAAACTCAAACACAAAAAGAAAACCTACAGAAGGTGGAAACAGGGAAAGTAACCTGAAAGGAATACAGAGGCACATGCAGGGATGGGGTTAGGAAAGCCAAAGCCCAGTGGGAGTGGACTGACAAGGGATTGTCAAGGGCAACAGAAGGACTTAGAAGTACCTAGGTAACAAAAGGACAAGTAGGGAAAATTGAGAGCTTGTTGCTCAAAGGGGCAGCTTTTCTAGTGACAACAGGACAGGTAAATGTAAAGGCTGAGTTACTGGATGCCACCTTTGCCTCAATCTTCACTAGCAAAACCAGTGTTCAGGAATTGCAGGCCGCAGAGACTGGAACAAGGAAGATGTAACCTTGGTGGAAGAGCATCAGGTCAGGGAACACTTCATGGTATGCACCCATGAATGCACAGGTAGATGGCTGGTACCTTTATGAAGCCACTCTTCATAATCTTTGAATGATTGTGGTGACTGGGAGAGGTGCCTGAGGATTGGAGGAAAGCAAATGTCTTTCCTGTCTCCAAGAAGGACCAGAGGACCCAGGGAACTACAGGCCAGTCAGTCTCACCTTAATTCCTGAAGTGCTGTGTCCGGTTCTGTGTTCCAACAGTACAAGACAGACATGGACATACTGGAGAGAGTCCAACAAAGAGCCTCTAGGATAATAAAGGGACTGGAGCATCTGTCTTGTGAGGAGAGGCAGAGAGAGCTGGGACTGTTCAGCCTGGAGGCTCATGGAGATCTCATCAACATATACAAATACCTACTGGGATGGTGCAAAGAGGGCAGAGCCAGGCTCTTTGCAGTCATGCCCAGTGACAGGACCACCAGCAATGGACAAAAGCCATCTGGACTGTTACTGCTGTCAGACAACATAAAATATTGAGGATTTAACGATCTTTATCTTCTGTTTTGCAGTCTTTTGGTAATGGAAGGACAAAATGAAAATGCTTATTTTTAGTCTTGGGCATTAGTCTAAACTTCTTGTCAGCCACATGCTATTTGTGCAGTCAGATGGCAAGTGTGAAGTGACAGATTCAGTTACCATATTTTGTGGTCCTGACACATCTGGCCAATATTTCATGGTGAAAACTTCTTTTGGATAGGTATTGCCTTTTACTGGTAATACATAAGCTATCAATGACAAAAATTAGTTAAGTTTAGACATGAAGCATATTGGAGATGACTTCCAGTAGTTCTGAAAAATTCTGCTGCACTAATATCATGAAACCACTCCATGGTATGTTCCTTAAGCACCTGATGAGCATTTGGTTTTGGCATAATGACTGTCTGAGAGCACTGCATGTAGGAAAATTACTGTGTATACCAGGTGTGTTTTTACACAGCTCTTGGGTAGCATGACAATGTTAGATACATGAAAATCATGTCAATGTTGGTGGTGGTTGTTTTTTACTTGAATGCCACCTGCTGTTTTCTTGCCACATATTTTGCATTACGTTTCATTTATTCAGCTGATGAACACTTCAGGGAGTGATTGTTCAGTGCTTTGGCTCCTCTGAGGATCTTTCATAACCCAACTGAATAGCGAGACATTAAATGAACATTTACGCTTAGGATATAAACATAATGTGGTCAGTCCTCCATACCTCTGGCTCTCCCTTCTAGAGAAAAGCAAACCCCTTCCTTGCTGCAGTGGAGGGGAAGCCACCTCTGTTCACCCACTCCCACTGTTTAGTGTCCTCCTTCCTTCAGTCTCCTGAGCACAGCTGTCTCACAGGGGGCTGTCTTAGGCAGACACGATGGGAGGAGATCCATGTCAGTATGGAACAATTCAATAATGGATGGTATGCACAGTAAAACTACTGCTGTTTAGGATGGGCTTTTACCTGAATGTGTTGTTAAATCTGACTGATATTTTTAAAGGCTGGTTATACCACACTGATAAAGAATTGTCTCATATATAGAGGGCTTCCTACTACCCATTTAAAATAAATCCATTTTGATTTGCAATCAGAAATTCATGTGAGTAATAAGAGACAGAAGCTTTTTTTATAAGTACAGAAAGAAATTTGTAGTTTAAATGTACATTGGCCAGAGAGAAGGTTTCACAGGTCTTTTTCTGTCTGCTTCCCCTTTGTGGTTCTGTCAGCCCACTTTTAGTTGCACACTAAGTCCTATTGACTTTGGCACAAATTGGCTGTAGTATAAATGCAGATTTTGAATTGCCAGAAACCATTTCTTGTGGGGTTTCTTTTTTTTGTCTCTTCCTTTTCTGCAGCAGTTTTGGGGATTTTTCATCATCAGCTATGTGAATCTACACTCCTTTCTCTTGGTTTGACAAATTTAGCTGGCAACAGAATTGTTCTGCAGTTATTTCTTCCCTAATCTATGTCACTGCCTTATTCTAGAGGTTTTAGCACTTTGGGAGTCGGATCTGTTTTCTAAAACTTCGTATTGACTATTTGTATTGTGGTGTTTGTGTGACCATAGTGGATTTTTCAGGGTATAGTCAGCAGCCTGCCAGCAAAACCAGAAGGTTGGAAGTTGTTGCTTTATGGAATATTATAGGTGTGTTCCAAATCTGCATATTTTGTGGTGTCCTCTGTCTGATAAACTTGGGTATGTGATGA
Organism: Xenops minutus; assembly: GCA_035221455.1. Classification (NCBI taxonomy): domain Eukaryota; kingdom Metazoa; phylum Chordata; class Aves; order Passeriformes; family Furnariidae; genus Xenops; species Xenops minutus. The sequence continues at coordinate 87,006,402 of JAWWEE010000105.1, read as the reverse complement.
CAGCAAACAGATGGACCAGGTTATGAGTCCAGTCCATTCACAGTGGTAGTCCAAGGAAGATTTTCCTTTAGCATGGGAGAGAGTTGAAACTTGTACATGCTGTGCGATGTGGCAGGTGTATGCTAAGCAGTTGGGGGATCATTTAGCTGGACTGAAATAAGGCCATAATGTAAGTATGTTTTCCAGTTCTGGATCTTTTTCAATGTGCATACAATTGACTTGCTCTAAAAGTTCCTACTGGTAACAGGATGAGTGGTGTATTTTAAGGAATATAACAAGAACCCATGTATTGCCTAGTTTCCTAAGCAAACCCCCATATGGAACTGTATGTGTATGAGTGACAAAATAACAGCACAGAACGACACCTGGATATAATTTGTTTACAAAATATTTTAGTCCAAGAGCAGTAAAAAGCTTGCCAGGCTGTCTGTACTCTAGTTTGTCTGCCGTAGACTACAGTAAGTTTTAGATAATTATGTTTTCTTAATAAGCAATACGTGCTTAAAGAACTCTAAGCCTATTATAAACAACGTATTTTAGAAATTTTATTACTTTAAGTAGATAACCAAAATTTTGCTTCTGCCTTTTCTCCAAAGATACATTTCAAAGCACTTAATCTTTTGTTCTAGCACTTCTCTAATCTATTGTGCCTATGAGAGGATTAATGAGATGTGAATTGTAATCTCCTTATTGATTTCCTAATTATTTTTCATAATCTAACTCCAGCTTTTGATTTATGCTTCTCACTGATGAAAAATGTATAAGCAACAGGAATGAATAATCTATATGTATACACCCTGCAGCTGGTCGAGGATTTAGGGGTTTTTTTGCAATCTCCATCTGGTCTGGTGGTCTTTCTATATTGTACGCACTGCTTTTTTGTCTTTAGTCATACCACATCTCTTCAAATGCTCGTTTACTTAAATTTAGTTTTTGTAAATGAGCAGGGTTTTATTTGGTTGAGGAGTGAGGCTGTGCAGTAAATATTTAAAGTAACATCTTTTGCCAGTTTCATTCAGTAGACTGTCTTGACTTTTATTTCCCAGAGCACTTCTACTAAACCAGCAGCTGCCACCTTGTCTGGGGCATCCGGGGATCTTGATTTATTTACTGAGCAAACAACAAAATCCGAAGAGTCAGCAAAGAAGCAACTCTCCAAAGACTCCATTTTATCACTGTATGGCACAGGAACCATGCAGCAGCAAAATGCTCCAGGTAGATAATTTTGTGAAGGTTCCTGTGCAGTCCTATTTTAAGCTTTACCTGGAATAGTTATCTCCTACAAGTATAAAGCTAAGGTTGGGTACCTGCTAATTATATTCAAATGAAGATAAAACTGAGAAAAATTACTGAAATATAATACAGAAGCTAAGGAAAAATCTGGTATGTGATTTTGTTTATAGCTGTTTGAATTATCAAGTGTACAGTTGACTGAAAGATTTGAAAACTTGTGTTTCACGATGTGCTTAATCTCATGGTGAGCCCCTTTCCCTCCAGAGTTTTTAAGCAATTTTTTACTTTTAACAGAAGCTAAATGAGTTGCACTGATGTACAGCTGGACAAAGTTATCTTTTGAAATTATTCTGGTACACTTCCAACTTACAGGGATTGGGGGGTGGAAAATCACAAAATGTGTTTGCTGAAATCTTCCCTTCTCTGTTATAGGTATGTTCATGGGGTCGTCTTCTATGCCATTCACCACACAACCATCAACTCACTTTCAAGGCTTTCCAGCCATGGGAGTTCCTGTGCCAGCAGCAACTGGGATGATGGGAAACATGATGGGACAATCAGTGCCAGTCATGGGACAGAGCACAGGCGTGATGGTAGGAATGGGAATGCCCAATGGATTTACTGGTACTGCACAAACTGGTGTGATGGGACTTCCTCAAAATGTCGTTGGACCTCAAGGTGGCATGGTGGGACAGATGGTCACACAACCACAAAATAAGTATGGATTGCAACAAAACCAACAAGCTCAATGGAACCTCTCTCAGGTAAAGACTGGCTCTTCCCAGACAAGATTGCTTTAGAAAAGATGCTGCTTTTCAGATACAAAATGTGTGGCTGTAGGAGGAAGGTGCAGTGTAGCCCTGTTACAGACTGCTGGACTATGAACTGCTCAGAGGCACATGTTAACAAATCAGTGAATAATTCAATTAAAGGTAACATAAGCAGAGAATAATTTTGGCAAGGTAGACCAAACTTAGTTCTCTGCTTCTGTAGCTCTTCTCATCCTCTCATCTGAGCCAGCCAGGTAAAAAACTCAGCTTGGCTAGAGGTACAAAGTACTGAAATGTAAACACAGCCTTATAACTAAAAGCAGAATTTAACTGCTCAGGGATAGCCATTAACAATGAATACCTTCATTCACAGACTTCAAGGTAGATTTCGGTGGAACATGCCGTACTTTGCACTCTTAATTTTCCTCTAGATAATTTGCTGAGGATTATCTGTTATTTATCTGTACCGTTTCCATCCTACTTTTTAAACACGTTTAAAAGGTTCTCTGGAAGTGTTAATTTACACATAGTACTGTGTTTGTACATTATCGAAGCAAACATCTTGAAATCAGATATTTGAGAGGCTATTGGGGCAGAACAGGGGAACAAAACTAAATGAATGCATTGGAGTTCAGCATGAATGATAGCAACTATTTTTTCATATTATTATTTGAATTATAAGAACAAGATAATAATTCCATGCTGGTTACTTAGTAATTCAGGAACTGAACCTTAGTGACTGACGAAAATTGGACAGTACAAATTTTTACTGTTCTGCTCAGTCCTATGGTGTTTATTGGAACATTCGTGAATGCATTTCCTACATGGATAAAACAGCCCCTGTTTGCAAATACAGGCTGTTGTTCTGCTTTGAAAAGTAATTCTTAAAGGTGAGAATTTCAAAATGTCAAATCAAAAAAACCTGTTGATTTACTGCTGACAGTCTTTTTCTAGGTGTCTAGCTTAAAAAAGACCCATATCAGCTTTGAAATGAAAATCTTGCGTCTTATCAAATACATGTTAACAGTTGGCTCCTAGGACAAGCTCTGTACCCTTGCACATCAGGTGTTACTGCTATGCTGACATTCCACAGATCATAGGAGAACTCTGATCTAAACTCTGACTCCAGTTGAAAGGGGGAGAGCTTGCTTTACTTACCAGACTAATATGATTTACACAGTCTGTTGCTTAAGAATTCTAGTCCGGAAGAGATGAACCACTGGGTAGAGCATGTTTTCATCAGCTATTTTAAATTTCCAGGTTCAGTGATGGGTTGGTTTTTGCAGATAGGTGTGTGAAAGCACAGAGAACTGAACTTCACCCTGAAATACTAGTTTGCAATTTACTTAACAATATTTCACCAGTGTTTTAGTTTCATTTTGCAACCTGGTGTTGCTCACTCATATTCACATGAACTCTGACTTTAACCTAGTGCTGTCTCCAACCTGAATCTGATGTTGCTTATCCAACATCCCTCTTCGTGGGCTCTGATTATTAATTGCTCCAAATGCTCCTTTGCTCTCAAACTTTTTACATTAAACACTGAAAATTAGAGTGACTAGATAATATTTGTAGAGAGTAGGAACAGTTTTGCATCATACCTGAAGTGAATGTGCTGAATTTTGAACTATTTCCCACCTTTAACCAGATCTTAAATTAATGTGAATTTAATTTTATGTGAATTACTTCATTTGTTTTTTAAGGAATTACAGTATCTTGAGTAGATTCTTTAGCAAGAATGATTAAATTTAGATAATACTCAAGTTTGTAAGTCCACCTCATTTTTTGTTGATTGCCAAAAATAAAAACTATAAAAACTTGTGTATTTAAGATTCAAGACAAGGCTATATTACTGGCTTTGGTGTTTCTTTATCTCAGTTGCCACAATTTTGTTGGTTAGCTTTGAAACTGTGAAAGCAAACTTTTACCAACCAGCCACACTGACCACCTCCTTGACATGCTCTGTCAGTTCTCTAGTGGAACATTCCTACAGATATGACCCATACACCAAGTGCTGTAGCCTGTGAACTGATGTGTGATGGTGATTGAAAGGCTCCAGAAAAGCTGGTAGCATGGAATAAGGCTTAGAAACTTAAATTGAGTTGGCATTTTATTTAATGAGAAAAACTTTTAGAGAAACGTACTCTTAACTGGGTGGCTGGTTGCAGGCAGGACTGCTTTTGGCTAGCAGCATGCTGTATTCCAACACCAGTGCTAACCAGGCTCATGTGTGTCTTTATGCTGCAGATGAATCAGCAAATGGCTGGAATGAACCTCAGCAGTTCCAGCAACGTGATGGGCTTTGGCCAGCCCCCCAGCACAGCGGCTGGATGGACTGGAAGCTCCTCTGGCCAGACTCTCAGCACACAACTGTGGAAATGAAGGTTGCAATAGAAGTCTCGCCCAGAACAACCACCTAACATTCCTTGTTCAGATACATTTACTTTTGCTGTTCCTTCCATGTACATATATATTCTTTTTCTTTTTCCCCAGCTGTTCAGATTAAGAATATAACTGACTGACCGTGTTGTGGTCTATATTGATTTAAATTTGATGTAGTGAAAAGCCGATCAAGAATATATTTATACATCATTGGAAACATTTTCATACAATAAATATGATTTCATAGGCCATATTAAGAAGCTGCTTAACCACATACTGATTTTTTTCCCTCAAAATTCTAGATCAAATGTTTGCATATAAGGGATGTAGCTATCATGTTAGTAATACTCAAAAATATGAACCCCAATCCCCCAAAATTACCCAGTAATCCTGTAGAAGGTACTGTATGAACAAATGTTTAATCATATATAAATAGAATGTAAATGTATCACCGAGCAATGTTTTCTAGTGTATCAAACAAATTTTGTTTCATCATACATTTCACTGTGATGTTATTATGGTGTGCATAACAGGGAATGTGGTTATTGCAAGAAAGATAAACCTGGATGTTACTGTAGTTCTACAAATCAATAGTTTATTCTTTTAAAAACGAGCATTTGATGCTTTTGAGTTTCCTGTGATAAAGTCTCTGATCTGGCTCACAAGGCAGGTGCGCAGTATCAATGGAGAGAGCTGGCGGCACAATATGCCTACAAGGTAACTCAACATGAAAGGTTATATTTTTCCTTGCAGAGATCCAGGTTTATGACAGTGATTGTGTTTACATTTTATGGTGCCTCGTAATGATAAAATGTTATTTCCCTATATTAAAAGGATAAATCCGTAAATGATTGTGGGTTTTTATTTCGTTATTGTACGACCTATTTGACTGCTACTTTTAATGAAGTAAAACATGTTCAGCTTGTAGGATCCATTTATGCAGATATTTAGATCAACAGTTCGTGATTTAAAATCAGTTTATAATTACACCATTACGCTGGATAAATACAAAAAGTATATACATAAATAATGACTTTGAAAAAACTCCATTGCAGCCACATTTTTATATGTGGAAACAGCATTAAAACAAAGGTAAGTGTCAGTTTATTAAGCTGAGAGTTCAGAAATGCATGCAGACAAGTTAGAACAAAGCACACCACTTCATTTGCTTATTAGAGTCTCTGACAGCTTCCTTTTGTTTCCACAGAAGTCCATCAGGTCTCACACAGAACCAGGGAATTTTAAGTGGCTGAATTCGAGCACGTACTGCCGCATCCGTTGTCCCTGTACTTGCTGTGTGACTGTCTCTGCACATCATACCTCAATATTGACTGTGTCCAGGTGGTACTTTGGCTCATTAGCTAGATTCACTTTTTCTGTTCGCGTGTGCCATACAAGAACCTATAAAACAACATTTGTGTCAGTACAGTCATCTACAGAGAGGATGCAAAAGCTTTGTAGAAAGTGTGGAAATCAGTACCTTTGTGCAGTTGTTTGCTTTTGGCTCCAGTTCCTCCACTGTTGTTATCTGTTTCAGAAAATCAGATTCTTGCATTCCTGGTTGAGAACCACGACGCTTGAATACGGCTTTGGGATGTGACAGGATCACTTGAAGACTCACAGCAAATCCTTGGAGAGAGGGTGACAGGGAAAAAGGTTAAGAAAAACCTTTAGGCCTTACATTTTTGTGTGGTTACACTTAAGCCTAGAAATTTCTCATGCTTTTTTTAAAATTGTGTAAATTTGATTATGTGGATAGACAGTATTTGGTAGGTTTGTACGTCCTACATTGCTTTGTTTTGCCCTCAAGATACAATCAGATTTTTTTCATTGCACCATATTTTCAACATGTTTAATATATTTCCTGTCATGTAGGGAATATATGGGTTTCTTCCTGAAAAGTCAGATGTTGCTAAGATCTTGGACTATTCTTCCTTTCTACTTTTTATTAAAAAATAAAACTCAATTTTAAGTAAAATAAAATGTATAAAATTTATACTTTACAAACACTTCTACATTTAAAGATGAGAGTCAGGAAAAAAGGTTAAAATGTGTTAACAGCTGTGATCTTTGGAGAGTTTCAGCCTGTAGAGAGGTTTAACATTATTGCTGGTGAAACATATTGTTTCATATTGCTGGTGAAAGATAAGTCACATTCATGCGCTGCCTTGCACACTCTGCAGTTATTATGAACTTGTGAATCACTGGTGGTCTGCAAGACAGTCTGGAGCTGATCTGTGTGTGGCACAGCACGGCTGAAGGGACTTCTGTGCACACGCCTCTGCTATGCTTTCCCCAGTAATGAAGGGAGATTGCAGACTGGGAAATCACTGGTTTGTACAAACTTGCCCTCTCTGAAGAAGCTTCCTCAATCTCCAATTTGCCATTATTTATAGAACTCCTCTCTGGTTTTCCTTCAGCAGTGCTCTGTCACATGTATGCTTCTTTCAGTATGACTCAAAACTCGACCGACAGACTTGTAAAGAAAAATTACATTTGTAACTAACTCCTTATGTCTGATTGCCAAGCCTACCAAAGAAATCCTTTCTTCGTCAATTCAGAGTGGTTCCAGCTGTCCCTGTATGACACAAGCAGTAAGAGTTTTGACATCAGTTCTGGAAAATTTCAAGAACATTTAATTCTAGAGCCAGTATTAAAATGTTATCAATTTAATATTGAGCATAACTTTCTCTAACTTATAATTCTGACCCCTTTTTTAATACAACTGCCTTGCTATTGTATTTTCCTTGAAAGTATACTGACTTTTATGGGAGCCTTTTGAAGAGGAAAATATAAGGAAATAATTACTACAGCACAGAAAGGCATACTGAAAACCACTTATCATGCTCTTGCTTGCAGGAAAGCACAGGCAGACACCAAAAAGTTCATTTTGTTTTAAATAGTGATTTGGATCCTGGTGAAGACTATGGGTTGAATGTAAACTAGGGTCCCAGTTCACTGATGGGCACAGTTACAGAAAACATGCTTATATATTCTATATTATATGTAATTATACATTATATTCTGTCTGAGATAAAGAACAGTAGGTGTCTAGCTGGACAGGGTGTATTGCCCATACCTTGCAGAGCAGTCTAGTGAATAAAAGACTTCCAGGAGGTGTGAGCCCTTGGCTGTAGCCTGGCCTCACTCTGTGCAGTTAAGCTCTGCAGCAGCATTGCTGGGATCCAGCTGTTCTGTGCTGCAGCTGCTGGGCTTAGTTCAGTGCTCCCAGGCAAAAGAGAGGCCTCGGACTTCTCTTCCCCAGCAGGGGTTTGTCTGCAGCAGGCCTTTCCTGCTTCCTACAATTTGTAGCCTGGCCATGAGGGAGCAAGGTGGGCTCCGTCCCAGTGCTGTTGGTAGCCAAGTGTAATCATTTGGGAAAAGCTGAGGTTGAGAGTTTAAACTCCCTCAGCAAGACAGCAGCAGTGTGTACAGCCAGCTTGCTGCACCTTGAAAGGGGACCTTAGACTTAATACTGATTAACACATTGACCTGCTTCAGTTCAGTGGTTTTGGTTAGGTTTTGTTGGTGTTTTTTCCTCAGTCAGAATGAACAAATTTTAGATGCAACTGGGTTTTGATAATTTTGAGTGCAAAAAAGTTGCTTTGCATGGGAAGGCATTGTTGGAATCCTGATCAGCTGTGTGAGCTGATGTTTCTTTTCGAAAAGATTTAAGCTTCAAGCTGGCCAGGCATAAAGGAGAAAATGAAGTAAACACCAACATAATTAATGTAGTGGCCTAATTTTTAGAGTGAGGAAGGAATCCTATTCTAAGCAGAAGAGACACATTTGCTGCTTAGGTTTGCGTGTGTCAGTGTGGCTCCCTGGCCCTCACAGCCCATAGTTAGCCATGCATTAATTAATTTCTCATGTTTGCTCCTCTGTTGAAAAAATTGCATTGAGTTTTTGAGGGTGGATTTCTCCTCCGCACAGATCTTCAGATGGGCCATGCCGCTGCCTGTAACACATACCCTTGCTACCATGCTATTGCAAATTGCCATTGTAGGGTGCTATCAAAACTCATGCATCAAATAAAAGGTAAATTATAAAGTGAGTGTTGCAGGTGGCAAGAACACGGACTACTATGTACTGACTGGCCTGAGATCTGTTCCCTTGGTCAGTGGTCATGCGGTCTTTGTTTCTTAAAAGAATCCAATAAAGCAACAACTTGAAGAGATAATTCAAGGCGACATCTCCTGACTCTCTAGTTCTTCAGATCTGCTTTATAACTTCACATACATGACATTTTTTAAGATGGACTTGAGAAAAAAACACTTTCTAGTGACACCTTTCCATTTACTTTTTATCACAGATCTATCATTTTGGTGTCAGAAAGAGAGGAAACAACTCAGGTTTTGAACAGACTAGCACTAATTATTTCTCTCAGTAGATAATGACTCTTTGCTAATAGATGAAAAGTCACTGTTATGTGGAATTCTATCACCAAACAGTGATTAATCTGGGATTACTGTCTCCAGTGTAGAATAACTGAACAGTGCTTACACGCATACAGTTATTTTACTTAATCATTATTCCTACAAGGTCATATTGGGCTTAAGTTCACATGAAATGCCACAAGACAATTTCATAGCTGGAGTGTGAAGAGGTGTTTTGGGGGTTTTATGGTGTTTAATGCAAGGTTGTAAATTAAATATAATTGGCTGAAGAGCCATCTAGATAGGAATTAATTTGCTGGAGGACAAGATACCTGGGAGACGTGGCAAAGATTACATCTATGCTTCTTTCAACATAAGCTGTTTCTGTTAAGTCCCACCTTGGCTTGTGCTAGATCAATGGCTTCTGTTAAAAGGCAGAACTATTTTTCTTCAGTTAAGCTTGGGCCAGTGTTTAAAGATTTTGTTGCCATGATTAATGCCTGAATGTTCTAGATAGGATAGCAGTTGAAGGCAAGCTGGAAACTGAGTGTTTATCATTTCTGGAGCATATAAATGCTAATGCTCTATGCTAATGTTGAAATGGACATACTGATTTTCACATGGTTTAAAGTACCACCTTTGACTTCTTGGCCATGCCATGGCTTGGGCTCTGCTACTCTCTGTTCTCCCTGTGACACACTGCTGGCATCGCAGTAAGGCAGAGATGCCTAACCAGGAGTTTCTGTACTTCAGAACAAAGGCATCTGCTGCCAGTTAATTCACCATGTAAACTCAATGTTTATAAGTAGTATTTACCCTTTCATGGAGGAGAAGTTGTGTCAAACTCTAGAACTCACCTAGTTAAAACTGAAGCAGAACTCAGAAAACACTCAAACTAATTCATATGATGTGTTGGTTGCCAGGCAAGAAGCAGCCCAGGAAAGCTACTCTGCTTTCTGAATGCAATTTAGCATTGGAGAATAGCAGTGTCAGTCACCAATTTCTCAAAATAAATAATCCGTGCTTAATGAAGCGATCTAATGTGAATGCAATGTGCAAGTGTGTGTCAAAGAATCTGGAGGAGTTGGCCAGGTAGGGTCTCTGAGCTGAGCCCAGTGAAATCAGCTGGACCTGTCCCCATTTGCAGTAATTTGAATTCAACCCTGTATTTTGAAGCCTAGAATCAGAAGTTTTGTGTGCTTAAAAACAAGGATGTGCTTCCTCTGAACCGCCAGAGGTTAAATCAGTGATCCCAAACTTTTTAAGCAGTTGTTCTGTTCACACCCACACTCATGATCACATTCTTGTGAAAATCACTATGGAAAGATAGTTCAGTAAACCAAAGGGAGCTTCCTTACCAGTGTATTGGGAATCAGAACATTAACTGTAGACAGCTGAGCAGTTTAATATATGCACCTATAGCTTTTTCATGGCAATATTTTCAAAAGAGATCCTTGATCTTCCGTATGTGCAGTATACAGTATAACATAAGTTGCTCGTATATTTGGTGCAGCAGATGGAGAAATGCCAGTGATGGACTACAGCATGGACTTAGGTTTGTTAGCAAGTCTTCCAAGTCCCCAGGGGTGTGTGGGAAGTCGGGAGAGAAGGGCATGGGTAGGAAACTGAGTGTTGACACACGTCCTGTAGACTGCAGCTGCTCAGACACCTATGGAGTTCTGCGGGTTTGTGCCCTTCCACTGTATTCTGAGGGGACTGAAGATGCAAATTTCACATAACTTTTTTAGCGGTCTACACAGCATCCATTTCTCTCCTTACTAAAATTTAAAATGTAATTTAATTTCTTCAGTGTTTTTTGAAGACTAATAAAACTTCTCTCACAATGTAGTAACTCCTTGTTTGTGGATCTGTAATAACATGCTGTACTACAAATGTTTCTTTGTCTCTATAACCCTCCCTTCTGTGACTCTGGTGAAAGTACAAGCTCCAAATGGAACTGCATTTCCCTCATGCCAGTGATTCAGCCAACAACTGCAAAGTAAACCACAACTTAAGAACTTTCCACGTATCTCTTCATGTCTGGGTTAGAGTCCCTTGGCCATTGTTGTGTCATGGCTTTTTTCCTGTTGCTAATGAATTATGAACCATGCTCTCACCTTTATAATGCCTATCAATAATAGCACAGCACAGTATCAGTATTTACCTATAAATCCACAGGCAGAGACTGTTAAAATGCACAGCTGCAGTCCTTGACATGCAGCATGGGTTTGGGCATTGTCATGCCTACGTCTACCCTGGGGAACGCCTCTACCTGAACACCCAAATATTTATTTTTATGCCAGGTGTTGTTATTGACTTGAAATGCCCCTACAGTGCAGAAAAAATCATCCATTGATGTTTCTGTCTTTGACGTGTTAAAAACAATTAGTCCTCCTTTACTCTTGAAACAATTGGACTGTAAATACTGTATGTATTCTTCATCAGATATTGCAATGAATATAAAAATACTCGAGGTTAGAAAACATTGTCCTTTTCCCTCTCCCAAAACATAAGCGTATCAGAGAAAAAAAAACCAAGTTGCTATTTCTACCTTATTCTTGCCTTTGTATTCATACATTTTCCCTTCCCTCCTGAATGCAGATGTCTTAAGTGCAAATATTGTATAATTTGCTAGGAAATCAGCTCCTGCTACATCAGAAATTGGACTTCTGCACAGTGGTGATTCATGTGGCAGTTGTGAATATATTCAAAAGATTGTCTAAGCATGGACTGACAGCAAGACAGAGCTATGTGGTGTGCAAACTTCACTGCAGAAGATTGATTAGATCCATTTTGAAACTTTTCTGCCTTCATCTACTAGGCAATAGCTGTCAGTGATTTTTCACCTAAGCCCAGTGTTTCAAACTATATCCATCTACAGTTATCACTGTCACTCCAAATACCCCTTACAAAATGAATAATTTCATGATAAAGCAGCATTTTACAACATGAGGTCTAAGAAGGGTCTGCATTTATACTACCTGGTTTAGATTGATGACACAATGACAAGCAGGGGCTCCTTGGAAAAATTACTTGGATGAATTAATTTACAATTAACTGGTTTCACGCAAGCAATTTATACAACATAAAAGCCAAGTTGCCACATAAAATTAAAAAAAAACCAAAAAAACAACACAAATGAAAGTTCAGATATTACCAAGCAGCAACTTAATTAGACAAGATGCACAAGCTAAGACATCCAGGATATTTAGTGCCAAAGGGCTGCATACAGTGCTAGCACTTGGGAAGTTTTAAAAGCTGCTTACATTGAGAAATTGGTTATTATGAGAAACATTAATGTATCATGTAAATTGCTCCTTACCTGCCATGTCAATAGCAAAGGGCCTGTCAGCTCTCCAGCCCGTGTACCAGCCCACAACCTTGCCGTTTTCCACGAGCGGGCGCTCGTACCGCCGTCCCCCGACCAGCCCCACGGGCCACACCGACACCTTGCGCGTTGTGCGCATCTGCAAGAGGCAGGCACAGCATCACTCACTGCCCGCACGGCTTCCTCGCAGCCTTCTTTTCGAAGTGTTGGTAGAAAGCCTACACATTAATCATCAAGACTAGGTTTTCAAAGGCAATTCTAGCTTACAGATTTCAGCCCAACAGAGTAAGTATTTGAAAGTTGCATGTGCCCACTTATTTTCGGTGAAATCTCCAGCTCTTTAGCCCATAGGCATATCAATTCTACTGTAAATACCCAATTCATAATATCTTTCATGCCAAAATTTTTAGAAGCTGTGAAAAAACATGTCTGGGTTTTTTTCCCCTTGTTTGGATTTCCAAAGGTGTAGTAGATCTTTTTTATTTTCAAGACTACAGCATTCTGTCAGTAGGCTTATTTCTGTAGACTGAGATACTGTACAAACCCAGGGAGAGAAAATATTATAATAATGATTAACAAATACACATGTCACTAAGACAAATACAATTGGTTTGAGACTGGTAAAAAATGCATTGAGTACCGTAAATTATGACACAATTCTTTCCTACCTGCAGTATACCAGTTTTGTACAACAGATCTGAGATGCAGCACAGATCTATTAAATGGTCACCAAAAAAAAAAAAAAAAAAAAGGATTCTTTGGGCTAAACCCTTTTTAATTCTACATTTTCCCTTTAAAAGCTCTGCAAAATTTCTGAGAAGGATGAAAAAGCAGGCCAGGCAGGATGCTTACTATCAGTAACAGGAGTTTTTCCCAATGGTGTAAATGTAACTAAATGCAGTTCTGGAAATGTGGTCCCTATCTAACGTTGAGGAACCTACAGATACTAAAAAATTAGGAAGAGGAGTGCATGACTGGGAGACACTTCAGAAAAGACACTGAGATGCTGGAGCATGTGCTGAAAAGGGCAATGAAGCTGGTGAAGGGTCTGTAGAGCAAGTCATACAAGGAGCAGCTTAGGGATCTGGGATTGTTTAGCGTGGAAAAAAAGGAGGCTCAGGGAAGACCTTATTGCTCTCTACAACTATCTGAAAGGAGGGTGTAGACAGGTGGAGCTTGGCCTCCTATTCCAGACAACTAGCAACAGAAGAGAAGGAAATGGCCTCAAGCTGTGCCAGGGGAGGTTCGGTTTGGACATCAGGAAGAATTTCTTCACTAAAAGGTTTGTTACACATTGGAATGGGCTGCCCAGGGAAGTGGTGGAGTCACCATCCCTGGAAGTGTTCAAGAAAAAACATAGCACTTAGTACTATGGTTTAATTGATATGGTAATGTTTGGGCAAAGGTTGGACTCAATCTTGGAGGTCTCTTCCAACCTTAAAGATTCTGTGATTCATTGAGTTCAGATAACTGGTTCACTGGACCATTTTCTTCAGTAAACAGGAGATAATATGACACGAACCTTGACACACTGCTCCCCGTGGGAAAATCAGTCAGTGTGGTGTGAGAACTTGAGTAGATGAGTGCACAGACACGTCAACTTGCACAATTTAACCACGTTGATTCAAAAGCCAGTGTTTTAACTGTGTTTTAAATATGGTGATATTTAAATAAGTATTAAACTATTTCAGTGTAACATGGGCTTAATTTGATCTATTCTAAAAACAGTCTTGTCTTTTGTTGTAATTGAAGTCTATTCCTTGGGGAAAGGTTATTCCTTTCTCCTTCCAAGTGCTCCTCTTAGCAAAAACAAACACCATTTTACATATTTGTAACTACAGTCCCCTATCGATGGATGTTGAAGTAAAAGACAACCTTGGTTAAATATTAAACACTTCCCTCTCTCTCTGCCAAGGTGAAAGATTTATCATGCACATCATCTAGACTCACAGGAGTTGCACCAGAAAAACAAAGGCATCACGTCAGTGTGGTTCACATTTCTAAGCTAGACACATTAGCAGATTCTTAGTACTTTCACACAGGGAAGGTATAAAATACATATTTGAAAATCCACAAATACACAGAAGAGATATATACCTTCTCTCCCTCCAATTACTTGTGTATCTTCAAGTTTGTTCAGCAGAATTTCCTCACCTCCACCCTAATAGCTGTTGCAGCAAGTCAGACCATCTCACCCAATAGCAGCAGCCCATAGTGTATAAGAGTACACATACAGTTGGCAGTATAGGGATTTCTTATGATAAGGATTCTGTCCAAGCCATTACCTATTTAATTTCCAGTGAGAGACTGGCATGAATGTCTCTGCAGGTTATTGCTAAACATGTTTATCTGTAACTGTTCTCCTTGCTTAAGTTTAATTTTCCAATCTCTTCCACTCCTCCATGCAGGAAATGCAAAATTAGCAGTTAACTATTTGGGTGTGGACATCAGCCAAACCTTCTCATGAAGATCTTTTAGCTCTGATTTTAGTGATACATCCCTTCTGCATATTTTGCTATCAGCATATTTATATTAACATTCAAATATGTCAGACCTGGACACAGGGCATCATCCTGTTGGGCATGTCTACACAGGTGAGTTCCCAATAGGACTCCAAGGGCCCCATCAAGCCACATATACCCAGCTGAGCTACACCAAAAATAACCATGGGATGAACACACATGCTGCCATCAATACCTCCTAGGGGGTATGGATACCTGAACAAATTATTCACATACAGAATTACAGCACTTTAGCCACCTTGTGCCAACTGTGCCCAAGCAAACGTGAAATGCCACAAGGCAAGGGCAGACACACTCTAACTACAGGAGAGTGGCTGATGCACGGAGCACCCATGCCCTGCCTGAGCACACAGTACAAGTGTGGGCAGCTGTACTGCAAAATAAACCAGGATACACAGAACTTCTCAACAGGGTAAACAGCAGCCTCAGCAACTATGCTGGCAGAACCAGACAGATTTACATTAATACTCTACCATAGAGAGTGTATAAGAAAATCTTGTCAATGAAAATATCTCACTGACCTCAAAAAACCATCATGAAAGGAGCCAACAAGTTTTAAACTGGTACAGTCTTTGGTCCACCTTGGTGTCTCTGAGTTGTGTCAGTAAAGCCACCACACATCAGAAGGAAGGAAGTAACCCCTCACAGAGCTCTCCATTTTGTCCTTGGATTACTTTCTTCTCACAGGTTACATTTTTGGAGAATGAAATAAGCAGGTGTCAAGAACACAGCAATCCCTTTAAGTAAAAGCTGAAAGAGCACATCTAGACCAGTATTTATGCTAATTCTGAAATACCTCACAGCCTCAGGATATGCTAGAAAGATGAAAGTAGGAATATTTCTTTTAATCTTCTGAAAATAGCATTACTGCAGTTAACATACTGCTATGTGAAGGCTGTATTTATGTATGATGTGAAAAAAGCTATTATTTGGATTAAAAGGCCAGTTTGCACCTGGAATTTTATGCTGCTAATCATTGGGACACAAAACGGTGATTCAAAAATGTGTTAATTCTAAATAAGTCTTAATGCTGTGGGCTAAACAACTGCCAAAATCCTATGACTTACAAACAGCTTCCTAAATTACTCTTCTATCTGTCATTGTAATGACAGCAGTAGCACATGCTGTCTTAATTCCCAGCATTTTAAGTCCTAGGAGCTTACATGAATGGTATTCATCTTCCTTACACTTAGCTCTCTGTAAGTTAAGCATCTGGTCTGTCCCAGTTAGTCTTCTGTAGTTAATGAACAGATAGGAACTCACTGACATGATTCATCCTGCCTGGCTTAGACAGCTGTCTCAAGGCAGGATGAATCTCCCCTGGAAATGCTTTTGTCCTCTATTTACTTTTTGATTATTTGAAAGGGGGTCTTGGGCATAAGGAGGAGAGTGATGTACTGGATAGGAAAGATGGTAGAACAAACCTGAATGAAGTTGGAGGAGGGACATAATTGGGAAGCATTGGGCAAGGAAACGACAAGGAGAGATGAGTAACAACTGACCAAAGAAATCCCAGTGAGGTGACGGGCATATAATAGTAAATACACTTACAACCGAGTAAGCACTAAAGGATAGCAAGTGAAAATGCAGAAAGTGTAGCTGAGCAATAAAAGGCAGTGATAAAAGCATTGCCAAATATAGCATCTCATTAGTCAATCAAGAAAAGCTGCTTAATGGGATGCACCCGACTGATAGACAGGGAAGATACCAAGCCAGTTATAAAATATAAAAGCCCAAGGGGAATGAAGGCAAATGACAGACAGGGAAAAGAAAACATGGCCGTATTTCCTATAGTGGAAAGGCTTCCAGACTGGAACAACCATTCTAATGATTTTGCAGCATGATGTCAATGTGTTTCTACTTGAGATTTAAAGTACTCTGTAAATGCAAACCTGCTGCCACACACAGTAAGGTTTTTCACTCCCCCTATCATTTCAGCCTCTGTGTGATTTGTGATCTATACTGATCTGACT
This sequence comes from Xenops minutus, assembly GCA_035221455.1. Lineage (NCBI taxonomy): Eukaryota > Metazoa > Chordata > Aves > Passeriformes > Furnariidae > Xenops > Xenops minutus. Next base: position 86,989,818 of record JAWWEE010000105.1, on the reverse strand, counting down.
ACAGGTCAGTACCCAGCCTCATCATCCCATCCCACTCCACCCCTGCCTATCCCAGCAACACAAGCACATTTCTATGCAAAATTCCTATTTATTATTATCAAAGACAGGACCTAGAGCTCCTTCACTACAACCCTTCCACAGGACAAAATGTTATGGCTTAAAAAAACACAAGCACAGCCAGGTTCCCTATCAGTTCTCACACAGTTCTCTGCATTACTCACAGGTCATGGAAAGGCAGATTCTGCTTCAGTGAAAACTTCTGTGAGAGTACTACGAGTCAGACAGACAGCTCAGCAGCAGCGATGCTCTGCCCATTTACTGAGGCATTGGATGAAGCTCCTGCCCCTACTTACCATCACTTCAAAGGAAGTACTGAGGCAGAGAAAACCTGTGCCAGTGAGTTTTGTGGTTCAGGGACTGTCACACTTAGGGCAGAGGAACTTAAGAAAGCAAGGTTGTTGTTGGCAAACTTGACTGTAAAGGGTAATTCTCCATGGGAAAACTTGTAGAAAGGGTCTACAAGTCAAAAACATTTTCAGTCATTGATCTAGCCTGCTCCAGAACCCTCAGAGGTGACTTCATTTAATGCTTCACCATCCTCACTATTAGAAAGGGTTTTTCCCAAGCTTGTTATGAGAAAGGTTTTTTCCCAAGCTTCCATTTTAAACCTCCTCTGCCGATTCATACACAACCTACACTGCAAAGGGAGGACAGATGAATTCCCCTCTCTCTCCAGCAATATTTTATATATATATATAATATATATATAGGGTACAATGATTAGTGCTCCTAAATTATACCACCACCCTTGGGCACAAATGTCAATATTGCTTCCCTACTGAAGAAAACTACCAAATTTAACTAAAGCAGTTAGGAGCTGATTTCTCGAGATTGGGACCTCTTCCAAAGCATTTGCTACTCATGTTACTTCTGGGCCCTTCTACTTACTGATTCTTTTTCTCATGCTGCTCTCAGTCATTCTACAACGTGTTCACTGCACCTCTGAAGAGCTGCTGACCCTCTGTAATTAATTTCAGAGTAACAGTATCAGTTTCACAGGTAAGACCACTGCTGTCAGTGCAGAAATAGACAGTACTTGGTACTTTGCAACCCAGAGTCCCTCAGGTGGATAAAGTTGTTTCAAATAGCTGTTGTGTTGTGTGTTGTGTGGGGGGGGGGGGGGGGGGGGGGGGGGGGGGGGGG
>JAWWEE010000105.1:86958356-86988605 GCA_035221455.1 Xenops minutus | reverse complement strand
TTTTCTCTCATTTTTAAGCTATTTCATTCTCTGCCAGTCTTTTCTAGTCGAGTCACTTTAGCATAGGTATTACATGTCTATGTGGAAGAAGAATGTCAGTGTGCATTTAAAATCTGTCATGTACTCCTAAATAATTTATATACTAGAAAGGCATTTAATGCACTGCTAACTTATATTTGGATCATTTTTTGATTCTGAAGAATATAACCAATGACTGCCAGCTAGTATTTAATTCTGTCTAGACTACTGAATGTTATTTTTAAGACTATAGCAAAAAATCTGATTTTTTTTCAACCAGCTCCAAGAGATACAACAAAAGATTTTCACATTTTTAAAGATAAACAGATTCACTTACATTACTTTTAAATCTTTTATATAATGATATCCATTAAAAAATACAGGGAAGTTACCTTTGCAAAAATACAGTGTATGAAGATTAGGACAGTGATCTAAATGTTCCCTAGTCAAAGTTGGAATAAATAATAAATATTCACCTCTTCTGTGATGCATTTTTTGAGTTGCTCAAAATATTTTACAAAGATGACCACAGGAAAACCAAGGCCTGTGTGACATGCAATGCTTGCAAGTATTTCTGTTCTGTTTTTAATAACCAGGGATTTGAGTTTTTTTAGGCTACTGAAATGGCTGCTAAAAACCAACAGAATATCTGCCATCTTCCTACACACCTTTTGAGAGAGGGAAGGGCAGGGATGCAAGAATGCTTTCAGTCTGAATCGGTGGCTCTTTGAATCTTAAGCTACCTATAAAGACTGCCTCAGCTTAAGGAGAACAGCTTGAGCTCTCTCTCCTCCTGCCTCTTTTCCAGCTTCAACTCTACCATCACATTCAGGGTATTCCTGTGCAGGCAGCAGCTACACCAAACTGTATTCTGGTCCACAACTCAGTGGGCAACAGGACTAACTGCTAAGCTACCAAAGTTTGGTTGTTTGGGCTTTTTTTTCCCTTTAGAAATGACAATTAGGACTGTGATTTACTTTAAATTCTGTACTGCAAGGCTGTATTCAGATCACAGCTTAGGATGTAGATTTCTCCAAGAAGACCCAGCCTGCAAATCCTCTACCTGCACTCAGACAAGACATTTGAGTATGCCACACTTGCATGCTCTAGACACTTGGCAAACCTTGCCATGGAATTTTGGACACCAATGACCAGAGGCCAACGGGTGACAGGGAGGGAGAGCATAGTTTTTGATATGTGCATTTTAATTTCACACATATCTCAGTTTAGGTGTCTGATCAAAATACAAGCAACGGTGACAGATACAGCCTAGACAGAAATCTCTAAAACTCAATGCATTTCTGTAAGAAAGCAAGCTTGCTGAATTCAGATGTTGAAGACCTTTACTCCTCTTCTTTGTACTCCTTGAGCTGCTCATCCCTCACCCTCAAAGGTTTCAGGAGAGTCTGCAGAATTAACAGCAGAGTGGGTCTCCAACACTAATTCTTCCAAGTTGCACACATATCCATACATGGACCAAGGAAGTGGTGGGCTTTGGCCAACTACTTAAAACATGGAAAGAGCAGAGAAAATGCCTGAGACATAGAAACACATGAATTATGTGAAGAGTTAAGGGAAATGGAACTTAGCTGTCTATCTTCAGTTTCCAGTGCTTAGGTAAATCGTGTTTTTAAGATCTCTCTATGAAGGTGGAATGCCAGCTTTATCTAAGGTTTTCTTTCTGGAAATTTAAAAATGTGCAATTGGCAGTTGCTAGGCATCAGTCACAATATTACAATAACTTGCATTCAGGAATAAGATGAAGCACAAATGCACCAGAAACTAAGAGAATCACTCCGAAAAGAACAGACTATAGTAAAAAATAGAAGTTATGATGATTCATGTAGAAACATCTGTAAAACATCTTAAATGTAGTAGTTGGGATTTCAAGCCTCTCGGTGCCTTTTTTAATCAACATAGGCTGACTTTCAAGTGGTAACAGATATTTACAGAAAGCAGACTGTTGTTTTTGATGGAAATATGCAAGAGGACACCTCCAGGTGAACAGATCATAGCTGACAAAATGCATAATTACTTTTGAGGTCTGGATCCCAAAATAATAAATAACAAAGTATATTATGCTGGAACTGCAGGCATTAAAGTAAAAGCATGATTTTTCACCTCTCAAGCAGAAAGAGTTGGGTATACCTTAAAGGCAACATCACCGCTCATGGAGATATTTTCTTCATCAGAGATCCAAGTAGTAGTACTCTAAAGAATTTCACAATTGCTGAACAAATTTGTTCTTTCCCTGAAGCCTTTTCAGGGAATGTGAGCCTTTCCTAACAAAATGCCCAGGAGAGCCAATGCTGAATACACTGTAGCAGCAGAAAGACAAACCAGGCTCCCCACCTTATTCTAGAAGACCCTGCCCAGTTTGACTTTGAGGACATAGTTTTGCCAGTCAAAAAACTCATCTATACATCCACATTCCATCATAGATCTTAGGAAAAAAGATAATTACAAACAGCACTACAGGGTTCCAGATTTACTACAGATGGTGACATTTTTTTAGAAAAACTCTACTGTAAACTGGGTTCTTGGTTTTTTTCCCTGGTTTCCAAGAAACACACTTGGCCTAGGTCTACTGGGCCCAGCTCACTCCATATCAAATATAAAGTATTCATTCCTATACGTACCAGGCAGAAGTACTTTGGACAGAGATTAGAATTGCTTCATCAAAAGCTCTCAGAAGTATCCCATGGCATTTCATGTCAAAGCACGCTCCTTTTTGATCATGACCCTCACAGCTACGCTACAACTCACAGTAAAGCCTTTGCTGATTTTCCTTTGTTACAAAAAGGCTCTGTCTTCTGTAAGGGCACTAGGGAAACCCACAGCAAAAGAGCTGCCTTAAACTTAATCCTTCATAGTTGTGCAGTTCCCTGGCTCACCTTCTGCTCTGCACTCGTGCTTTTTTAACCTCTGAGCAAAATGCATCCCTAACACCAATGTCTACAATCCTAACTAGCCACAGTTCCTGCCTCCCTGACCCCTCACTGCTGTTACTGGGACCAGCTTTGACTCAGAAGCAAGCCATCACAAAGAGGACAGACCTACTATTTCATAAGCCAGCCAATGTACCTAAGTGCCTGTGGGCAGATGGTAGCATGCATCACTGCTGGCAGTTTGGGACCTACATGCCCCTGTGCCCATGTCAGTGACATGCTGTAAGTCACAAAGCCAGCACAGGATCAAGGGTGGTAGGATGAGGATTCAGAGCTCCTCTCTCATCCTCCTACATTTCAACTACCTCCTCCCAGTGAGCAGACTAGTTTATCACAGCTCCTTTAGGATTAAGCAATTGCAGGTTTGGAGAATTGTTCCCAGCAGGACAACAAATGGAAAAATCTCCCTCTCAGGTAGAGCTACCACCACTTTCATGACAGGAATTACTACATCTGCACACAATGTGTTGTGAAGCTGTCCTCTTCATGCCTGGAAAAGACAAGTACAGCTTACACTTATAAATCAATCAGTTCCTGAAGGAAAGATGAGGATTTACTATAGAGCTGTCAAGCCAGAATCCATGAAGACACAGAATTTCCTTTATCAAGAAAAAAAACCCTACTAGCCCTCAAGCAGTGTCTCGACTGAAAATCAGACTCCTGACTCTCTCCAAATGTAACCTCCCACATGTAGAGGCACAACTCATTGGCAAAGCTTGCCAAGGGGCTTCCATTAACTTTGTCAGGTTGACAAGGCATTCCCTGTGTTACTACCAGCGGTGTCCCCAAGACCTTGCATGCAGCTCCTTAGTGATCCCACAGAACAGTCACGTGAACTCGCAGTGGTAACTGAAGCAAAGCTCCTACTCTGCTCCTATAACTGAGCTTTCCAACCACCCCATTTCACAGGGAAAACTCATTCATGCACATGTGTCTGCCTGTGAACACAAGGCTTGGTACAAACACCTCCTCCCCAGCAGCTGAGCCCTGGTGAAAGGGAAGTCTTAGGATTACAGAGGTTCATGCTGGAGGTTACAATTCTTGTTAGCAAGAGGAAACCCAGGTTGCCTGTTGTACTTGCAATTTGCAAGGTTAACCCTTCAGACAGCTTTATCCCCTTGCTTCCCTGCATTTCCCAGGTGATCAGAGAGGTAATTTGTACCTTTCATCATTCATTATTAGAATAATGATAGAAATTATAAAAGAATAAACGTGACTGCCCCCCTTTTCAGTAGCTGTGGGTCACTCAAGTAAAACTCCTCCCAATACTGTTCCTTTAGCACGTCCGTAATGTTGGTACTGAAGAAAAAAAATAATTTAAAAAAAGTCAGTATTTGTCTCCAAATATTTTTTGTGTCAAAGTGCGCTTTCCGTTTCAATGAACAGACTCTATAAGATTCAATCAGATTAGCCTTATATCTATGAATATGTATGTGGGCACTCCCATCACATCAAAGATAGGTGCGGAGGAATTACTCTGCATTATAGTGCGCTAAGCACAGCCGTGAGAATTTTTAAAAATCAATTACAACAGAGGTTTAGCCTCCAGGCAAAGGTGCTTAAATTAGCAGCTTCAATGCTGAATGCCAAATGGGCAAAAGAAGTAGAACATCCCTGCTGAATGGGGACCCTGCACCTGCCCACACACTGGAAATGGAAAGGGATGCAATCCAAACCGAAACATTTCCAAACCAGTTTGCTCTAGGGAATTGCTTGTGCTTCACATTTCTGAGTATTGTGCCCATTTTAGCCTACTGACTGTGAAGCACGCGAGGAAGCACATTGCTTGGAAGTGAGCTGCAGAATACGTACACCTCTAAACACAGTGCTGTCCACCACCAAGAAGCTACGGGCTGCAGTCTGTGTGAAGCTCTGTGCGTTCCCTCTCCGCTGCCAACCTGCTTTTCCGTTTCTCTCATTTCCCTGCCAAGGTTACTGTCCTAGCTGTCGCAGAAGATGTACATGATCTTTCTTCTGCTGTTTTATGTCCACTTATTAAACACTGTCTTTCCTGCCAGGGAGAACCCAGAAAGAAAGCTGGATACCCTCTGCCCCAAGCGCTTGCCAATTCCCACCGAAATGAAACAAAGCCGTTCACCAAGGGGAGGCAATAAAGACAAAAACAGGTCTCTTCACAAAAGAGACTCCTGAAAGGGTGTTTAGCTGTTACACAAACGATTTGCTGCTTTTAAGAGCGAAAAGGCTTCAAAAAGACAACTCCACGTGAAAGAGTCGGCTCTGGATTAATTGATTTGCGCCAAGAAAAAACAGTGAAGGATGGCGACTCCTGATGCAAGTTTGCTCTACAGGGAGAGGGATGCAGCCTGAAAAAAAAACAACTACCAGAGAGCGCTTTTCATCCCGGTTTTAACAAAAGCACAGGATCCCTTATACAGACCCTAAACTTGCCGCGCTCGGCAGGAAAGCGAGAAAACAACAGTAAAAAGTTGGGGGGAGAACGGAGGGGAGGGACAAGAAACTTAAAAACCACGAGAGGAGTGGTCACGGACAGGCAGCGCCGGGGAGCCCGGGTGAGGGACGGGGCGCTGCGCGGTGTCCGCGCCGGGGAGCGGGCAGAGCGGGACGGGGCAGAGCGGGACGGGGCAGAGCGGGACGGGGCAGAGCGGGACGGGGCAGTGCGGGACGGGGCAGTGCGGGACGGGGCAGAGCGGGACGGGGCAGAGCGGGACGGGGCGCAGCCCCGCGCGGGAGCCTGAAGAGGGGCGAGACGGGCGGGAAGCGGGGATGCGGGAGTCAGGGAAGCGGAGATGCGGGAAGCGGCGGAGATGCGGGAAGCGGCGGAGCGTCGCGGCCGCGCACGCCCCCCACCCCCGTCCCGCACGCACCTCCTGGAACAGCTCCAGGCTGTAGGTGTTGTCGTCGTCGGCGAAGAAGAGCACGCCGGGCTGCGGGGGCGGCAGGTGCTGATGCCGCTGCCGCAGCCAGGCCAGGCCGGCGTTGCGCTGCTCGGTGGCGCGGGGCAGCCCGGGGCGCTTGTAGCGGCGCGGCGTGGGGACGTGCAGGTGCGTGCAGGGCAGCCCCGCGCCCGCCACGAAGCGGGTCACCAGCTCGCTGCGCGCCGCCGCGTCCTCCACCAGGATCCAGTGGAGCCGCGACACCTGCCGGAAGGTGTTGGCCAGGCGGGTGAGCTCGGCCTTCTGCACCGGGCGGCTGTAGGTGGGCGTGATGGCATAGATGGTGGGCAGCGCCGCCTCGGGCCGGCGCCGCGGGGCGGGCGGGCGAGCCCCGCCGCTACCGCCCTCGGCCCCGCCGCGGGGGGACAGCGCGGGCAGCGGCGCCCGGCTGCTGTCGATGTCCAGCACGATGATCACGATGAGCACCCAGGGCAGCAGCAGGAGGAAGCGGCTGAAGAGTAGGGACTTCATGCTGCCCGCGGCGCCCTCCCGCCGCGCCGCCGCTCAGCGCCGCCCCATGGACGGGCGCGGCGGGGCGGCCCCTCCGCGCTGCTCCGCGGGGCGCCCGGGCGGCGGCGGAGCCGGCGGTGCTGGTGCTGGTGGCCGGGGCGGGAGCGACTTCCCTCCCTCCTTCCCTCCCGGGGGCCGCCGGCGGGGCAGGTGCCCGGCCCCGCTTTTACTCCGCCGGCGGCCGCGCTTCGCCCTCCTCCCGCTGCACCCTCGGCATCGCCGGAGCGGGCTCGGCGGGCACTCTGGGGAGACGCTCCTGCTGCTGCCGCGCTTCCCCGGGCGGCTCTGGCGGTGCGCGGGGGCGGGGAGGGGAGGGCGGGCGGGGAGGCGGGAGCGAGGGTCCCGGCGGGCGGGGGCCGGGGGGGCTCCTGCCCCGCCCCGCTGCCCCTCCCGCTGCCGCCCCCGGGAGGGAGCGGCGGCCCGGGGAGCTCCGCGCTCCGAGCCTTCGGGGGCGGCGCCGGGGCCGGGGGTGCGCCTCCTGCCCGCGGCCGGGACGCCTTCCCCGGCACAGACCGCAGCCGGGCCGGGCTGGGGTGGGCGGAGGGGTCCGTGTCCCAGTACCTACCCCTCGGAGCGGCAGGCAGCCGCTCGCTTCATTTCCGGGTTGGTTTGATATTGTTTTGAGGGGAGGAAGATTTTTGAGCCCCGCCGAAGTAAGAAGTTGTAAATAAGGCGCAGGTTGCCCCCAGCTGCCCTCGGTGCCCGTCGGTCGGTGTCGTCCCCCGCCCCCTGCCCCGCACAGCGGCCGCACCGCCCGGCGAGCCCGCGCTCCGCCGGACCGCATCGCCCCGGTGTTCGGCCGAGCTGCTTCCTCGGAGATCGCATGCACTTCAGAGCTCCTTTTTGAAAACGATACGTATATCAGAATTTCGTAATAATCCACCTGTCTTTATCTGGAGAAAAAGGCATTCATCAGGTGCTGCAACACACATGAAATGCACAGTCTAAAACCTCTCACGAATCCTTTCCTTCCAGGGAAGTTTCTGATGCATTTTTCAACACTCCCTGCTGTCATAACTAAACACTTCCTTACAGCTTGAATTACGGTTTTAAAACTTCATGCTGCATAAAAGCACAGAAGCGCAGCAGCAGTGTTTGCAAATTACTGAATTCTCCACGATTCTCTGATTAAAACATATAGATTGAATGAAGGTCTCACCAGCTTGTGAGCTATTTAAGATCAGAAATAGAGTGATTCGTCACTGATACATTGACTTATTGGTAGGAATAGCATAACTTAGAGAAATCGGTCATGCCTTCACGCCGGCCTCCTGGGCTTAAACTGCTGCTTTCATTCCAGTTTTATATGCATCCTTCACATTTGCATGTGTATAACAAATACAGATAATGTGGATGCCCTGTCTGTCTATCATTCATATCTATCTTCAACGGATTTGTTATTCAAAGGGACATATTAGCCCAGCAGGTTCACACACAGATAGGACATCGAAGCGATGTAATGTAAGCTGAAATTCACGCAAAAACGAGGGTGACACATGGCCAGGCACTGAACATCTAAATGAGGAAACATCTGTATAGCAGAGAGCTAATTAGAGTTAGCGTGGTTAGTGGAGAAGTGGAAGGGTTGTTATGTGATTAATTAAATAATATGGGGGAATGCAGTGAACATAAATAGTTCGATATATTCAAATCAAAAACATCTCGGACATGAAATTGCAGTTGCTGGTTTTATGCTGATGCAGTTTATCTAGAGCACAATCACCTAAACTCCATCTTTCTCCAGTGACTGAGCATACCATTGTTTTCTCATTTCCAGTACAATCCTATTTACAGAGATAATTTGTTCAAATAATGCAAATATGTGTATCAAAGCAATATACCAAGAAGTTATTGCTTGTTCTCATTTGAAAGTCAGTGGTCATTTGGAAAAGTTAATTCAAAGCTTCTAGTTACCATGTCAGGATTCTTAAAAAGCTATTGGGACAGAACCTAGAAACTAAGGGTTACAAATGGATGTATTTAATTGGCATTCTTTATAGCCAAACATAATATTTTAATAGTACTGCATTACTTTTCATCCAAAAATATTTAGTGAACTTGTGTTTTGTTATCAGAGCTCAGCCTATAGAGGATACTTAATAGTTTATGGCTATAGGACCTTAGTAAAGGCAACAATAAGAATAGCTGAATGTAGTTGCAGCAGTTTAGAAGGAACACAAACAGTAACTCAGCACCAGGGAGGTATCCTGACCAACTGTGTGGTGATCTTTCCTCTCTTTTATTGTGTTCCTGAGAGCTGGTAACTATGTGTTTCTCTACACTTGCTAACAAATATTTACTGCATTCACTCATCTACCATTTGCTGTAACATAACAATATGAAATGTGGTTATTTGATAACAAATCTCAACAAATATATTTTTCCCCGCAGAACTGTTGTAACATGTTTTCGTGTGCCATGGAAGAGAGTGGGAGGTCATGAGTCAGATACATCAGGTGTGATATCAAATAATGCAGCAGCATTATCTGTTAGCTTTAGGTGTAGATTATTGTAGATGGAAAGGTAAAACATAATGAAGACACTACATACAAGCCAACTGCTATTTATTAAACTGTTGTTTCTTGATAAGCAAAGCGGAGTGTTCTTCCTCTGGGAATTGGAGAAACCCAGTCAAATAACCACTCCATTTGTGGGGACAAACTGTCTACAGAAATAGTTTTTTCTGCCAAACACCTCAGCACCGGTTATTATAAAAATTGTCACATTTGATTTGAGGCCTCAGGTGCAACTCTGAAACAAAGGACGAGTTTCTAACTTGTGATGGATGGTACCAGTCACTGTGTGATTCAGGCTGTTCCTATGGTTTCACACACAGTATGCAGCACAGCGCATATTCTGGGTTCTATCAGAGTGTGTGGGCAGGCATTTCTCTTCAGGATCTGGTCCAGAATTGTTTGTTTGCAGTAGTTTATGGCTTGGCTCATCTATTATGGTGTTGTGATTGCTGCCCCTGTTCTCCAAAGATTTTTTCAGAGATGTGTCAGGACTTGGCACCCAATTTTTCACTTGTTTTAAAAAAAGCTACCTCTGCTTCAGTTTCTCATGCTTCTACCAGCAGAGGATGACTGGCTTTGGCAGGAGAATGCTTGATACAGTGCTAGAAAGCAGCCTATGTGTGCAAGTGTGCTCATGCACACACATACAGAAGAAATCTCATCCCTAGGAACATTCTCTACAGACCCATGTAGGCTTGTTTCAAACTGGAGCACACTGCAGACACTGGCTGGATGAAGTCATAAGGGGTTGTATTGCTAGCCAGCAATTGTGTGCCCCAGTTCCTTTCTTCTTCATTGTTTTCAGTCTTTCCAATATCTGTAGAAAAGGATAGGCATGGCAGGAGAGTTGCTATAGCTGTGCCTTGGATGTACTGTTCCACGTTATTAAAACAATTCAGTTCTTTCTGCCTTTCTCCCCCTCCCGACTCAGCGTCACCCACCCATCAGGCAGCTCATCTAGAGGCTTCTGCTGTGACCCAGCACTCCCATCCAGCCTCTCAGCCAGACGTGCCCAGTGGGGGGACAAGCTGGCCAAGCCTTTTGCTATCTCCATTTGAATTTCCCCTCAGTTTCTGAACACCAAGATTTGCTCAAGCTAGGTACAATATTACAAACTGGGATGGGATTTTTGTTTGTTTTGGTTTGGATTTTTTTTTTTTCAGTTATTGGAAAGATAGTCTGAGTTATAAGATAGCATTTGAAATAAAGCTATTAAAACTTATTGTTTTTTAGGTTCTGCAGTTGATAGAACTATTACAGTCCCATGGGAAGCAGAAGCAAAATCAGTTGGATAAACATATAAAAATGTGCAATTGTTTTTAACTAGTGGATAAAACACTGCAGAGAAATAGTTTCTATTTCACATGGCTGTAATTGAATAGATTAAACTCAAGGGTGGTTCATTTCTTTGGGCTGTTTCATGTTTTTCTTTCAACAGCAGTGACTGGTGGTAACTGGAGGTGGGTAATTAGCTCTGGCATGCAAAGGGGGCTCATCAGCCTGGTTTCTGTGATGGGTAATCCAGATGCCAGGTGATTCAAATTGTAGCAGACAAAAGACTAGCCAGCCTGTCTGAATGAAATATAGGCAGTGTAGTTTCCAGTGTTTGAATTTATACCTTTTGGCATCACTCGGTCAATCAAAATGTGTAATTAAAAAAAAAAAAAAAAAAAAACAACACAAAAAGAGCACTGTGGCTGCACCTCATAGGAGTGTCAAAGAAAATGCCCTGTCTACTACAAACTCGAGGGCACATGCCTGATCTCAGTGAAGTCACTGTGTATCTAGAGATTCAAATAAGAACAGGTTTATTACATGTTAGTGAAGGCCTGAAAGACCAGTGCATAAGCCAGGCATCCTACACAGAAAGTAATGTTCTGCCATCTGACAGGCACAGATCACCACCCTAAGTGTCTGTGCAGAGGTGTCTTGGCATCAGCAAGGGGGGAAGAAAGGTAAAAAAAAATGAAGCCTCATCACAGGATGCAGCAAAAGCATAATTTCTTCTGTCCTCTTCTGCTCCTTTAGACTTATTTCAGCCTCATTAGATCACATAACAGTTTTTCTAAGAGAGCATATTTTCTTATGCTATCGAGTTTTGGAAGCCCACAAGAAATTTAATCATTCAACTCAGAAGGCAAAGCCCCACTCCCTCACACAGGACACTGTGTGTCAGAAAACACAGGCAGTGGAGACTGGACTGGACTTCCTAAAACAACGTATATAGTGTCCATGCTGTTCCAGAAACAAGAAGCCAGCTGCCCAAGCTGACAATGAGGAGTGAGATTGCATGTTTATGTATGCACATAGGCCATTTTGAAATAATTTTCTCTAGTGCTTTGTTCCTTTTCCTAATAAGCCAACTTGTTTATCACTATAGCAACCAGTGACAGATTCCTGGAAAGAAGAGCTGCAAATGCCCATTTGGACCATTGTGGTCACGGGCTGTTGGTAGGAGCAAGGTGTCACACCTGCATCCCAGAGCTCTGGAATGTCACACAGGGGCAGGGCAGGCTGTGACATAGTGTGACATAGTGCGAGGGAGATTCAATTATCCTTCTGTGCCGCGGGCTTTGGTGATGAGGACTGGAAGAGGTAGGAAATGCATGTGCAAATAACCTGCTCAGTGGAGATCCTCCAGGTACAGTAGGGATGGAAATCAGTGCTCTCACCAAACATCTGCTGCCAGCAAATACCTCTGAAATCTGTGCCAGTGAGCTTCCCACTGGTGCTGAGCCGTGTTCCAGGTGACATCTCACAACTGCAGCATTTGTTCAAGTGGCAAAGGTTGCTGAGGCAGACCAAAAGGTGTGATCTCCAGGGATAACTTTCACGAGCAACATAGTTACACAGAAGTGAAAGTGTTGGGTTTTCCACCAATAAAGCTGCATGCACGATTCCCCCCTTCCCCCTTCCCCCATCCATTTACAAGAATACTAACAGCAGTGCAAACCCTTACTCTTCTTTTAAATCTACCTTTTTGGATAATATGAAGAGGATCATCCTTATGCTGTTTGCCTACTGTTCCCCTGCATTCATAAAACGTCTTTCAGGAGCCTCTGAGTTCTCCCTGTATCTTGGTACCTGATCAGTTTGCTTATATTTTGAGTAGACACAGGGTAGGAAAAGACAAAAGTTAAAAGCCTAGAAGGTTGGAAAAGGCTACTTGACCCTTGGGCCTGATATGATGATGGTTGAATGTTTTATTCCATGTTTTGTTTGTAATGTAATGTTATATTAATGAGGTAATGTTGTTCTATCACCAGTGTCCTAGCAAATGTCAGGCAAGCTCATAGGGAGACATATCTTCAAGTAGACTACATGGTGCAGTAAAAAAAGAACCCAAGCAGACGGGTGTTCAGGCATACAAGCTTTTCTTTGTGTCTCAAACAGTAATTTACTGCAATGCCCTCAAAGGAGGAACAGTTTCAGGTTACTCTAGGAATTACTGCTCATAAAGAAACTGTTTTCTTTCACCATGTTGTGGGGGTTTTGTAAGAACATCAAGCAGATGATTTGTGTTTTGTTTTGTTTTGCTTTGTGTTTTGTCCTTGAGAAGCCAAAGGTTCTGCTCCAGTTTCTCTTTAAATCATAAAGGAACCTCCCACATCTCTGTGTTTGAGACCTACCTGATGCTTTGTTGACAGAACAAATAGTTTTGGCATAACCAAGTGTGGACTTTTATCAGCATTGCCAGATGCAAGCAACCTTCTCGGCAAGCGTGCTTCACCCTACCTGAAGACTAAATCAGTGCTGTGTGAATCTGTTATCTTCTATCTCACTGTTCAAAACCGGATCTGGGCTGACAGCAGTAACACTGAGACAACTTGCAATCACCATGGTAAGTGGGTATTATATGACAAAGCTTGCAAACTGTCTTGCAAGGCAGCTGGGTGACACCTCATGTTGTGAACCAGCAGATAGGAAAGTTCCTTGCTCTTGGCTGGGGACTTTGTTTCATAACACAGTATTTAATTCTGGTTAGCCCTTGTCATATGGAAATAACTGTCTAAACTCTGTTTTTTTATAAAGATGTACTTTGAAAATGCGTGTTTAGGATGCATCTTTGAGGTGATAAGTGGTTTGTGGCATTTCTGAGGTGATGTTTTATGGCACTGTAGTGTTCGAGCAGTTGGAGATTGTCACATCATTTCAAAATCCTAGAGCATATACCTGCCTACCCAAACCTTTGGGGAATTTGGGGAGTTAGCTGGCAAAATTGAAGATACTGCTTTACCATATTTTCTTACATGTCTTGTAAAAGTAATTGTATCAGACCCTAGGAGACATTAGGCAGACAATGTGAAAAGGCACATATGAAGGTGTGATCTCTGTCCAATAACCTTACAGTCCAAGAACAGCTGAGGATTTCTTATGGCTGGGTGAGATCAGGCACCTTTTCAAACCACCTCCCTGCTAAGCTCACATTTTTCTCCTTTTGACAGGCTTGTCTGTACAGATCCAACAGCAAAAAGAAAGAGGAGTTTGCTGCCTCCCGGTGCAGGCTGTGAATGGTGATGCTTCCGAGGCAGCAAAGATGGCATCCTTGTAGTGGAGAAGACATGCCGTGAAAAAAGGGTCATGATGTATCAACACCAAGCAGAAATTCATGGGCTGGGAGTGTTACTTGCAACTCTACCTCTTTTTTTCCTCTCAAATACTCTAGACGAAAAAGAAGGGACAGCTGGTCTTGGTCAGCACCCAGTTGGCCTGCATGCCTTGTCAATATGTCTGCAGATTACTGCTGCCTTTCCATCTGTTCATGGCATCTTCTCCCACACTGAAATTCTCATTGAACCCTAGCAGTGGCCATGGTACCATAAACATACAAGTTACACATTACCCTTGCACTGAGCTTGCAAACTCAGTTCAGAATTACCTGGGCTCAGTGGCACTGAGGAATTGGCTCTACTTTGGTGGTATTTGTAACACTGCCACTGAGCCACAGAGCTAATATATTCCTCCTTCCCTCTTCACTTGACTTCCCAGTATTTCTTCTCTGCATTGTCCCAGCAGGATGTCCCTGGAGCCTTCTGGCTTGTCAAGCACAGCACACAGCTCTGTGCTTGAGAGCATATGGCCAACAAAACAAAGAGCTTGCAGCTGGAATTTGAATGTGGCTCGAACTGAATTGCTTTAAAAATCAAGGTATGTGCTAGGAAGAAACAAATGCAGAAATGATGGGCACAAAAGGTCATGTAGACCAACCGCTGGTCTCAAGCCAGGAGCAATTGTCTAAACTTCCCATGATGATAATCCAGCCATCTTCTGATGGAGTTCCTGACTGTGCTGATGATAAGAAAGTTCTCTTGATATTTATCACAAGCCTTACTGTTACTATATGTTCACAGGTTACTGTCTCCTTGCAAATGTAAAAAAACCTGACCACTTTCACATTTATGGCAACATTTTTGACAATTAGCACCAGTGTCTCCTCTTCATACCTGCTTTTCTACAAAAAGCATTTTTTTCCCTAGAAATTATTTTTCTAATTCATAATAAAGTCTTTTCACTACATCTGTGTATTTCTTAAAGTACAGACTCCAAAACAAGAAATATTGCTCCCATCAAGATCTTACCACTACCCTGTGAAGGATATTATTCACCATCCATGCCTCCCATAGGATACTTGGAACCATTAGATTCCTTTTGTCCTTTTGTCCTGTTATAGGTCCCTTTCTATGGCACTGTTCCCTAGCTAGGTATTCTGTGATAATATGGCTGTCCTTCTCAGGATTGTTCTTGTTCATGGCCTTTTTCTTCATGATTTTCCCCTTTCCCCACAAACCAACAGAGTGTTCAGTGATATCTGGAATTTCAACAGAGAAAAAGTAATTTGAGAAATTTCAACTCATCCAAATATTCTTTTCCTATTCTAGTAAAGATTGTCAGCCAAGAGATCATAGTTCATCTCTTTAGGAAAGATTATTTCAGTCCTTTTTAGGCTATTATTTTTTACATTCTGTCCTTAATATTTGTGTTAGTTTAATGGAAATATAAAAGTTTTTAGAATTCTTCTTTTCAGTACCTGAAAACAGTGAACAACAAGTCACCACCTCTCTTCTCCTTGATAAGTTCTGATTTTGAAAATTTGTTGTAAGCTGACTGTCACTCTGAAATATGATCAGCAAATTCCCCACAGGATCATTGCTGAAGGTGCGGTGGAACATTTTTCATGAACAGCTGGGATAAAACACAGCATCAGAGACATTTTCTGTAGCCTGCTGCTAGGCTTGTATGCTCACTTCCCTGGTGATTTGATTTGCCTTTGTGCTTGCAGTTGATGCATGAGTGCAGGAAAAGGTGGGAATAAGACTTTGAGCAGGACGCAGGAATGCTCACTGGATAAAACAGCAGACCAGAGATGGGAGTGCTAGAGCAACCTCCCGAATCTGAGGTGCCTTAGATGTAAGGTAGGGTGAAATCACTGCACAGATCCCTCCAACAAAGAGCTGCTGAAGGCCTGTCACAGATTAGTGATGCAGGTCCTGTCTCTCCAAGGGTGAGAGGCCATGTCTGAGCAGCTGTGAGCAAACATGTGGGTCAGGTAGATGTTGAAGAGGCTCAGGATAGATTCAGGGAATGGAGAATGGGAGAAAAAGGTTCTTCTTCATCACAAGGCAAAGAATGAGGATGCACTATTATTCCCAGGAGTTATTTTCAAGGACAATTTGCCCTCAGGCACTTTTGTTTTGTTAATAAGGATGTGGCCAAGCTAAGCAATTTTCTCTAAGTCATTGTGTGCATTTCTTTCTCAAACCATGTCCATGGCAAATTATGTATAATTGGGCTGCAAGGCTCTCTGTGTCCTGCTTAATCTGCTGTTTACTGATATGGTCTTTATCAACACTGACAATTTTTTTCGAGATGATTTTGTCACCTCTAACAGAATGTAAACAGTGATTATGTAAACAGCTTACACTCCTATTCACCATGTTCAAACACTTTGATTTCTTATCTTTTTAAGGGTGAAGACTATATACAGAAACATGGTAGCACTTACCACAGTGTATCAGGGCTGGATGAAAGCACCATCCTGCATTAGGGATGGGCCACCCCTGCTCTGCTCTGCTGGGGCTTGCACCTAGGGCTGTAACTTCAGAACGCACTTGGGGGCTTATTGTCAGGTAGATCAGTCCCCTCCTTTGGTGAGCAGGTCTGTGCCAGACATTAGTATGCTTGGGGACTTCTCTGATAAGCATAAGAAGCAGGTCTCAAGTGAAAATATACCCTCATCCAACCTGATGTGCCAGTGTAATGATACCAAGGCTTTCACAGGCATGAAGTCCCAAAGCATGAAAATTCAGTATTTCCACACAGATTGCTTGCCCTGCAGCTTGAAATTGTACATATCAGTGAGCTACCATATGCAGAGACTTTCATATCTTTTTTTTCTTCTCTGGCAGGTGGGACTTCAAGGATCTGTGTTTATCATATTGTTTTAAGGAATATTATTATTTCAGAAATCCTTGACCAGTTTTGGCATTTCAAAAGAAGAAAGCATTTCAACCTTTGTGTAAAGACAAGGCAAAGTTGTATCTGTCACAACCTTCCTCTTAAATTACACTGTTTGTATTTCTCAACTAATCCAGTTTAACATAGTTCAGCTATTTGCCTGAAGTTTTCACTAAAGATGAGATAGAGTATAATTCTCAAATGGCACAGTTTAACGCACCAGCTCTTCCAAATCTGCATTGATGTTCTATTATGTATAGTATAAAGAGAAAAGTCTCATGAACTTGCTCTATCAGCAGTGGATACTGGAACTGTACAATTTTTTAATCTATAATTTGTCTTCCATTTTTAGTCCTGCCATTATTACAAAGAGAAATGAAACTATTCCACTATTTCACAGAAATCTTTGCAGTGTAAAGTTGAAAATTACCTCAGGAGGTCCTTTCATCTAATGATTTCCACACATTTTCAACCACTGGGGGAATAACTTCATCACAATTCTGTAGCCAGTTAGGGACCACTGAACTCCAGGCTCATGGACCACCAGGTATCCCAGGACCTCAACATAGATCTCTTGAGACCAGAAACAGCTGCTTAGTCATCTTCTGTTGCAGATTTGAGTGTATATTGCTGCCACACTTGTATTTCATGCAAACTGCACTTAGTTCCCTCATTTGCAAAATGATCCTCCAAGTTGAGGACAGAATGAGCTCCAAGCAGATAAACTGCACTGGCAACAACCTGCTCTCAACCACCACCCTCCCCAAATATCTCTGGTCCTTCTCTTGTCAAGGAAGATATCATTCATCCATCATATGAGAGATCTTTCTGTGAAACTGTGAGCTGGTCAGAGGCTGCCACCCGCAAAAAGCTCAGCCAGGTCTTGCTGGCTTCTGGCTGGCAATGGACTGGGCAAATTATTCAAGCAATCTATGGATGGTCATCAGAACAAGCAGCCCTGACTTAGTCTATCACCATCCTTGAGACAAAATTGGGTAGATTCACACCATCCTCAGCTGCTCTTAAAAACACTCAGTGTAGAGGATACCAGTAGCCTCTGTGGTAACCGATGTTCAATTGTCCTTTCAATTAAAAGGATAGTGTCTAATCTAAATTAGCTTTCCTCTCAGCAAATGAGATTACTTGTTTTCTTGCTGATTTTGGAGACAGAGTATATATTTTGTGCTTGTGAAGATTCACTTCATCCTTGCCTCCTTCCTAGAAGACAGCTTCAATTCATTCAGTCATTCAATCATTCCGAAGAAGTCACATGCCTTACCATCCGTGTTGCTCACCTCTGAGCTGTGTGATTCATAGAGCTACATTCTTCTAAAAACACCTAGCCCAAAAATGGACACGGTTTGTGAGCTGAGGTCACGAATACTAATCTGTGTAAAAGAACAGTTTCCTGTACTTTATACCTGTTAATGCATCCCAGAAGGGTATTTGAATGTCTTGCAGCAGCACTATATTTTGCACTTCCAATTGCAATCCATTGTCATCTTCTGGATCCTTTTCTACAGCAGAATAAAACTGAACAGATCAGGATAAACTTCTAGAGGGCCTTATCTCTTGTTTCATCACATTTAAGGAACACACTGAATGATAAACTCATATAATAATTTGCAATCAGTTGTACATCCACCTCATAACTTTATCTGGATCATTCTTCTTCAGCTGGCTTCTGAGAACATCCTGCAGGATTGTCAAAAGCTGTGCTACAGTCAATATAAATTCTATCTGTGGTTCCTCATGCTTTTGCTGTTTCTATCAATGTTTTAGATTCTTTCCTTAGAATTATATAATGGGATTTGCTCTTAACAAAACTGTATATTGTCTGTTTTGTTGGTTATTAAGTGACTGGTCAGTGAGAGCATTTCCAGACAGTGAAGTTAAACTCATCCATCACTGCATGTCCCATAGATTTCTTTCTAACTTTGCCCTAAAGATAGATTTTTGTTTTCCTCTGGGACTCCCTGTCATCCTGCAATTTTCAGTAAAGGTTCATTAACAGTTCAGATGTCGCTCAGGATAAATACTGAAATACTCTTGGAGAAATTTTCTCAGAATCACCTCATTTATAATCTGTCCTTTGCTCTTCTTGAAATTAATTGCATTATGTACCCAGTCAAAATTAACTTTTTTGTGATTTTGTGATGATGTAAAAAAGGAACTTCATGGAATGTCCATCATTCATATTAATTTTAAAATACTATGCATATTTGGGTAGATTTTTCAAAAAAAACCTCACCTTAGTGATTTCAAGTTGCACCCCAAGCTTTGTATAACCAATAAGTTAACTTCACTGTGTCTCAGTTCAAAAAGAAACCAAGATGTCTGTGAAGGAAAGTGAGGAATCCTCCTGGACTAGGAAGGGGGCCTCACTCTCCTCGAGCCACCACAACCCTTGAAATTAAGAGACTTTAATCAGAAAATGTAGACAAGGGGATAACAGTTCTTTACTACAAATATATATACATATAACCAAATGCAGAACAGAACAAACAGCACCACGGTAACCAAAACTTTCAGACCAATGAAGTCCTGAGTGTGCCCCGTGGGAGCAGCTGCGTTCACAGTGAGCAGGGGCAGCTCTGCCAGGACTCTCTCACGGCCACCCAGATGGGCTGGGACCCTTCCCGTGGGCACTGCAAGGACCCTCTCGCCGTCTTTTGCCCAAAACCATTGCGGGGGTCGGCAACTCCTCTGCGGATGTCGCCGGCCCTTTGATGAGTCCATAGCAAATCGAGGCAGTGGTGATTTTCCTCTCGGGAGAACAGCACAGGACACGCAGAGCCGGGCGGGGAGCCAGGACCTCCCTCATCCCAGAGGCCCGGCACCCAAGCACAGGGAGAGCAAGGGGGTAGTGTCCCGGCAAAAAACGAGCACCGAGAAACCTCCCTCTGACCACCTCCCAAGCCAGGGAAGGAATGAAGTCCTCCCCGCGAAAACTTCCCGCAGTCCTCTCTCCAGCCATCAGGTTGGAATGCAAAGCTATTAGCTATCCCTCTGTTTAGGCTTTAGACAGCTGGCTGGCGCTGGGAGCAGGGAGTGAGAGCTGGGCTTCAGCAAGCCATCTCCTTCTGGCTCCCAACCCCAACCCGCTGTGTTGGCATGGGACAAAAAAACCTCCATGGAAGATTTTGAAACTACAACACACTACTGTATCAGTTGCTGGCTAGATTATAAAGTAGAAATGGAGTCACAGTCACCAAAATCATTCTGTGAGAAGACTAGTCCTTTATAGAGCACTTTTGTAAAGGTTGAAGGATTTATATTTCTCATAATCCTTCAAAGGATTAAGTATTAAATTATATCTATTATTTTAAGAGCTGGGTTCGCTAGTCCTCATAATACAGGAATAAAGTTTGCCCAGGCAGAAAGTAAGATAAAAATACTTTTGAAAACCAGTTAATATCTGTGCTTGGATGTATCACATCACCATCCTTATTTTTTTCAGATTCTTCAGGTTCTTACATTTTTTTTGTGACTGGCATCAACTTTACTCTTCTACATTTTTTAAATGTATATTTTTTTTCTTTTTAACACAGCTCCTCCTTCTTATGCCAGAATGTTTGTCTGTGAGAGATGCAAAACATCACCTAAAATCCTGGGCGTGCTCACCCAGGCTCTCCATAGAGGTGCCTATTCAGCTGTTTACAGTGTCAGGTCAGGTGTTAAGAGTTGTTAGATTTTCTAAATGAAATTTTTGCTATTTTGTAGCTTGGTGGCAGTTTTTCCACTGACTTTAACAGGGTCAGCCATGGTTTGTCCAATGCTTCCCATGTAACATTCCTATTGTGTAATTCATATGACTACAGGGTAAATAAAGGCATTTGTCCTTGTTTGTCAACTATTTTTTTGCAGGGAATAGCTAATCACACAGAATGCACCAGAGGTCTCATAGCACGGGTTGCACATAAAAAGAAGCTGCAGTCACAAAGAATTCATAGTCTAATTTCAACCAGAGACTATAAGAGGCTATAGCACAGAGGTAGAAAACTAAAGGAAGCATGAGAAATTTTTAAGCTCTTACAGTAAATGCTACATAGGCTTTTTTTGTGTTAAACAGACCTCTTCTCCTCAGTAGGGAGCTACATGCTTTTTATACTTTCTAGGTATAGCTGCTCTAGAAAGAAATGCAATAAACCAGGCATTTTCATTATTAAAACCTTTTCTTCATCTGCTTATAGCTTTATGGAAATAAAACTTGTGTGATTTCTTAATATAGCAACTAGGAGGAAACAGAAAAACAAAAAAGAAGCAGGCACTAAAGTGATACAAAGAACATGTAAAATATTAAATAAGAAAAAAACCCCAACACAAATAAAGGTTGTCTAGTCTGTCAGATTTAAAAAAATAAAGATTAAGTAAAGTAAGTACAGAAAGAGTGATGTTACTTTTCTGGCAGAAGGTGTTTGCAGAAGTTTGCATGAGATTAAATTACCTATGTGGTATCCCTGAATAATCTAAACAGCATCAGCTCAAGGTACAGCCTAGAAACCCAGGAGACCCAACTGCTTTATCTGCTTTCCCCTGACAACTAACTCTTCCCTAGTCACAGAAAAAAATCCAAAATCAAAGACAAACCCCAAAACTTTACAGGGCTTTGGCCGCTTCTCACCTCCTGCCTCCTTCAGTGCCTCCTGGGCAAAGGTGTGTTCTTCAGACACAGCTGCAGCACTGGTTCCAGCTGTGCTGCCTCTTGCATTGTCACTGTTGGTGACCCAAGAGGTGATGCCTGGGTGCAGAGCACTCAGCGAGACACGCAGCTCTGCCTAAGAGACACCTTTCCAAGGAGAAGCTTCAGCCTTTGCAATTCCCTGTTCTTGTTTTCCTGAGGTGTCACTATCAAAGCTGCTCAAAAAAGTTGTGCTCAGTGCTCTTGGTAAATGCAGAGTATAAAGAGACAACAGAATTTTATTAACCCCAATTCTAAAATGCGTCTGCACCTAACCAGCAGCAGTTCTACCAGTCTTACAAAAAAAGCAGGCAAATGGGTCCTAGGCAAATCCATTTTCTTCTCCTCCAGCAGAGGCTGGCTAAGAGCTCCCTCCTCTGTAGCACTTCTGTCCCCTACAGCTCCTCAGAGCTCTATTCTTTCCTCTAAGAACTGAGGAATCTCCGAAGTAACTGGCAGGCTCCCTGCATCAGCTTGCACAGGGGTTGACCTCACATGGATTCATTAATCTGTCAATGCAGAGAGACTTCTACACCTGCACAGGGTTCACTGCGAAGCTGGGGCCAAAATAATTCACAGTTCCACCATGTGCCATAGTCAAGCTCAGTTGCTCATCTCAGCTTCACACCCAAATAAGGTCTAGAGGTGAAACCAGAAGGAAGAAAATCAAAGTAAACATCCAGAATAATAGAATTTTATTACATTATTTTCTCCGTGTCTCTATCTTCCCCAAGTCACTTTTGTCAAGTGCCTTATCTGACTGGTGCTGCAGGATTGTTTGGCATGAGCATGGTTTGAAAAACAAACTTCACCCCCTGGAGAATTTTTCTGGGAATAATAGATCTGCATGAAGGTCTAAATCAATAGAAGTCTTTCTGAATTCATTTCTAGGAAACCTAGACACATCACCAGTGACTTTGACTAAAATACAAGATGCCACTGTTTGGAAAGCAATTTATAGTTAAGTAATTTAAATTTCATAGCAAAGAAGGCTATATAGTGAGAACCTCATCCACTGCAGGAGAGGAAAACCAGAGGTATTCAGGGACTGCAAAATCTCACACAATTCTGGGAGGAGTTTTGAGGATTTTTTTTTTCAAGTACACTTTCTGTATCCTACTCTAATCCCAAAGGAAAACCCTCTTCTTCCTCCCCTGAATCCCAGCATCTATACAGCTTTTGCCTATTTTTCTCCCATAGGTTGATTTTCTATCAGAGGATTACTTTCCCCTTTATTAAAAGCTTCTTTTAGGCTACTGGGACAGGTGTTTAAGGTCTGCATTCTGTCACTTCTTATTTAAGTGTTTTCAAGTGTTAAGCTTAAGCTTGCCTGGAGGAGAAATAAATGTAGGGGGTATACTACCATACAGTCAGTTGAAATGCACACCAGGAATTCTTCCCTTTTTACCATACACTATTGGGACTAGCACTTATGAAAGGTCGGATTCTCTTAACCTCAATTTTTTGATGCAATGCCACTCAAAACCCTTTCTTTTCAGCTGCAGCATCATCCTGCAGACACCTAAACTGGCCATGAGTCCCCATATGCCAATTCCAGCATTCAATGGACTCATTTTGTTCTGATATCTCCTTGACTGAGTAGCTCAGCAATTACCTTCAGTTCAAACCCAGCTGGGATGCCTTAAGCCCACATTTGTCACCTTCTAGAAGCATGTCCTCTCCACGAGGATATACACTAATCATACCAGAAACAAGGGGAAGAAAGAAATTGTGATTTCTATAGACTGACTGAAGTGATGCCCGTGGGTGATCAGCAGTGAGGGCAGGAATCACAGAGAAGAAGCAAGAAGGGATTTTATATCATCTGGTGCTGCTACCTGGTATGGCAGGAGGAATTGCTTGGAGCCCTCCCAGGCTGTTTAAGTGCTGACCCTGCATTTCACTCTTTCTAAAAGTGAGGCATTCACTGATCACAAGAGTGTTAAATAAAATATAGGGTCTGCTTTCTCCAGCCATTTTAGTTCTTTCCCTCAGTTTATGAACCAGTATTTCTAGTGCTTCTTTTGGGAGGCAGCCCTTGTGTTCACAGTGTATCTGAAAGGAGGCACCATATCCCTTCACTGCCCATTCCTCTATGACCAGCATTTTGAGGGGCCAGGCTGGCCAGGAGCACAGCAGAGGAGCAGGATGATCACACCACTGGCTGCAGGGCCCACTGCTGGCACCAGGACCCCCATGGTCAACACAACTTGATGGCATCAATGTACTCTGCGAGGGTTGCTCAGTTAGATCTGAGGACAAAAAGCCTGGCTTTACCACCCCTCTGCTATAAAGATGAGTGTTTATGACTTTTAAGAGTTAATCACATTTCCTTTTGTCCAGGTTTGGTTGATACAGACTCATTTGTTTCCAGGGATCTCTTCTTGGGACCACTGTTGCCTTGAAAACCCTAGAAAGAATCTCACAGTGTGAAAACCAATTGCAGCAGCAGAGAAAACAATTTGCAGGAAAACAGAACAGCAGCATAAAGGCAGGCAAGGGAAAGGGAAGCAGCTCTCTGAGGCTCCCCCAGGGCACAGCAAGCTAAAAGCAAAAGAGAAAACAGCATGCAAGACCAAATCCTGCCAGTGGCAAGTCCAACAAACAGCTGAAACAAAAGGCAGCTCTAGGAAAGGAAGCTGCCGCTCACCCTCACCCCTCCTTCATAAGTATCCCCCGCACGGAAAACAAAATACCATGAAACATTAGACAATTCTGCTCATAAATATTTCTCCCTCACTTTTCTCCTGGCTCTGCCTGTTTCTTTTACCCTTGGCAGCCTCCCCACCAGGTCTGCCATGCCAGGAATGGGGTACCAGTGGGGTGTGCAGGGCTATGCTGCCTCAGCAGCCAGGACAGGGATGGTGCTGCAAACACTGGGGAGGTCATAGCTCCAGCTGGCTTCCCACATCCTTATACTCAGCTTTTGTTTCCCTCTTTGGGGTAGGAGAGGCAACTGGAGAGAGAGTATTACACATCTGGTATTCATAACATGGTTTGGGTTGGAAAGGATCTTCAAAGATCATACAGTCCAAATTTCCTTCCACTAGATCAAGCTGCTCAAAGCTCCATGCAGCCTGGCCTTGAACAATTCTGGTGATGAAGCATCCCACAACTTCTTCAGGAAATCTGTTCCAGTGTCCTACCAGGCACTACATATATAATTTCTTCTGCGTATCCACTCTAAATATAATCTCTTCTAGTTTAAAACCATTGCCATTACACTCCTTGGTAAAACATCTCTCTCTGTCTTTCTTATGAGCCCCCTTTTTATACTCAGAGGCTATGATGTGGTCTCCCTGGAACCTTCTCATCTCCAAACTGAACAACTCAAATTCTCTCAGCCTTTTTTCATAGGAGAGGAATTCCAATCATCTAATCATCTTCATGGCCCTCCTCTGGACACACTCTAACAGGTCCTCTTGTACTGAGGACCGTAGAGCTGGGCACAGTACTCCAGGTGGGGTCTCACGAGGGCAGAATAGAAGGGAAGAATGACCTTCCTCAACCTGTTAGAGCATTCTGGGCTACAAGCACCCATTGCTAGCTCACCTCCAGTTTTCCATCCACCAGTATCTCCAAGTCCTTCTCTACAGGGCTCGTCTCATCCAATTCATCCCCCAGTTTGTATTGATATTGGGGGCAGAACCTTGTACTTGGCCTGTCAATATTCCTCAGGATGGCATCCCTTCCCTGCAGTGAGTCAACTGCACCAGTCAATTTGGCATGATCTTCAGATTTGCTGAGGGTGCACTCAATCCCATTATCCATATGTTGAAGTTACCCTTTTTCATGTTGAATGAATTGTTTCATTAATAGACATATAATAGATAAATAATTTACATATATATATTTGTATAAATGGGACTCCTCCTCAAAAATGTTGTGCTGATTTTGGATGGAATACAGTTAATGCAATGGGGCCCTTCTTTCCTGGAAATGTCTGAACACCCACATGGCTAAGGGAAGTGGTGAACGAATTCCTTGTTTTGCTTTGCTTGCATGTGCGCCTTTTGCTTTACCTCTTAAACTGTCTTGATCTCAACCCATGAATTTTCTCACTTTTACCCTTCCAACTGTCTCCCCCACCCCACTGGAGGGGGGCAGGCTGAGCAGCTGTGTGGAACTTAGTTGCTGGCTGGGGCTAAACCACAGCAGTCCTTTTTTGGTGCCCAACACAGGGCTCAAAGTGTTCACGGTAATGACAGATTTGATTAAAATGTGCTAGATTGAATTCTGAGCTGTTCTTGCTGTTTAGCTATTAATGGGCAGACTTCTATGCTTGCCATGAGGCGCGCTTGCCTGACTGTGTATTAGAGCCTAGTGCTCGTTAGTGGCTGCTTTTTGCTTTTGCTGCTCGCTGTGCTGCTTATCATCTTACTCTGCTGTGCTTGGGAACAATTTGATAACAGCCATGGCGATGTGCCTGGGCTGGCAGATGGCCAGGAATCACTGCTGTTTCTGTGCTGCTGTACTGGACAGGCTGGAACTCTGTTGTGAGCTTGAGCTGAAGGGACTATGATCTGGGGATGAGTCCATGTGGAAGCACAACACTCCGAAGAGTCTGTGGCCTTGGTTTTGTCTTGTGCTGCAGTAGCTGTTCCTCTGAAGGGACTGAGGCCTGAGGATGGAGTGGAGAAGGTACACAGTGGAAAAGGTACACCTCAGAGCATCTGTGGCTCTGGCAAAGTCCACGCTGTGGGAGGTGCTACTCAAAGTCAGTGGCTGTGCCTGAGGTCATGCTAGAGCACCTCAAAGTATGTGGCCATGGATAAGCCCGTGTCAGTATTCACCATCTAAAAGTACAGAATGGCACAGTAAATAAACATGGAGGCAGTAGGTTTTCACATCTAGAAAGTTCATAGAATGTTAGAATCTCCTACTCAAAACAGATGCACTTTTCACAGCATTGAACAAGGTATTAAAACTTTGAAGGTCTGTGAGAATGGCACACCCAGCCTCAACTCTGTCTTTTCAAGCCTCCCTGGCTGCCTAACAATTGTGTTTAAAGCAATTTGAAGATGACTTTTAGATTTGCACTGTAACCATACTGTTTTAAAACACCTTTGTAAGGGTAAAAAATAATAATAAAAAAAAAATTGTGAAATTTTGCACCAGTATCCTCATCTTGAGATTTTCTAGTTGGAGAATTACAGCTAAGGATTACAAACTCCCAATATGAATGCATGTTTGAGTGTGTGCTTATAATATACCCACAGAGGAATACAAGGAAACAACATCTATTTTGGCAACCCTTGCACTTTTCAAATTAGATGCAGAGGAGTTATTCTAATTATTTAAAGGTCTCTGAGCCTCAGCAAATTGTATTGACAGAGCTTTCGCTTCCAATAAAAAACAAACTTGAAATGCTTTTGTGAATGTGCTGTTTTCATCAAAATTTTTATTTCACTGTTATTGCCTTTTATACTGGGCAAAAACTATGCAGGCAGCCACACTTAAACACACATCCCCATCCCCAGTCCCCTTCTTGCCTGCCACAGGGTTCCTGATTTCTCCAGTCTATTAACATTCCCAACTCCTGACACATGGTGATCCAGCTGCACAAGCAGCCAAGTGTGTTGGGTTGGCTTCTAAGCAAAAGTAGAGGTGGAGGAAGTGAAAGGGCAAGAAGAATTTAAGGAGGGGATTTGAGAGTGCAAAGCATGAAACTAGAACGACAGGCAGCATGAAGAGAGCCGAGTTACTGGTGAAGCAAGAATCAGATGAGCCATGATGACTGAAGCAGAGAGGAGCAAAGATTTTGCTGCAGATTGTCCTGTCATGAATTTGAAATACGGAGCTTTAAATTGCAAGGTAGGTGAGGCAGAATGAGATAAAAGCAAGCCAAGGGAGTAGGAGTGAGCAATAAGCTGTGCTTGTGATGCACATGCACAGTAAGTGCATCAACTAATTGATGAAAATATTGCATTAGCATCTGCAGCAGGATCATCCCTTCTCTGCAGCCGCACAGAGCTCTCCTGGACATGGCTGCCTCTGACCAGTTGGATGTTGCTTATGCCCATCTAAATTTTCCATTGAAAGGAGTGGTACTGCTCTGATTTTAATGAGTTTCCTAATAAAGAGATGATGACTGGCAGTGTAATTTCCCTTCCACATTTTGTGTTTTCATGACTGGAGTTTATTATTAACCTTACTACTACATTTTCTGTTATTTTACTCTGGTGGTTTAATTGTATTTCCACCTCAGTCATGTGCGTTCACTTTCTAATAGTCTCCTTTCCCAGATTGCTTTCATGTGAGCAGCAGGGTTTTTCAGTTAAGTACTCTGCAATGGTTTTAGTATGCATTTCTTTCTGGTTTAATCTCTCTCTTTTTTCCTCTCTGTCCGTGTATTAGTCATCCTTAATGGGGTACAGCACCTTGTGCTCTCTGACATGGAAAACAGGGACAATGTAAGCAAACATCAAGGACAAAGCATAAAAATAACAGAGGCAGTCTCCGTAAAAGGGGAATTAATGACTAAGGCAAGTCGATGCCACATGTAAGTAATTTTAAGGAAAGAAAGCATCAGCTATGCTTAGAAATGCAGATGTATTTACCGCCTTTCAGCCCCCCTATTTAGCTGTTACTAATGGCGTATTGAAAGGGAACAAAGGAAATTTCTGAATGCAGAAGCAGGGATGTCTTAGCAGGTGGTCCGGGGTAATGGAAATTTAGGGCACAAGCAGCAGACCTGAATCTCATTTTATTAATGCTAACATAAATCAGGCATGTGTATCCACCGAAAGAGCGAATGAAGTTATGCTAAGGTAGGGTTGGAGAGAAGTTGGTCAGGTCTCCAATCTCCACTCTAACATGGAACAGCAGTCCCCTCAGGAACTGCACCTCTGCTCTCACTAAATAAAACAAGATGGAAATAAAACTTTGTACTCTGCTGTAAAATACTAGGATGTGTGCACAGACAACTCTGGGTATGCGAGTGCCAGTCTAATAATCCAAAGGAGCAAAAGTGCAGTAAACCCTAGCGGTAGGGTCAGTGGTTTGGTACTAAGTCAATAAAAATAATTGAAAGTCAAGTCTTATTTACAGTCTGGCCCCTTTCCAAGACCAGCATTTTAGGGAAGCTGTACATTGGATCTAAATGAAAATTTGCCAGAGTTAGTTAGTGGTCTCCCATGTGAATGAAAATCAAGACCTTTGATTTTACATCCCAGTGTATGTTTCCATTTCACATGTCACACACAAACACTCTCTGTAAGAAGTAAGGGCAGTTCACATCCTGCTGATGGGGTTATGAGAAAGACCGAGAGCTGCCTTGGTTTTGGTTATAAATACCTTCGTGAGAAGAAAAATCTGGCTGCTAAAGAGCTCTTTAAGCTATTCAGCAAAGGTGTGGTAGGAACCACAAGCAGGTGGATAAAACTTAACAAAATCAAATGGGATATGAAGTGTGTCTGGAATGGCAAAGCACAATAATCTGTTGATACTGTAGAAGTGGGTGGTGAACTCTCCATTTCTGGTTATCCATGCTGGATACTTGGCAAGAAAACATACTTTAGCAAGGCACATATACAGGGTTCGGGAGAGGAGACCCTCCGTAAATTTAAGGCTTCATATTAAATAAATATTTGATTATATGGTCTAACAGCTTTGTCTTTAAACCCTGTGGTAATCAATGATTTCACAAAGGGGCTGGTGGATGAGTGGTGGTGTGGTTGTTTGATATTATAAGACCACGTAATAGCAGGTATAGGAAATGGGTAACCAAATGTATTGTTAGGTATGATAACCACAAACCAAACTTTGTGCCAACTCGCAAAGGACGTATAGGATAGGTAAACTCAGAACTTGATTGTTCCAGGGTATAAACCCCTTGAATTTTGACACGTCAGACACTGTCCATGGAGGTGCTAATCCCTACGGGTACATCAGCTGAATCAAGGTCTGCTTTCCCCTGCAGTGCGTACTCTGTAGGGGATTCCTTTCAGTCAGGACCCCCGGCGCTCCTGTGCAGAAAGGGAAGCACCAGTCCCCCGCTGCAGACAGCGCAGTGGGGGCCAGAGCCCACATCG
Organism: Xenops minutus; assembly: GCA_035221455.1. NCBI lineage: Eukaryota > Metazoa > Chordata > Aves > Passeriformes > Furnariidae > Xenops > Xenops minutus. The sequence continues at coordinate 86,959,529 of JAWWEE010000105.1, read as the reverse complement.
CCCGTCCGAGGCGCTCAGCATCCTCTGCCGCACCGCCTGCTGTCCTTGGCCACTCGGGGAAGCACGGCCGGGAGATGTCCTGCTGCCCCCCGGAGGGACCGGGAGCCCCTTTCTCACCCTGCAGCGAGACGAAACAGAGGGGAACATTAATAAAACAGCCCACAACAAAATCCCGCCAGCAAGGACAGCGTCGGAGCCCCGCCACGGCACGGAAGGAGACACTGGAGGCACTGGGAGCACGGGAGGCACTGGCAGCACTGGGAGCACGGGAGGCACTGGGAGCACGGGGGCACTGGGAGCACTGGGAGCACTGGAGGCACGGGGCTCTCCCGCCCCGCGGCGGGGGCACAGCGCGAAGGGCGGGCGGCAGCGCCACCTGGCGGGCAGCGGTGGGGCCGGCGGGGCGGGGGAGCGGGATCCCTGCTCCACCCCTGCTCCATCCCTGCTCCATCCCTGCTCCATCCCTGCGCGATTCCTGCGCGGGAAGGGAGGCAGGGTGAAGAACAATAGGAGGGAAGGCAAGGCAAGGCAAGGCAAGGCAAGGCAAGGCAAGGCAAGGCAAGGCAAGGCTTTTCAGTTCTGTCACATCAAGAGCAGAGCTGCAGCCGTGCGTGACCTGCGCCACTTGCTACAGCGGGGCCAGTGCTGCATTTTGGTCAGTGGAAAAATCAGTTATTAATCAGCAAAGAACTATTGATTTTCCAGCTGCTCTTTCCATAGAATAGGAAGTCAGCTGTTGCAGCTGGCGAGCAATGAACTGTGAAGCGCCATTGGGAACACCTCTGGCCCAAAGGAGCCAGTCGATCCATGTTGGGAGCTATGGGATGTTGTGGGGTCACTGCTCAAATAGAGCAGCTCCCAGTTCACAGGAGATGTGGAGGAAGACTTTGTGTTTGTACTTAACAAATTAGGGCAATCTGTCACATTGGGAAGCAGAATGGAAGATGTGGCATGCTATTCAACTCCACATAAAACCCTATTTTCAGTGGATGTAGGTTGTTTTTCAATCTCCTTTCACAGTGGCCCTGAGAAATACATCATTTTCATCTGATAGAATGCACTCAGCAAGGCAAGCATCTTTTTCTTTTTTTTTTTTTTTTTTTTTAAATTTCATGTTGCCTGTAATAACAGTGGACATCATACTTAAAAAAATAAGCCATCCCAGGAGCTTTC
>JAWWEE010000105.1:86838629-86958256 GCA_035221455.1 Xenops minutus | reverse complement strand
AGTAAAGAACTCTTCTCTACTTTACCCACATAAAGTTGTCTTGGAAAGTTTTTTTTCCCCCTCTCCTTAAGGCAACAGTGCAAAGTCACAGAAATGGGCAAACTGTGCCAGTAGCTAGATTTCCAATCAAATTAGATGAAAGGTGCTGATTTCAACCCCGAAACCCTGATGACTCAGAATTGAAGTCTTTACTTCAAACAATGTTCTTCCAGCAGCTTTTCCATATGAGATCCTGAAAGAATTTATTATAAGATGTCTCACACTTCTAAATGCTTGAAAAGAGCCTTCTAGGGAACCTTTTTTTTTTTTTTTACTCCTTCAGGAGAGATATTTTGAGCTTTCCAGTAGAACCACCATTGGGAAGAGGTTCATTTCCCTCACACACTGCATAAATATACACTCAGAAATTTTAGTACCTGAGTTTCTCACACTTCAGAATGCCAATAATGCTAATGCTATAAGTGGTTCGTGCTTTATAATGCCAGTGATACCTACTTTGTATTTTGGAATAATTAGGAATATGAAACATCTGGTTTTTAGATCATGCATGCACAGTTACTCAAACTCTCAATATAAGGAATAACAGCACAGAATGGGAAGCGTAATCTCTAATCTGAATGTTTTGCTTGAAGAAGATGATATTGAGCTCTAATTTTGGCACACCTGTTCATACTGTATTGTACTAGCCCAAATAAGAAGTCCAAATAAAATCAAAATGCTGTACTGGAATTGCATACTACTGCTGCATTCTACCACTGCATAAGATGGCAGAATCTGCTCCCTATATTTTTAAAATATTTGTCTCACTAAGTGGTAAGCATTTATCAAACTACCCTGCTTAATACTCCATCTCTTTTAACCTGAGATTTATAACATAGACACACCAATTATTCCATCTTATTTTTTCATCAGTAGGAATTCTTCTGGTTTATACATTATTACAAATAATACTGAAAATCCATCTCAGTAGAACTATTTTATAATTCAAACACCCTGCACAGCAGGTGTGATATTTAATAGACTTTCTTGGATTCTATGATAATAGGATATAACTAGACTATCTTGGATTCCATGGTAATGTTTGGTAGTTTTACCCTGAATCTGAAAAAAGAATAAAAACACATTTTCAGGTTCCAAGAGACATCTTTTATTGTTGCTATAAATACCATGTTGTCTTTGTATTAAGGAAATGGTGCCCAGCTTCAAAGCACCTCAAAATTCTTGATCTCCTAAATTAATCAATGAGTCTTCTCTATTTGTCATTACACAAATGTCACACCAGACCCTCTTTTCACTTGCATAGCTTTAGCAATGTCTGTTCCTAATATTTATGTTATATTATAACCATTCAAAGTATAAAATATATGAAATCCTTACACTGAATGAGAAAGAAATATTATGTACAGCATGTGGAGCTAAAAAAAATAAGCATATTCAAGTCTGCATTTCAGAAATTTATTCAGAAGTCTCAGTTTATTAACCTTACTTCACACTGAGAAAAAAGTCTTAGGATGGGTAGGGACAAATTAGAAAGTAGATAGGTTTCTAGCATAGAAACTCATTACAATTTTAAAAAATAATTTTACTCCGTAGCATAGAGAGAGAACATAAACATCAATTTCCACCACCAAAAATATTTTAAAAAAATTAAAACTTCAACTGATAAGAGAAGCTCCTGACCTAGTGCAGATTGCATGTTCAAATATTCACCCTTAAATTTTAAGTCACTGTCATGCTACTTTAACTACCTCTTTACTCACAATATGCCCTTTGATGGCACAAATACCCAGTGTCGCATACATAAGCACAACATCAAATATAAAAAGAAGGAGAGTGTTCAGTAAGGTCAAAGTGAAAAAGCAGGCTCTGAGATGTGTGCAGACTAGGTAAGTATCAGTGAATATGTGGATAGTAGAAATATCTGAAAATATTGTTAATCAGGTAAATTTGAGATTTTATTTATGTACATTGAAAACAAGGCAGGTTGCAAATATACCTGTTTCATCATAACCAAAGTTATCCCTTTTAATAACTTGGATTTTAATAGCATTTAATTATGCTTCCAGTAGATCAAACAAGAGAGAAGATTTTTAAAATGTTCAATTCTATTGTGTTATAGACCTCTTGGAGCCATTATGGTCTATATGAGTTCAATAATATCCATTCTGAAACTCAGCAAATAAATATTTATAAATGATAAGGAAACATTGGCCTTTGGAGTCTATCAATAATTCATATTTTAGGAGTCCTTAAATACAAGATAAACTGTAATGGCTCCAAGAGAACAGTCAACTCTCATAAACTTCGAGGAGGAATTATTTTTTTTTATTTTGTTGTAAGCCTCCATTTATAATTCCATAGGAAAGGAACCATGCATTAAAATAGCTCTGTAAAAGTGATACATAGATATACATGGTTTATACTAATACTCCATGTAGCTAGAGATAAATTGCCAGTTGTGGTAGGGAGCATGAGTTTTTTATGCTTTTTATGCAGTATTACAAATGTACAAAGTGCTTAACTATTGCCTTTTCTTCTAATAATAAGTATTGTTAGTTGACTTGCAGCTGCGTTTAGTCCCCAGCATACTAAATACCATAGAAAACGTAGAAAAACTTAATATACATGCAACAGTTCTGCTATTTAAACTGAACAACATAAACACATTACATGAAAACAGTAGATGGGCATAAAATTCTTAAAAAATTAAAAATATCTTAGTCCTGTGCAAGAAGAACTATATATGCAAATTTTACTCCTTCCTGAAGTAGTTACACATGTGCAAAGTCTACTTGTGAACAAGGACTGAAAGGTAGTTCCCACGCTGCTTACAATTTTTCCAGGGAAGACAAACATAAGGTAAAGTCAAGAAAATGAGAGACTCATGAGGAGGTGAATTGACTTTCACATATTAACACAGCAGGTTAATAATGACAGCAATGAATTTTTAGTAACCAGGGAAAATATGTGAGATCCTTACTGCCAGGTATGCATGATCCCACTCTTACACTGTTCACTTAACATCATGTGGTGAATTAATGAGTTTCAGCCTTTAACTCTACATTTCCCATCTACACTATCCATTTAACTTGACTTAGTGAAGCATGATACTGTGATACTTCCTTTGCGACTCTATCCAGTGTCACTAGAGAATAATTCAGGTAAAGAGACCTCCTCATGAAGTAGATCAGGGCTGCAGCATCACTGAATCATAACCAGAGGGGAAAAAAGAGTATTTTTATTATCAGGCCTGAATTTCGTATCTGAATCTTTTTCTCTAGAAAGCTTCTAATAGACTGAGACTTCTCAAGATCTATGTGACAGATGTAGTTGCTATTACATTTTATTTAATAAAAAAATTAAAAAAATAATTAAAATCTAAACTGTTGGATGTACTCAGTTTACAAAAAGATTAAAAAAATTTTCTCATTTACTCTAGCCTGGGTTTGAGATGCTGGCTTTGAGATGTTCTTCTGTATTTCAACGAGTATTAACAAATTTTATTTTAGGTGGTCCTATAATGAAGGGAAGTCATAAGCTCAGACTGAAGGAAATGTCAACATAGTCACTTCAAGAAGGATGAAATCCTTATTCATAGGGTTCAAGAGCATGTAGCCATTCTCCTCATGCATGAACTTCTCCCAGGCTCTTCTTCCACATCAGCCACTGTGCTTTCAGGAGGAACCACCAAGGAAATGAAACACAAATATTTTTCTGAAAAAAAAGTGATTTATCTAGTTTTTAAGTAATTTTTCTGAAATAGCAACCAGCTCAGTCACAGATTCTCAGATCCCTGAGGGCACCATTCATCCTTATTTTTTCTCACCACCTCTCCTGCAACATAAGAAGAGGCAACTGAGAACTGCAGCTCCTGCTGTCATTTGAGCCTTGCTCCAGGTCACTCCACTTCATCTACCTGATAATAAAGCACATGCAAGTACCAGTCATTTTATGTTGAGAACAGGGCCATTAGTAAGATGATTCCCCATTTGCTCTGTTTCCCTAGTTTTTGGAGTTGCCTTGATATTTCCTGTTTTTGAGAGATCTCTGTTGACTTTAACTAACTTTCCCTTAGGCTCACAATCATAATAAATACTGCTTCTAAAAGCAAGTAAAATTGACTGTGTTCCATGGGCCTTTCAAGGCATTTCTATCTCCTAAAGATACAAATAAGGGGTTTAGTAAGCATTATTTGAAGAGATATATACTATTACAATACATCATTAATATGTCATTGATCTGGCTATCTGATTGTTCAACATCATTAAGGTTCATATGATCAACATGCTATAAAATTACAAAATGAATTAAGCTGGCCCAAGTTTTACAGAACAGTTGTATCGTGTTTTCCTTGATATTTATGTTCTGTTTACATAGTTAGAATCTTCAAACAGAATACTTTGAACATGAGAAAGTAATTTTCACTAGACATATTAAAATTTAACTGGTGATACAATTTGTCAGCCTAAAAATACTGCAATGTTGCTGATCACAGAATTTTTCCAACCATCTAACTCCTGTAGAATCCAGTTTCTGGTTTTTGCAGTAACTCATGAAAGAGGCAAATGAATAAAGAATGGGCATGAGTCTTCTTTAAAAGCCAATTCTGCATGTAAACAGCTTTAATATCTCTAACAAAATAAAATGTTTCTAAGTTGCATTGTCATACATTAGCATTGCAGCTACAGATGTTCTTTAACTCACTGTTTCCTGAAATGCTATTAACTGGCAGCAATGAAACAGTAGTTAATATACTGTATTCATCTGTAATTTTTTTTCACGTGGGTTTAGCAGAAAATTCTTGCATAAAAATGATTCTAAATTGCAGTTCATGCCATTCAGCAACATAAATGTAATGAGAAATAAAGTAAAACAGAGACATTTAGTTTTACTTTAGATTGCTGCAACAAAATAATCCTTGTTCTATCATGTAGTGTAAATGGGACTGCTTGAGACATAACTAACACTGAAGTCTTATGATTTGACAAATCTGTGTAGATACTCCATCAGTATAGCCAGAAGCAACCAAAAGAAAAAGACATTTAATTAATATTTGGGCACTCTTAGTAGCTCTGCAAAAGTAGTTGGGTAATTGTATTAAACAACTTTGTATATCATTACACATCTGGACTAATCAGTAAACAAGATCACAGGTTTTTCTCAATGTAACACTGTAAAGCAAAATTTCAAATATCACTAACATGCTCGTTGTACAGACCATCTCTTCTCAGAGAAGTGAAACTCCAGTGCTTACATCACAATGTTTTTCACTGACATATTTAGATAACCTGTGTGTTTTCTTAAGCTGTAATTCAAGTGATAACACTCCTGAGTTTTTTGCTTCTCATTTACTAGTTGTCCTGCAACAGCTGCCAGTGTACTAATAAAATAGCTCTAGTGATGTTGAGGAACTGTGAATATCAGTGTAAAATGCACTTGCTCCACCCCATCTTTTATTTATCTGCTCTCAGAATTGTTTGAGTGTAAAGGCAGAACAGTCACTGAAGATCACTCCTGTTTTTCTGTTTCAGAGGACAGGACTATCGGATGCTTCTCTTTTACTGGAAAAAAGTTACATGAAGTATTTATTCTTTCTCACTCTGTAGTGCTTCTATCTAGACAATATTCAAATTGGAATTACTGTTAGTCTAAATTGTTCCTCTTTGTGCTTCAGTATCAGGGACAGCACAAAACACAGAGCTTAATGTAAAATTCCCAGACTCCATAGCTAGAATTATCTGATTCTCTACCCCGTGTATAAGTTTGACCTCTGTGATTGGCCAGCTATAACCAATGGAGCTGACTTGCAAAAATCACATGTTCTTTTGTGTGTCTCATGGACAAGTTTGGTATGAAAGGAAGTCAATTTTATGCAATATTGTTCCTAACATCTTAGGATTCTTTGATGGGCCACTTTTTTAATGTATCTTTTTCATATTTTTTTTTTTTTTTAATTATTGAGATCATGCTTTGTTTGTTTGTAAAGCCAATAAGAATACTTCCTCCTGAAATGCACACTGCGAGAGCAGTACTGAAAAGGTTAACATTCACAGTTAAAGCAATTAAATGTTTTATTTACATTTTGAGGATTAAGCAAGTAATTCAGGCATTGTAACAAATCAAGCTGACAAGTCCTATTCACATAAATGACAACATGCAGACAACAATTAGATTAATTTCCAAAATAACAATAATTCCTTTACCCAGAATGCCACATTTATGGAAAGTGTTCAGAGCACTGCTTCCAATTATTTCCAACTCTGAAACAAATTATTCTAGAACAATCTTTTCTTTATAAAATTACCCTATTTTGATGACTCATTGCACCTTTTCATTCTTTGTATTAATGGACCTTCTTCATTATGTAGACACAGAAGGGATGCAATTGCAGAACAAAAGCAAGACAGAAGGGAAGGAAATAGTTTCTTTGTTAATGTAGACACACATTTATGAAAACTTTACCAAATTAATGTAGCTGCAGGGTTTGTAATAACCTGTGTGCACTTATGCCTTGCCAGATGATGCATAGGTTATTTCCCTGGAATTAAGCAGTCATGCATATTTACCTCACAGTAATATCTTCTGACAGAGACATCCTCATATATACAAATACACTTACAATCATGCATGAAAAAAGCATGAGAATTAATTAAACTAGAGTTTTTCAATAAGAAGAAAAGAAATTATACAAAATGGTTGTATGATGTAGTAGGTAAAAGTGGTCAACATAGCAACAGTTAGGAAACAGCAGGGCAAGGTCCATCTGTTTCCTTAAAAACAGCTCTTTGGTGATGGGCCTTTTATTCAGTTTTAAATAAGGTAAGTTGTTGGTACTCTGTTACCAGTTGATGATGGTATTTCTCACTGAAAATATGAGAGTCAATTTTTTATCACTGCTATCTAGCTGCTGAAGAGTTACATCAGCTTTGCTTTTAGATCTAGCCCCTGCTGTCCAGAGCCTTTTATACGTTAGGTTACTACAGTGCATAATTTATCACTACAGATTAAATTAAGTCATGAATAGGAGACAAAAGACCAAGCAGGGTACTTGTCTAAGGGGATCTATGCTGAATATTCATACTTGCTAGTCAGTGTCTCTCTAGTCCTAAATCAGAGACCTGTTTATCTACCTGAATATCCGACTAGAATACATGCTGCCAGCAGGATAAGCCTCGTAAGTACTCCTGGTTCCCTATGACGTGATTTCATTTAGGAACTGTTCGGAACACAGCCAAAGTCATTTGTGTATAAGGATTTTTCAGAGACAGAGAGTGCTATTTTTTAGAAGACAACTGTTAGTGAAAATACTGGGGTTTATGTCATTCATTGGCTGGCTAACATGAGTTGATTTGTGAATGCTGAATGTTTGGGGTTTTTAAGCATGCTGGATGTAGAATACCATTGAAAGATTAAGTAAAAGAGCCTAGAGCTTTATGCACAGCTTTTTTTTTTTTTTTTTTTTTTTTTTTTTTTTTTTTTTTTTTTTTAAATGACGTACATCTCACTAAATAAAGAAGAAAACCTGGAAGAAATAGTGGGAAAACCATTTGCCTTTGCCATCCTTCTACAGTCTATGTTTTTTTCTTTACTTACTCTCATATAAGTTCTCACCAAGCTTGATATGTTTAGTAAAAACAAGGAAAAATTCTTCCCATAAACCATCACATGGAAAAATTGTTCAGATGCTAGTCTAAATGCTGGGATGTGCCCTTGACCTATGTGTAAATGTTCTTCCTCAAATACACTGCTAGAAATTTTTTTGTTTATCCTAAAACAAATAGGAAACTTTTATTTCATTATGGCAACTACAGGATTAGTAATTATTCACTCAATGTGCTACACATCTTCGGCTTCCCAGGCAACTTTCCTTGGTTGACCATTCTCTCTGAGTGAACACTGTTACTCCTCCTTCTACTTCCTCCCTCCAGAGATCTCTATGCCCTCTATGTGATTTATATCTGGGTGATAACACTTCCATTTCAGTTAATGGTATTATATCATGCAGAGAGCTTTTTGTGTTCCTGTTACTTTCCAGGAACACAGAACCTTCCCTAAACAATTAATAAAGTAGGGTATCATTTTGCATTCTCTATCATAACAGTTTTTTTATTATATAAATGTGAACATAGTGAGATTGTATAAGCCAGAAAAAGAGACACTGTACTGGGAAGGCTTCAGTGTAATTTACAAAGTGCCTGGTCATATGCCATAGAAAAATTATTTCCTTTATCCCCATAAAGCCAAAGGGCAAAAGAATACCATGCAGCTGACAACAGTTTTAAAAAAGTATCTTGCAAAAAATGGCAACTGCAGTTGTTGAGGTACATTACTAAAAGTGACAGATTTTGGATCTGCTCTTTTTTCAAGTCCCCTGTGAGTCACACTACCATCATTTCTTCATCTGTATGAGACAAACTCTGTCCCTTCTGTGAATTATGTCAGCAATCTTCCATCAGACACATGCAATATTGCTAGGTGACACCTTGCAGCAGGTGTTCACTTCTTCCATATGGTGCTTCACACATTTACTTGAACTATCATATCTGAAGCATATTGAATTTGTTCAGCCTACAGAAGTTATCAAGCTAGATGGATGACTTCCTTTTAAGTATGCACATTCATCTTGGCTTGACAAGTGTCCATTTGACACTGAGTGGAAATTCTTTTCCTGAGAAGGCTCCAGAATACCATATCACCTGTCACCATAATTGTTGTGCTACCCGAACTTTGCAAGAAATGTTTGCAGATTTCCACTCACAAATTACCTTTAGCTTGAAATGTCAAAGTATATAGTACCTGTTCTGAATCAGATAAGTGAGCACATTTTATAAACAACAGACAAGTCCATACCTCCTTTTAGAATTTCATTTCATAATTGAGAGTCTCGGTTCTGTGTTACTCGCTGCTTCATTCAATAGTGCAGCGATGCTATTTGAAATGGTCTCTATTGGAATGCTGAATTTTGGTGTCTTTTTATTTTTATTTTTATTTTTTAGAACACGTCATGTTGACAAGCAATGTAATTATTCACTTGTTCAGCACAACAATGAACCTTAACTGCTCTTGTATTTACTGAGGGCATCAGGTAATTATGTATGTGTGACATTTTGCATCCTGATTTAACTGAGGCTGGGAATACCTAGACTGTTTATTAAGACTGGTTATTGATTTAGACAAAACACAGAAGGATGACACAGTTCCTGTGAAATGGGATTCAAAAGCATCAGTCTACACCATCATTTGTCATCCGACAAATATACTCTGTGAAAACAATAAATGTGGATTTTTTTGTTTTGTATTGTTTGGTTTGGGTTTTAAGCTCATTATAGCATGAGACCAAAAATAAACGACAACAACAACAACAAAATCTTTGTCAGTTTTGTTAGGATGATGCATGTGAAAAGTCTGGAATATATATATACAGAGTAGCAAAGGTGTCAATCCCCCATGTATGTAGTGCTTACGATTCTCTACCCTATTTCCTAATGTTTTTCTACACTGAACAGATTCTTGGCATTTGCACCAAAATTAATGAAGCAAACATGTCGCTTCTACAAAATCTCTTCCAAAATTATGTTTCTCTAGAACAGATTTCACTGTAAGAAGATGGTGCCATTTGGTACTTACTGCTATATTGTTACTGGCTGTAGCAAGAGATATCAAAAACTAAAGTGAAAATATCCACAGAAAATAGCAGTTTGTTTATCAAAACTAAAATGGGAGAAAGAAGGATCCGGCCTTTTAGGTCATGAAACATGGAGGGTCATAATCTGTGTAATTAATTAGATTTAGGGCAGTTGCTCATAAAGCATTTTAGCTCTGGATTCATTGGCTAGTGCCAGGTAAGTGGTGGCCTTATGAACAGATATTTCTTCTTGCCTTTGCTTTGATTTCAATAGAAATTAGGTTCATAAACAAGGCAATCCTGAAGTCACTGGATTTTTCACCCAAAGGCACTGCTATCCAAGGAATTAGTGTGCAATTTTTTCAGGCACTTTTGGCCTGCCAGAAGAGACTGGCCATTGTGTGAATGGTTGCAGGCATTGTCCTACCTGTCTTGTCCCACTAGTGAAGCTAAAGGGAATCCATGAGAAGTGTTTGAAGATCCCATATACATTCTGTTTGTATATTCTGATCCTAGCAAACCATCTAGAAGATAGTAGTGTTCATATAGGGTTTGATCAAAATTCCATGCAATTCAGTTTCCTGTCCCTCATGTTGAACAGGTATGCTCTGTAATAATGTCATTCAACCACACTATATCATTGAGATCTTTCTGCAAGAACTTCTCTCTTTTAGATGAACTACAAATATTTCACTGTTTTTTATAAGCTTTGTGCGACTGTTCATGCCTTCACTGATCACTTATGAATTTGTTTATCTGTCTTAGTACAGAACCTTTTCCAAGAATCACAGAATGTTTGAGGTTGGAAGGTTCTCAGGCTCATATTTTCCAAACTCCCTGCTCAAGCAGGGCCAGCTAGAGCTAGGGTGAAGACTCTGAAAAAATATTTAAGTTATAGAGTCTTTAAGGATAGAGACTCTATAATCTCCAAAGGCAATCTGTACCAGTGCTAAGTCACCCAGTAAAAAAGTGTTTCTGATGTTCAGATGGAATCAACTGTGTTTCAATTTGTTTCCACTACTTCTAGTCCTGTCACTGGGCACCATGGAAATGAGCCTGGCTCTGTACTTTCTGCACCGTCTCTTCAGATATTATATACATTGGTAAGGTTTTTCTGACCCTTCTCTTCTCCAGACTGAATCGTCCCATCTCTCTCAACTTTTCCTCATGGGATGGTTCAGTCCCTTAATCGTCTATGTGTTCCTTCGTTGGACTTTCTCCAGTACACCTGTGACACTCTTGTATGAAGCCCACAACTGAACACAGCACTACAGTGCTCGGTAGAGGGAAAGGATCACCTGCCTTGTCATGTTCACAACACTCCTAATGCAGCCCAGCACACCTTTTTGCCCACAAGGGGACACTGCTTACCCATGTTCAATGTGGCGTCCACCAGGAACTTGAGATCCTATTCTGCCAAACTGCTTTTTATCTGGGTATCTCGCAGCTCCACATGTATTAGTACATGTGGTTGTCATTTCCCAGAGGCAGAACTCTGCACTTAATGTTGAACTTAATGAGTTTCCTGTTGACTTATTTTCCCATCCTGTTGAGATCCATCTGGATGGCAGCATGGCCCTCTGGCATATTAGCTAATAATCTTTTGAGGGTATGCTTTGCCCATCATTAAGATCATTAATGAAGATATTAAGCAGGACTGGATCCAGTAAAGACCTCTGGGATATAGTGCGAGTCACTCGCCTCCAACTGGATTTTGTGCTGCTGGTCATGACACTCTGAGCCTGGCCTTTCTGCCACTTTTCAATCCACCTCATGATTGTTCATCCAGCCTGTACATCAACATTCTTTCTGTAGATCTTGTGGGAGACAGTGTGAAAGGCCTTACTGAAATCCCAATGGACAATGCCCTCTGCTGTCTTTTCGAGTACCAGGCCAGTCATTTCACTGTAGAAGGTTATTCAGTTGATTGAGCATGACTTCCCCATAGTGGAGGCACACTGACTACTTCTGATGATTTTCTTGCTGTTCTATCACTTTCCCAGGAACTGTGGTGAGGCTGACTAACCTGTAGTTCCCCGAATTATCCTTCTTCCACAGGCAAGTGACATTATATTTCCTCCAGTCTTCAGGTGCTTCTCCCAATCACCATAATTAATCAAAGATTATTGAGCGGCCTCCCAGTGACATCTGACAGGTTCTTTAGCACTTGTAGTGTGTTCCATCAGGACCCATGGACATATGTGTGCCTGGTTTGCTTAAGTGTTCACTAACCTGTTCAACTTCCACCAGGGGCACATCATCTTTCCTTCAGCCTTTCTCCCCGATCTCTGAGACTTGGTATTCCTGAAGACCAGTCTTGCTAGTAAAGACTGAGGCATTTCAGTACTTCCTTTTTTCTGTGTAACCAGGTCTCCTGTCTCAGTCAGCAATAAGGGCAAATTTTCCCTATTCTTCCTTTAGTTACTTATATACTTCTAGAAGCCTTTCTTTTAGTCTTTGACATGCCTGGCAACATTCAATTCCATATGGGCTTTAGCTTTTATAATTTTATTCCTGAATCCCTTCTCTATTCCTCTCAGGTTACCCATCCTTTTTTCCACCCTCTGTAGGCTTCCTTTTTTATTAGAGTTTGTCTAGGGAGTTCCTTGTTCATCTATGCAGGCCTCCTAGCATTTTTAACTGACATTTTATTCTTTGGGATGGAGCTCTCTTGAGTTTGAAGGAGGTGATCCTTGAATATTAACCAGCTTTCTTGGGCTCTCCTTCCCTCCAGGGCCTTATCACATAGACATCTTACAGTCAGGACATTGAAGAGACTGAAATCTTCTCTCTTGAAGTCCACTGTTGTGAACTTGCTTTTTATCCTCCTCCCTGGCCCCAGGATACTGAATGCCACAATCTCATGGTCACACAGCCAATCACCTTTGATCTTCATGTTCCTAACAAACCTTTCAGTTTTGCTGAATATGAAGTCCAACAGAACACTTATCATTGTCTCTTCAATCACTTGGAGGTGGAATTTGCTATCAATGCTCTCCAAGAACCTCCTGGATTCCTAATGTTCTGCGTTCATCACTGTCCAACATATACCCCAGAACCAGGGGTTGTGAATGTGATGCAGTTCATACCTGTTTGTTTCATCCACTGTTTCTTTCTGTTCATGCAACCTCTAGCAGGCACCCATTATCATGTCACCTTAGCCTGTCCTCTCTTTGATCCTAACCCATAACCTTTCTGTTGACTTCTTGTCCATCCTCAGGGAGGGATCCATGCAGTCCAGGTGCTTTGTCACATTAAGGACAACCTTCACTCCTCATCTTCCCTTACTGTCCTTCCTATAGAGCCTATATCCCCCTATTGCAATACTCCACTCTTGGGAGCCATGCACCATGCCTCCATGACCCCAATAAGATCACAGCTCTGCAACTGCATGCAGAGCTCTAACTCATTATGTTAATTCCCTGTACTTAGTGCATTAATACACAGGGAGCACCAGTTCTCAGCCAGTTATTGACTTGATCTGTTAATACTGTTCTCCTCAGAGTTTTTCCTTTCACTGGCAGGATTGAGGAGACCAGCTGGGTCACCATGGCCTTGAAAACTGTCCACAGAGCTTTGTAGTCAATTTTGATACTTTTATGACTCAGTAATTTTGTCATCATGACTTCCATTTCTCCATCTTTCTCTCTGTGGGGACTTCACTTGTCTGTTTTGTTGGCTATGGCATTCTTTGTAAAAGTAACTTATTTTAAAAAAAATAAATTATTTTCCCTTGATGTTGAAGCCAAGGTAAACACCAGATTATGCACTATAAAAAGCTTTTTTTATCTTAATGTTTCTTAAAAATACTAGACAATTTCTTGCTATAAAGTTTATCAATTAGTTGTAAAGCCATTTCTACCAACATTTCAATTTTACATAGTTCATCATTGTAACTATAAGGGGAAATCATCAGTGTGACACCCTACCAAAATCTTTTTGTGGAAACCAATGGAAAGTGCTAATTAGTCTTGTAAAGACTTTGGTTTCCTTTTATAGCATCATAATTTACAAGTTTCACAACCTAGTTCTTTATATTTTCAACTTACACTTCTGTGGTATTTCAAAGTATGTTGGAACGAGGAAACTGCCTATAAAAATCTTTCCTCATGCACATTATTATACTTCCACTTTTAATTTGTCAAAGTTAGTTCTTTTCAGTTTTCCCCAATAAGACACAGATTTTTTCTTTCTGAGGAGTGTCTGTAATAATTTTCTAATACTTCAATTTGATCACATTATTTTTTGAGTTCTTTTAAAGCCATTCTTAATTTGTGGTTTATACCAATGATCATTCATGGAGCCAATGATCATTATCTGTGTACCATACTGGTCTTTTCCTTTTTGCCTGTGCCTTTTGATTTTCTTCTTCCTCATTTTTCTCATTCCCCTTTTGATATTAGACATTTGCTACATGATATTTTGTCTTGTGTGGTTTGTTGTTTTTTTCCTTTTTTTTTTTTTTTTTTTCTCCCATAAGGATTAGAATTTCACTGTTTTATTGCTGCTGTTATAGCACTTCCATTTGACAGAATAATGCTATCAACAATTCTCTAGATGTAATCAAAGACTATACCAGATCTTGAGGTCTCTTAACTAGTTGGTTCAAGAAATGTTCATTGATGCTATTAACAATGTTACCATTGCACAGTGTTGCAGTGTGACATTGACCAAGTCCACCTAAATTCATCAAAAAAAAAAAAAATGGTTTGTACATTTATTTTCAAATGTCTCTTATTTTTCATACTCATTGTTACCATATTAGAAAACATATAGTAAAACATCGATATTGCATTCAACCCTTTTCAACACAGAACTTTATATTTTTGTGGCATTTTGTGATTTCATAACACGTTACATGCATCTGACTTAAAGCTTTGTTAACATAGGGCATCATGTCTTTTCTGGCGTGATTATCCCTTAGTCACAAGTAAGGTTTACTTTCTTTTTTCAGAGTTTCAATTATTGTGCTTTCATCAAAGTTTGGACAATTCTGCATTTTTTTCTATTTTAATACAGAGATTTTAACATACACCTGTTTTTCTTCTCCCTTCCTGCCCTCATGACCCCTCCACAGAAATTATAAGGGATTTTTTGTTTGGTTGGTTGGTTGGCTGGTTGGTTTGGGGTTTGTGTTTTTGTTGTTGTTGCTGGTTTTTGTTTGTTGGTTTTTGTTGTTGTTGTTTTTTGTATTATTATTATTCATACAGTACTTGTAGTAGGAAGGATGAAACAGGAAAATAATCTATATTGCATATTGTCTCTCGTACATACAGATTTGTCTGTAACTAATCAGAATTGATGATCTTGTTTAAAAAAAGTGAGGGAAAAATATTACAGACAATGTCAGAGGAAAATAATAAACTTCTTAGTAACAGCTCCCACTCATAGCTGAATGCACAAAAGCTCTTTCCTGGATACCTGTCAGAGGGAAAAGGGTACATATTGAAGCAACATAACAAGAGGAAGCTCTTTTGTAACTGGTGGATCCCAGTGATTACAATGTTATGATAATTAATTAGATGTGTTGTGCTCAATGTTTTTTTTTTTATTTTGACAAGACATAAACAACCTTATTTGTACTTTGTAGAGGGAATACTAAGTCCAGGTGTGAGTTCAACCCTGAACTTTGTCTCCATAAGTAATGTGCATACAACACAGCCTGCATTGTGACTGATAACTGGGAAATTATTCCTTTGAGAAAAGACAGGAAAAGAGAAGAATATACACAAAATACCAAAAAAGTAAGTGCACTAAGGTAGCTCACCTGTTACCATAAAGTCACAGCAGTTTTAATGATAAGGTATTTTAATCTGATAGTAAAGTCAAGTTTTAAGGACTATCAAAGCAAAACAAGTCAGAAATCAGAACAGTTGGACTGAAAGAAATGAACTTTAGCCACCTGTAATCACGTGACCTCAGGAGCTAAAGACAAAATTATAAAATATATTTAATAATATTATTTTTATTTGAAGAGTAGGGAATCAGATAACAATTTCTGCAATACAAATTTGACCAAAGAGTGAATGATTTGCTGTGTTTCATGTTTTGTTTTTTTTTTTAAATCTGAGCACATTCACATGAATATATGTATAAACAGGCAAGTGATTGGTCATTTTGAAAACCAATCTGAAAAGCAATTTTCTTTACATGAGTTGCAAAGATGGAGATATTCAAAACAACTGACTGAGAGGTTTTTTAAGTTATGCCTATTTTAAGTAACACCAATTTTCAAAATATAACCTAGAGCCAATCTAGTCCAAATGAACCTCTGAACTTATTACTCCACTAGACCTTTTCCAATAGACCAAGACCAGAATCAAGTTGTTAAAAACCCACATCTTTTTATGTCAAGGTATCAGAAAAAAAGAAGTTAGAGTATCCTGATAACCAATTTGGGATGATCTGGTCTACCTGAACAGCCCAATGGATGGGTAAAAACTAAGTGAATTGCCAGGATCTAAGTCGTTAATATTTCATATCCTACCAGGAAGCCCATTCCAATATAGATCCTCAGGGATATATCCTGGGACATCCTGTGCAGTATCTCTATAAAAAGCAAAACTAGACTAGAAGGGACAGAGTGCACCCTCATCAGGTTTCTAAATTATGTCAGACTAGGGGTACACCTGATAATTCCAAGAGCAGGCCTAAAGCAGGCTGGAAGATAAAGGCTAAAGACAACTTCATGGAAAAGAATGATTTCCCCAGAAGACATCTATGATATTAACTTCCACTTTTTTTTTTCCCCCCCGGAAATGACTTCCATGAGGACAAGATTCCCAGAAGCTGGGGTGAGATTGTCTAGCTTGTAACTCCCCAGATCTTTGCTCTGGCATTTCTTGAAGACAGGTGTTACATTTGTTCTTTTGTGTAAACCAGGGACCCTCTCTCATTGCTAAAAATCTCCCCAAGATATTGGAAAGTGATTTTAAAATTGCATAACGTAAATCCTCATTTTATAACCACATTAAGAGCTCTTAAAAGTAATGCTAAAACATTGCAAGAGCTTAGAATATAATATTGTGAATCCTACAAGTTTGCTTTAGCAGTCTTGGATGCTTTTTGCAGATCTGTGGTTCATAGTATCTACCATGTTTTAGCACAGTTACATGGGGATAAAAAGGAAGAACCTTATAGTTGGTTCACATACACACTTTTCCACATATGTAGCTTAAAGTGGAGCCTAGTAGTTTTAGAGATCAAAGTAAATGTGAGTGAAGAAAACTGCATGAGAGTGTCACTCATTTTAAGGACATATATTGTACAAAAGCCAATTATCACCACCTGTTTTGCAAGATACTTAAGGTCTTCCAGACTTTGACAGGGAGAACTACAGAAGTTAGTTTGTTCCCTAATAGCATCAGCAAAGATTCACTTTAGTCTTGAAGCTTTACTTCTGATTATATTTTCTGTCACCAATTATTTTGTGTGCACACCAAAGGAAATCAGTCAGGACTGTCAGCAGCATTGATCCCACTTCTCTCTGCCAGATGTTGCTCTTGTCCATCTGCTCACACTTGCTTTGCACAACATGAAAAAGAAGTGGAGGCTGTGAGGTGACACTGCAATTAACCTTGTAAATGATTTCACTTTTGCAAATGAAACCAGCAATTGGGTCCATAACTTACACAATTAAGAGCAATACATCTTAGTCATTTTCTGCAATCCTCCATTTAATATTTGATCATTGATTTAAAGTTTAATGCTGCAGAATCGTTGTTGTGTCCCTCATTTCTTGAATGTCCTTGATTTTAAAGATAGTCAGCAAGCTAGTAATTTGATCTTGCAAAGATTTACTTGTATGAGTACTTTGATGAAGACCAAAGTGATTATTTGCATGAATAAGGGTTTGCATGGGTAAATATTTATATTTCAGATTCCTCATCTCTGTCTTAGTAGTGTCCTTTAATTTTTTATTTTTTTTTTTTGGTTGTGGTGGTTTGTTCAAAATTAATTGAATGTATGGTGGGGTCAAGAGGCACTAAATATAATTGTTTTCAAAACTCGAATTTCTGTGCAACATGATTTAAAATTTTATCAATTCTTAAAACAATATTAAAAATCTTTTTTAACCATGGAAAATCGAAGCTGTCTGTCAATATCATGTGACATTGTGTGAATAAGAACATGCATGAGTATATTTGGATATGTGTATTTGATATATACTAAAGTATATACTAAAGTTTGGAACACTGCACATTTCAGACAGATTTTCCCAACCTACCTAGGTATTCATATACTTTAATCCTTAAGGGTAAGTTTTTCTGTTATTCCAGGCCTATTATTCTGTTATGGAAAGGTTGTCAGTATTTTGCATTTTTTTGAAGACAACTGTTATTCACTGAAAAAATAAATTAAATAAATGACCAGGGGCTTGTTACAATGGATGATTCAGATGACCAGTTCAGAAGCTGAAGTTAAGCTTCCAGAGGTGAAAGTACATTCCCTTAAATTGTTATACACAAAAAAAAAAAAACAAACAAAAAAAGTAGCTTTACCAGAGGAGGATTAGATTAGGCATAAGAATAATTTCTTCACTGAAAGGGTGATCAAGCATTGGAATAGGTTATCCAGGGAAGTGGTAGAATCACCACTCCTGGAAGTGTTAAAACATGTGGATGTGTCATTTGGGGATTGGTTTAGTGATGAACATGGGAATGATTTTAGAGGTCTTCTCCAGCCTTACAGATCCTCTGATACCACATAACTTTGCTCTTATTTTATTATTATTTACAACAATAGACAGTTTTATTATGTGGCAACTACCATCTTGGTCATGAATTAAACATTGAGGCTTCAGTTGGTAAAAGCATTGAGTGCTACAGCTGGACCTACAGGACTACCCCTACATTTTTAAATAGTAGCATGGCTTTACAGAAAGGGCAAGACATACCACTTACTGCACCCTGTGTTGTTAGAGCTGAACCCTGAAATGTGAGAAGTAACCATTGTGCAAAGTCTTAGGAGATATGGCAGAAACTTTCAAGTTGTTTTATGTAACAGTTTCTTGTTTTGTTGGAAAAGAAAAATCAGCTATGTCATGTATACTGTAAGTCAGCTATGAAATGTATGCTTTCCTCACAATGTCTGGTGAACTTTTCAAATTCAAATACTTAAAAGTTTCTGTGAATTACATTAGACTTTCCTAATAAATACAGAATTTTAAACAATTTGTTAAGTGCTATAGGACTTTCCATTAAAGTATATAATTTGTTATTGGTTTGCCATTTTTTTTTCTAGTTTTTGTGGAACCTGTTTTAAATCAGCTGGGAATGTTCATTACTTGTGAACCATAATAATAACTATGTATTTTTCCTGTTGTTTATGTAAACATTCATCTTGGAGTTCACTGTATTGGTATTGTTTCTAGTCTTGTCATCTTCAAAGTTCTTAGTCATGAGGCTCTTTTATACATTGCAACTTCTATAGTGGAGGACTGGAGATATTGTTAAAATAGCTAGTGATGGAGAATACCATATTTGCTAATTTTTAACTTCTCTTAATGTAAATGATCAGATTAAGAGCAAATAAAATCTGAATCTATCATGATTTCAAGTGTTATTAAATTAAACAGTTTTGTCTTTTCTCAAGAACCAAATGATTATGAGAACTCAGCCATTCTTGTCACATTGTTTACAAATAATTGACAGATTTGCTTGTGCTCATGCTTATATGGGCTTATTCTTCAAATAGATCATTAGCCTAGTGAAGGACCTGCCTAGGACCATGAAGTAAGGTTTAGCGTAGTCTGAACAAGCACAAGTATCTTAGTACTAGATCCAGACACACAATACTCTATGTGATTGTCCTTGGATGATGAAAGTTCAAGAAATAAACTTACTCCAAACACACTGGTGTATATTTTGCCTTCAGTTCACCTTCAGAAGATAACAGCATCTTTCTCATTGTGTATCTTTTTCAGTATTTAGAAAATGTGAGGTAAGCGGATGATGAGCATTATTATCCTGCCATAGTGTGACCCAAGGTAAGGATCAAGGCTGGGGTTATCCATTGTTCTTTAGTAATCAGCATCAAGTAAATCAATTCTTTACAGAGTAAAACAAAAGACACCTTCAAAATGCATACTAATCCAATGTAAACAATACTTTCCTTTTTCTTCTCCTCTTCCTTTTCCTCCTTCCTTTCTTTCTCCCTTTCCTCTTTGTGGAAATCCAGACCTACTGCTCTGTTTAGCCAATAAAGCTGATCTTTTGTTCTGTCAACACCACTTTTTGCCTTTTCACCAAATGAGAGAAAAAAGAATCTGTAAAATCTCCCATTGGTCACTGTCCCTTTTCCACTCCACACTGTTCTTGCTACCAAGATAGCAAAGTTGCCACTTTTTGCACAAGTTTGTTTATCTTTCTTGCTGTCTTTGTGCTGTCCATTTAATTAAAGGTCAGGATCTATGACTACAATCTTCTTCTGGGATAATAGCTAAACCTAATAGGGTATCTTCTTTATAACACTGACAGTCTATCACTGCTGATTCCTCATGGTAGCTATTCTGTGTACCTCATCATTCTGCTGGATCTTTCAGTAGACACTGTCTTTAAAATCCCATTTGTACCATTTGGGTCAGGTCAGGAAGAGTAATGGCTCTAATCTTGTTGGAGTGATATTATTAATCTTGAAGCAGGTAAGGAGAAAGATGCTTTCTCATGCCAAGGAACTCAGACTTCAGTTCTGCAGTGGGTAATCCGAGGTTTACTGCACATGGCAAAATCACTCAAAAATTAAACCATCTTTTTCTTTTTTTTTTTTTTTTTTTTTGTATTTTTTAATGCAATAGAAATATTCGTAAGGTGTACAGTGAGATACAATCTTCTGATTGTTCTTACTTTATGTATAGATCAGTTGTGATGGTTCACCTAGGGTGATCTGGACCATACAAATTTGCCTATTTGCCTATTTATTTTATCTGTAATGGAGATTTTTATCACCAACTACTGGGATTTGGGTTCTTTTTGTGAAACATGTCTAGAAATGGTACATCCTGAGACCTCAGATTTTTCTTTTGTAGTCTCTTTCCTACAATCCCTGAGTAATATACTCAAGAACTTAATTGAAATATATCCACGATGCAGATCTTACACTGACATTTACCCAGGACAGTGTCAGTATCAGCAGTCTATAGTGCTGCACAATAGGAACAGGCCAGTGTTCTTACATACCTTTTGATATGAAAATTTTAATTTCATGATCTAGCAGATGCTCTGCTTTGGCTCTGAATTTTAACTGTCCATCAGTCAGCAGAGAGTGGGGGTTGGCTTGCATCTATTTTAGGTGCCTTATCAATATGCACACAGTCAGTGTTACTCTGCATTTCTCTAACGGATCAAGTTGTGGTTGTTTCTTCAGTCATGGTCCAGCAACACAATGACAGTAGCAAAGGCATGAGCTCTCGCAGCTGCCATTAAGACTCACAAGCTCACTTTCCTCTACTGAAACTTTTATCTGAAATAATCCAATACTGCACAACCATTCCAGACAACTGGAAAGGGACTAAATGTCTCTTTGAAACCAAAGCTATGAAAGAATTACCCTGGAGCTTGACACAAAGAACACAGTGCATAGCTCTATTCTGGTCATCACCTTCAGGAGAATATTAGAAGGTAGGTTAGATGCTGAAATTGCTTATGGAACATAGTGTTCCCAGTGTCACCATTACTGCTGCCACTGGAGAACACCATCTGGCTTCATAGAGGATCACTGGCACATGCAGCCGTACTGCAAGGAAAAACTGGTCAGCTCACACAGTTTAAGTCATATTGAAATTAAAGCAATTTGTTGATTTATTAGCAGTGCATATTTAATCTGCTATCAGTGAAGTCTATGTTCAGGACTGAAATCAGCAACACATCAGATAAATCACTGTCCTAGACATGTTAATAAATGCCTGCAGATCTTTAAGCATGCTTTTATAGCCCAAACATGTACGAGCAGTGTGCATTGCACTCCCCATGCTTTGTGTGTGTGTGCTGGGGCCCATGTGCAGCCCCTTCTGTGGAGAAGTGGGTGCACACACAGAGTGCTCACCGATGCTACTGCCGGCACCCTGTTAAGGCCCTGCTGAGGGCCGGTGGCCCCATGTGCACCCTGAGGCGTCGTGTGCCTCCCTATGCCTCCCATGTGCCCTGGGACACTGGCTGGGAGTTGCTGGGGATGCTGTGGGGCAATGCTTGGCAGTGCCCCAGCAGAGTCACTGCTGCTCCTCCTGCTCCAAGGTGTCTCCCCAGGAACGGGATCTCTCTCTCATTCCCTGGTTACTGATTAATCAGGGTGGTCATCTTCCTTGTTAGCATGGCCAGCATTGGGTAATCACTGTCTCAAACGGTTTTGGGTGTCCCATAAAGCTACTTAGCTGAGAAGTGTGTAGCTGGGGATGTGCTCCTGGGTTCCCATTGCTGCTGCTCCTGTGCAAGCTGGACAAGCTCGCAGCTGGCACTGCCTGTATTGCAGGGAGCCAAAGGTTTGGGTAGCTGATACTCCTTGTTTCCCCAGCTTTCTGCTTTGGCTGGGCCCTCACTGCTGGCAGGGGCAGCTGAGCAGGAGCTCTCCCTGTCTTCTCCTGGTCCAGTCCAGGGTCCTCCCAGGTGACTTCCCCAGGGCAAAACCTTTAGAGACATGAACCCTTTGTTTTGCTGTTAGAAGAGTGCAATACAGCTGCAACGATCTGAGTTTACTGGGGGTTGGTTATATAGCCCTGGGTCTGCAAGGCTATATAAGCTTCAGATCCTCTCTGAATGCAGCTTCCTAGAAAACTGGGGGTTTGTTACAATAGTTTCTCTCTCTCTCCTGTACTGAGATTCTTCCTATCTGGATAGTAGTAATTTATATTTCTAGAAATGCTTATTGTTTCCAATCTAATATTTCTGCACCTTTTTTAAAAATAATTTATTTTTCTTTCTTTTTTTCCCCTTAACCAAGTTTTTAAGACTTGTGTTGTTTTATGTGTCTCCTTCCTTTTCCGTGCAGATTCCCTGAAATGCTTTCTTCCTCTGCTTCTTTCCAATCTCTTGTAAGTCTCTCTTCAGATTGATATGAATTTTTGAGGGTTTTAAGTACTTTCTTAGGCATCTGAGCCCTTTGGTCCCAGTCACTGTCCAAAAGCAATGGAGAGTGTTCCCAGTGGTGCTGGGGTGACAGAGTGCTTTGTGCAGTCACAGTCCATATGCCACTGAGTGAGCGTCCTTGGGGCTACACCGGAGCTGATCTCAGCATCTCCTGTTAGTCTATAAGAGTGCACAATAACGTTGTAACTCTCAGTTTGCAGCTGTTTGCCTTTGACCAGGACATGGAAAAAGAAACAGTAATTTAGGAGCACATTTTTCTCCCCTTTTTTTTGCCATCTGAAAAACAGCAAGTGGTCCAAATTTAGCCAGCTGTGGTGTTTCTCTCTTATGGCTCTGCGGCAAAGCTTGAGCAACAGTAAAACAGTGAATTGTAGAGAAAAGTAAGTATCAATAGTGATACTTTCAGATGTGAGAAGGTCCTTATGGCTGTAGGGGTTTAATTTTCTCCAGCTCAGACAGCACCAAATTGTCCTTTAGAGAGAAAATAAAAGACAAAGAATGGAAAACAATCTCTTTTGGGTCCCTTGTTATACTTCATGTGCACTGACATCTTCAGTTTCATAGACCAAACCAGGCGGAACTGAGTCTCATGTCAACTCCTTCCAGTCTCTGAGAGATGCAAAATGCAAAGTCCAAATAAAGCGACAAAAGTTTAGGTAAGAGTTGTGTTTTCAAAGTTGTATTTACAATGCAACTTCTTTACCTCACTCCTCACAGCCCTCCTGCTCTTACAATTGTGCACTGTGTGGAGCTTTTAAAAGCTGACATTTGGGATTTATCCCTGGAGGATTATCTTTGAAGCAACATATCACTTCTTAGTACTTCAGATTTTTTAACATCCTGCATTCGTAGTTCTAAGACACAAATAACATTATCAATATTAATGCACTGAAGACATTTTCTTCTGTACCTGAGGATATGTTGCGACCCACAGAGATAATTAGAATTTCATAAATATAGACAAAAATCCTAACTTTTGTTATCATGACATGTCTTCAGAGTTGTAATTGTAATGCCACTTCAGAGCATAGTATTGTTGCTGGCTGCTTCAGAGCCAGATGCTGCTTCTCAGGAAAAATTGACTCCATTGAATCAAGCATCTCTACTCACACTGAGAAGATACTGAATACACACACACCTAGGTGTGTGTGTATAACCTAAGTGTAAATACACATAAAAATATATAAATCAAAGTGTAGTTATTCATCCAAGTGAAATAGTTTCCTCTTTTAAAAAATATTTGACTTTCTGTGAATACTTAAGTAATAATAAACAACAACAACAATAATGTAATTTAAGAAGATATACTTAAATAGTTGTGCAAGGTGTGTTTAGGCTTTGACTGGCATAAAGACTTTTTAGGAACACATTCTGTATTTAAAAGATGTGTACTCTTTTTTGTGCCTGCAGAAGAGTATTGTTGTTTCGTGTCTAGTCATGCATAGAAGAAGTGAGTTGCCACCCAGAATTCCTTAGGCAGAAACAGGTCTGCTAAAATCAATGGAAAATCTTGAATAAAGGTAAAACTGACATTTAAATCCATTCATGGATAACTTTCATAAAGGAAATAGGCTTAATATAATTTTTTTCTATTGTAAATAGTGGTTCTGATTTTGTTCTCAGTCTTGGATGTAAAACTGGAATTTCTCCACCTACCCTCCTGAAATAGTTGTAGGTTTATAAAAAATTATAACAAATAAGAATTGCTAACAGAATGAGGCCACTCATGTTCACTACAGAAGAAGACTGTTTTAGAGGGCTAGACAGAGTCAGTGGTGATGAACAGTTCTTAGCTATTCCTGTACACCTCCTTCTGTCCAAGAGGGGTGATCTGGAAGAAGTTTACAGTTTCTGGATAACTGCACAGTATTTATGATTCATAGCCACAAGCTTATTTGCCTCAAATACAAGAGGAATGTTGTACCACTATCCACATAGCTAAAGAGTTGGGCAAGTTGCATTAATTTTTTCTCACCCTTAATGTTGAAGAAAACACTAGTGTCCCTTGCAGCAGAGTGCTACTTATGCTTCCTTTATATCTTCATATTTTTTATACAATGTTTGCTGTGGAGCCCTCAAGACTTTTCTTCAGTATCATTGTTAAACAAAAATATAATTTTTATTATCTAATTCTTTTTTAGATATCACCCAGAAATTAATAAACAAGGGTACTTGCCAGAGATAAGTTCCATTTTGACTATAAAATAGATAGAAATAATTTATGTAGCAATTATTTATTTATATATTTCAAGCAGGCAGCAACAGGACTAAAGAGAGCACATTTAAAAGCTTTATTAAAGGCCCTAGGCAACAGATTTCTTCCTGTAATATATTTTAATTTGCTAACTGATTTATGAATAATAAAGCTGCATGAGATGTTTTCAATGGAACTGGGGTTACTTGAAATTGGCCTTGGTGTCATAACAGAATGGAGGACCCTTCACCCAAACATCACAAACTATAACCACTAAATCATCTGCAAAGGGCTGCTAAGCCTGCACATTCCTATATGTACAAGTCTAGAAAGGATTTTTGCATCTTCTGGTCTCTCAGCACACTGGGTACCAAATCCCATCTGAGACTGCCTTGGCCTCACTGTGGCTTCTACTGGCTCCAGTGGTCAGAAACCACCTCCTGATTTCCAACCTCATTTTTCTCCTGGCTGGTTTGTGCATTTTGTTGTTGTTGTGCCAATATTGTATTTTATCTGAAATAGCTTTTCCCTTCCTAGAGTTTACTCACATGAGGTAGAAGAGTCTTATCCTTCCTGAGTGTCTTGTTCTGTGAAGCAAACCAATTTGTCCTCTCTGCTAAATACAGTGAGTAGCTCTGTTCATCCTAAAAGCTCTGTCCTGTGCCTAGTCCAGTTAAAATTCAGCTTTCTTTTATATAAGTGGCTGGAACTGTATGAGACCCTAAGGACAGTCCATGTTTTGGTAGAGCCACCACAATATTTCACTTCCTTTTTTTTTTTTTTTTTTTTTTTTTGGCTGCAAATTGTGGAGACATCTGTGAATACACACATGTGCTTGTGTATATGTACGAGTGTATATATTTATGTAATATAATTTATGTAATTTATGTGCACCCACACCCACGCACACAAATATCCACCTATTGTTTAAAGTGTTTGTTACCAGCTGAGTAACTCTCAGATTACAGTGTATATTTTTATTACTATTGCTGGAGTGCATGCCCTTTTGTGTTATGGGACTCTGTTGGGATTCCTCCTGTCCTCATGACCACCTCTTTCTGTGTGACAGTCTCCTCCATACTGAGGATAGCGTACTTAGCAAATTTAGTTACCACTTCTCCACTTTTTGCACTATTAATATTGCTAAAACAGAATAAGACCCAGTTCTTGAAAAGCTTTGCTCATCGTCTTCTTCCAGACCCATACCATCCCTTCCAGCCCATCCTGTTGACCTTCTCCCTTTAAATAGCCTTATGCTACATGGCTTGTACTTGTTCTTCTCAAAATAAAATTATTTCCTCTGTGTCTGTATAGCAGATGTTTCACAGGTGTTTAGATAAATGAAAATTTGATCTTAGTACTGTTAACAATACTAATTATAGTTTCTAAGAAAGATGCTAGGCTCATCTGACACATACATTGCATTACTTTTCCATCCATCTTCACAAGTTTAATTAGTTTTTCTTCAAAAATTATTCCAAGTCCTCTCCTCTGTTTCTTAAGTTTGTTTAAGATCTTTACTCTCAGAGTTGTGACTGTAAAAGCCCAGTCTAGCATGGAATAACTCTGATTCTGACTACACTTCTGATACTGAGGTGACAGCTATTTCTGTCTCTGTGTGTGAATTGAGTTATTATATGCAAGAGCATATCCCTAATGTGACTGTTGCCCATTAAAGAACAAACATTCTTGATGTGGTAAAAAACTTACATTTGCTTTGGGAGAAGCTGCAAAAAGCCTTGATGAAGGTACCTGTTTCTGCAGGCCAGCAATGAAAGATGGAGGTAATGGAAGGTGGGATGGACCAACCACATTTGTCCAGCTCTGTGATTTCTGTCATTAAGTTTGTCACATTAGAACTGGAATGAAAATACCTCTTTCCTGTGGTCCCCATCCTGAAGTAGTTGCCAGGTAGCTCTTTTATAACTGTGCCCATGGTTTGGGGCAGTTGGATGCAACCAGTGTTCTGGCTCTGTCCATATTTCTAACAAGGATGGCAGCAGTCAGATGTCGAGGTGGGATTTTGGTGCCCACCAGGCAGCAAGGATAACTGCACCCATGGGAAGGCATGCGGGATCTCTTTGAGAAAACCTCCATAACAGTATCCCAAAAAGGGAAATGAAAACGGGTTGAAGAAATTAAAAAGCACACACAGCTGCTTCAGAAAAATCTTATACCTTACTTTCAGCATGTCCCTGCAGAGTCAGTTGTGGCAATAGGTCTGTCTGAACTCTCATTTCCCTGTTGCAGTATAATGAAGGTTTGCTTCCCACTTAGCTAATTTTTAATCCTTTTTTTTCTGAGCTGGGCATGCCTATTTCATTTTTTTTATAATGCTTAATAATCATGTATGTTCAGTCCCCTGGGTGGTATGTTAATTCTTTTCTTTCATCTGCTTAATTAGAAGATTTTGTTCTGCATAAAATATATGAGGCAGCTGGGGCAGGGTCTTATGAACTGGTAAGCATCCAATAACTATATTAAGCAGTTTCTTAAGGCTTTGAAATTATCTTCAGATGGTAGCTGTTGACAAACCCTGAAGTGAAACACTACTTGAATATTCACATTAAAACCACCATTGCAGTTAAGTTAGCGATGCATGATTAATTGGCTTAAAAGGAATGGATTCATATGGAGTAAAATGCCTCTATGAAAATCAATAGCATGACTACCATTAGCAAGAGCATTACTTTGAAGATATTAAGGGCCACAAATCAGATTTGTCAGCTGAAGAGTAACAGTGCCTATATGTACAAACAAACAGCAGTTGCGTCTGCAACACAGCATGAAGGGTTTATGGGTCTTTCTCTTCTCTTAATAGTCACAGGAATGGGATAGCATGATAGTTACTCACAGCAAATAACAGAGCCAAAGGTGGTACTTTGCTTCTACCCACCAGATTTGGCCAGGACCTCTTGAGCCCTGGCAAGTGCAGGTGTGCAGGATTCAATGCTGTCAGTCAAGAGTGGTTCCTGTCTCTTTGCCACCCACATTCACACCCATTTTACCTGGTGCTGGCAGCCTGTGCCAGCCCCAAAACTGACAGATGGACAACCCCGGAATTTCACTGGGGTCTTGCTCCTCTACTTCTAAAAATTCAAAGGCTTTTTCGCATTGTATAACCATTATAAATACTGTTCATCTCTTCTCACATCCCCACAAACTCCCTTTTATGCTGTTCCCTAAAAGCCTCTCCAGGACTGAGAATCACTTGAATCCTTAGGCAAATGAAATACTGTATTGTGGTCATGTTTACAGCAGTGCACAGGGAAATGGTACAGATTTCAGAGTCTTCTAGGATATGTGCCCTGAATTTAAAAAAAAAAATAAAAAAAAAATGCACCACTTGGGTGCATTTTTGTGTCTTTCACTCAAATGTGCTGAGTTGCTGATTCTGTGTATCACTGCAAAAAGTAGAAAGCTGTCTGTCAGCTAGGGCACTATTCCTCTTGGCTCAAAGCTGATATAAATGATGATAAGAATTTTAACTTGGAAAAGAAGGGAGATGGATGAAGGGGACTTCTTTAATCTCCATGCCTGGAGAGCTAATGTAAAAAAAAAAGAGAAATATCAAATAAACAACAATATGACAACCTGTAATGGAAATACAGAAGATGAGAGGCTGGACAGTAAAGAGAAGGAAAGTGCTAATACTAAGGAGAACAGGGAGGCTAAACAACGGTTGTGTTGACCCACATATAAGTTAACCTCAGACATAAAGCAATCATCACTCTTTAAGGAACAGAATAAAATATTGATAGTGCTCTTCAAAAAATTAGGAAGTATCTAATTAAGTAAATTATCAACTAACATGGCAAGACTTATGTACTATACGAATATTAAACTGGGATGAAGGTTCATGAATGAATCTTAACACTAATAGTAAGAGGGTCCTTTTGAAATTTGTAGGTAACATGAAGGTGGGAGGCATTGCTGACATGGCAGAAAGTGAGGATATTGGACAGAAGAAAACAACTGTCCAAAAGAGGCAAACAATGTGATAAACTTTAGTGAAATGAAGTACAAGATCATTTAAAGACAAATGTGGAGATTTTGCACTAAAAAAATGGGAATTTATCAGCTGGAAATGGAAATTAGTAGAAAGCACTGGGTCACTGAGCCAGTCAGGATAAATTCTGTCATCCATGTGATCCAACCATGAAGGGCAAATCCAGGCTGAGGATATCCCTGATGACTTGTTTCCAGTGGAGCGAAAGCAGCATTCAGGCAGTTTTGTAGAAGGCAGTGCAGAGACCTTATCTGGAGTATTGTGCATGCTGGTGGCATCCCCATTCATGAAGGATGCAGAGGACAGCCTGTGGGATGGATGTGCGAAGGAAAAGCAAGGGCAAGCCAGCCTTTCTGAAGCTGAAAAGAGATGTAATTATTCCCTTCAAACACACCATGATGCTAAATTCTGGAGAAACAGAAAAAAAGCTATTTAAACCAAAGAACATAATTCACACAGAAACAACTGCAAATATGTTTAGGCAGAATTTTGTAAAATATTTTTCATTATCGGTGTACTGAAGATCTGGAACAGGATATTTGTGGTGTAAAAGCCTGATCCTCGTTAAAACAAAGTTGTCAGCTCATGAAATATTTTGACCAGCATATTTGGCAAATGACTGGTATTAAAGACTCAGGAGCTCCTTTCTGGACTCAGATTCCTCTGACTGGTACTACTTAAAGGTAGAAATACATAGAGAGTCTCATATCCCAGGAGAGTCTATGCTGCTGGTCTATAACACCAGGTGCAGGCTTCTTGTTGCTTAAAACTCAGCCATCCTGGTATTCTTCCTTAGAGCTATGCTTGCTGTGGGAATTGGAGGAGAAGCAAAATTGGTTTAATCTCATTTATCCACAGCCCAGCTGCTGTTTATCACTCTAAGGCAAGTGTCCAGCACCCCTCCTCCTGTGCTGCATTAGTCTGGTACCTCTGTCTTCTGCTGTGTTCCCATGCAGCAAGTAGCAAGCATGCTTTCTGTGGAGCACGTGCCATGCAAAGCATCCCGGCATATCAGACATCCCAGAACAAGCCCAATAAAATTATCCTGGAGCAAGGTGCAAGATTCAGATCTGAATTCCCCTTTCCTTCACTGCTGGACCACTCCAACCCAGACTCAACTCCTTTGGCAACTGTAGAGCTTGGTTGGCTCAATATTCAACTGCAGGAGAAGGGGAAAGAGATCATAGGCCTCTGTGTGCTGCATGTGCCTGGCCTTTCTTCTGCAAGGCAGAATCAGCTCAGACTGTCATAATTCGTGTTTGGCTTCTTGCATCTTGGGAGTGCAGTTACAGACAGGCTGCACTGTGCTCCAGACATCCTTTCTGCCTCACGAGGCCACGATGGGAGACAGTCCTCCCTTCAGCCCAGCCCATGCCACTGTCAATGGCTAACAAAACCTGCCTCACAGTTTAGTTGTCCTGGTTTTGGTGACATTAGTGAAACAGAGTTCAAATTATGGAGGGGTACTTTTTAGCCTCTTCTAAGTCAATAACTGCACCACAGGACACAGGAGGTGCAGCCATCAGGCTGGCAGAGATGCCACAGCATTGTGCTTCTGAGCACCTTTTTGAAAAAAAACACTCAGTCATTATTTAATTCTGGGGAGGTGGGGAGGGGAGACAGGTTTAATAATTTTTTTGTCTTCTAAAAAAAGTGTGATTTGTTATCTGAAGGCAATAATTCTAACTGGTGTTATTGGTATGCGGCATGCAGGGATCTTAGTGCTAGCACATCTTTATTAATGTTGTTATAAAAGCTTCTACTGGGATCCTAGTTATCAAATGACTCTGACAGCAATTCATCCACAAAGCCCTGTGTTTTAATTTTTCACTATCTGAAAAGAAATGAGTTGGGTGGGTGGAAAAAGTCCTATTTTCAGCTGCTTTGTCCTTTGCTTTAAAGCCTGGCACGTTGCAAGCGTAAAGGAGGAACATGTAGGATTACAGCGGGAGGAATATATCTTTGAAAAATAAATATCCTGCCATAAAAAGCATGTTACAAAGTGACAGGTACTATCTATTGATATAATGGAGTCTTTGATTCCCATAGTACTGCCCATTATAAGAAGCTGTACACAAGGATGTGAGCCAGAGACTTGAAAGCTCCTTTGAATAGGAGCAGAGCCACAAATAGGAGCAAGGGATTTAATGGTAAAACACTTTACAAAGATTTTGCTGTATGCACTGTGAAACAATAGAGAGCTAATGAATTACTGGAGTCAGCAAATGTCTCCTTTGATACGAATCAGGGACTGATCAGGGAAGCAGATAATTTCTAGGACTTTTCCCTCTTCAGCCCACTTTTTAGTCATGGTTATAAATGATTGCACAGGAGGCCCAAACCCAGCAGAATTTCTGAGCAAAAAAAAAAAGATCAAGCATTTTTTTAAGTATTTATCATGGCCAGATATTACAACAGAGTATCATGTGGATGTAGTAAAGTGAATGCTGAGTGAATGATACATGAGCTGAAAGTGGAAATGGGGAATGGTGGTGGTGGTTCTCAAAAAACCATAGGTACATGCGTGTTTGAACTTACCCTCCTCAGCTCATTGCTTAGCAGTTGTCCAGGCAAAACTGTCCTTGCATCTCTTTTATCAAACCCCAGAAGGACAATGGATTTTCTAGATTACAGCTTTGGGGGACAAGTCTCTCCCATATGGATCTTTTGTGTGGTTGGAAAATGCAATTTCAGCAACACTGTGGTGTGATGGCCCTTGTTTCTGAAGAAGATGTATTATTGCTTGCCTGGAGAACCTGCATCCTGGGAGGGTAATTCCCTTTTATTAAAGATGCAGGATGGTGCAATCTTTCAAATAGCCCTTTGCCTATTTAGAAGTGAAAGAGGTAGGAAGGTGTGAGCTGTGTGTGAGACTGCCTCTTCTTGCATGACCAACACATATTTGCAAGGATGTTTTTTCCAGACAGTTTTTTTTTCTCACACTGTCTTGTCCCAACCCTTTTTCCTTTGCAAAATGGTATCAAATCCTTCAGGCTGTTTCTGCTGCAAATGCAAAGTCTTTTAAATTATGTTCTAATGAATGGTGGCTTTTTTTGTGGCTTTGGCTTGTTAAGAACATGGTGTAAGTCTCAAGACTATGACCAGGCTAGGTCTCTGTCACAGTGTTTGTTGTTAATATACTTGTGGTTTTGCCAGCATTTTGCCACTTAGTTCAGGAAGTCTTCTGCTAGCCATTGCACTAGGAGGCAGGTTTTTAATCCCAGAACCTCTACGGCTTAACCCTGTAAACAGGCTTGCCAAAGCTGCCTCAGGATTCTACACAAACAAACCATTTTGCACTCACTGTTTAGTTGTCCCGTGTGTTCTCTGCTTTTACTTAGCTCAGTGTGAAACCAAAGTTTCTGCCAGGGTGGCAGGAAGCTGGAGCAGCCACAGGGTCCCTTGTCTGGGTACAGGGAGAGCAGTACTGGATCCCCTCCAGCCCTCCTCTTCCTGCTGGCTGCTCGAATGACCTGCTCTGCTCCTAGATCCTTTCACAGAATCACAAAATGGATAGAGTTGGAAGGGACCACAGTGGGTCTTGTGGTCCAGCCTCCCTGCTCAAGCAGGGTCATCATAGAGCACACGGCACTGGATTGCATCCAGATGGTTCTTGAGTATCTCCCGTGAGGGAGACTCCACAACCTCTCTGGGCAATCTGTTTCAGTGCATGGTCACCTGCACGGTAAAGAAGTGCTTCCTCATATTCAGGGGAAACTTCCTGTGCATTGATTTCTACCTGTTGCCTCTTGTCCTGTTGCTCCTCTCTGAGAAGAGCCTGGCTCCATCCTCTTGACACCCTCCCTTCAGACACTTGTAGACATTGATGAGGTCCCCTCTCAGTCTTCTCTTTGTGAGGGGAAACAGACACAGCTCCCTCAGCCTATCCTCATGGAGATCATGGTCCACTCCACTAATTTTCTTCTCTGTTCTCTGTTGGACCTGCTCCAGGAACTCCATGTCTCTCTGAGAAGCCCAGAACTGGACACAACATTCCAAGTGTGGGCCCACTAGGGCTGAGTAGAGGGGTGGGATTGTTTCCCTCAATCTGCTGGCAGTGTTCTTCCTAATGCACTCCAAGATATCCTTGGCCTTCTTCACCACAAGGGCACACTGATGGACTATGAACAGCTTGCTGCCCAGCAGGACACCCAGGTTCTTCTCTGCAGAGGAAACAGAACTTCAGCAGAACTCCATAATGAGGATGGCTTCCCCTTCAACCCAAGGCAGTCGAAGGGGATTGAGAAGCTGTAACGCCCCCTGTCCAGAAGCTCCAGCCTTTACTGGGTGTTCCCTGTAATTTCAGGCTTCAAGAGATTTAGCTCACACAACATCTTGTAAAGCCATTGGTTCTTTGGCACCTTGAGTTGATGTCTGGAGAAAACCAGTACATTTTCCTCTAGGAGAGTTCTTTTAATTTGGTGAGAAAATAGGCGTTTTGGCAAAAAGTGTTTTACAGAAAGAACATGCAACTTCACAAAAATATTAAAACATTACTGAGATGAACAAGCATTGCTATAGTAGGGAACCTTTGTTACACACAGCAAACACAGACTCCATGCAGCTTAAGTGTGGTGCCCACACCTTACAGAAAATAGGTGTTTGAGCTACCCACAAGAGGAAGGAAAGAATAAGGGAAGAGAGATTAAGAGAAGAAAAAGAGGAGGAACAACAGAGTTACCACTCAGAAAGTCCCACATGGACAGGCCAGGACAAGCCAGTGCCCCATGGAGCCCTCGTGCTGCCCTTTTATAGACTCTGGCTGTCGTGCTCAGGTTGAGACCAGCCCTGGGTGACCTTGTGGTGCAGAGTCTGGAGAGTGGCAATCCTTGGAGGGGGATTTTGTCTTGGAGGACTGTGGCTCAGGTGTCCTGCATAGCACTAAGCATTTTCCTGGTATTTAACAACCTAAGAAAACTACTAGCTGTCTGCAAATCACCAACAGCTCTAAATGGCAGAGGAGGTAAATAAAAACCAAGGGTCAGTAACACTACAAAAGAGTTCTGTCCAACAGCTCTCTGCAATTAAATCCCCCTGCACAAAGGGGAAGCAAGACAACGGGAAACAACACAGGGAACAAGGATCCCCGCAGTGAGTGGTGCTCTAGAAATCACAGCCAGTCAGTGACTATGGAAACCTTATACTATCCTAACAGGAATAAATAATTTAGGAGAGAGCCATATTAAAGACTGAATTTCTCTCCTGGGCTCAGACAGATGGACTTCTTCTCTTGAGTAGATAATTTCTGTCTCATTTAACAAAGTGCAGCTCCATCCAGAATTTCAGCAAAAGGTAACCAGATTCATAGAGCTTTTTGTCTTTTCAGCAGCAAATGCTTCATCCACACAAAATAAAGATAATATTGAACTAACCTCATCTGTAGTAGAACATGTGTGAGCAAGCATGCTTTAGCTGCCTAGCTAGAGAAAAATGATGGCTTTTTTTTTCAGGATAAAAATGTATCTAGTAAAACATTTGTGCTGGCTTGTCGTTAGTGATGTGGCAGCCCAGCTGAAATCTCCTGCCATCGCTGCTGCCTCCAGTTTAACTTGAGATAGATGAGGATGGGCACGGAGGTGTTTCTGAGAGTGTATGTGCCTGCACAGTTTCCCTGGCCTGGGCTCTGGGCTCTGCTCTGCTCCTGGCGCTGAAGGATAGTTGTAATGGGAAAGGGGAGAAAAGGCTGCTGCTCTCAGGGGAGAACATTTCACCCCTTGCGGCAGAGCTGGTGTCCAAGGGCACAGGCTAATGCCTACCTCATGCTGGCACTAAGGGATGACAGAGCACACACCAGCAGTGTGGTTTCTTTCCCAAAGTTTGTGCCTCTCTATAACATAATAGACTTACAAGCTAATTTTCTTTAGCTGAACTGTTTTTCCTGAACTACAAACATTAGTAGCTGCAGCATGTCCTGCCAAATAAAGAGATTGGGGGGAAAAAAAATCAGTGAGTGCCAAGCAATCCATCTTGAAAAGCCACCTGCATGTAGGAAAGAAAGGATCCAGGAGTGCATGAAAGTTAAATTTTACCAAAGGAGAAGGCAACATGTAGAGTTTCATTGGGCTCTTCCCTCTGCCCAAGTTATCTTCTTTTCCTCTTTACTTGAATTGCATTTTATATCCCGTTCCACCTGCCCTTTCCTATAATTCTTGTTCTTCCCTTCACATTAGCGTTCCTAAAATAACAACTATAGTAAGAATAAAAGTGAGAACAAGACGAAGAGAAGTAGTTCTGGAAGGGAAGTAGCATTTGCCTCATACTGTAGCTCACTGGCACATTCAGCACTGGTCTGGGCTTCTCCAGCTGAATGCTTGCTGGGGCAGAACACTGGTAGCACTGGCCAGCTGCACAGTGTGATCCCATTTTCTAGATTTTTAGGCTCTGCTCTAGTGAGAGCAGAGGTTGTTTTTTTTGTTTTTTTTTTGGTATTGTCTCCTTCCTAGTTCCAACATACCTCATCCCAAAGGTTCTGCTTCTATTCCCCTGGGAAGTCAAATCTTGTGTTGTCTGCTGTCATCCACAATGATCATCACCTGATGATGGGAAGAAGCTGCAAGGTTACTCAGGCTCCTGGGAAAGCAAGAAAGGGAGCAGAGGCACAGTGGGTTAAGCAAATGATGATAGTATGAATGCAGTGGAAATGCATACAGTGAAAGGTCATTTGGCCTTGGGGACTGGTTTCTGCACACCATTTTGAGGTACAGATCTCAGGCTGCTTAAATGGGAGCAGCTGTCAGACGTTTCCTCATCACAGAGGTTTGCCTGCCATGATGGACTGAACTCCTTGATTAGAAAGTCCATTGCTGTGAAGGGACTATGTGGACCTTACATCGTATTTTTATTACTTGCAAATAGCTGTTAAAACATTTCCTTCTGCAATTCCAATTTATTCAAAATTTTCAATATTCTCCCTTGAAGCAGATTAAACTGCATATAGAGTCCTTAAAAATCAAATGTTGGGTAGTTTCCAAAGTGACATAAAGCTAAGGTTGCAGGATGATAACAGTCATTTGTAAAAGTAAATATGATAAAATGAGCAGCTGCTTTCATGAAGTAGCACCACAGACTTCCTAATTACTCAATAGGTTCATTTGGGGTTTCAAAATAATTTGAGTTCTGTTTGTCTGAGTGCTGTTAATTGATCAGAAAGTAAAGCTGATCACTGCTTGTTTTTCCCATGACATATATGCTTTAATAAATTATTGCTTGCAACTCTTGCAGTGTTACTCATTATTGACTTCAGATACATCAGCTGTCTGGATGGATAGGACTGTTTACCAGAACCATTAAGATCATACTGGGGTTTTCTGAGGTTCTCTGCAGCATCTCTGCTCTCTGACAAACTCCCATCAGCAACCTGGTGTTTTTCAGAAAACTGCCATAGTGGTTTTCCTAATAGTATGTTCAAGTGAGCACTTTCTACTAGGAGAATTTTCACGTGCTCAACACATTTAGTTTGCCATAGGTAGCCAATAAATATATATCCTGATGATAAAGGTTCATTATATTCTTTAGAATAAGGCACATTTGCATGCAGCACTGCTGAATCTCAAAGCATAAATTAGTGCTTTCTGGACTTCATTAGTAACTCTGTCCTTGTGCAGTGTCCAGAGAAAAGGCAGTTGTCTTGTGAGACCGTCTCTCTTTTGGAAACAGTCTCACAGAAGTTTGAAAAACATGTTTGAAAACTTGCAGAAAACACATTTTTCTAAACTTGTATGGCACTCAAAATGCAAGATGGGAGACTGGGGGAGGATGGAATGAAAAAGGGGCAAGGAGAAAGGAAAAAGAGAAAGAGGCAGTTAAAAAGAGAGGTAGGGGGGAAAACTGCTGAAAAGGAAATGAGATAAGAAAATATGAAAGGGAAGCAGAAGAAGATGAAAAAATAAGTAGCACATATGTTTATTTTATAGGAAGTTGGCTGACAGGCTGAATTTCTGCTCTGGTCAGGGAAACAAAATTATGGTGGGCTCTGCATGAAAAGTGAATAGCAAATATCCTAAATTAAAAACTCAAGAGACTGAAATCTGTTTGTAAAACTGTTTTGGAACAACAAAACACCATACTTTAAGACTGAAGTTTGTTGATGAATGGTTTGTAAGCAGAAAAAAGGCTAATTGTCTTGCATAAGAAAGCACGAGAAATACTTGCTCAAAACCACTGATGAAATGAAAGACCATGTTCTGTTATCAACTTTCCTTATTTTGAATTTCATTTGAAATAATGAGATAGATAAATTTTTGCCATTACCAATAATATTAGATTTTCCTGTCCTGCAAGCAACTGTCCAGGTCTCTCTGTGACTGATTTACATAATCCTTGTAAGCTTCTTGCATGACAAATAGTAAATTCATTTTTCAGGGGTGAATTCAGCTCCACTTGTGATGGGAATGTGAGGATGGGGAAATAAGAGGAAGGACTGTGGGGAAATGAGAGCTGATATCTGGGGGTCTTGGGCAGTACTGCTGGGAGGCTCACTGACCTTATCCTTGCTGGAAACATGACATCTTGGAGGTACTGTACAACTACTGCAACATTTATTCAGGAGATACAGTCTTCACAAAATGCATCACTATAGCAAAACTATTGTGATTCTCCAATAAGAGGGCATGCTTGAAGAGAAAAGAAGATGAGCATTTTCTTAGTTATTTGATAGCAACACTGATCCCCAAACAAGTAATTGGCTCTGCTGTAATCATCCTGGCAAAGATTATTCTGTGCATGAAAAGCAGCAATCTTTCAGAATCTTGACAAATAAAAGAAATCCTCGTTGTAAAATTGGCTATTTTTGTTATTCAGAACTTAACAGAGGTGGAGCTAAAGATCCTTAACATGGGAGAACCTGTCAGAATGCTGAATGCACCCGTTGATGTGTTTGTGATGGGGTGGGTGGTGCCACAGGGAGCTGGGGCTGGGGAGCTGGTGATGTTTGGACCAAGCCACCAGTGAGCACTGAGCCATGAGGCCAGACAGTTCCATGCCTTGGTGCAGCCCTGTCACAGTCCTGTGGGACAGCTCAGCTCATTAGTGTATGACAGTATCTGAGTTTGAGAGGGATAAAAAAATACTGCATGGTTTTTGCAACTCATCCAAAAAGATACCGTGACCTTAATACTTCAGAAACTCTTATCTATTGTTTATCTATTATCCCTTATCTCTTACCTGATCTGCTGTTGAAGATCTGTAATGGTAAGAAAGTGCTAGATTTTCTACACTGGTTATAAGATTCAGTGCAACAGGGTAGAATTTTCACCCTAAAATTGATCTGGGGTAATTCCTGGGCTTTTTTAATTGAAAGCCTCTTTCACAGATTTTAGCTGTTTTTATTCTCTCAGCTTCAAAGGAGATGTGCAGTCCTGATTGGCATCACTGGTGTTAGAGCAGAAATGCACCTCTCATTTCTAACAGAATGGTCTCTGTATTTCATCATAAAGTCTTCATCTAGGAAACTGATCACTTGAATGATACACTCTGAATTATAAAATCAGTGAGAAGGGGTATCTATCAGAATATATCTGTGCTTCTTTTCCTAATCTATAAATCAAGCAGAGCAGTGAAGAGGTGAGGAAAACTTTAATTCAGTATTACATTTCCATGGAAATAGAAAAAATTGAGAACACAAACTGATCTAGTGTGTGCTGTTTGCCAGGCTTTGCTACACTATGGATTAGATCTCTTACACATCTCTGGATCGAGCTGGAGGCACGTAACCACTCTGCCACACTTCAGAGAAGTTTGACATGTCAATGCAGAGAAGGTAGGTAAAATAACGGCAACCTCTTCTGTAAAGGCAGATTTGTGCTGCCATCAAAATCAAAGGTGTATGCAGAACAAATGTTAGTGGAGGTGTTTAACTGGGTACATTTTGTGAAGGTCTTCATGTCTTTGAGAGAAGCTGTAGAAAAAGCAGAAACACGCTGAGAGAAGGCAGCAGTATTGGCCCAGCAAGCGAAGCTCTGACACAAAAAACTGAGGAAAAATAAGGGACAAAATATCAAGGGGTAAACATTTGTTGCCAGGGCATTCCTTGCATTACTTTAAAGCCACAGAAACAGAATTTATCTAGTCTTTGTGAGGAAACAAAGTAGCATGAAAGCCATCTGACACTGTCACAGTATTTTCTTTGATGAGGTTAAACTGCAGTCTGGAGTATGGTCAACAGGTTGTTTGCAGAAGTGGTAAGAGCTCTAAAGGCCAAGTGTATAAACAGAGTGCAAAGTGAAGAAGTAATGAGAATCAGATATCTTGGATTCTTGCCATAAGCAGAATATTGCAGTTCATGGATAGTTTAAAGCTTTGCTGGATTCACAGAAACACAGAATGGTTGAAGTTGGAAGGGACTTCTCGTGGTCATCTGGTCCAACCCCCTGCTCATGCAGGACCACCAGTTTACCAGGCATTTATTCCCAATTATCAGGAGTGTGTCACACAGCTTTTGAGTGCCTTCAAGGATGGGGACTCCTCAATATCTCCGGTCAACCTGTGACATTGCTTGATAACCCTCATAGTGAAAAAGTGTTCCTGAACATTCAGGTGGGATTTCCTGTGTTTCAGTTTGTGCCCTTTGTCTCACTGAACACCACTGAAAAGAACCTGACTCCAACCTCTTTGCGCCCTCCCTTCAGGTATTCATACACATTGATGAGATCCTCCCGAACATTCTTCTCCAGGCTGAACAGCCCCAGCTGTGCAACCCTTTCTCATAACAGAGATGCTTCAGTCCCTTAGTGATCTTAGTGACCCTTTGTTGGCCTTTCTCCCGTATTTCCATGTCTCTTATGTACTGAGCAGCCCAGAACAGGACACAGCACTCCAGGTGGCCCCACCAGTGCTGAGCAGAGGCGAAGGATCATTTCCCTTGACCTCCTAATGCAGCCCAGAAGAGCCCTCTTTGCAGCAAGGGCATGCTGCTGTTCAGCTGCTGTCCACCATGTGCCCCAGGTCCCTTTTTTCCTACAAAGCTGACTTTATCCTAAAACATGGCAAAGACAATGCTGAGTGGCTAAGACTGATAGCGATGGTCATGTACTGCATGCAGAAACGGCAGTGCTGCAGGATGGGCTAATATGGACAGGCTGCCATCTACTATACTGCAAGATAGGGACCTAAATTTAACGTGTCTGAAAACCAAATTGTAGTTCAAGAGTTGCGTCTCACAGTAGAGTAACAGAGTGCACCAGCAAGAATTTCCTTTGTGCCTCTTACAGTCATTAGTTTCATATATGGAAATTGTGTCCCAGCCAGAACTGGAGAAGAGTTGGAGTTATGATTCAGGGAAAGCTTGTCCTCTGTCATTATCATATGCTCCATTATTACCTAAATACAGAGCCTACTCTGGAATCAAAATTGTTTCTGTGCATCTGGATGAAGAAAAATAATCAGGGGAGAAAGAGTAGCTATATAGCTATTTTTTAAATTCAGTGAATGTTTTTTTTGTCTCAGAAAGAATTCTTAAACCCGTAGCATCTTATATTCATGAAAAGATTACAACTGCCATGTAAATGAGATTTATAAAATCTTAATCATTCTATCATTTACAAATACAATTTGAGATTTTCATGTAATTACATTACAAGAAATTCCATAAAATAAAGGTGAATAATTTATCATTTGCATGAGACAGCCAGAAAGGAAGACTTCAAAGTGGATAGTAAAATCTAATTTTATTTGGACTTTTTAAACAGCAAGAAATAGAATTTTAACATATATCCTGTTAAGTTTTTCCTGATATTCCAAAACATAAACAGAGTAGGAGTACTTGGACTGGGACATATTAAAGCTGAGAGAGGAAAGGGGAAATACTAATACTGTCCACAAATTAGTGTGAAAAACAACCAAACAAAAAACCTCAAACTCCCACAATTTCCGTCCTTTTTTTGTTTGCAGAGGGGTACATTGCCACTGAGGATGAGGAAAAGGTTGACTTACTTAATGCCTTTTTTACCACAGTGTATAACAGAAAAACCAGTTATACTTAGGGTACCCAGGCCCCTGAGCTGGAAAACAGGGACAGGGGATCAGAATAAATTCCCCATAATCCAAGAGGAAATAGTTAGCGACCTGCTGTGCCACTTAGACAGTCAAAACTCCGTGGGCCTGGATAGTATTCACCTGAGAGTACTGAGAAAGTTGGCAGAAGAGCTTGCCAATTGCTCTCCATCATTTACCGTTAGTCCTGGTTGACTGGGGAGATCCCAAACAGGTAGCAAATGTGATGCCTATGTACAAGAAGTGTTGGAAGGAGGATCCTGGGAACTACAGACCTCTCAGCCTGACCTTTGTGCCATGGAATGTTCTGGAACAGATTATCTTGAGTGCCATCATGCAGCATGTACAGGACAACCAGGGGATCAGGCCCAGCCAGCATCAGTTTAGGAAAGGCAGGTCCTGTTTAACCAACCTGATCTCCTTTAATGACCAGATAACCTGCCTGTTGGATGAGGGAAAGGCTGTGGATGTTGTCTACCTACACTTCAGCAAAGCCTTTGGCACTTCCACAGCATTCTCTTGGAGAAGCTGGAAGCCCATGGCTTTGACAGGTGTACTCTGGGTAAGTATTTGGATGGCTGGCCAAGCCCAGAGAGTGGTGGTGAATGGTGCTAAATGCAGTTGGTAGCCAGTCAGTACTGGTGTTCCCCAGGGCTCAGTACTGGGGCCAGTCCACTTTAATATATTCATCAGTGATCTGGGTGAAGGTATTGAGGGCAACCTCAGTAAGTTCGCAGGTGACACTAATTTGGGTGGAAGTGTTGGAAGTTGGAGGGCAGGAAGGCTTTGCAGAGAAACCTGGACAGGCTGGATTGATGGGCTGAGACCAGCAGCATGAGGTTCAACAAGGCCAAGTGCCGGGTCCTGCTCTTGGCTCACAACAACCCCAGGCAACACTACAGGCTGGGGGAAAAGTGGCTGGAAAGTGACCCAGTGGAAAAGGCCCTGGTGGTGCTGGTTAACAGCCAGCTGGACATGACCCAGCGGTGTGCCCTGGTGGCTGAGAAGGCCAATGGCATCCTGGCCTCTACCAAAAATAGCGTGGTCAGTAGGACCAGGGAAGTGATTGTTCCTCTGCACTCAGC
The DNA here is from genome assembly GCA_035221455.1 of Xenops minutus. Lineage (NCBI taxonomy): Eukaryota > Metazoa > Chordata > Aves > Passeriformes > Furnariidae > Xenops > Xenops minutus. The sequence continues at coordinate 86,916,276 of JAWWEE010000105.1, read as the reverse complement.
ACTGGTGAGGCTGCACCTCAAACTCTGTGTCTGGTTTTGGAGCCCTCATTACAGGAAAGACGTTGAGGTGCTGAAGCATGTCCAGAGATGGGTAGCAAAGCTGAGTAAGGGTCTGGAACGTTGAGCCTTTCAAGGAGCAGCTGAGGGTACTAGAGTTGTTCAGTCTGGAGGAAAGGAGAGGCCTTATTGGCCTCTACCTGAAAGGAGGTTGTGGCAAGGTGAGAATTGGCCTCTTCTTCCAGGCAACTAGCAACAGGACAAGGGGAAATGGCCTCATGTTGCACCCAGGGAAGTTCAGTTCAGACAATAAGAAAAATTTCTTCACTGCAAGGGTGATCCGACATTAGAACCGGCTCACTGGGGAAGTGGTGGAATCACCATCCCTGGACACCTTCAAAAAACCTAGTGGACATGGCACTTCATGATCTGGTTCAGTGGGTATGGTGGGTATTTGGTCAAAGATTTGATTTGATGATCTTGGTGATCTTTTTCAACCTTTGTGATTGTGTGATTCTATGATTCCACACAGAATAACATATGGATAATAAAGAACATAAAGCTCATGGAAATGTAAGGATGAAGAGAGAAGCCTGCATATGGAACAACTGCAAGAGGGACCCATCTGTCTAGTAAAGGGTGTATCTTAATTGTATGAGCTACTACAAGTGGACATTGCGAGTTTTAATATCTTTGATGTTCCCAGACAGACCTTCTATCAACTTCCAGCAACAATCTGCAGAATATCAAACAGAAGAGACAACCAAATGGCTTTCCTTCACTTCATCAAAGTCTTTGGTCTGATCTGGATAGGCTTACAGGAAATGGAAATGTGCATTGAATATTAATGATTTTTTTCTTGATAGCATGTCCAGTAAGAACAAAGAGTACATAGTACAGCCAGCTTTTAAACTGTTACTGGTCTGAGTAGAACTTGATTACCAAAATGAAGTCTTAACCTAAAAGACAAGGAAGCAGCTTTGAATCTGACCACTATATTTCTTGTTAAAGTTGATCACCCATGAAGAAAGTTGCTCACAGACTGTAGTTCAGTGGAGCAATGCCATGAGAGAGCATTTACAGCATCATCAATCATTTCTATATGTCTATAAATGTTTTCTGCTTCTGACTTCTGAAATAAATCCATCCAATTTGCTTTATAAAAATCTACAGGAAGGCAATTTGTATCTTCTGCAAAAGATATGCTATTTGTTTCAGGTGCCCCCAGAGTCATATTGTTGGACCAATGACTTCCTTCAGCTCTGCATTGACTCCCTTTTCTCTTAAAGAGAAGGGAAAACTTCAGCATAGGTGGGAGCATCTCTCTGAATATCTAGCAATATTAAAAGGACTGATAATCTGAGGAAAATGTGTGAAAAAGGCAGAGAGAGAGTACAGACACAAAGTAAGTAAAGGGTTAATATTAGATGGGCAATTGATATCCAGCCATAGATGCGCAGCCTTTTTGTCCTCTAGGGCATTTACTCTAAGAAACCCCAAGCAAAATCCTTCAAAGGGGAGAGGAGGCAGGGGCAGTGAATGCTGCTTCAGAGCATGGTAGAACTCCTCACTAGTCCCTCCTGACAGGGTGAATGACCTTCTTGTGAAGTCTTCATCTCCTGCCAAGGCAGGAAAAAAAGAAGTGACTATTACAACACTGAGCAGTTTTTAGGAGGAAGTTTGCTCTGGATGAAGACTGGTAAGACTGAACCACAGGAGTCATTGGTAGTACCTGTAACCATCATGTTTATCTCCTGTCTCGTGTGTGTTGTTCCCCTAGGTGCTATGCCTCCTTGAACTTCATTTGTAATACTGTAGATCAGATTTCAGTGTCTTTGGGAAAGTCTATGACCCATGTCCTCTGGGACACAGGGACTGTTTGGTTTGTGACCTGGTCTTGCATGCTGCTTCTTATGAAAAAGAAAGACCTCACAGTGGTGTGCTCTGAAAATAGGCCTTGAGTTTTCACATTTCATAGGGATTCTACATGTCTAAATAACTGGAAGGTTTGGTTTGCCACATTTGCTGCAGCCCTCAAGTGTGGGGTGGATGTGAGACCTCTCACTGGAGTAAGTACCCAAGGTGCCGCAGAGTGACAAAGAGAATCCTTCTCCAAAAAGCAAACCAAATATTTCTGTGTGAAAGATTTTTAATTTACTTCTCTTAGGTCCTTACAGCATGCAAGTAAATGCTCATTTATACACACAATATGTGTAGAAAGATTTCAAAATCTATTAAATAGTTTCTGTGCTATATTAAGATGGAGTATGCACAGGAGCAAGGTAAGTGAAATGTCAAGTTTTTTCCTGTTTTTTATATTTATCAAAGTCTGTATTAATCTATTTATTTAGATTTCTTGAATGTTCACTGAGTGCATTAGTGAGCTGTATGAAATGTAGTAACTGAAAACATCCATCTCTGACAAAATTATATCCTATTGTTTCATGGCTTCCACCTTTACTAGAACTGAGGCTTCTCTTGTTTTCTTCACAAAGTAATTTCAGAAAAAGCAAATAGGAAGTAAAAATAAAGACAACATGATTTACAGATGATCAAATCACATTTCATGTAAAGACAGTTTTACGAGAGTACTCATATACAATTAGGTGCATAGTCAAGCATACAGCTGAACTTAGGTCTAGAAAGTATCATGTACACTTCAAAACTCTCCCCCTGTTTAAGTTGCTGAATTTTCCCAAACACAGTTCAGGTTTTAGGCCAGAGAAATAAATTACAACTCTGCAACCTTACTGATTGCAACACTCAGCTGGAAGCAGGGGATAGTGCAGGGACAGTGTCTTCTAGGAAAAAAACTTCTGCATTCAGTATCCAGTGTCTGGTATAAATAAAATGCATAAGTATCCCTCAGTACAGGAACTGAGATGAGAAGTCCTTATTCTGTTTTATACAAGAGGGAGAGCAACTTTTTACACAGCTAGTTATAGGACAAGAGGAATGGTTTTAAACTAAAAAAGGATAGATTTAGATTAGATGTAAGAAAGAAATTCTTTACTCAGAGGGCAATGAGGTACTGGAACAAGTTGCCCAGAGAAGCTGTGGATGCTCCACCCCTGGAAGTGTTCAAGGCCAGGTTGAATGGGGCCCTTAGTGACCTGATCCGGTGATGATATCCCTGCCCATGGCAGGGAGTCTGGAACTACAGGATCCCTTCCAACACAAACCATTCTATAATTCCATGATTCAGGAAGCTTTAATTAATTATATCATTTGGCCCAGGGTTATTGAATTTGTCTTCTACAACTTGGAGCAGTTCAAATAAGTAAATAACACTCCCAAATTGATAGTGTATGAGGTAGGACTGCTGCTGTTTTTGCAGCCCATCTGCTGCCCAGCTCCTGTCCTCTCCTCTGTTTCACCTTCCCCTCTGGAACTTCTCCCAACTGTGGAGGCTCGGGTGCTCTCAGGGGCCTCCTCTGTAGTGGTTGCCTCTGTAACAGTGTGTTGGACCAGGACTGCAGCAACCCCGTGGGCCAGAATGTGCAAGAGCACGTCAAACAGGCAGTAGGCAAATGGGAGCAATCCTGCCCAGAGTGGTGTCCCAGCTGCCCACTGTTGGGACAGAAGGACACTCAGCCCCTACCTTACCAAGAAGGATATTGCAGGTGAGTTACTGTTGTGTGATGTACTGTTGTCTAAAGTGCCCCTTTGAAGCCATGGGAATACCACATCAGGGCTACTCATGCGTGTGGATGTCCTTGTTTTTGTACTTGTTCCCAGGGGGTAAAGTCTTCCTTGATCACCCTTTGCAGCATTCAGCACTTTCTTTACCGCTGTGGAGAGAGGGGACACTGCTCACCATCCCATAAATATGCTTCTGAAAGCACAGTTCTTATAAAGACACACACATCTAAACCAACCTTAACAGACCTCCACAACCACAACCCCATCCCTCACACCACATATTTGACTCTAATCATATCAACTGATCCTAGGGTGACTAGTACACATGTAGACACCTTCCCAGTATCCACCACCAGTGCCCCAAGTAGAGGAGTTGCACATTCCCATTTTGGCTCCATGCTCTTAACAGCCTGGTCCAGCTTTGCTGAGAAGCTCACAGGAGCAAAGCACCCTAATATACAAGTTTCCAAAATAAGGCTAGTCGGGCTAGGATCTGCTGGAACTGTTGATTGTGCCTGCACCATCATTTTGTGCTGCTTGACCTTTGATGGCAGGTTTGTAAGAGAGAGGAATGCATGGCTTTTCAGAAGCTCAGCTTCTCACAGGAGCCATGCTTGCCACAGCTGATGGAGAGCCTGTGTCCAACACAGTCCACCACTGCCTGTTGCAAACATCCCTTTGGCAACACCTCAGGCTGCATGAAAAGGGAGCTGCTCATGAGTCCCTCTCTCTACAAGGTCAGTGTTCCTGAGACCAGCCTTATTAATGGAGAATGTCAAATTTCAAATAGCGAAGGAATGACTCCTCTTCAGTTAGTAGTACCAATAGTCCCTCTTTGGGACTAGACCACCCTTGAGATATTTCCTCTGGAAGCACAAAGGAAGAGACTGTACATGCCCTGAAATGCCCCCCAGCCTAATGAGTTAGAAACCCAGGAACCAGCTCAGGCTCTTGGTGGGTGATGTCCATTGGGTGAAAATAACTTCAACACATTTTTCTTGGTATGATTTATCCATGTTTGCAGTGAATTCATGTGCATAATTTTCCCTAAGATATGAATAGACATGTAAAGAGGCAAGCACGAACTGGAGGGTCACATTAAAAACTTAATATACATCGTGATATGGAAAATAATTAAAAAAGGTTTAGAAGTTGGAAAGACCCCTAATACCTACTGTTAGGATGCAATCTGAGTTGGCAGAAGGTCTTTCTTTGATGAAGAAAGTGATGAACTCCATATTTATCAAATACTATTATTATGTTTCCACATTGAGATGCCACTTTGTGTTCCAACAAAAACTTATTTAAAAAATATGGGACTTATTTGTGTCTCCAGTTTGGAAACAAATCAATTCTGGCCTCATTCTTTTTTCAACTTCTACTTGTGGGCTTGTTATTTAAAAGGAGGTGAATGGATTAAATTTGGCACTTAGTTCCAATTTGTCATGCCTGCTGTTTTGAGGAATGCTATTTCCCTGTGGTTTTGAAAACACTCTCTCCAATCTAAGGTGAAACAACTTTGTTTCTTTAGCTGCACTTTGCACTGACTCCTTTTTTTCTTGTGGCATGCTGAGGGTAAGCAGAATTTGGTAGGAAGAGATCAGCATTTCATACAATTAGACACCATCTTGGTTCCTCACAATGGTGGAGGTCCCAACCCTCAGTGCAACTTATAGTGATATGTTTTGGAGTATTTAGTTAGTTCTGGTTGTGTATTTTGTGTATGATCCTTATTATATGCATAATAAAAATATGCAAAATTTACACACTTAGAGAATCTGACCCTAAATATTAGCCATTCCTTCTCTTAGGCAAGTTTAATCGAATGCTAGTATTTGACACCTTCTCTTTCTTCCTCTGCTCCCTGTGGCTTTTATAACTAGAAGTGTTTTTAAAATTGAAAAGTGCACTTTCAGACAATGCCTCTTAAATTATGTATGTATTGATGTTGCTTACATTCTCCTTTCCTGTTTGTTTCTGAATATTCATCTTAACTGCAAGTTTCCTTTTTCTCCTGCACTTATGTGGTTTTTGCTTCCCAGTCCTTATTGTGTACCCCCAAACTCCCCTTTTTTTTTTTCATAGTATGCACAGATATAAGGATCACAGATTTGTAGGATTTATAGGTGGACCTATACCTACAAGCTTTGAAGGTGTTCATCAGTTTTGCTTCATCTGAGACATTAAGTAGGTATTCTGAAATTCTGAATAACCCATATGACTTTGGGTAAATACCCTGAGGATGCATATCTAAATAGCTCTGCTTTTGCTTACACTGCCTGCAGCAAGTCACAGAAAGAATTTTAATATTAATAGCAAACCAAAGTTGGAAATCACAGTGTCAGACCTCAGTCAGGCTTTGTGCAGTGAAGAAGCCCTACCACGAGTTTTCTGAGAGCAGTGTCCTCGGCAACAGCAGGGCAAGTGTGACAGCACCAGCTTTGGAGGACTTGAGATACGGACAACTAAGCTGATGACTGCTTGACAGTAGAGGCATGGGGTGACCTGACTGGCATCTCCTGCATGCTGGGGCTGATTCTCTGTCACCAGGTTTGGGCTCTGCTCCCTTGGTGGTTTGCTACAGGCAGTGCAGCATCCCTTTCAGGGGGAAGACCCTAATGTGAGTTAGTGTGTTCCTGTCCTGGGTCAGGCTGCCTGCAGGGGTAGACAGAAGGGAGTTCAGGTGCAGCCTTTCTGTAGGAGATCCTGCACAAGCTTTCCACAAACACCAGCACTTGGAGCATGTCCAAGTGACTGCCATGGCATGGGGGAGCCCTGTGAATACCAGATGTCCCATGAACGTTATGGCCATGTGCACCCCCTGGATGAAGCTGGAGGTGGGAAGCTTCACAGTCATCCCCATTTGCTGAGTATGGATGCTGAAGCTGTGCTCTTTGAAATGCTTTCTGCTTTGCCCTGGATTGGCAGTTTCCTGGATGTGTGCAGCCTGCAGCTCTCGTCAGCAATGGAACACTGCTCGCAAACTGTGACTTTCTCCTTGGCGGCCAGTGCCTCTGTTTAGTTGTCCAGCTTGAGAGTCCCCATCAAAAGGGCAGTATTTGCATGCTTTACTACATTTCTTTTGAAAATCAGACCCATTTATGAAATCCCAAATCGGTGAAATATACAAACATTACATCCAAGCCAATGCTTGCTGTATGTTTAATTAACCCAGGCTCACTTTATGTACAATTCCTCTGGACAGACTACTTCTTCCGTGCAGAATAATTTTCAATGCATAAATGCAACAGAGATCTTATGAGTAGTGTGCTGAGCCTCTCCCTAGTTTTGAAAGGATCCCAAACAGCAATCTTTAATCATTTCCCTTTCCACTCTTCTCCTTATCAGCTGTCTCACACATCAATCCCTCCTGAACTTTTGTCCTCTATTTTTATCACATACAATATTTGTCTTGACTTATATAGAGTGCAAGCTCTCTCAGGAAGGGAATGTGCTTTATCTGCTTGGAAGAAATGGCCATGGAAATGTATGGCACTATATAAATGCTTTGTAATACTCATAACACAAAATGTGTGTGAAGTTTGTGTGGTTTATGGTTAGTAGATTTTATGGTGACTAAGTTTTTTCTATCACTCGAGAAGACAAACACCCTTTTTAATGCTCTCAAAGCATCTCCGACCCGTCCTTCTGCTTCTTGTATTATCATAGACAGATAAGGCAATGCATCTTTTTTATTTTTCTTTCCTTTTAAACGTGGGAGATCTTTAATGTGGGAGATCTGGGAGGAGGAAGGAGTGTTGCAGTGGAGATGCATGTATCAGCAGAAATCACCCAGTAGTATTTTTAATTGTTAATGATGAAAAAGGTAGAAATCACTAGACAAAAGGCCTGAGGTCATGTTTTATTTATCCCGCTGTAAACCAGGAGTCAATTTTCTAGTGAAAAATTGTCAAGTGTAAAGTAGTGTCAGACTTAGGCCCATAAAGACCTGAAATGTAGGCAAAGGTTGTGAGGGGCAATGATAGAGGATGGGGAATTGTAGGAAAAAGACAAGAAATACAAAATATCTCTTACTATATACATAACTAGACGTGTATATAATAAGACTAATGAATTTGAGCTGTATCTGTTACAGGAGGGGTACTGTATCTTCAGCATTGCCAGAGGAGTAGAACTAACAGAAACCAGAGATATACCAGGTGCTATGGAAGTGTCATTTAACCAAAGAATAATTTTATGTTTGATGAAAGAATATTACAGCTTTATATGCACAGAAGACCCTGACTAAAGTTGTGATAAAAAGGAGTGACACATTAAACTTAATTTCAGTTAAAGAAACTTACGTGAAATCATCACACCTCTCCAAGCTTTTAACAAATCACTGCCACAGTTATTTTTTTGAAGAATAATTTCTGCATAATGCAGTAGTAATTGAAGGATGTTCCCTTTCTATGCTGACTGAAGTTTCCTTCATATCATATGTTTTTCTTGATTAAAAGACAGGCTGCCTCTGCCAATAGGCAGATGTCCTTTATAACACAGTTTAGTGTTACTTAGATACTCCTGCACAAAGCTGATAACCAGTAACTTGGATGAACACTTCTTTCAGAAGATATCTTCTCTCTGCCTCAATATCAAAAGCTTATTTTTCTGGTATTTTGTGCTAGAATTCATCAACCTGATGTTTAAAAATATGATGAGTTTAAATTTTCTGTTTCATTCTTCCCAGTGATTAGTCCTTGTTATATCACTATTTTTGCTAGTAATTGTTCAAAAGCCCTGATTGACAACACTTGAAATGTCAACTGCACATTTAAAACCACATTTAGTACAGGTAGAAAATATAAAAATTTGCCTCTTTATCCATTTCATACATGCTCAGACAAGTGTTTCTCTGAGAAAGTGCAGTTTTCATTTTCCATCCATTGGGCCTTTGGTCTCCCCTTGGAGTCAGAAAAAAACAGGTCCTGTGTGAAACACTAGACTGAAGCAGTAATCTAATTTTGCAGCAGACAGTAGTGATCTTTGCTATTTTTCAGTCTGGCACTCTCAGAATCAGTGACTCTCTGGCAGAGACACTAAGCTCAAAATACAGTCTTATTATTCGTCCCCTGAGCCAGCCACTCCACTAACAATTTTTATTAATTTATCTCTGCATTATGCTACTATTGCTAATTATAGGGTCTACAAATTGTGATTTTATTATCACTTTGCCTCCTTTACTACCTGCAATTTTCAGCATGTCTGTAACTTTTCCTGACTCCTATTCTAAATGAGCTTTAACATAAGACCCTTTTTTTTTTTTGTTTTTTTTTTTTCACATACAGGCTCAAATTTTCCGATTGTATAGGCAAGACTTCCTGGGCATTTTTTCTGGTGTCAGATTTATTTGTCTGTAGCACTTGATACATCAAAATGCAGAGGAGGATTTACATAAACACTTACCTTTACATGCTTCCAGTTAGTCTTTACAAACTGGGATTTTGCAAGGCTAGTTAGATACAGAATAAGACATACAGGCACTTGAAATTGAGGATAAGATTCAAATCACACGAATCACCTGTGACTTCTTTTGAACCATGGCTTTGAGAGATCGTCATCCAAACTGATGCTTAAGAGTAAACAGAGTGTACCTCCAAGCAGCCAAATCTCTATCTGTAGTAATCAAATAGATACTCTCAATTTCTCTACATACGCACCCCTTAGATATATACACACTATGGCTCATATAAATCAAGGGACAGTAGAAAGCTGACAGGCCATCAGAAAACACAGCATCAGTCTCCCAAGGGCTGTCTTTGGAATAAACCTTTACCTCAGGTGCTCCTGTCTATTGGGAAAGCAAACAGAGAATTCTGTTCATTCACTGCCAGCACAGAGGAGAACTTATCTTAATATTTGTGAAGGTGTTTGTAGATACCAGTCTAATCCATTGTTGTTTCTCTGTTCCTACAGTGCAGCTTGTATCAATAGCTCATGAAGACTTTTTCCTCCTTCAGCTCTGAAAGTAAGCTCTTGTGCACAGTGCACATCGATATGTGATGAATGACTTTTCCAGCAGGTTAGGACATTTTAAAAGATTTTGAGCTTACTCCCATTGGGAGTACTGGCAAAATGGTCTTTAATTCCTGGGGAGTTAAGGCGAAGCCCAAAAATTTCTGTCAAAGAAGTTAACAATGTAGAAATTATATGCATCATAAACTGTAAAGTTTCCTCCAGTGATAATTTTATGGAGCAACGACATAATATGTCTGGCCCATTCTTACATATATTTTAGAAGAACAGAAATGGTCCACTGTCCTCCTCTAAACTGTACAAACAGGTATCAGTGTACATAACAGTCTTATTCCAAAAGGAACAAATTTTTCTCAGTGATAGAAAGAAAGTTGGGGGGGAGGGCGATTTAGCATAATTGCTACAATCACATTTCCCTTAGCCCTGAGCAGCTTGCATATATACATGTACTCCAGCCTAATGTCACCCATGGGCTTTGGCTATGATCCTCTGCTGTTGCTTTTCTCCCTGGTTTTGGCTGCTCCTCTTTCCCCTGGCAGAGCCCTCTTCCTGCTCCTTGGGGCTGCAGCTGGCAGCGGTGACACCGCACTTCTCTGCTGCTCTGGCACAGCAGTTCAAAGTCACTCTATGGAGGAACCAGGCTGTCTGGTGCACAGCCCTAATTCTTATCATTCTGTCACAGCACAATGTTATCATAGCAGGGATTTTCTGTGCCTAGCAAAAAAGGCACAAACTGTGGTCATTAGCTATATCAATATACCAAAGCAAGCAAAATAGTGCCGAACTACAAAGAGTGTTTGTTTTTCCTGTATCAGAGCATTATGATAAAACATGCCTCCTCAGTTATTAGATAGTTCATGAATAAATATATTATTATGCTAGGCATTGCAGGCTTGCTGTGTTAAATGTTCAAGTTATTGTTCTTAAGACCATGAGTTTCAAGTTATGCCATGGGTTTATGCAGAATCAGCTGAGAGGGAGAGGGAACTGCATGAGCAGCAAAATAGTTTGCTCTCTGCCGGAGGTGCTGATTTGCATCAGTCCCTAAAGCAAAGTTGACCCCTGGGAAATAGGGGTTTTCCCTTTGGTACAATTTCTGCAAGAAGAATTGCCTTGCATGCCTTCTGGCGTCTTCTTTTCAAGATCAGGGATATGGGTAAATAAAGTGAGTCAAACTGTATCTACAGTGCAGTTTGCATTGTAATGTAGAGATACTTCAGTAAGCCTTAAAAAAACTAGCTCAGCTCCTGAAAGCTGCCTGCTGCAGTTTAATCTGGTTTTCAGCTCCGGAGAGGTCTGCTGTGGGTAACAAATAGAGCTGGCCTGGAGCTGAAATGCAAATTAAGCCAGGGCAAGAGGGAATGTTTCCAGGACTTGGGGTGGCATTGTGGTGCTTATCCTTGAAGAAAATTCTGCATCCCTTGCATCTTCTCTCCTGGGAGGTCGCCTGCATTGTGATCCTGCTCGGGAACAAAGACATAATGCCTCAGCACAAAACCTGAGACTCAGGGAGAGATAGCTGCATATTTTGGTTCAGCCCTGTTAGTTGTGGCTTCCTCCTTTTAGGCTAACCAGCAATGGTACATCGAAATGAGAGGAGGCAAAGTATATGTAAATAAAGTAGGACAAACTGATTAACATACAGAGAAGGAATTTATCTGCAATCAAAACAACATCAAAAATAAAAAAGACACATGAATCAAATTGTAATAAACAAGATGACTTGCATACCCACAGTTACCCCTCCATAGGAGGAAGAACATCCAACAACACCTTAAGAGTACCTTTCACCAGGGTTCAGTTTTTTCCACTTTTTAATACATGACATTATGTTTTCTCCCATGCTTTTAGAGGAACTGCAAAATTATGTTATCTTCTTTCCTGAAGTCCTGCTTAAAAATTCTCCTTTGTCTCTGTGTGGTATCAGGGCAGCAATCAGTACTGTTTGGGGTTTTTTTTAATTAAATTATATGTTTGCTATCTGTAGTAGCCCGAAGAGTTTTTATGAGTAATTTGCAACACAATGTGTCACTTCATACCTCTTAATTCTTTCCCTTTGGGGCTGGAGTAAGGTAATGACCATTTCTCCACAATATGGCCAGCAGCCTCGTACGTGATGGGTAAGCTGCTGCTGCCTGTGACCCCTGGTTTCCACAGTGACTCTACCCAGCTTCATTCTGACAAAGAGTTGGGCTTTTCCAGGATTCCAAGTCCTGCCCACATTTTTCTTTAACATTTTATTTCTTCAGGTTCCTTGTGGCTCTGGCATTGGTTTCCAACTGGCACACATTCTTGTTTTCAATTTTCAGTTGACTGAAACACCAAGGGAGGACGACTTGCACTTCCCTGCTGCTGCTCAGAAGCATAGCCATAAGTAGGCGCTGGATTCTGACTATGCTCTGCTGCCTGAGGCTACTCCGTGGGAAAGGCTCTGTGCCCGGCCTGAATGAGCAGCAGTTTTATTTCTCACTTTCCCTTGAAGCAAGGGATAACAGAGGAATAACTTGATATTTCTAGAAATTGCAATTAATTTGGGTTTTTTGTCCCTAACCTGTGGTCCAAGCAGCTAGTACTGGCTAGCTCAGCCCTAGCAGAAACAGAGGGAAGCAGTAGTCAGTACTTTTCCAAAAGCACAACTAAATGCATTATGCACAAAGGACTTGATTTTTTTTCCTGGTATTACCAGTCCAGGATTTAATACATGCCTTGACCTCCTGTCTTTGGCACATGCAATAAACTTAAGCAATTCCTTCTACATTGCTGTTCATCTAAGGTCAATATAAAACAAGGAAATAATGACTTCCACATTTTTGTTAAAACATCATTTTATATTACCTTAAAATTTGTGTCTCTGTTGCCTTAAAACCAACTTCTGTCTCCTTTTGAAGGCTTCCTTTTACAGTGATAAAAAGTCTGGAAATATGCCATCCCAGACACCTGCTAGGAGCCTTGATCACCCTCTGCAGTCTCATCCTACAACCGCTCTGGCAAACAGCAATTCATGTTTTGGCTGGGACTAGACAGGTTTGGGGAATTTTTTTTGGAAATCAGATTGACTTGAATATTGTTTGACTTGAGTCTTGGCTCCACTGCACTTCTGTCAAGTGCTTTACAAGTGTGTCTGCCTCCCCCAAATCCTCCCTAATTTGTATTCTATTTGTGCAAGAATTTGCCTACCCAGGAAGTCAGAGCAGCCACCAGCCAGCCTACCCTCCTGCCTCCAGCAACACATTTTGCCAAAGTGTTCAGGATGCTGCAGACTTCTCCACTGTGTGGACTGGAGCGACCCTTACGGTACATATTTCAGTAACATGAAGAATATCTTAACATAGATGAATGCAAAGAAGCGTGATTTCTCCAGAGTCTGGCTGTACTCTTCTGCTCACCCTGTCAGTGTTCATACCCTTTTCAAAGCCCTATGCAGTCAACCACACAGGGAAACAAAAAGATACAACCTGTACCTGTCAACTCTGGAGCTATTTTTGTGGCCCTATATTTTCATGCCTTTAGGAAGGCATCACTGAACAGCTCCAAGAAGTAGTGGTGCTGTCAGACATGCTTCGTTCAGCACTCTCCTCCTGTCACTTCCCACTGAACCTCTGACCCGAGCTGATACACCTGGGCTTTATTATTCTCCAATTCAATGAGATCTCGCTGTTTCCAGGCTAGACGTTAGCTCATCCTTCCATGGCAATTCAGTGAGGACAATGAAATATAGGAGTTGCAAAGACAAAAGGTAGCAGGGAGGTGTGTTCCTTCCCCTTGGCATCTCCTCCCAGATTCTAACAGCTGGCAGCTTAGCAGCATCCTGGACTGGAGCTTGTGTCTGAATTATGAGGTTTAATAGGCAGCAATAGGCCTATGTTAACAAATCCATCTAAACTTTTTTTAAACAAATTTATATTTTTGGCTTCTAAAATAGACTGTAGTGTTTAGTTGTGTGCTTTGTGAAAAAGAACTTCCCTCTGCTTGCATTAATACAACTGCATGACCATTGCAATGGTGTCCTCTTATTGAGCATGATAATGGATACAGCACACTTTAACCAAGAGCTACCCAATAGATGGAGGGGGTGATCCTTCCCCTCTACTTAGCACTGCTGATGCCATACCTGCAATTCTGTGTCCAGTTCTGGGCCCCACAGTACAAGGGAGACCTGAATAAGCTGGAGACAGTCCAACAAAGTGTCACTAAGATGTTTAAGGGACAGAAGCATCTGTGACATGAAGAAGAAATGTGAGAGCTGGGGCTGTGCAGCCTGGAGAAGAGAAGGCTGAGGGGAAAACTTATCAAACCTGATGGAAGGGTAAAGAAGACGGAGTTCTCTGGAGAGCTCATGGTAATAAGTCATGAGGCAGTGGGCACAAGTTGGAACACGGGATGTTCATCATGAGAGTGGTCAAACACTGGACCACGTTGTACAGTAAAGTTGTGGAATCTCCATCCTTAGAGTCTTCAACAATTAGCTGGGAAACTCCCTGAGCAAGGTTGTCTGTTTGGACCTGCTTTGACCAAGAGGTTGGAATTGATGACCTTTAGAAATCCCTTCCAACCTAAACTATTCTGGTTTTATGAGGGATTATTTTCTCCTTAAGTCCTCAACTGCATTCATGATTCCAGGAGTTCTTGGTTATTTAAGCGCTTGTCCCATTGAATTCACTCAGAACCTTCCTGCCGATCTTTGTATAATTTATAATTCTTTGAGATGGGGTGACATGCAGCCATCAGTATCTTAGTCCTAGAAAAAAATGGATTTCTGTTTCCTCAGAGCTTGAGCTGGTGTTTGCCTCTTTTTGGCACTGACAGTAGCTGTTTATGATCAATTTCAGATGCATAGATCTCATAAATAAAGACATGAAAATTTAGAGTCACAGAACAAATCCAAGCTCTTCTTGTCTTCTTGAGTATGCCAACAGCATTTTTTTGTCAGAACTCACAGGACATTAACCACCAGTCTTCAGTTTTGACCTTACAACTACGAGAGTCCACACAAATACTTTGCATGGAGGCATCCATGTACAACTCTTGTGTTTTCTAACTCTGAAGACTTTTACCATTGTCTTTCACTTTTTATGAGAAGCTGCACATCAGAACCATCACACATCTGCACACTTGTAATGACTTAAAGAGCACAGCTGCCTGTCTCAAACACTGTCAAGGCCACCTAAGGAACTTGCCATAAGATAAACCACTACAGTGGGAACTTGAGCTAAGGAAGGAAGGGATGAATTTGTGACAGGAAGGCACTAATTCAAGGGCTGGCAGAGGTGAGATCTGGTTAGCACACCTTGGTGAATACATCTGGCCAAAAATTCCCACTGCAGCTGGGAAAGAAAGCAGCTGCTCATACATGTAACACCAGCCAAACAAAGAACACCCTAAGTTATGGGAACAGCATCTGTAATCACCCCATGGGCACCCAGAGCTTGGACACCTTGCATAAAAGTGTACTTCCAGAAGAATGACTCTGGGACCCCACCACTGAGAAGACCAGGGTGAAGAAGAACCAATGAGACGCTACTGGATCCACGGGTGGTAGCTGTCTTCTGCTCTCTCTCCCTCTCTCTTTCCTATCCTATTTCTTTCTATCTCTCTGCCTCACATTTACTGTTAAATAAAATCTGTATTGTTGACTTTAGCATAGGGTCTCATTTACACCTTAAGCTGGGCAGAGGCATCTTTCACTAACTGGATCCTAGCAACGCTGGCAGTCACCAGGTGCTGAATGAGGCTGTGTGTCCACACTTGTGTCACCACTTGGAGAAACCATGACACTTTCTCTGTCCTGTAAAGATGTCCTACTAGACATGGTCTAAAACATCCTATGAGCTCCCCATACACCTTACTGTGTTTCCTTTTCTCCCGCACATGTTATATATAGGACACCAAAGGCAGAACATAACTCAAGATTATGATATCTAAGTAGACGTCTGCATGAACATGTTCACAGGCATAGTAAATGTCTAAGTACCAAGTGAGACATTGAAGGGATTGGCACAGTGGCCTGCACATGAGTGTTAAATGCCATTTGGGATCTCCTAGCATAGCCCACCTGTTATGCAGAAGCAGCTTCAGTGGAATGAGATGTCACTGTAAAGCCTGTGCTATTTTGACCAGCCTTATGCAGATGGATCAGATGCCCTGAGGCATCTCAGATATTGCTCAGTACTTGTGTTAGCTACTCTCTCTAGCTTTCTGGTTCTACTGACTATTTTTACCAGTGACTTTTGCAGTTTCTTGACAGACAGACACCAAAGGATGGTGGAGATTCATCAGCTTTGACTGCCAGACCAGTGAGGATGCCTGGTGAGAAAATGCCACTGTCCTGATGGATGAAGAATAGACAAATACCAACCATTTTGTCCAACTGTTCAAGCATTATGGCTGGAGGAAAAGTTTTGTTTACATGCTGATTTAAATCCTTCTGAAACCATGCATCAATGAAGAATTATGTCTTTTTGCATATATTCAGCATTATATTTTGGATTCTTCAGCTCTAAGGTCTCCAGAGTAATGAAACCACCCTTTTTTTCTTATTTTTGCCTTATATTCTTAAAGATAGGAATCAAATGGCAGATGTTATTTCCAGCTCTGTCCTGTACTCTGCTGGCAGATCGCTTCTCCTGTGAAATACATCCCCACAGCATCTCTTTGTGTCTCTTTGAGCTCCTAAAATGAGACCAAGGGATGGACCTATTTCCATTAGAAGAATGCAGAAATTTCCCCCCTAAGCCTTTTACTACTTTTTTTTTTTTTACCTGCAGCTTCCATCCCACTGCAGAGATGCTAGACTTCTTAACCTCTATCCTGAACTTTAGCCATTTGCTTTTTATTTCCTATATTTCTTTTAACAATAGTATCACTGCTTTTAGTACCATGTTGGTTTATTCACCTCTGCTCAGTAAAAAATGAAAAAAAATTGCATTTGCTTTTAGGCTCCATCTCCCTGCATGTTGCCCATTATAAAAAGGTTTTCAGTGAAATTGTGGTTTTGGTGTGGTGTGCTTTTGTCCATACAATGTGTGCATCCTTATAGAGGCTCACTGTAAACTCTCACTGAGCAATATACTCCACCATAACTCTTGCATTAGTTCCCAAAGGTCAGATCTTGTTATAACTTGTGGTGTTAGCCAAAGGACATCTAGTTTCTGACATTGATTTTTGAAGCCTCCATTTTCAAGTTTTGCTTCCTTTTTATTAACATATGTAACTCTTGGCTGTCAAAAAGTTAGGCACATTTTGGAAGCTTCATACCAGACTGGATTTCAAGTTTGCTTAAAAAATCCAAGTTTTTTTTGTAGATGATTAATCCTGGGTCTTCTTGGAACTTTGCTTTAAATCTTCTGTCTCAGTTCCCAGTCCCCATGTCTCTGCTCAGAAATATAAATTACTAAAATTATAAGATGTGATCAGCAATCACAAATCTGAAACAAAGTCTGTTTTGTAATATGGAAGGGTATCTGACACTTCATTTCATCACTATTCCTCTTTTTTTTTTTTTTTTGTTTCCTGCAGTAACACAATTTCATTATCAGTCTGATTTAATTGCGAACTATTAAAAATAGAAAATGCTTCATAACCAGCAAAAGTCACAACTATAGCCTTTTAGTCTCTTAGCCTCTGTAGTATTTTTCTGCATCAGACACCAAAATCAAACCTTCTCCAGTTGTTTTCCACATTTCTGGAGAATTTCGCCATCATGGTTTTGGTTTGGTGGGGTGGGGTTTTTTTGTTTGGTTTTTTTTTGGTTTGGTTTGGGTTTTTTTGTTTTGTTTTTGTTTTTGATTTTTTTTTTTTTTCCCCCATTTGTTCCATTCTTCTGGAAAATTGTCTTTGTTCATTTTATTTTTGTAGCCACACAGCACCCACTTTGCTTTAAGCTGCAGGAGATAGCAGAATACTTTCATTTGGTGTTTAAGCTTTGTCTGCTCCTGACCAGCACTTGCCAGCATCTGCTGAGGTGCAGTTCCACACAGCCTTCCACCCTGCTGCTCCAAGAAAGACGATAATAACAGATGAATACAACCACGGATGTTTAGGAGGCAGTAGGAAGACAATTTACAGACTTAATATGTTGCCTCCAGGGTTACAGGGCATCACACATCTGCTTTGTTGCCATAAACATTATTCCTGCCTTCCCTAAATGTAATGGATCTTTTCTGCTAAATGAGTCCATCAGTTTATGCCCTGAGACAAATGCCTTTCTCCCCCTACCCCTGTGAGTGCTGTGGAGCCCAGAAACTGGTACAAAGCAAGAATTCAGCAGTGTATAGGGAAAGGTAAACAGGGGTTTTGTATGGCATTAAGTGATGGGAAGCCTCTTTCACAGAATTCAGGCTGCAGTGTTAGTTTTAGTGGGGAAATGAAAAGGATAGAGTTTGAATTGGAATGAAACCTACCTTATGTCACCATTTCTTCTTTGGTTATATGTTCAGTTTAATGCATCCCTGTTGGTGACCAAGTCAAGGAGCAAAGGCACGGCTCGCTCTCACTTCAAGCTGCAGACCTATTATTCTACCAGTGGGAAATAAGGCTTTTGCAGTCTATTATGGGAAGTAAAATTGCTTCATCCTCAGGAATCTAAGTATTTCACGAGCTAGCAATAGGGAGCCCATACAAAGCTATAATTTGCAATCTGAATCTAATTTCAAACTTCATCTCACCAAAAATGAAAATTAATGTATAAAGGGACTCCTTGTATCGCAAGTACTCTCTTTCTGAATTCTATTACCTTCTGAGTTAACCCATAATTTAGCTTTTTTAAACAAATCAAATTGAAATTGATGGATGCTTTAAAGTTTATAGTTTAATTTCTTTGTGTACTGTATCTTCACAAATTACAGTCAGTTTCAGATAAAATCAAGTGTACATAATATGAAATAATCTTGTCAGGAAGCCTACTTGCTTAGGCTGCAGATTTTTTAAATCTTCTTAGCATAAAGGAGAACTTTTAATAGACCATATCCTAGTGTGTTGTGACCATGTGGTCCTGCACATCTCCTGGAAATAGACGGTAAGGACAAATAATCACCATCCTAGACAAGGCTGAAACCTCTAATTCAATGCATACACAATATATATCCTTCTGATCTGAAGAATGCTACATTGGAGAAGACAGGCTAGACACAGCTTGTTTTAACAGGAGTGACAAGAATGATTTTGAGGCACCAGCAAGATAATGTTTCCCAAGTCGAGGTAGGACAGACAGCTACACTTTTATGCAGATGGGGTCTTTTGGATGGTGTGTTTACAAAAGACTTAGAGACTAGATTGACTTGATAGGTACAATGAACCCATGTAGCAAGGGGTTTCTATTACCAGTAGGAGCCTGCATGAGCTGTGCAGAGGCAGGGAGCCCCTTGCATATCAGGCCCACAGCCTGGGGTCACCTCATTTGAGACCTGGAAAAAGATCCAAGCAGAGGAAATGATTGTGTGTCAACACACATGGGCAATGAGTGAAAGCATGTCCTGCAGTAAGGGGAACCCCAAGCTCTCTCTGATTACCAAAGGACCATCTTTTATCTGCTTGCAAATCAGCCATGACATTTTCTGTGTCAGCCAACAGCTGCAGCCCCACTCTACCTTTTTGTCTTTAAAAAAAAAAGTTAACTCTTCAACTGTTCCAAAGGAAGCTTATCCAGAAGCTAAGGAAAGTAAGTAACTAGTTCCTTGATAAGGTCTTTCACGCCTTCTAGCAGACACTTGGGGTTTGGCACCTGATCACACTCATTCTAGGCAAATGCATTTTCTGTCCCTGTGAAAGCTTCCCTGAATGTGGACCACATCTCTGACACCATGGAAAGCTCTGCACATGAGTGCACAGGGAAGATTTACCACTCCCCATCAGCGAAGACCTCTGGAAAGCCTGCTGGGAGTGGGCAGGATGTGCTGCCTTCATGCTGCCAGGGGCTGCTGAGGAGCTGCTGAGGGTTGGAGGGCACTCACACTATCTAGGGTTCCCACCAGCACACTTCCTGAGGATGCTTATGTCTGAGATAAACAGGGAGGGCAGAAATACAAAGAAATGCTCAGGTTTAAATTGTCCAGCAGCCATAATTCAGTCCCTGACACATACATATTCCCTAACTTTGAGGACTTGGCTTTGAAATCTTAACATCGAGAGTTATTTCTCACGTTTAACTAAGATAATGCAGCTTCCATGTCTTATATTTCTGTGTCTTATATTTCCATAGGAATTGTTTAGTGAGCACTGATTTTCTCAGGTTTGCTTTGTGGTGCTTTTACTTAGATGCTTTCAGTTTTCAAGTAGAAAACCTGGAAAAACAGTCTGTCTAAAGTGGGTTAATGAATTAATGTCTCTGTGGAGGAACAGTCACATGGAACATGATTACTTCTTTTTGCTATTGCTTCCAACGGTCAGGTGGTATTTTCTTCTGACTTGCATTACCAATTACGTCAACTTAACTTGTAAGTACTGAAGAGCTCAAGGAGTTCAATACTGTGTACTCACTCTTCATGCATTCCCATAATTGAGCTCTCAGTCCTTTGCCAACAGAGTAACAACATGACCCAATATAAACCAGCATAGAAAAATGCAAATGTTGTATATAAATCATGGTATAAGCTAATGGTAAAGTAACTGATTATTGATAAGTAAATCAAACTGAACTAGGAAATTTTCCAGAATCATTTAACACTGAACTAGAAACCATGTGATGTGCTTAAATACAGTGGAGAAGCCCACGTGAGCAAACAGCAGGAATTTATAAGACAATAATTTTCTCTTGGAAAGCCATGGAAGCCCCAATTTCCATGGCATCTACTGAGTCTTTTAGATATGATTTATTTAAAATTATCCTAAGGAAGGTAGACCTACTGTTTTGAATATCATATTTTTATGTGAATGTGTAGAAAATTGTGTAGTAGATTAGCCTTGTCTACTTTCATGAGTAACATTTTTATTGTACAACTAACAAACAGTTTTCAGAAGCAAAAGAAAAAATGCACAAACTTACCTGCTGCACTTTCTTATTTATGCACAAGTATTATTGCTAAATAATGTATGTTATTTGGCAATGGAAAGTTATTCTTGTGCCTATTGACATTAGTATTGCTGTTTCTGCAAACAGTTAGATTTCTTATACATATTCATCACCTCGCCTTCCTTGACGCAGAGCCAGGTAAGCAATCATCATTCAGTATTTCATTGTGCAAAATGGCAATAAAAAGTCTTGCAGTACCCACTGCTTTTACACCCTCTGACACAGTCCTTCAAACGCGTCAGTTTTAAACATTCTTTCCCAGAGGCACAGAGACTAGGAAAAGCAGTTCCCGGTGCAGAAGTTCAGCTCTGGATCTGGGAGTGAAGTGATACAGGTCACTTGGAGCCCATCCATACATGTTCCTTCTTTCCCCTGGGGGGCAGCAGAATATTGCTGTTAAGGTCAGTTCACTTGATGCTAAACTCTTGAGACTAGTACAGCACAGCTTCCTTAGCTATACTGAATTCTGTCATGTACACCTGCCATGCTGGAAATAATCTGTGGTGCCACTGGATGGGAAGAACATTACCAGGTGAGGAGGGTGGGTTGAAATGTGGGTACCTTCAGGTTGCAATTTGCTTCTCACCTCCCTTAAATTCCACATCAGTTCTAGGAAGGCTCATGTCTGGGGATGCTGAATTGGCTCATTGAAGGTGTTACTTTGGCAGGGATGCAAAATAAGTTTGCTACAGAATTAGTTTGTCCTTTCATGAGCAGACACAGTGCAGATTGTGTTGCTTATCCGAGGACCACCAAAGCACCAGATACTCCATCTGTTTTTTTGGATTTTGGGAGCAGCATGAATGTTGTTTTTGTAGAGCACCTACGGCTCAAGCTGTTCAGCACAGCTTTTCCGCACTGCTTTGCCAATGTCTTTCAGCATTCACCTGAGCTACAATCACCATCCTTTAAAGAAAAGCATCTTCATACTTTTCTCCTTCTACATTGTGTTGAAATGTCTAGAAACAATGAAAGTCTCCTAAAGTAGTGACATGGCCTCACAAACCACTAAAATTTTGAAAATGCAGTATATTTGAAAATCTCTTTGCTATTTTTCCCCTCTGGGACTGTATTTTCAACTGTTTTTGTTTTCACAAAGAGCCAAATGAAACAGAGGGTACTTTCATATACACTGTCGCAAGCCCCACAGCAGTCTGCAACCCTTCTCCTCTTCACCTTCTGCCCCTTGCTCAGGCTGCAGCATAACTCAGCCCATTGCAGTGGTCGGCATTTTTGAAGTAAACAATAGGACTTAAGAAAATGAAGATAGTTAGAAGCACATTTCACTTAGTTTTTCCAGCCAAAGTGACCTCAAGAGTGTTTGTGGCAAGCTGGCAGCTTGGAAATAAAAGATGCCATATTCCATTATCAGTCTCACCACATCATTTCTTTCAAGTACTGTTTGAAGAAGCTCAAGGCAATTGAGTAGATATTGAATCGCTTCTATTAAAGTTGGACTTCCTAAAGCTGACTGTGGTTTATTAAAAAAAACTAGCACTGGAAGAGATTTAGAGAAATCATAAATCGTATTACCTTGGAAAGTACTAGAAAGAGGGTGTTGAGGTCCAGCAGGGACATATAGGGTAATGTATTAAATATGGTATTCTATCACAAACAGGACTTTCTTTGGCTGTAGGAGATATGATGAAAAATAGGGCTAAAAGAAGGTTAAGAGGCTCTGGATTCTCAATTACTTTGTAACAAAAGTGTCTTGGGGTGATTTATTAGAGATTCAGGACCTTTATTTCTTCTGGGAAATGATTTTTTCTTTTTTTTTTTTTTTTTAATGAGAGGCTATTCAGAAGGCATAACCCCCTATTTTTTTCTGACTAAATGTATTTTGTACTTCCAGGTATCATGTGGCAAAATACTACTAGTACTACTACTACTACTAATAATAATAATAATAACGATAACAATGGTGATCATGACAATGATGACAGGTCAGAAGAAAAGCCTCATTTCTGTTGGATAAAAAGTCTGCAGGAGAGGCCTCCTGGAACTGTGTGGTGGATCAGGAAGGCAGCAGGTTGCCCCTCTGCATGTGGGGATGCTCCAAAATGATAGGTGGCCTGCATGTCCAAAGCCCACAGTACCTGTCTGACTCTACACGGCAGCAGAGCCTCTCCACACAAGAGCAGGTTGGTCTCCATACAGTGGACCCAGGGTGAAGGCAACTATTCACAACAGCCATGTGCCTTAGCAAAAGAGAATGAGATAACAATGTGACAGTCGCTAGCCTTACACTGCTCTGAAAAGCAACTGTATATAATGCCATGCTCTCCTATATACACAGCCTGTATATGAGGGTCATCACTGCTTCCCAGAGTGGTAAAACTACATGGTTTTTTTTCCTAAGTTTCATTCCTGTTATCCCCAAACAGCCAGCATCACTATGGGATATTAGCTGGATGCTTTTCACTGTGAAACATCATCAGCTGAGTCATTTACTGAATCCTGCCATTTTTGCATCTGGGCTGCAGGAAAACAGATGCAGACAAGTGACTCTGAGGACTAAAGTGACTCATGGTGCTTTATCACAAGTGATGTGGTCTGAGAAGGAAAGATGGCAGCTTGAACTGCAGAGCCCAGTCTGAGCCCACAGGGCTGATAACTGGAATATTTTTTTTTTGTAAATACATTTAAGAGTACAACTCTTAGGAAAGATGCTGAATGATGGTAAATTCTAATGCTGTGTGCCACTTTCTTACAGAGGCATCATAAGAGCAATATAATTTCTCAGATGTGCAGCATGGCTCCTGACTCTAATATTGTCTTTTCTGTATGTCAACGGGAGTTCTCAGCACATAAAAGAACAGTACCAGAAGCAAAATGTCATTTTCAGGTTGGGAGTATAAATTTTGCCCTAGGTCTGATTAGAAATGAAATTCAGGAGTTCCAGAGATTTACTGGTTCAGCCTACAGTCAAGCTGCTCAATGCTGCAATGCCAAAGAGAGCCAACTACTATCAGCCATTTGCTTATTCTCTTAAAGCACCAAAATCAATCCCTGAAATGAAGTAAACATAGCTGCACTGATCTGGCAATGACCTAATTTTTGAAAGCCACAAAGAGGTTATAGTGGTATTTTCATAAAATGCAGCAGTTGTTGGAGTGTTGACATCCAGGCAATGGGAGGGTTAAGAGAACGCTTTGACCAGTCTCAGAGCTGGAGAGCAAATGGTAGCAGAATTTTCCCCAGAGTGCAGACAAGAGACAAAAAAAAAAATCATTAAAAAAACCAAGTGCTGTTCAATTAAATGTGACAGTCTTGATAACACGGTGATTTTTCTGGATAACTTTGGCATTAGAACAAAAAGATGCATCGCTTTCCACTTCTTGGGGAAAGCTTAAAGAAACAGTGCCCTCCTTGTTTGGACAGCCTATTAATTTGCCTTTGGCAGCTCTGTTGAACAGAGACTCACAGCGCCAGATGCAGACAAACCTATCTCAAGTGACCCTGTTGGATATGCTCCATACCATGAGTGTATGCCCAACTGCCATACGATATTTCCATCCCCCATAGCCCTGCGGGTTTTTGTTTTCTGTACTCTAACTGCTTGTTGCAATCATCAATACATGGACAGCCTCACCAGACACCTTCCCTACCCTTTCCTTCTCCTGCCATTACTGGAGCCAAGGCTAGCAGGGATATGAGGAAGGTGAGGGACAGCAAAGCCTCTCTACAGGGTCTGCTTAATGAGAGGTATGAGATAAACTTCTATAGGCAGCCCACACTCTTAGCTTTTGCCTGAGTGTCCTTGGTGCTCCTGCCCACCCCCTTTGTCTTGATTAGCAGAGCAACTGCTGGGTGCTGACACCTGCCCTTGAGGACAGGATAATCCCTCTGGCTCTTCAAATCTGCAACTGAAGTGTAAACTCCCAGTTCAATCACTGTTTTTAGGGGGAAGGGGTTTGTCAGCTTGAGGAACAACTTTGTTTCACATAAATGGAATTGTGTTACACTTTCTTCTTTCCCTAGCTGTCCTGGTTATATTAAAGATTCATCTTAGTTCTTAGTTGTTACTGATTCCTCACTACCACCTTACAGTGCAAAAGGGCTGTGATCCTGTCCCTATTATAAAGAATTCCCTATAGAGTGTCTCATCCTTCATGTGAGAGAAGTCTTATGTGCCATTTTCCTGCCTAACACAAGTTTTAGTGCATCTTTAGGAACTTCAGAGTGGTACAAGGAGATTCTCTTCTGTTGCATCCCTTTGGGTAATTTTGCCTATTACCTCCCATCCAGGTTTATATGGTCCATTGCCATGGAATGTGTACAGTCTAGTGCTTTAGGTCTATACCAACAAAGAAGAAGAGATGTGCCAGATCAGACTATCCCTGCAGCCAGCCAAGGGTATGTCCTAAAATTGTCCAGGTGGCTGCTACCTAAACCCAGTGATGATCAATGCCTTTTGCTGGTGAAGGCTGGGATTCAGTTTCAGAGACACCCATATACACTTACAGTGAGGCCCCTGCATGAACACAGGGGCTGATGTCACCTCCCAGCAGTCATTGGAGATGGGATACAGGATTTGGTGGCCTGAGACCCCTTGGGTATCCAAAGGCAGCAGATGCAGCACAAGACTTATAGGAAGTCTTAAGCAGCAAGGTAGTGAAAACTTAAGGCACTCATGTGACCCTAGATGTTTATCTCAAACAACTGAAGTAAGCAGTAAATGTTCTTCTGCAAAGTCCCTGGAGAGTCTTGCTGTCTGTTCCTGGGCGTTTATAGAAATGCTTGTGGGAAAAGTAGGTACTTCTTCAGGCAAACAGCAGGAATAACTCTGTAACACAGTGGCTGGGGCACTCACATGAATGCCAGCCTCTGCTGCCATGGATTTTGTGCTAAATATTCATCGAGGTGAGGAGACAAACCTGGAGTTTTCAGCTAAGTTTACTAGCCCTTAAATTGATTAATTTTGATTTAATGTTGATTTTTAGTTCTTGTCACTCTCCCTTATTTCCTATTTCCCTTTCTGTCAGCCTTTTCCCTCTGTCCTACTCATTTTACACAATCATTTGCCTCCCAACTCCAACTGTTCTTTCTTGGAAAGGCTATTTCAGGCAATCAGCACTTTGGTCCCAGCTGTAAACCCAAATGGGAGACTACTCTTCAGGCTCAGAGTGATGAAGCCAAAGATACACAAGCTCCTTTCTTCAGCCACTTCCCTTTTAGCTGACTTCCTTCTTGGCTTTTGGGCTTTTGCAGATTTTCTGCCCTAGATAAAGTGCCCAGAAGCTTCATAGGTGCCAACTGAGGAGCTGTGCATATGTGGAGGTGCCACTCATGAGGCTCCTCTTCAGCTTCATGATGGTGCAGCTTCTACACATAACCCAAATGTGCCTATCCTCATTTTCAAGTCTTTATCTTTCAGCAGTTCTTTTGGTCAAACTAGAGAATTTGGAGGGGTCATGTGAACTAAGTACTTAAAGGATGTAAGTTGATACAACTAAGTTGAGCAAAGCACTGAAGTTGATGTCTCAGCACATCACTCCATCCTACATCTCTGTAGAGATTATATCTCTAGAAATCAGTAACCAGCCAAGAAGCCCTTTTGTTGGCTTCTGTGTAGTATCCATTATTTAGCTTTTTAAATTCTATTTCTAAGGCAACCTCTCTGATCTACTGTTAACTGTAAAGAACTTCCTTCTAGTACTACAAGACGTTGTGTCCTTCTATACTATAACACATTTTGTGTTTTACTTAATTGGGCTCAGAGCACCTGGTTGCAGTGCCTCACCAGAGTTCCTTGAAAAATTGTCCTTTCAGTTAGCTGTTTGAATAACTCCATCATTAACAATCCCAGGATTTAGCAACACATATTCCTTTTCAAATGCTTGGTGCTGGCTACCTCAAAGAATTCCTACGCTTTATTTTGATGTTACCTTCTGGATACCTTACTCTGCCTCTTTGGAGCTGTTTTTCTATGCTGGTTTTGTATGTTCTACATTAAGTTTATTCTATTTTGCCCTGGAGGCCATGGATCTACTTTGTAATTTTAAGTCTTTGTTGTTTTTCTTTGAGTTCTTTCCAAAGTAGCAATACCTACCTATTATTAATTGACTTGGCAGAGAAAGGATGTGAGCCCAAAATGCACCACAGATTATAAGAACATTATTTTCTTAAGTTTTGTCTGAGCAAGAACAACGTAGATTTTTGGTCAACTGGCCAAAGCTTGGATCAACTTTCCAACCAGGAGCACTGCCTGCTCTCCAAAAAAATTTCCAAAAATATCTGGAAAGTGAGGCATCCACAAGCTCTATAATTCTTCCTGCAAGGATGAACACAGGCCTCTGCAAAATCACTGAAGTCAAAGCTCTCTGTGCCTGTATAATCATAGAATGGTTTGAGTTGGTAGGGACCCTAAAGACCATCTAGATCCAACCCACTGCCATGGGCAGGGATGCCACTCACTAGACCAGGTTGCTCAAAGGCCCATGCAACTTGGCCTTGAACACTTCCAGGGATGGGGCATCCACAGCTTCTCTGGACAACTTGTTCCAGTGCCTCAGCAGGCTCATAGTAAAGAATTTGTTCCTAGTATCTAACCTAAATCTACTCTTTTAGTTTGAAGCCATTCCACCTTTTTCTATCACTGTATGTCCTTGTAAAAAGTTCCTCTCCATCTTTTCTGTAGGCCCTCTTTAAGTACTGGAAGGCTGCTCTAAGGTCTCCCCAAAGTCTTCTCTCCAGGCTGACAATCCCAGCACTCAGTCTTCATAGGAAAGGTGCTCCAGCCTTCTGATCATTTTCATGGCCCTCCTCTGGATTGTTCCAATAGCTTCATGTCCTTCTTGTGTTCAGACCTTCCGAGCTGGATGCAGTACTCCAGGTGGGGTTTCACAGGAGCAGAGTAGGAGAGAAGCACCTCCCTTGACTTGCTGGTCTCAATTCTTGAGATGCAACCCAGGATATGGTTGGTTTGCTGGGCTGTGAGCTCACATTGCCGTATCATGTTTATCTTCTTGTCAATGAACATTTTCAAGTCCTTCTCCTCAGGATTGCTCTCAATCCATTCTCTGTCCAGTCTTTAGTTGTGCTTGGGATTGCTCTGACCCTTCTGCAGGACCTTGCATTTGGCCATGTTGAACTTCATGGGGTTCACATGGGCCACATGTCAAGGTAGCTGCTCTGGATAATATTGCTTCCCT
Organism: Xenops minutus; assembly: GCA_035221455.1. Classification (NCBI taxonomy): domain Eukaryota; kingdom Metazoa; phylum Chordata; class Aves; order Passeriformes; family Furnariidae; genus Xenops; species Xenops minutus. The sequence goes on along the minus strand of JAWWEE010000105.1, from coordinate 86,888,502 downwards.
CCAGTGTGCCAGCTGCTCCACACAGCTTGGTGTCATTGGCAAACTTGCTGAGGATGCACTCAATCCCAATGTCTATGCCACTTAGAAAGATAAAAAGTGCCTGTCCCAACACCAGCCCCTAAGGAGCACTATTCATCACTGGTCTCCACTTGCTCATCAAGCTGTTGGCCACAACTCTTTGAGTGTGACCATTCAGTCAATAATTTATCCACCAAATTTTCCATCTGTCAAATCCATATCTCTCCAATTTAGAAACAAAGATATAATGCAGGACAGTGCCAAATGCTTTGCACAAGCCCAGGTAGATGACATCAGTTGCTCTTCCTTTATCCACCAATGCTGTAAGACTCTCATAAAAGGCCACTAAATTTGTCAGGCATGATTTGCCCTTTGTGAAACCATGTTGGCTGTCACTAAACACCTCCATATTTTTCCATGTGCTTTAATATATTTTCCAGAAGGAGCTGCAACATGATCTTTCTGGGCACAGAAGTGAGACTGACAGACCTATAGTTCCTTGGGTCTTTCTTTTTCTCCTTTTAGATAATGGGGTTGCTTGCCCTTTTCAAGTCAGTAGGAACCTCACCAGACTGACATGACTTCTCAAATATGACAGATGGTGGCTTAGCCACTTTATCTACCACTTCCCTGAGGACCTGTGGATGCATCTCATCAGGTCCCATGGATTTGTGAGCCTTCAGATTCCTTAGATGCTCTCAAATCTGATCTACAGCAGGCTGCTTTTCATTCTCCTGGTTCCCGCCTTTGCCTTCTGTGACCTGGGCAGTGTGGCTGGAGCACTCGGTGAAGACTGAGGCAAAAAGAGTCATTGATTACCTCAGTGTTCTTCATATCCCAGGTAACCAGGTCTCCTATTTTCTTCTGGAGAAGGCCCACAATTTCCTTAGTTTCCCTTTTATTGTCGACATACCTACAGAAGCCTTTTTTTGTTGCCTGTGATGTCCCTGGCCAAATTTAATTCTGTCAGGGCTTTACCTTTCCTAACTGATCCCTGTCTGCTCAGGTAATCTCTCTGTATTCCTTTCAGGCTGCCTGTCCTTGTTTACACCCTCTGTAGGTTTTCTTTTTATGCTTGTATTTGCCCACAAGCTCCTTTGTTCATCCATGAAGGCCTCTTGGGGTTTTAGCCTGATTTCCTCTTTGCTGGGATGTATAACTCCTGAGCTTGGAGGAGGTAATCCTTTAGTATTGATGGGCTTTCTTGGGCCCCTCCTCCCTCCAGGGCTTTATTCCACAGTACTCTACTAAGCAGATCCCTGAAGAGAACAAAGTCTGCTGTCCTGAAGTCCAGAGTCCTGAGCTTGCTGTCCAGTTCTCTGCACCCTCAGAATCTCGAACTCCATTTCATGGTCACTGCAGCCAAGGTTGCCCTTTGAGTTTTACATTCCCCACCAGCCTGTCCTTGTTGTGGAGAACAGGGTCCAAAATAGTACCTCTCCTTCTTGGTTCCTCTATAATTTGGAAAAGGAAATTATCATCAACATGCTCCAGGATCCTCCTGGATTGCTTATGCCCTTCTGTGCTGTCCCTCCGAAATATATTAGGGTGGTTGAAGTTCCCCATGAGACCCAGGGCTTTTGCATGTGAGGCTGCTCCTGTCTGTCTACAAAGGGCTGTGTCTGCTCAGTCTTCCTGGTCAGGTGGCCTGTAGCAGACCCCCACTACAACATTACCTGTCTCTGCCCATCCTTAAACCCCCAGGCATTGCCCCATGCACTCTGGCTGGTCATTGACATTGACACCTCCTTGTCTCCCCTGCCTGTCCTTCCTAAGGAGCCTGTTCCATTCCAACACTTCAGTAATAGGACCCCTCCCTCTATGTCTCCATGAAGCCAATAACATGGTAGGCCTGCAGGTGCGTGCACGTCTCTGACTCCTCCTGTTCATTCCCCATGCTGTGTGTGTTTGCGCAGAGGCAATGAAGTTGTGTCCCTGATGAATCTGATTTACTGTCTGGAGTGTCCAGGAGTCCTTTGTGCTGCTCTGCAGGTGCTCCTGCTGACCTGTGATCCCTTTCCAGACTCTGGGAATCTATTGCTGGCACTGACATCAAACTGGTAGGAGTGCGAGGGACTGAAGTTCCCCTCTATTTCAGGGGAATATTATAGGCTGTATTTCTGCTGAAATAAGATGAATTCAGAGAGAGTTTTTTCATCTCAACTGGACACCTCAGTGAGCTTAAAAGTAATTGGAGTCTAGTAAAAAACATTATATAGAAAAGAGTGAATGAATTTTAATAAATTACATTTGAAGAAGAAAATATATTATTATTGGAAATTTTTGTAAACTACTTTTTTATTGATTACAATGCATTGTATTTCTACATTTATAGTTACTTGCCTTTCCTTTTAGTTTAATCTCAGTGGTTAAAACTGAAAGATGGAAAAAGTGCATTAATGTGGTTGCAATTTCTAGGAAGTAACTTGTAGTAAAAAATACCAGATCATCCTAATAATTTTACAGAATAACATCAAAGTCACACCCACATTTGTTTACTCTAACTCTTACTCAGATGGGGGTGGATGGATGAAAATAGGTATAAAATCCTTACATGCACTCATGTGCATGCACCTATAAGCATATAAAAACACAGCAGATCAATGTTCAATAATAGTCTGCCAGACAATTGTTACCTCAGCATATAGTGTTTTTGCTTAATATAAATATTTTGGTATTATGTGATTTTTATCATCTACAAGACAAAACTGTTTTCACTTTGTCTGCAGGCTGAAGCAATGCCCTCATTCAAAATTCCAGGACAAAGAACAACCTCACTGCTACACTCCTTTCTGCTCACCTGCACAGCCTGCACTCTTGTGGAACTGATCCTGCAAGAAGTTGAGCAATCTGCTGTGAGCAATAACACTCTAAAATATAAGCTTATGGCTTAACCACGCAAATTATTCCTTTGAGCCTGAAGCGCAGTTTAAGTGCTTAAAGCTAGGCCAAGGACATGATGAGACCAGAACTGGGGTGCCTACCCTCTGGCAGGAGCAAGCTCGCTCTGCAGTGGTACTCCCACATGTGGAGGTAGGTGTGTGCAGGACTGGACTTGATATTTGCTTGACAATTGATGATGTCATTCATTGTGATGGGATTCCACTCTACAAAAGAGCAGGTTGGCTGCATGGAACACAAAAGTGTTCCGTGGAATACAAAAGTATTTTGGGAGCATTTTTGGAAGGTAAAAATTCTTCAGAATATGTAGGCAAAAGGCCAAATGAAGAACTGAGCTTGTTAAATGAGCTGCTTTTCAGCTGGCAGAGCCAGCCAGAGGCTGGTACAGCATCTTCCAGGCACATGCCCTAGTTTGCACTTGTTCAGATTATTGCTGTGCATTTAATAACATTTGATGATAGTCCAGAAAATCTTTGTGCCTGTAAGACCAACGTGAGATGATGGTAGAAAAGGCTGCCAGAGCGCCAACTTGGTGCAGGAAGATCTGTGTTCTGGAGACAACATCTCTGTTTGGGGTGTAGCATGCTGGATTTTGGGTACTACAGACATATCCAGGTCAAAATACAAACATCCTCTTTTGAGATTTTTTTTTTTTTTCTCCCACACCAAAGAACTTGTAAATAAAATGTCAAGACTGCAGTGGACCAGTAGCCTCTGGAGACAGCTGGGGGAAATGAAGTGCACAGAGCTTTACTGCATATATGCTGTCTTAATGAGTGCAAGAGAGTTAACACATGCAGCTTTTAAAGCAAGAACAACACAAATGAGCAAGCACTGAGAAGTTTATGTTTGAAATCAACATTTGTTTTTTACTTTTAAAAAACACATTTGCTTCCAAAGAAGAAATAGTTCTGCAAGGTATCTGCTTCCTTCTGGTTAAGTAAGAATTGTAACAGTAAATAGTTTTATTGTAGAAAGTAACATTTCTTAGCAATCAATTATCTAATATACTCTGCACCTAAGGGAAAAAGCATCCTGGTTTTAGGTGACCAAGGTAGTAGGTGGTCGCCAACACAGAAAATGTTAATATTCTACCCTTCACAGATAGACTACATCTATCTATCAATGTATTTCTAAGTGCCTAATCATTGTCACATCTCCCTGGGTACTTTACAAAATCAGATAAACCATGGCAACTGAATAATAATGTGGCTTGAAAGGAAAAGCCATTAACAAAAAGAAATGCAATCTCCCCCTCTAGTTCCTTAATTTAAAATTCACACCAGGCTCCAGCAATCTGAATATTAGGAAAAAAATTCAAAGAGAATACACAATGACTAAGTGGTTATATATTCCTATCCCCTCCCAGAAGAATAAATGACAACTGTGCTTCGTAGAAACCTGAAGAGTTACACTATAGCCAATCAGACCAATTGTATCCAGGTTGTTTTTTTGCCTCCAGTCATGGCCAGCAGCAAAGTAATTTGGCACAGCATGTTTGGTTTTAAGCTCTGTAGCTCCAAAAAGGAGGCTAGGCAACTACTGTTCTTCACTGCAACCAATGGAAAAGAGGAAGGCATATATTCCTCATGAATTTTTCATCCTGGCCAACACAGCAACAGTTAATCTCATTAAGGCTGCTGGCAGATGTGGTGTGTCAGAGACTGTGGTATAACTGCAGAGCCCTTCCTCATCATGTGGCAGCGCATCAGAGAGTGGTAAAACCCACTTGCTCTCGTCATCACAGAAGTATCTGTTTCAAAGCGTTCAAGAGTGGTTCATGATGGTGAATTCCACATGACAGTTGTGTAATGTGTGGACAAGAATTATCCTTGAGCAATTTCTGATTTCTACAAGGGTGGTTGCTTTTCTTAAGTTTGAAAGCATCAGTCATAGACTTCAGTTTCTACCCTATTTTCTGCATTACGTGCTTGCTCATTTGTCCCTCCTAACTTTTAGAAGCTCCCCTCATATGGAAGAATGCATTCCATGCATATTTTTGGTATTATCCTTTTCTCTGGTTTCAGCTATAACGTTTTTAGCTGGAGTACTTGAAACTATGTGCCCTAGAGACCTCATTCTAAGTTAGTTAATAGGACTTCAGTGACTTACAGCAGCAGCATTTGGTCTTCTTTTGATTCAGTACTATTCTTTGTCACCTTCTTATTACAGCTTAACATTTATTTAATCTGCTTCCTTATTTCCTGTTGAAACTTTTTCAATGAGATATCCATGGTGATGTTCATGTTCTTTCTTATGATTTATTTGATTTAGAGTACTGCAGTGCTGAGGTAGATACAGCTACCTTCTGCCTTGCATTTCTATCAGTCAATTTAACAGCAACTATCTGTCCTACATTCAATTTAATCTTTCATTATGTGATGCTTTGGTAATGTTGTTAGATTATTTGGAAATTCTACAGTCTTTTGTTTTTCTATTATGAACTTGTGTCATTCTGCAATGATGTCACTTCATTCACTCCCATTCAGACTCTTTTTCTGAATAATATAGCTCATATCCATGAATATTCGTTAAATAGGCTCTTTCTCTGCAGATAAATTTTCAAGTTCTTATAAAACCATGACAGAATGGTTCCTCACATAGAATTGTGATTCCATCCATGATGGCAAAATATTTAGAAAATTTGTATTAATAAATACTATTATTGTATTTTTATTGTATTTTAAAGGAAGAGTGATTGTAAACATGGAGTTTGACTAAGGTCACATTTATTCTGAAATAAATATTGAAATATATAAAAATTGTTTTACCATCATATAATAATCATAAGTAATCAAAATAATTGCCATCCATAAAAATCACAGTTCTCTTCTACTTGCAGAGCACAGAGTAACACAGGGATGGCTTCTTTGCTGGACTATACCCAAAATGTGCCATTAAACAGGAAGCTGACAAGGCAGGCTTGGTATAGTCTAAATAACTAGAGTGATTGGTAAGAATACCTGTGTATCAGGAGAAGCAAATATTAGATTAAGGGTAAGAATTTGATTTTCTTAGTAGCTTTACCCCCCAGAGATAAGCTAATCCTGCATGTCAAACACACACTATAAACCGGTTCACTAGTAGCATCAGCCATCTGCAAAAAAATGTAAAGCAAATCATTCATTTAGAAGAACTTGCTAAGGTCGATAAATCCTCAAAGGCTAATGAACTAAATGGCTCTGAACACGGATTTAGCTAGGTCTGTATGCATGGGAAGGATGCTCTTGTACCACGCATCTACCCTCCTGAACAGACCTTTGGCATTTCAGGAAACAGATGGACACAAAAACACACCTCCTGGTGGTTCTTGTCTCAGGCTGCCTGTGTATCCATATCACCCACAAATGTCATGGGGCTGCCCACAAACCAACAGACCCATCCAGCTTCTACTGGCTTCCCTGAATGCTGACACATGAATAAAGAAGAAGGGCTGTAGAACCTTGTATTTCTGCTGAATTGGCAAACATAGACAACCGATTTTCCAAAATGCTGACTTCAGCACACCAAATCAGTCCTATGCTTGTATCAGTCCTGGGAACATGTTTCCAGAGCACCCTTCAGCCCACAGCCTTGAGAGCTACAGGGCCCCTGCAGAGGACCACAGCTTCACCATTTCCTTTTGAACCAGCTGCAGCCTCACTATCCAATTCCCCATATTGTATCCACAGTGTTTTCATTAAAAAAAAATTAGAGTTACTTATTCTGTAAGTTAAAATAAACAGGGAAAGGGGCAAAATCTTCTGAACCCACTTCACATGCACAAAGGAGTGTGTATGTGTATGTGTATGTGTATGTGTATGTGTATGTAACAAGTGAGTTGATAAAAATTGAAGCCAAACCTTCAGCTATCAGCTTCAGCCTCAAGAAAAGACAGACTAAACTGTATACCCAGATGACTAGCACATCTCTCTTCTGGCAAGGCAGAGAGGGAGAGAACATTCCACAGCCAAAACTCCCTTGACTAGAATGGGATCTCAGGTTGCCTGGAGGTGTATCTGACACAGCAAAATAGCAGCTCCTTGTGCAGAGCTCTCCCAGGGCAACGTGGCCTAAGGAAAGGAATAAAAAGGAGGTTGCAAACTTTTTAGGTCTTAATATATCAACACAGCCATGTCAATTTCCAGCCAGTAGTCTAGGAACAGCCGGGGAACTCAAAAGCACTACTACTCCTGCCTGCCTGGCACTGTGGTCCACTGGGTGACAGGGGAGGCACAAGTTTGCTTTCATCTTTAATTTGATATCATATAGAATGGCTTGCATTGGAAGGGACCTTAGAGACCACCTAGTTCCGACAGTCCTACTAAGGGCAGGAACACCTTCCACTAGGCCAGGTTGCTTAAAACCCTATCCAATCCAGCCTTGAAAAACTTTTCTGGGCAACCTGTTCCAGTGCCTCACCAGCTTGATAGTAAAGAATTTCTTCCTAATCTCTAATATATTGCAAGAAGGTTTGTTACTTCTTACTGAATTACTCAGTCTGCTTGAATTTCTTGCTGGAATCACCCCCCATTTTATTTTTAATTTGACTGTAGATAAAGTTTGATGCCCTGACACAGTGAGGGAGTCCTGTGGGGTCTTCTAGTGTTATTTTGGATATTATGCATGATCCAGACCCTTTTTGTGCCAAGGACAGCATTACCAACAAGACAATTATCTGCAAAACTGTGCAATGGACATTTACACTTGGGTGGCTGCTTATACAGTTTTTAATAACCTTGTAATCTCAGCCAAGACCATGCTTGGCAAGACAAACAGAGTTTTGTCCTGTCTCTTGACTGTGCCTTGCCAGAAGTGCCTCTGCCAAGATGCAGCTCTAACAGGATTAGTCTCGAGCAAGTGATGAAGCTGGGGAGTTGGTGTAATGAAAAAACAGGCCTTTTTTTTTTTCACTTGATGTGATTAGCAGATGAAATACGACTGGTTAACAGCACCAGATAAACATTCCGTAGCACTCTTTAAATAGTATACTGGACCATTAGCAGTTCTAACAAGCATTAGCTCAACCCAGCTTTGTCTGATACAAATACCAACAGCTGCTCTCTAGCAGGAGCCAGGTAGCAGGGATCACATCATATATTTTCTGAAGGAAGCTTATATCTCAGCCTTTCACAGTTCCAAAACAAAGGCATTTTGAACTGGGCTCCTGAAAACCCTGTTCTGGGACAGCATTTAGAGTCAGCAGGGTTTCCAACACTGTCTTCACCAAGATCCTTAAATCAAAGCATCTTTTGTTGGAAATCTGGTGGTGATGTATCCATTTGGGAAAGAATTATTGAGGATTTTGGGAAAGAATTATTGAGGATTAAAGACTATGGAGTACACATTTAAAAATGGAGGCAGACTATGAGGAAAAGCTTCCCAAAAATCATACAATTTTAACACTGGAAGAAACTTCAAAACAACTTTAGAGCCAAACTCCTGCTTTAGAGCAGAACAAAGTATTTTCACATGACCCATGAAACATATCTAACCTCTTCTTAAACCTCCACTGGAGGTGATATACAAACTTTCCTAAAAATTCCAGTGTCTTACTAGCCAGAGAAAATGCTTCATGACATTGAACATAATTTTGCATTACTGCAAATTTAGCTATCATCCTGTTGTCAATAGACAAGAAATCACTAGATAGCTAATCACTATCCAATTTTGATTTGGTATTTCAGGACTGTTACTATATTTCCTCTATGTTCCATTTTCTAAATAAAACAATCCATATATTTGAGCCTTTCCATAGAAATCAGGGTATTTGAACTGCATTTTTTTCCCTGTGGATCCTCTTTTCTCAAAGGAGAGAATTAAAGCTGGACAAACTATTTCAGCAGCACTGAAAATCACCAAATTATTAACTCCCACATCTTATCTGACACTCCTGCCAATACATCTCATGACATATTTATTTTTGAGCAGTAGATTTCTACTTTTGACTCTTGTTAAAATGGTGATTCATTGTAATCCTAGATCCTTTTCTGCAGAGTAATTCCAGATCCTTCTCTCTCAATATCCCCAAGCTTGTACTTGTGCATTTGATTTTTTTCCTCGGTGTGGTACTCTGAACTCATCTTATTGATTTTAGGCCATTTCTCCAATATGTTGGGATCATTTCAAACTCTAAACTTGTCCTTGTTTGCAACCCTTCCCAGCTTGGTGTCATCAGCAAATTAGTGTACATGCTATTCCATCTTTTAAACTGCTAATGAAATTATCGAACAGAACTGGCCCAAGAGAGCCCGCCACAGGAGCCCATATAAAATGCTGGTCTGGTAGGGAGTGTTGATAAGAATGTGAGTCATTCTGACTATATTTTTTCAAGCAACATATCTGCTGTACAGTAATTTCAACCAGGCCATCTCCCACTGTGCTGTGAACTGTTGGAGAACATTATATGTCAAAAGCCCTACTGAAGACATCACAGTGACCGTTCTCTTATGCAGCAGGTGTGTCCAGAGAGGAAATCAGATAGATTTGATAGAATTTATTTTTCACAAATCCATGCTGACTGTTTCTTATTATTTCATTATTCTATAGGTGCTTATAATTTAATTATGCAGTAATTTGTTCCAGGATCTTTTTCAGGTAATGAAATTATGCTGACTTCTCCAAAATTCTCAAGGGCTTCCTTTACTTCCATTCTGAAGACACAAACCATGTTGTTTGTATTTTCTCCTCTGAAATTTCTTCTGCACTGCATGAATTCTCGAAGATACACTTTTCTGATCATCTCTGTTGGCTTCTTCAGGCTCAAATTCACCCTGACACACTCCATCTGTGTGACTCTCCCATTGTATCCCACCCTCCAAGGCTGTCCATGGTGTCCCTCACCACAGCCTCCAATGCTATGCAGCAACTCTTGCAGAAGAGGGAGACATCCCTGGCTTTGCTCCACCTCGAGATGCTCCTTTCCTAAAGCTCAGGGGCTCTCTGAGCAAGTTCAGCCCCATGATGCCTGGCAGGGGCACTTCCACTCCAAGGAAGTAATTTAATAACAAGCAAATGAATTATTACAGGCCTTAAATTCTGAGAGAGAAGCTTTTGGTAAGGCTTCTTGGGTGAAGTCTTGCTATATTTTGAGATTTTAGGATTCTACATATTCAGTCTAGTATGGTAGTCAGGAGAGTACTTCAACATGAAATTAAAGCTTGAACTTGACTAATTATTATTCAAAATATTTTTTCCTTTGCTCAGTTTAGTATGTATTTTTTTTTTCCTGTTGGTATTAATATTTATTAGCTTCTGGAAACAATTGCATTTGTGAGAAAGAGCCAAAAAAAAAGAAGAAAAAAGGCATTAATGTATCAGGCTTCAATGTGGCATTTGTTACAGGCTCTCCTTCTGTTAAATACATCCTTTCTTTCACCTCCATCTGCCTTCTAATGAATTTGAAAGTAAAAAAAAAATACAAAAGAGAACAAAATCTAAATTTTTCTATTGCCTATTCTTTCAAAGTGCAATCCATTCAGATGGAGATTATTTTCCTGAAAGAGCTGATAGAGTTTCTTGGGACAATTATATCAGTACTGGGAAAAACCTAGTAGGTGTCCCTCAGAAAACTGTCTCTGTTGACAAAGAGAAGGTTACAATTTAATGTGAGCTCTGCTTTCCACTTCAGTGTAAATTTTCATATGATCAGAAGAAGGAATTCACCAGTAAAATCAGAACTTCGTTAATTAAGTCCTACTTCAGCAAAGGAACTTCATTTTCAGACATAAACATCTTCTTGCAGGGTTATTTCTGCTCCCCTGCAATCAAGAACTGACAAACGTGTGCCCTTGCAGCACCCCAGCCAGGCAGCACTGTGTTTGGGAAATGGGTGCTGGCTTAGCAGAGAGAAGAGCACAGTGCACTGTGAGATGAGTCTGTGACACCCACCAGAAGGAAGGGGGAACAAGTTGGAGAGAAAACTGAAATGATGTGTACCTTCCTCACATGTGGTGTTGAATACAGCCAAATCAACAACTTTCCATATTGGCTCTGTAGTAGACATGGCATTTTCAAGGTTTAATGCCAAGTGCTTTTCATCTGTATTTCTGTTTTCATGCTGAGAAGTGATCAGCATACTAATGCAGAGCACATAGCTCCACTTTTCCTCTAGCTTTGCACTAAGTATTTGAAAGATGGCAACCTGAAGTCATAGGTACAGGGAAGAGTCTTTGCACTTGACAGCCTTGACTGCAGATGTTTTTCTTCAGGCACTTTTCATTAGCAGACTTCTGTATACACCTACATATAGATCATAAGGTATTTAACCAATTTCCCAGGGAGTATGCACATGGTATAGTACATGAATGTAATACCTTTAGCTTTGGACATCCTTTTCATTGTAGCTGAGCATGGAGAGACTCCCAAGAAGTTACAGTCCTTCCTCAGCCAAGACCTCCAGCACATCTGCCACATATAATTAAAAACAAACAGACTCTCTATTCCATTAGAAACAAGTGGAATTTTCCAAAATGTACTTTGTACTGGAACAAAACAAAGAGTTGAACTGTTTTTCACTTTTTTTTTTTTTTTGATAGAACAATATATATTGAAAATTCTGATATCATCATTTGTGATTTAATATATCCTAAAAGTAAACGGAATTATTTTGCTTTCACATATTATTTTTGAAAAACTTGATTCATCACCTTAAAATATTTCAGTTTGAGAGACTGGTTGTGCACATTTTCAACTACCTCTCCCTACAAATGCTTGTGACCTTTTATCCACTGCAGATACCTCAAAAGCAGATCATTACACCAGTATCTGGCTATCTCACACTTTTTCATGAATTCACTTTCACAGGTCCCATGTTTATTGAGAAATCGGTATTACTGCTGCTATAAATATAAGAGAAGTAATAACTCAAGGACAGAGGAAAAAAAAGTCTTTGTGGCTCAGTCATAGTGTTCTCTCTCTGACATATCCCATATACATTTTTAACTCCAAATATCAAACTACAGACTTGGACAACTGCAGGCAACCTACACCCTGCTCTTTCTCCATCCTTTTGGCCTATTTGTGAACTGCCAACCTGATTCCTAAGCAACACCTGTGAGGACAGCATAGCCCTGGCACAGAACTTAATTGCCCTCTGTCATTCTTGAATAGATATGCCTCACACAGAAGCCAGGGACCTTGGAGATGTACAAACTTGTGGCAGGTGTCAACAGTACTCAAAGGCTCATGCAGCACCAGCAGGTCAGTAGGTTTGAGCTGTCAACTCATCTGTTCCAGCCATGCCTTATTGTTACAGATTGGGAAGGGAGGTGATAGCGCTGGAGGATGCAGGAACTCACTCAGCAATTTAGGGGTGAAATATCTTAGCACAGAATTGCAAAACAGTGGTATGTCACCTAGAGAAATGGCCTGCAAGTTTTCGTTATGTGTTGCAAATATGCTGTATCTTAAGCACGATCATCTAGATGTTTTCTCACATTGCACATGTAGCTATGCACTGATTTCTTCTCAAACTGGTGCCCAAGTGGCATCATTTATGTCATTTATAGTGATTGCGCAGTTATTTATCACTCTGTAGCAAATATTGGTTGTTGGTGGTGAACTGCAGGTCTCAAGTGTTTGTTTATCATGAAAATAGAAGTTTTCATCATTAAATTGTCAAAAATTGTAGGTTGTTACTCACGTCTGTGGCTTTCTTCTCCAATATGACCTCAACAACTATACAACAAAAATATTCAGAAAAGCTTCCCTGTTCTATACAAGGCTTACTTTTCTCCCTAGGAGAATTAATTTCTATTGAACAGGTGGAAACATTTATAAAATCCCACAGTGAAGTAAAAATAACATCATTTCTGCCATCGACACAGAATCTCCCCCACGGCTTTCACAGGAGGATTTGCCCTAAGGAAATACTGCTGCAGCAAGTATAATTACAGCAGGGTAATACATACTGGAGAGCCAAGTTATAGCAGCTTTATCACAGACTGCCTTATATCACTAAATCAGTTTTACTACATGTTTTACTAAAGATTTCCCTTAGAAACTGAGGAGATTGTGACAGGGTGTCTTTCAACTAATCTCACTCCTATGGCCAATTCAATAGATTCGTATTGACTCTACAGTTCCGATATTCTGGGAGATTTAAATGTATTCTTTAATATTGTCTGAGCTTCCCTTCTTTTTCTACGCATTTTTTGTAAGACCTTCCATGTCATCATCCTTACTGACACCATGTTGTGTTGTGCAGATGCTGGAAGGGGAGGGTATTCTTTTTGCTGGGAGTTGTGATATCCTTTCTTAGTCTTATCTATGCCTAGTTATACCTGCAGGGCTGTTTGCCACCTCCCCCTGCCCAAGCCCTAGGTAATATCTGTGGCTCAATTTCCCTATTTTTCCTCCCAAGTACACACTGGAACCCTTAAATGGCAACTTGCATCTGCTCTTCACCAAATGCTTTTCCAGTTCCTGGAACCTTCATGTTAACAAACTCCTGCAAGGATGAGCCACCTCTCCTCACCTGCTTAAAGCACAACTCTACATACTGCACAACAAAGTGAAACTGCAGTTTCTAACAGGACTATTGCATTTTATTTATAATCATTTGGAGCAACAAAATGTAAATCCCTTTGCAGAGGAAGGTTTTGAATACAGCACATAGGTGCATAGGTGTGTATGTGTGTGTGTGTAGCAATGGCTGCATTCCCTCCCCACTCCTTTCAGACCCCAGCAATGCCAGGACACTTTCCCTGTCCATGACAAAGTGTGCCAGAAGCCCTCTCCTTTCCTTGTGCCATGAAGGGGCCCAAGCAGACTTTTGCTATTAAAATCCTTCTATGTTATCCCCTCCCCAGTTTCACTGCACTGTGGACTTTTTGACTGAGGCCATGTGTATGCATTGTAGGAGGTTTAACCAAAGGTTTTCCACAGCCAGGTACTGCATCAAGATTTCAACTGAGCTGTCAGGTTTTATGGGCTGTTTCATTACAGGATAAAAAAACAGAACAGCATTTTTTCTTCCCCCTCTCTGTACATTTGGGAGTCTGCTGCTGTCCTGCAGCTGCCTCTGGTGCCTGCAGGACTGGGGACAGCTGGGGGAGCAGTGTAAGAGGGAGGCTGAAAGCAAGTCAAGCAACAGTGCCCTGAGCTCCCAGTAGGTTGCAAGTGGTGCATTGCTCCCACTTGCAGCTCTAGGGACAAAGCATTTTTAAAGTAGGCGTGTTTTATCTAATTCCCAGTTGTTACAGTAATCAAAATCCGGGTTTTCCTAATCAAGGTAGGAAAAAAGCAGTAATCACAGAACAGTAGGCACAGAATGAAACTCCAGGAGACAGTTACCTTCCACATGGCACCCAACGGGTCATTGGCACCAATAGCAATAAAATTCCAAGTCCTCTAAAGCACTGAAAGGAGGTTGGGAAACTTTGCAATACTGCTGAAGATAACAACAGAGAGTAAAGAAGCTCTTGTTACTATTGAATAACCCTTTGGGAACTGCCACCTTTTCATATGTCTCTCTTTGGTTGGTTCATTGAAGGATTTTTGTTTAGCAAGGCTGATGCCAGAGACAACTTGTGCTGGGATCCTTCACTTGTCTCTGAAATTCAACAAGCCACAATGGATTAGGAAATGAGGCTTCCTTTCTTTATTTTCTTCTAATTATGATGGTCTGTGTAAAAGCACTGCCCAGTCAAAGATCAGGGTTCAGTTGTGCTAAAGCTTTGCAATGAAATTTTAAAAAATGTCTTTCCTTTCCAGCGGAGAGCTTTTTTTTTAACTCCAGGTGCAATGGTTCATTACAATACAGATGATCAAAGAAGGACTAGCTCTCTCAGAAAAGGAAAACAAGCACCAGGATTCCCAATCATGTAGTTAATGAGGGGAAATGAATAGCCACTTTATAGGTGGATTTTTTTCCAGGAGTTTTCTTCCAATTTGAAATCAGTGAGTTAATCCATCTTAACAAAAATCAGAATGACTCTTTATGGTGGAGTTCAAGGGCTTGACTTTCCCAGTATCCTGTCTCCAGCTACAAGTGAGCGCCAGAGAACATGGGGACAGGAAAAGAGGATTTTATACTTTGAGTAACCTCCTGTTCCCAACTATTTTCAGTTTAGAGAGTTTTCTGAGCCTGATATGTTTCCTGTATTGAGTGATCCAAAGTGGATCTCTCCTCCACGTGCATTTGTCCAGCCTCTCCCTTAAGCTATACAAACACTTTGCATTTACAGCTTCCACTGGCAGCAGGTGTCACAAGCCTACCATCACTAGAGGAACAACTTTTCCTAATTTTGTTTTGCACCAAGTTCCTGCTAGCTGTATCTGTAGGCTCCTACATCTTACACTGGAAGAAAAAATTGGTCCTTCTTCACTCTGTGCCATTATGATTTCTCCTTACTCCTATTTATATCTTTACAGAGGAATGATCTTGGCCTGCTTGTTCTTTTCACCAAAACCATGTGAGATTTCACCAGACCTGATGCTTCATGATACTCTTCTCTGAACCTCTCCCCACACCAGAGGATCCTTTTAGAGATTAACAAACTTAGAACTGCACATGGTATTCAAGGAAAATGATGTATCCCTTTCTTCTGGGGTTCAACTAGAATATAACTGTCACTTTTGCTTATACATAAAAGGAAAACTGGCCCACCTACCTTCAAAGCAAATTCTATTTTACAGTAGCATCTCTGTTTCAGTGCAAGCCTGTTAGATGTTGAGGTCCTACAACTCCAAGTTGTGGGTTTTTTGTTTATTTGGTTGGTTTGTTTATTGTATGCAATGAAAGAAATTTCATTCTCTTCTCCTTTTACACAGTGGCATTATTTTGCAGGAGTGCACAGGCATATTAGTTTTTTTCTTAATGAAATTTCACTAACCCTGTAATAAGGAAGAGACACGATAATACATTATTTTAATACCTTCCCCTGTGCACTGATGATGTCTCTTTGTTGACTGCTGATCTAGTTGTCATGACCTTAAGATAGACAAAGGATGCCTTGTCACACTAGGGAACGGCTAGGTTGCTTAATTAAAAACAGTAAATCTAAGGTTTTAATGGTAGCTGAAGTAAATGATGAAGTTTTACTAAATCTTCTCTCCGAACTTTAACCTCATTTTTCATTTGAATTTACAAGTCAAAACATCATTGAATATAATTCTTGTCTATAATGTGCTTTATTAAACCATGCAGGCAGGTTTATCCCAGTGGGATAATCTGCTTGGTAAGAAAAATCGAGCTGATTAAATGATGCCCACTTCATCCTCATTACAAAGCTCTTTTAGTATAATAAAATGCAGCCGTGTCACAGCTCCTGGCTATTTGCAGCACTCATTATTATCCTTATTACACCTCTTCATATTTTGTCTCAAGCATTTATTGACATTTATTAATGTATGTGTTCGGATTGCAAAGTGTCCATCTCAGGTTGTACAGCCAGCACAGGCTCAGGCAGGGTACCCAAACCCATGTATCAGGCATCTGACCTACACTTGTATGTCAGGGAAAAGGCATCTGCCATCTGACATTTCAACAATCCCTGGACTCGAAGCACCTCTCTGGTGCAGCTATGCTGCCCTCCGTGCCAGCTAAGTACTCGTGACATGGGCACAGCTTCATACTGATAAAAAACCAACTTGGACATTTTTGCACATATAATTTTTTATGATCCTTCAGGATTATATAAGCTGGTTGGTCTAGAACTGCTTCAGACCACTTTTGCCAAGTAACTGAGCCTCTGTTAGAGTGTGAGTTGACATCCATGGTGTTTTTGTGTTATTCAGAGTCTGAAAAGCATACAGCTATGTCTTAGGGGCCTTGGACTCACATTTAGTTGATAATGTACCATTTCAGGTACTAAACCTTCTCACTCTCTTCAGGGATGGTATGTCTATAGTTGGATTTTTGAAAATTATTATTTATTTAGAGGCATGACTGGCGCTTTTCTTGCCAAGTCATCAGCCTTGTGACAATTCTTCTCAAATTCTGCTCTCCCTCCTCCTCTCTCTTTCACTGGCAAGCTCATCACTTTAATATAATTAGCAGGTTTTGTTCCTCGCTTTGGAAGACCTGCTCCTTTTCCATTTTGACCCTCTCCCTCACCTCCACTATTGTATTTCTTTCCTTTTGGATTTATTAATTGGCTGTGTAATGTAGTGTAATTATGAAGCACATCATCCAAAAGAAAAACTATAAGCAGAATGTACAAGGGAAGGAGTAGTTCCATCTGATTCCTCAGTAGTTCCAGAAAAAGCTATAGTCAAAACCAGAAGGGTAGAGCATTAAAAAATTAGCCTAGAAATGGTTGCAAACAATGACTGTGCACACACACATGCATGTATTCAGACAAGAGAGCAACTGGATCAAAACTGGTGTAAATAAGAAACTAAAAAAATCTCAAAATTTAGTAAGGAAAGGAAAATCAAACATGAACCAATCAGTAGCCAGTTAAAGCAAGGGCACCAGAGAGACAGGGTTTTTTTAAACACAGCAAGAATAAAAGGAACAGTGATCTTTGTGCATTAATAGCATTATTAAATTAATATTAGATAAGTATCTGTTTAGGAAGGATGTAATAGGACTCGTGTCCTGCCATGTTCAGCTTAACTTTTTTATCAGTGATCTAGAACCAAATACGTCCTTATTGTTGAAAATTATTTGGACAAAACAGATAGTCTTGATACATGACCAAAAAAACCCAAACAAAACTAAACCCAAACAGCAGGATAATAGTTAGAGATATGGGCTGCTTACAAAGGAGAACAAAAATACCCTCTGTGTATTTTGCTATGGGCAAGTAGAAGCAATGTTTCAGCATAAAAGGAATGTAGGATTGTGAGATATATACGGGGAAGTCACATGGGTTCTGAAAAATGAATTGTGATAGATAGCAAGTTGAGTGTCATCTGTGTTTATAGGTGTGGTGCCAATGCCCACTTTGAGTGTAGAAAGTAAGGCATAACAAGCAGAACTTGAAAAAAAATATATCTGACAGTAATGCAATTTTTTTCTAGGCATCTACACTTCAATAGAAACACTGAGAAATTGAACATAACTAAGAGAAGAAAGTACTGAAAATGATTAAAGGATTGAAAGATATGCCTTGTAGCAAGCCACTCAAAATGTCAATATATTTGGATTATCAAAGAGAAGGTTAAGGGAAAGTCTGTTTTCAGTTCAGAAGTATCTACAAAGGGAAGAAAATGTTGCTAATGGAGAGTCTTCGGAGTTAGTATAAGAAAACGCAGCTGAAAGTTGAGGTAAAAGAAATTCACAGGAGAAATAAACTGGAAGCTTTACTGGGGAAGATGATTAGATCTGAAATAACACAGAAATGTTAGTGCAGCACTACATGTGCCTTTCTAAAAAGACTGATTTTGCCAACTGATACCAACCAGAAAGAAGCATGAAATAATAATGTATTCTTGAAAGTCCTTTTTGTATTGTAACAACTCCAACAGAAAGTCAAAATAATTTCTGATTGCTTTTGAAAATCAGTAGAAGAGTTTTGAATTACTGAAATATGCATTTGCTTATGAAAATGCTACCTTTTTATAATTAGGTAACAATCTTCTAAAATTCTCAAAAGCAGTGGGTATTTTATTTTCGTAGTGTTTTTATCAGAATCCCTCAGATTTTTCATTTACTATTTCTTCCATTAAACTCCAGGTTAGTAATGATTACTTCCTTATATTTTTAATTTCTTCTCTCCTTTTTATTCTAATATCCAACAGATTGTTTTAGGGAGAAGGCAGGTGAATTAATACTGACACCACAAATCACTGTCTGAAAAAAAAAAAGTGTCTCTAATTAAATTGAAACATATTTTATCTGTGGAGGTTTTTGGTTGTTTTTTTTTTTTTTTTTTCATATTGAATGCAAATCATTATCCAGTATGTCTACCAATTGCTCATCTGATGAGCCTTGACCTGGAACTTTGCTGAAAGCGTTAAGGGATTTAATGAAACACAAAATTGATTCCAGGAATTAGCCACTACACAGAGGGGGGAAAATGCAGATAGTAGTGCAAGACTTTGTAGTTCTCCATGTTACACTGCAGGAAAGTAATCTGGATTTAGAGTGACAGCTCAGCCGTAGGACAATTTTACTCTTTAATACACAGAAACACAGTGCACCTTACCTGGAAAGAGAAGATTTTCTAACAGTTTAGTCATAGCTATTTTCAGTGACTCAGAGTTACAGTGACATCCACAAAAACTCCCACAAGCTTGGAATCAGCTGTGGGGTTGTTGATGAACTCAGCAATGGAGATTTGTACCTCATTGCTACCTGTTTGCCTTGATATGCCTTGACAATTCCTCCGGACTGTAAGAACACTAATATTCCCACTGTGAGCAGAATGACCCAGGTAATTATATGTGGGCTGCACCTGACAACAATCTGACAGTTGTTTGGGACTTACTAGTTAAAGAATTAAATGTTGACAGCATAATTAATACTGGTAAAGCATGGAAAATAGATTTGGTCAAACACAAATAATTTCCTATTAGATAGGTTTGCAAATTCAGTTATTAAAGATAACCACCTACCTGTAATCCACCCAGATTCCTCAGTAAAAGACACCATTATGGCAAAAAGTATGGAGTGCAGTATCAGTAAAATGCATCTTAGAAGGGATTCAAGGTTGCCTAGCAATCCAATTTTAAACAATTTTCAGTGGGGAATTACTGGCAAATACTCTGCAAGTGTTGCCTGTAGACTGAATATTACCAAAAGTTTTGTAAAAATCTGGAAATAATCCAGAGCTCATTCCTGATAGAAACTTTGGATGATACTGGTAAAGCGGTAAATATTGAAGAAGACTAGACAGTCTTTGGAGACATCTGAATAATTCAATATGTAAACCTGTTCATACAGAAAATATTTTCATACAGTCAATACATCCTAATACCCAGGAAAAGAAATTTTAGCCCATACCAAGAGAATCAGTGTTTATTGGTAAATCATGGACTTCTGAAAACCATTTGAGATTAGAAAGAGTGAAAAGGTAAAAGAAGGCCACCGTGAAGAAAAATGCCAATTTTCTGAGTAGTAAGAGAGGACACTGAGCAGGGGCAAAGAGATGCTTTTACCCCAGGGACAAGTGAGCCTGGTACAGAACTGTACCATGCATTTTTAATAGCAAAATATTTTGGACCAATGTTGAAATATTAGAGAATGTGCATAAAAGATTCACAGAAATTATCTGAGAGTGGGAGCAAATGCTTCTTGGTAAAGAGATTTTCAGTATTTTACACTCTAGTTACTGCACTGAGCTTTGTGTCACGGTTCCTGTTGCTTGACCTAATTCTTCAAAAGCTCTCTCTGTGTAATGTATCAAAAGGGAGCTTGAGAAGTAAATTAACTGTAAAGTGTACACCCCTTGATAGGAAAAAAATATTGGGGACTACATCTTCAGCCGTTCTGGGAAAGTCCCACCAGGAACCAAGACAGAGAAACTTAAATGGGAAACAAGACACAGATTCTTAATGATGAGAGTCCTTGGCTGTTGCTAAAAATTCACAATGGCAGTTTTCTCTCTCTCAATGTATTCACGTGAGGTCTTGAAGGCATTTAGGAAAATCACTGTATTAAAAATGAACTATTTGGCTTTACTGTAAAATGCAGTGGGGAGAAAGCCTTCAGCCTGGTTATACAGGAGGCCAATCTCTAATAATGCAATGCTTGCTCTGGCCTCACATTCTGTACACTGCTGCCACCGGTTTAAGCTGTTTGAAAAAGGAGTGATCTGGATGCAGTATCAGAGAAATTGTCTTTTCTGTGAAGGGCTAATGAGGATATAAAATTCCCCCGATCATTCCCTTGTGTTGTCAGACTGTTATGTCTAGCAGTTATTTTTGAACTCTTGCTAATAGACAAGAAAAGAGATAGGGGATTAATCAGAAGAAATTCAGGAGGCTCTTATTTCCTCTTCTCTTTATTCCCATAGCAATGACAAAGATGAAGCATCCTCTACAAAAATGTGAGAACTGCTAAATCAGGACTCATGCAAACACATTTGTGTTTACTGCTGCCCTTGTGATTCTCCTGCTGTTTACGTGGCTTTTATAATTGAAGCGATATTGTTGAAATCATATATAGCACAAGAGCTCTGTATTTATTCTTCCTCCCTGAGACTTTGGTCTCAGTTTTCTCTGATAAATGATGTGAAGCAGTATATTATCTTTCACCTATGCAAACACTCATTCTTCCACACCTCCCCAGACACAGCTATTCACACCATCCAGAGAGTCCTAATCTTCTGTCTTCACTTGTCTGCACCATTAAAAGAAAAAGCAGTCGCAGCGCCCAAATCAGTGGGAGGAGTTCTGCAAATACAACTGCATGAAATGACATGGAATATTTTACAACAAACCAGAAAGTGCTAATAGAGACATTTCAACCACTACCATGCACTTTCTTCTCCATCTGCACCTCTGTCAATCTGTGACTGGTTAAAGGGAGCTTTCTCAGCTCTGCAGCATCTTTACCACTGAGATATTACTGTGTTCAGTCCACCTGTTCTAGAGTAGGACTTCATGGGTTGCATAAGTTCAAAATGCATTGAACTTGTGGAACACCTTCCTCAATTAGTGGTCTCCATATTTTCACATACAATTTCTGCCCTTTCTCCCAGTTAGTGAAGGATATGGGAATGTGCTGCTAGCACCACTCAGCCTTGCCACCCACATGATTTTTTGCAGTGTTTACATGAAGGAAAATTACAAAGTCTTACTCATAATCACACAGCATGCCCGTGTTCAGGTTCAGTCAGAAAACCCCGAACTTGTGACTCCCCAAAATGACAGGCATGAGAGGCATGCACTCTGTCATATCCTTTTTTTCTCTTCTTACTTTCCCACTCATATTGCACAGAGTTCAGCTGGTGAGAAGTTTTATTTTAAATTTTAAATTAACTTGGCCACCAGTGTGTCCTATTGCATTTTTGTAGTTTTCTTTTCATGTTTGATTTTGAATCTGGTCTGAGGTGACACAGGGTTTGATGGCCTGGTATAAACATGAATACGGTAGCAAGAAGTGAAGGTTCGGAGTCCAAATGCCCTCAATTTCCATTGAAATCAGTGATTCTCCACATTTCACAAGAGTGGATTCTGTATTTCTACACTACACACCATAGATTATTATTCAAAATGTCAAATTAATCTTGGGCAGCAATGAATGACAATTTAGCTCAGAATTTGTATTTCATGCAGCACTGAAGCCACACTTCAGTTTAGTAGATAAAGGAGAAATGTAAACATATAAAAATTCAAACTTTCTGACATAAATAAAGGTTTGTAAAAAGACTATAGGAAAGAGTTTTTACTATGGTTTTGTTCATATACAATCTGTTTTGTTTCATTTGTGCTGCACTTGCTTTTTCGTTTGAATCACATCTTATTAAAGCGGTGCAGAAATAAGAACTGCAGAGAATATTTAACAGATCTGATAAATGAAGTTACAGTGCTGGAATTAATAGCCAAATTAAAAAGCAATAAATATACATAGTGCTTTATCAGGACCAAGAATGGCCAAACATGGTAGCATTTTCCTGTCCAGAACCCCTCTCAGATGGCAGTGTCATGCTGAGTTGATTTTCCTTGGCATGTCGATTTCCATTTTGGTGAAAAAAAAAAAAAAAGCAAAACAGTTTTTGGGCCTTGGATCCATCAGACCACTGACAATTAATGCTATTTTGAAAAAAATCCACCAGAATATGTCTGGTCTGTAACATGGCAGAAAAGAAAAATTTAACTATTTTAAAAATATGCCGCCATTATCTTCAAAAGTAGAAATGTAACAGTATCTTGAGCACTTCTAGGGTATGAAATAGATAATAAAAGAGTACTGAGCAGGGCTTCTCACCAGGACAGTAAAGTAAGGAAGAACTAGAAAACCAGATTTTTCCTGGTCTTTCTCTGCAAGCCCACCACTTACAAGTGCTCTTTGACTGTGATGGAGATGTGGTGCTTTTGTAAATATTGTCTTTCAGATGAGACATGTGAGCCTCAACCAGCTGTACACAGCACTTGGCAGAAAAGTTAGAGGGAGAGTTACCAGGCAGAAAACCAGGACAAGTTCCATCTTGTGTAATTTCTCTGCATTCAGTAGTAATTTCAGGAAATTCTTTTGCTCTTCTTCACTTTCTGTTCTAAAATAACATGTTATGGCTAAAAATTGTTGGTGTGGAGCTGGATTGTGTTCCCCCAGAATAAGATTACTTTTCAACAACAGCTCCCTTGTATAAAGACATCCCTTAATGTAATGCATTCCCGCTGTGCCACTGAGTTTGTTAGTGCTATGGCAGCCAAGCTGTGGTAACCACAACCACTGTGGTGTGCTCTGGATCCATCAGCAGTGTGCTTGCCTAGTCCTGGGGTTTTGCTCAGCAGGGAGCAGCAGGCTGCCTTGTCCCCCTGCATTTACACACTGGGCACAGGTGACAATGAATGTAGGAGTAAACACAGAAAAGACACTCTGTGAGGAAGGAAATGTCATATTAGATCCATATTAGGCCTGGCTTTTGATAGGAAAGGACCACGAAAAATTGTGTGAGAAATAATGAAAGAACGACAGTGAAGGAAGGGGAAGTGAGTGGAGACTTGGGAGTGGGAGAGGGTAAGGAAAAGCAGTGAAGCTGAAGTAATTGGGAGATGTGAGATGGAGGGGTTGCACTAAAGGCTGAACAAAATTGCACCATGTGTTTTGAATGGCCAGTGATTTCCCTCTGCTCACTGTGGTGACTTTGCAAGTATTGTTACTGCTTTGTGTAACTGTAAAAAGCTCAAAATGGAATCCTTAGAAGAATACCTTCACAATGTAGTATCTAAGACATTTTGGGAGCTTTTAAATTGAAGACTGCTACATTAAAAGTAGGTTATTAGCAATAATTACATGTTAAAATCTTGCAAACCTCTGGTTCCTTCATTCCCATCACCAAAGCTTTTTATATCACCAGGTTTTTATTCCTTTAATTGTAGCCTTACATTAAACTCGTTCTGCATTTTATCTGGCTTTGGTTTCTGGGACAATAGCTTATCCTTTTAACTGTGTAGCTTTCCAGTCCCTCTGTAGCATGAGAGAAAGATGAAGATGATGAGTTGATTCACAATAATTATATTGTTCCATTGTAAAGAATCACAGAGCACTTTCCTTGAGTTCCTTAATAAAGACCTGTATGTAATTAAGCATTAGCAAGACCTGTCAAAACAGTCTACCTGGAAAGTTGGTACCCACACAAAAATTCCTATCTTTGTCCTCACTGTTATCATTGTTATATTAGATAATTCCTATGTAAATTATTTTTTTTTTCTAAAATACTGTCCTTCTTTAAGCTTTCCATGGTCAGCTAGAATTTTGACTTTCCAAATGAATTTTAGACCTTCCTCTCTGCAGCTCACTGTGAATCAAAACTGCCTCTTCATATACCCACTTTCACCAAGGTCTGAAATGTGGCCAATATTGAACACTTTTGTTATCTAATAATAGGCTTAACTGAGAAAACCAAAAACTCCTTCTCTCCCCTGTCAAATTCTCAAACTCTCCCTTTCTCTGCAACTGCTGCCACTGCCACTGTCCCTGCATTGCCCTGGACACTAGCTGGGTTTTATTTATCTCCTTTCTCCAAACATCCAGACCACAATTAAATCCAGCAGAAACTCCTCCTAAAGTATATTACCCTTGGTGCTTTGCACATTGCTATTCAGACTCTTCTCAGCTCTCACAGCAGCAAAGCCTACAGTAGCACATTTGGTTCCTTTGCCTGTATTATTTCTTTCAAACTATCAAAAGACAAGACAAAAGCCAATGTGCTCCCAAACCAGCAGCCCAGCTCCCCCACCCTGCTGAAAGTCTTCACAAATTCCCCTTTTCTGCTGCTGAACTGGAGATGTTACACTGAGGCTTCATACGGTTTTACCTTGTCCCACTTTCCTGATTTTGTCTTAGAATATGCCAACTGTAAGCCTTTCATTATCACGCCACCAGCTCTGAAGGTGTTTTTGTCTCACTCACAGAAGACCATAATCTTCTTTGCACATCACTCCTCATACATGCTGTGCTCACCCTGTGGTGAGACCATGATCCTGTTTAAAAGTCCTCGCCAAGACTTCACTGCCTTCTGCAACCTACATGTGTAGCCTCCAAGAAATTAGTCACCCATTGATAGTGAATGCACACTGAGGCTGATATTCTTGGGGCTTTCTTTTGTTATGAGTACAGATTCAGACTTACTGGCTCTTTGGAAGCACAGAGCTATGCTTTATGTAGCCATAGCACTGTGATTATTCAGCTCATCACTGTGCTGATCTTCCATCTGGTTCTTCATCCTTACAACTTGTTTTGACTTCCATTTTAAACTTCTTGAGACACAGCTAATGTATTCCCATGTATCCATAGTCTTTCCAATTCCAGGGGACCTTGTTCTCATTTGAAATAAGATTTGGATGCCATCATGTTTCAAATTATATTAAAAAACAACAGTAACAGTGAGTGGGTTCCAGAGCAGGAAAATAAAGCAAAATTAATAGTAGCAAACAGGATTGAAGTGTGTTTCTGGATAAACAAAAATAAAGCCAATTCCTAGGTTTCATATTAAAAGTTAACAAAAATATTCCAGGATATGTGACATTTCAAAGCTGTATTTTTACCAGTAGTCAAAGCAGTACCTAGGACAGAGAGACAGGCTGTACACTGGTCATAAGGCTAAGCATATTTTCGTAGTGAATTTCCAAGTGAATTGTTCCAATTATGATCATCTTTTCATACTTGTCAAGACACTTCAAGTAATATTAGGCAGCTGAACTCCAGAAGACCAAACAATATTGAAGCTATGCTATATTACATTTAAATGTATGGCATTTTTATGTGTTTTTTTTAAAAAAAAAAAACAAACAACAAAAACCAAAACCAAAACCTGCTCTGAGTAACTTCTGTGCAGATCTGTTCACAAGACTGGGCAACTTTCATACAGAGAAATGTGCAGCACTCTGTGGAGCTTGGTGTCCCCTGAGACGGGATGTGTTGATGTCCTGCAGCACCGAGGGAGCACAGCCTCAGGCAAAGAACATCTCTTGCAGCTTTGTGTGTTGGATACTTAAGGGACTAAAATAGTACTGAAAAAGCACAACTGTGATTTAAATCTGTCACTTTGGCCCAGGCTGTAGCACAGCTGTAGCAGGTTGGAAGGGCAGCCTAGAGTGATGCCACCATAACCGGACAGGCAGACACTTGGTGATACAGGAAAGCCTATGCTGGCACCACAGTCAAGTGCCAATGACTACTATAAGGGCCAGCAGATAAACAAATGCATCACTGAGTGAGTTACCAGCCTGCTTTTCTTTCAGGAGTGGTAGTGATGTCTCACAGTTTTAGGTTCTGAAGGCTAAGGTATGTTGCTTGCTGCTAGAAGCTGCAGCAGAAGACACGCATGTTCACATGTGGTCCCCTGAACTGAGAGCTTGTTTATCCATAAGTTGAAGGATTAAAGATATACTTAAGAATGGTATTTAAATCATGCTCTTCAAGATATTATAAAAGGAAGCAAAAGGTTGAAGGTGAACTTTTGGCAATTCACTCTTTGAATTGTCATTTTACAGAGCTGCTGTTGTCACTGGATGAACAGTTGTGAACATTTTCCCAGACATATTATGCCTTATTAGAATATAGAATATGCTGAGTTGGAAGGGACCCATCAGGATTGTTGAGTCCAACTTCTGTCCTTGCACAGGACACCCCAAGAATCACATCATGTGTCTGAGAGCATTGTCCAAACAGTTTGTGAACTCAAACAGGCTTAGTGCTGTGACCACCTCCCTGGGGAGCTTGTTCCAGTGCTCAGCCACCTTCTGGGTAAAAAATGTTTTCTTGATATCCAGCCTAAACTTCCCTCAACTCAGCTTAATGCCATTTCCTTGAGTTCTGTCACTGGTCATTAGAGTAAAGAGATCAGACCCTGTCCCTCCACTTCCCCTCCTGAGGATGTCAAAACCAGAGTGAGGTCACCCCTCAGTCTCCTCCAAGCTGAACAAATCAAGTGACCTCAGCTGCTCCTCATACATCTTCCCCTCCTGACCTTCACCATCCTTGTGGCCCGTTTTTGGACACTTTCTAATAGCCTAATGTATTTTTTATATTCTTGAGCCTAAAACTGCACACAGTACTCGAGGTGAGGCCACACCAGTGCAGAGTAGAGTGCAGAGCATTCTTAAGTCTAATCCTGTGCTTTTTCTTCTAATGAGTTTACACGTAAATGGCAAAGTAAACAGGGATTTTCAACCACTGCCTGTAATGAAGCAAAGCACAATTTATAGGAAAACATCTATTTTATTAGGGAAACTCATATAGTTGAAGAAAAACTAGCTGGACGGGCTTGGCAACAAGTTCTTTCTCAGGTAGTGAGGAGTCAGGGCATTCAGGGAACCCTGAAAGGAAAACTTGCCTAGCAAACAGCTTTGGAGGGGGTTTAGTGAGGCAAAAAAACTCTGAAAGTATTATGAAAAGAAGCTGCTGTTTGTTTTTCCTGTCCACACAATGAGTTCCTAAACCTCCCTAATCTCTCTATAGTGAAGGTGCTCCTTTGTGAGCTTTCTATTTTAACTATAGCCTGGTGATAATTTCTCCTAGCAGTTGCTCATCTTGGTAAGGTTTGACCTTTTCTTGCAGATGAAAGCTCTAGCCAATGTAATTTTAAAATCCTAGGGTCATTTACTTTAATGATACAACATGTACAAGAAAATAATATCCTAACTAACCAAATGTCAATAGAATGCAATTATTTAGAACAACTAAAATTATATCTTGAAGGCAGTCCAGAGTAAATCTTTATGAAAAAA
Source organism: Xenops minutus (assembly GCA_035221455.1). Taxonomy (NCBI): domain Eukaryota; kingdom Metazoa; phylum Chordata; class Aves; order Passeriformes; family Furnariidae; genus Xenops; species Xenops minutus. The sequence goes on along the minus strand of JAWWEE010000105.1, from coordinate 86,860,815 downwards.
ATGGTCTTGGTGTGTTCTGTTCTGAAATGTGTAATTTGTTCAACCGTGTCCCATCACTTGTTTTCAAGTGAGATATATACCAGAAGTGATAACTGTAAAAAGACAGGAAAATTATTAGCCTATCATAACTTCCTAGGGACAAAAATTTTTTTACAAAACTGTGCATACTGGGTGAAGATTTATTGTCCAATAGTAATGGGAGGTAAGGAGCAACTGTTTTATAGTGTTACCTTTAAAATTGCCCTTACTCAATATTTGCTGACATTCCATTATATGCCATAAATGTATTACATGTATTTGTAATGAAAGCAATATTAAGAAAGAAGATAATAAATCACTGGATTCCATGTTAAGAAATAGGGTTTTTTCTGACATCATCAAGAAAAGTAGTAGTGATTCCTGTATTAAAAGTAGTAGTGATTCCTGTATCCCTTTTTGTACAAATGTGTGGGCTGGAACTGACTATTAAATGATGGTGACTGTGATAACTCGGCTGGAATGCGGTACTGGCATCCCTTTGAGTGCTGTGAGTGAGGAGAAGCAAGGAGCCCAGTGAGTGAGCTGGTCTCTGACTGAGAGCCCCACCTGGGCCACCTTCTGCCTCTGTACCAATGTGGGCAGAGGCATCTGTTCCCACGCACAGGTCTTGCCTAGCAATTCACATTCTCCTGTGTTGAGGGGTATTCATGTGCCCTTTCTTCCAAGAAAGTTCTCAACACAGCTGTCAGGTAAGATCATTCTTTTTATTGCTGGTTGTTATACGATACACCCAGGAAAAGGTCCCAGTCAAAACCTGGCTTTATCAAGCAAAAAGTGCAAACGTGCTTGCCTTCTGTAGCCTGAGACTCTCACAGCCGAACTAGCAATATAGGACACATTTACATTTCCCCAAAGAAATCCCTTTGCTCTTTGTGTCAGAGCTATTTCATCTCAGATGTGGAAGGATTAGAGGCTCAGCTGGTTAAAAACCTTTCCCACAAGTCCAAACTGTTTGAAGAGCTCTCTGTCCTTGCTGCACAACAGGACTAGTGGTCAAACTTGAGGGGAATGCAGGAGCTGCCCACAGGCCTCCTGCATGTTTCCCAGGAATTGTATGAAAGGGAACTCCATGTTTTACTCCTATACACGTGTAGATACAATTCAGATAGGAAGATTTCTCTCCAGAGACACCCTTGTTCCAACATTGATTATTTAGCTGCATGCTGACTAATCCTGCTGCTGTTGCCTCAGCCAAACCCCAGATGAATATGGAAGAAAGATGATGCTTTCTCTTTTCTCTCCCTGATGGACAATGCCAAATTACCCTGTCCAGTGTTTAGCTCTGCTACATTTTTGGTGGTGTTTTTTTTTTTTTTTTTTGGTAGCTGAATGGTGTAGATTAACCCTGCAAAATGCATGTAGTTACTCTGAGAGAAATAAGCAAGGCTGGGCTGAGATGTTTTGCTTACGCCACACATTCCCCTTAGAGAAAGTAGCAGCTGATGCAGAGACATGTGGGCTTGGATGTCTTTGTATGATTCATGTATAATGGGAAGAAAAGGGGTAAAGAGCAAGCCTGTAAAAGCTGCCAGGGTTGCTAAATCATGCAGTGGCCAAGGCAGCACAGAGCTGCCCCGTTGCAGAGCTGCTGCATGCACCCTGCCTAAACATGTGTTGGGTGGCCAGACTATTGTGGAGGCAGCAGGCATGTGATCCTATTCCTCCTACATCCCAAGCATGACAGTGGGTAAATCACTTGACCACATTCCTCCCAATCTATTTTTTATTACTTCTTTGGGACCGGGAATGTATCTGACCCTGCCTTTGTGCATTACCTCTCTTTTATAGGGCTTTCTCCTTTTAGCTGTCTCTGGAGATACTGTACTTTTAATATGAACCATAATGACAGAAATAGTAGGGGTTTTTCACACAATAGGAGAAAAACATGTCAGATGGTAAATACTAAAAATAAAACATTCATTATATGTATTTCATTTTAGAGTAGGATTTGTAATTTATAATAAAGCAGTAAAGTTTTATGAATTCTGATGGTTTTGTTTCACTACCCACTCAAACTTTTGAAATGGGGTTAGTATAAAGAGAAACAAGACAATCTCTACAAGTGCTAGAAATGGAAGCACAGGGGAGTGGTTTGAAGTTGTACATCCAGCTGTGCAAAAATGTGGTTTCTGCTACTGTCTCAAGTTGGTCCTAGTTGTAGGGCTTAATTCACAGACTGGACCTGGATGCAAGCCCTGGTTTTCTAAACAATTGAAGTCTGTTTCCTCTCCTCTTTTCATCTTTCCACTACCACCAGTCAACCTTGCTGTCTCCTCTTGTCCTCCCCCTTCCAGCCATCTAGGACCCTCTGTCCTTCTGCCCAAAACTGTTCAGTCAGTGTCTTCAGGTCCCAAATTTCTTTGGAAAAACCCTTTCCCAATTCTGCCTAAGACAACTGTCTTAGCAGCAGCCCTTGTCCTTCCCGTCTCCTCCACTCTTATCTCTTAATCACCATCACTCACTGGGTCATGCCAAATATGGATTTGAGTTCTTCTTGGCATGATCTCTGTCCTTACATGTTTGTTTGAGTTGTGTTGATAGCTTGAAAAATAAAGAAGGTGAACCATTTTAATCTATCAACACACTATTTTTAGAGAACTGAGGAAATATCCCAAAAGCTCTGTGGATTTTACGGGTGACTCACAACCATAAATCTCATACAGATCTCATGTGGATCTCATTCTGGGTCTGGGGCAGGAGTGAGGGTATAGCCCACAGGAATTCTGCATAAAGGAGAGAAGACCTATGGCTCTGGGTGCCAGGAGGAAGCCTCTTCCATGTCAGGGATTGAATTTCAAAAAAAAGCAGCTCCTGAAAACTACTTCTGAGACAGCCAAGGGCATGGGATTTCCTCCAGGTAGTGCCTCAGTAAGGCAGGGTGTCTCCAGCAAAGGCTCGCATTGCTGTAAGTTCTCCCCCAGCTATAATGAGAAAGCTTTGGCAAATCTGGAATAGGATCTATTCTGGCAGAAACAAAACAATGACCTTGTAAAAGAAGTCTCGTTTTCACCATGAGTATGAACACAGGAGTATGAACCCTTGCTGAACACAGGAGCAAAGAGAAGGATGACGTGCTAGATGGCAGCAGTGGATGTACCTATGCTGAAAAAGCAGCTGAAAAATGCTTTAAGCCTTGGCAGTAAAGAGGTGAAGAATTTAATTAATAAACCCAAACCTATTATCTTGAGGCAGTGGTGAATCAGTGCATGATATTAAAAAGAGAAAAGTGCTCTAGCTTCTGTTGTACTTTTCAACCATACCAGAAAATGTTTTGGTGTTTCAATTACCTGTTTTGGCCAAAAGGCCAAAAATCTCAGTGGTATGTTTAAGGAAGCTGCAAGAATGAAAGATCAGTTACAGAAGCAACATTTTAGTCCAAAACCTAAACTTTACACTGTTTCTCTTTGATACCTATGTGTCAAATGGAGCACTTTGCTAATCTCTGCTAACCATGCTTAAACACTTTCAGATTTAAAAAAGTACTGTTTTTTAATTTCTGTCAATCTTTGGATAAGCTCTGATAGATCCAAAGTGATTTCAAATTACAAAGATGATTCAAACTTTGAAAGTACTCTAAAATGTACTGCAATAAATCATTCTGTTTCCTCTTCTCATGCCCTAAGCCCCCAGGGCCTGTGCAATAATCATTCCTTTATTCAGTCTGCTTCATCCTTCAATGAAGCAGATTAATTTAATAATCTTAACATAGGGAGTTCTGTTTCTCTCTAATCCCTACAAGTTGGAGTCCTCAATACATATACCCTAGACACTGACAAATTGAAAGTTCGTTCAAAACCAGAGCAATAGAAAGACCAAGGGAAATCATGACACCTATCAGTCCCTGTGGCAGTTCTGCTGCTGTCTGCACTCAGCAGAGCAGACAGGGGGTCGGATCCGAAGGCATCACTCTTTGAGACACACTGAAATGTGCAGAGAAGCTGAAGACGCTGGAGCATTGCGAACTCTTCCTTTGGACATCATACTCTAAAGGGAAAATAATTGAATTAGTCTGAGGCTTGGCTGATGTTGACATTTTCAGTGAGAGGAGTCAACTTACAAGCTTCTGCAACCTTCAGTCCTTGCTGACAAAGTAATAGTTTGTTCCCTGCAATATCTTAGTAACTTAACATTTCAGATACACTGTTTGAAGTACGTTGGGATGAAAACCACTCCCTAGATAAGCATAAACTGCTAATATAGAAGGATACTACTTACTTTGTGATGTCCTTTCCTTCACTCTCACTTTAAAATGAGATTTCTGTTGGTAAAAATCCACAAGAGTGACAGCTTTATAGACTGCAGCTCTTATCCACATGACAAGAATATTACACTTTGCAGGACCCTAGTCATCCTCCTTGCCACGCTATCTAAGCAAGTGCTTACCAGGAAGGAGCTGCCTCACCAGAGAAAAGTTCACTCCCTGCAACATTCATTAAATTTATAATTGGTTTGTAAAAGGTGTTAATTGGTGTTCTAAAGAAGGTGGCAAGTTACTTTGCGACTGGAGTAAGACCATAAAAATGCTGAAGGGAGCACGAGCACAGTATTTATCCCACCTAACTTGAAATATCTTTACCAGAGACAAGCTGCTTATCCAGAAGTTCTGCAAAGTACAGAGAAAAAAACAGGATGATCTAGGAGGATTTGTCTCAATTAAACTCGATATTACATGCCTTATTTATATGTGGATATGTACATTGCAAGAACCTGAATTTGAACTGATGAATCTCATTCCAAATGACATTTAGATAGACAGAAAATTTTTTTGGTTTTGCTAGTCTAGGTCAAATTCAAAATTATGTTTTCAAAGGAACAAAAAAATAGCATGCTGGGATTAAACTGTGATTTTGAAAGATGCCATTAGTCCACTTGAAGTATTAAGCTGCCACTTCAAAATGGATAATAATAATAATAATAAGCAAAAAGACTATATTTTGCAGATAGAGTGCCCTTTTTTCAGAATCTTAAACTAGTATTAATATTTTTGATTTTAATTTTACATGCAGACTGCTGGAAAAGTTCATGAAACTTCACAGACAAATAAAGGTGACAGGTCTTAACTTCAGAGCTTAAAATATTAATGAGACTGAACATAGGAAGTGATGACAGCAAATGAGGGATAAAGTGGGACATGCAAAAAGTGGTTCACAACACATGTGAGAAGCACTTTGGGGTTGTTACACCTCTTTATTTCCCCTTTGGCTCCTCCAGCTACTATTTTGTATGTGTGAAGAGGGTGATAGAGAAAAGTCAAAGAACTTGTTCAGGAAGAAAAAGTGCCAGAACTGGCACTATAAACGTCAGGAGTTTACCAGTCCTACCTCAAGCAAATGTTCCAAATTACTCTCTGAAGAGCTCACAACAGTGGAACAAGTAAAAGTCTGAAAACATATTAAAGTAAACAGTTTACTGTTCCTCTCCTTATTGAAAGAGGTTAAAGCAACTTAAATAGAATTTCAATCAATCATTCCCATCCTGATGGACAATTTTCAGTCTAATGTAATTGGAAATGGCAGTTGAAAAACCTTGATAAAAGGGTTTTAGATGAGTCTGCTAATAAAAAGCAGCAAAAACTGGCATGTCTAATACAAGATTGTTTTTCCTCTTGTCCCCACAGTAATTTTCTAACTCAGCTATTGAATTCCTCATAATATCCTGAGGGATGTTGTGAAAGCTGCCATTGAGCCGCTCTAAAGGAATCCTGACTGTCTGAATCAAGGAGAAACATTCAGCTCATGAACCCAAACCAACTTTCTTTTTTTGCTTCCAAGATTTTTTGGACAATGCTTTCCTCATAGAATTCCAGCTTACAGATCCAGTTCAGCTCAGGCTACAACAAACTATAGTTTCAGGGTGTTCTGGGAGAAGGTGATTGACCATGTGCCTGACAGAACATGTGCTGAATTTAGTAGGATCATCTAACCAGTTCCCAGTTAATTGCGACGTCTTCTGGGATGATCTGTTGTTAGCTCCTCAGGTCTTTAAGATCATTAACATTTGTGACCTTTCTATACTGATACCCCACAAAATCACCAGACCCTTGTTAAGGAAACACACATATGACCTCCAATGAGGGGTGACCGCATAGGGTTATAGGATATGGCTTCAATCAAAAGATGCACAACAGTCTGTGTGATAAGTCAGAGCATTTATCTATAGCTTTATTAGCAAGACAGCCACAGGAAGTGGCAAAGATGGCAATAGCAGGGTAGGAACTGGACATGTGCTGGTCCACAACCAGCTAAACATGAGCCAGTGGTGTGCTCAGGTGGCTAAGAAGGCCAATGGCACTCTGTCCTGTATTAGTAATAGTGTGGTCAGCAGCACTAGGAAAGTGATTACCCCTGTGTGCACTGGTGGGGCCAAACTTCAAGTACTGTGTCCAGTTTTGGGCCCCTCACTGAAAGAAAGACATTGAGGTGCTGGAGCATGTCAGGAGACATGGCAATGAATCTGGTGAATTTACTTTGGAGAGCAAGTCATACAAGGAGGGATTGAGGGAGCTGAGTTTGTTTATCCTGGAGAAAAGGAGGCTCAAGGGTGACCTTACTGCTCTCTACAACTACCTGAAAGGAGGTTGTAGCAAGATGGGGGTTGGTCTCCTCCCAGGCAACTGGTGACAGGTTGAGAGGACAAGCTGTGCCAGGGGAGGTTTAGGTTAGACATCAGGAACAATTTCTTCACAGAAAGAGTTATTTAAGCATTGAAATGGACTTTGTAGGGAGGTGGTGGAGTCACAATTCCTGGATGTGTCCAAGAAATGACTGGACATGGCACTTAGTGATATGGTCTGATTGACAAAGTGGTGGTTGGTCAAAGGTTGGATTCGATGACCCTGGAGGTCTGTTCCAATATAAATGATTCTCTGATTCTGTGATATTTGCAAACTGGGGATATGGTGTAGTGTGAACACAGGTGACAAGAAAAATGGAACTGATGTGTATAGAGCATGTGTACATACTATGCTTCCATATATCACATAGAAAACTGATTATTTCTATGAAGTAGCAGAAATAATGATTTCTACATCTTTTAACAAGTGAGTGAACTAGAATAATACAATGCTCTATAGAATGAAGTCCTACAGCATATTACAAAGAAAATGTACCATCTGGAATTCTATTTCTTCATACCTTATATGTTAAAATAAACACTAATCAGTGAAATCTGAAACAAAAGCAGCCCACATTGTACTGAATTTCTTGTTGCTAAGCATCGTTTGTTCTTACTGTGATCTGAAGTGTTTTGTTTCTAGTGTCAAAAAAAGTGGTAAGATTTTCCCACCTTTTAAACATTTAATCAGGTAGTAGAAGAGATAAGCAAGTGCTGAAAAGAAGACTGACTAGATCCATCCTCCTTTTAAATTCCAAGTGAATACAACTGTCCAATCCAGTGAAATGGACTGTTCCCTGTGATCCTGTTCATGTCTTTATGCCACTGGCATTGTTCCCAATCTAGCAGGTTGGCTCCTATCCACTTGACCTTTTTTTTGAGCCCAGTAGCTCGGATTTCACTGTAATATGTTGTCATGGCTTAAACCCAGACAGCAATAGCCACTCACTGGCTCCCCCTTGGTGGGATGGGAGAGAGAATTTGAAGGGTAAAAGTGAGAAAACTCATGGGTTGAGCTAAAGACATTTTAACAGGTAAAGCTAAAGCCATGAACACAAGCAAGGAATTAATTCACCAGTTATGGTGGGCAGGCAGGTGTTCAGCCTTCCCCAGGAAAACAGAGCTCCATCAAACACACAATGGTGACTTGAGAAAACAATGGCATTTCTCCCTTCCTTCTTGTTCTCCCAGATTTATATGCTGAGCATGACACCATATGGTATGGGATAACTCTTTCATCAGTTGGGGTCAACTGTTCCTGCTATGTTCCCTCCCAGCTCCTTGTGCATCCCCAGCCTCCTCACTGCTTGGGGTTAGCAGCTCGACTCTGTCTAAGCACTGCTCAACAATAGTTAAAACATCCATGTATTATCAACACTGTTTCCAGCACAAGGGCAAAACTTAGCCCCATTCTAGCTACTTTGAAGAAAATTACCTCTATCCCAGCCAAAACCAGGACTCATGCACTTCAGGAAGTCATTAAGTTCCAACCTGAATATGCCAAGGAATGGAGAAACGACCCTTTCCCTGAAAGCTGTTGCCAAATTATTCACCCAGACTGCTTACAAGATGAATGTGACTGGGTCTAGGTTCCAGCTACGAGTTTCTTCTGTCTTCTCTTTCTCATCAGTATTGGATCTTTCAGTATCTCATATATTCCCTTATATAATTACACTATAATAATTTTCTTTTTGAATGAACAAAATTCATCGAGCTCTGTATCAATACCATTGAAAAGGCTTTTCCAGTACTGCAAAATAGTTTTTGTATGATGTCTGGCATTTCAACATCCTTTCAAAAATGGGAACATTGCAAATATATTGCGAATAATCTAAATTTAGTTGTCTAAGACACAGGTGTCTAGTTCAATATGTCTCGCTGTAGTTCTGGCTCTCTATCCAGTCAACAAAGAGAGACAGACAGTGCCAGGGAACAAATTCTCACCCCTTTCTCTAGGAAGGCTGGATGTCCTGTGAAGGTGTTTATTTGAATGCACAGAATGTCTGAAGAGTTAGCTTAGACCATATTCCCATCTTTTAAATCATGAGTGCTGGTTGAGATGTGTAGATTACAGAACACAAATTCGCATCTCAATCAGAGAGGTAGATATCGCCTCCCACTCATTCCTTACTTCTACTAGTAATACACCCATCAACAGATGTAGCTTTTTCCACTTCAGATTTATATTCAATTGCTCCTTTGCTACAAGCACAAAATCCATTTTTAGAGTCTTATTTACAGCATATGTTCACACGTCCTGTAAATAGACCTGTGTACTCTCAGGTTCTGGATATGAGGGCTTTTTTTTTTAATTAAATTGTTACAAAAATAATGCTGTGTAAAAAAGACCAGTTTATCAGACAGGTCTATCAAGACTCTACCACTGCATCTTCTTATTGTCATACATGTTTAGCAACTCTTCATACTGTTCTGGGCCCTAGAAATGCATTTGTACACTAGGACTCCAAGTGCTGTCAATAACATTCACAGTGATGTCCCTGCTTTGGAGAGATTACAAAATAAAACAGTACATCTGTTCATCATTCATTTCAAATGGTGTAATATACCATATTGCTTGAGTTCTGAGGAGAAAGAAGGAAAGAAACAACCTCACAGTGAGTCTGAAACTTGTATTACACAGTATTTCGAAAGGGACTATTATCCCAAAGCTATAAGAGAGGATATGGTTGAGAAGGGGATGCAGTAGTCTCAGATCAGTTATAATGATGACCATGGTAGGATGGTTTTTCTTAATCCAAAGTTCTGTACAGCAAAATTGCAGTTGTTACAGTCTTGCCCAGACAAAACAGCTGCTGAGATAACTCCAGCTTCTTTCACATAATCCCATCAGTTTAAGCAGAAAATACCAGAAGCTGATGCTATTAAAAATATCTTCTGTATACAAATAAGCTGCCTTGCAGAACTGCAGCTCCTTTTAAATGACATGGAGGAGTAATATTAATCTGACTGCAATTCCTCATAGATAATCCTGGAAAAGCTGCTACATTACCACACCAAACAGAAGCTCACTTGATGGGAGAAATGTAACAAAAACCTGCAGAAATTCCACTTCCTAAGTCAGCATTCTCGGATATCTTTGTTGAACATCACCATGCTCAGTGGTGATATTGTCAAAGCTCAAAAGAACACTGCTGAAGAATTTTAAATTATTTCCAAAAGCAGTTTCCTCCTCACTGGAAGGATTAAAACTATTTAGATAAACTGTCTCTGCTGGAGAAAGAGAAAGATTGCTGTGCACTATATTTTTATTTACTGGACAGAACACAGTTTTGTAGTACACCTCAACAGTAACTCCTTTTCACATGTTACAGAGGCACTTCTAAGAAAACAACTTGTCTTTTGAAATCGAGTTTGCCACTGGGGGAGTGTTTTGCTGTTGATTGGAAACCTACTGCTGGAGAGTTGAGCTGAAACTGAATGTAACTGAAAAGAATTCAGTTCCCGTGTCTTTTTTAATGGGGTCAGAAATGCTATTGTTTACGTAAACTGCCAAACTAAGAACATGAATACTTAGATCTCTGAGCCACAAAGTTTTAATCCACAGTTTGATACTGGGTTCAATTTTAGGATTCAGGAATACAATGGGCACTGCACTTCGTGAAAATGTCTAATGGAACATGCACCAAGTGACTCTGGAAATATCTGATACTATTTCAGGCCCTAGTACCACGAGGCTCAGCTGCCTGCTCCCACTCCCATGGCAAAGAACATTGCTGAAGCATTTTACATGACTTTCAAAAGCAGTTTCCTTCTCATTGGAAGGACTAAAACTACTTAGATAAACCATCTCTGCTGGAGGAAGAGCAAGCTCGCTGTGTATCTTATTTTTATTTACTGGACAGAGTACAGTTTTGCAGTACACCTTCTCGACAGTAGCTCTTTTCACATGTCAGAGAGCCACTTTTAAGAAGACACTTTCAAGAAAAGAATATGGGCAGTCCCCACTCATTCCTGTGAAAATTCTACATTTTTTGTTACACATCAGATCAATCTGGTTTGGGATAATCTAGTTGATTTTAATTTAAAGTAAATTTGGCTGGGAAAGAGCAGCCTCTTTGTAGAAATTATATAATTTCTTAGAGATTCTAAGTGGCTTCATGTGCCCTGGGAAAAGTATAATGGTCAAAGGAGGCAATAACAGCTTTTACTGTGGTATGTAGGTAAAACTACTGCTATCTGCCAAATCTTTGAGTGCTGTAAATGGAAATAGCTCTACTGGCTACCATTTAATCTATACAGTGATTCTGCATCCATGTCGGTGCAGGACAGCAATTACTCTTCTTTGGTGTTGGTCTTCATATTGCATCCCAAAGCAGGGTAACTTTGCCCAATGTGGTGGGTGGACCCTGGGTGGACACCAAGTGCTCACCAAAGTCACTCTATCGCTTCTCTCCTCAGGTGGACAGGGCAGAGAAAATACAGAAAAAGTGCATGGTCAAGAAAAGGGCAGGGAGAGATCACTCACCAGTTACTGTCATGGGCAAAGCAGACCTGGCTTGGGGAAATTCAATTAATTTATTGCAAATCAAATCAGAGTAATGAGAAATAAAACCAAATCTTAAAAAAACACCTTCCCCTTCTCACTCCCTCCCCCTCTTCCCAGGCTTCCTGATTTCTCTACCTCCTCCTTTCCAGTGGTGCAGGGGGACAGCAAATGGGGGTTATGGTCAGTTTATCATTTCTCTCTAGGAGGGCTCCTCACATTTATTCCCCTATTCCAGCATGGGGTCCCTCCCTTGGAAGACAGGCTTCAGTTCTTCATGATGTGCTTCAGCATGGGTCCCCCCCAGAGTCACGAGTCCTGTCAGCAAACCTGCTCCATTATGGGGTTCTCTCTCCACGGGGTTACAGGTCTTGCCACGAGTCTGTTTCAGCACGGGTTTTCCATGGGTTGCAGCATCCTTTGGGCATCCACCTGCTCTGGAGTGGGGTCATCCATGGGCTGCAGGTGGATATCTTCTCCAGGGGGACAGCCTGCCTCACCACAGTCTTCACCATGGGTTGCAGGTGAATCTCTGCTCTGGCATCTGGAGCACCTCCTCCCCCTCTTTCGCTGACTTTAGGGTCTGCAGAGTTATTGCTCTCACATATTCTCACACTTATATTTGGCTGCAGTTCTGCAGAAGGTTGTTTTGCCCCTTATAAATATCTTATTCCAGAGGTGCTACCACTGTCACTGATGGGCTTGGCCTTGGTTAGCAGCGGATCCATCTTGGAGCTGGCTGTCATTGGCTCTGTTGGACATAGGGGAAAGTTTCTAGTAGCTTCTCACAGAAGCCACCCCTGCTACCAACACCTTCCCATGCAAATGCAATATACCCAGGTGCCCACTGGGAATCTGCCCGGGAACATGCTGTCTGACATGAACCCAAGCTGTTCCATGACGTGTGGTAATAACTAAACAACAGAGACAGTCCCCCCAGAGTCTTCAATTCCCTTGTGTCTGGCTGTGTCTGGCAGTGTAGGTGTTGCCTGAAGGACCTGAGAAGCAAACTTTTTCCCTGCTCAGCAAAGCTGGATGAAAGAACAAGTATCTAACCTGTAGCATGGCTTGACATCTGTTCCCTAAGCAAATTTGGGTTCTAATTTTACTTCCATTAGAATCTGCTCAGAATTACAGAGGACATGTTTTTCATTAAGCCATTTATTAATGTTAGTGATTTTGAAGTTCTTAGTTGTTTGTAAGTACTGTCATAGCCTGTTCACAAATAACAGAGACATACAGGGAGAGCTGAATGTTGAACCTTTATAGCTAGAGTATAGAGACTTTCAGGTTATATAAGTGGAGCTGTGGGGATGCTGAATAATGTTATCAGACTGTATTCTATCCCTCTTGTTCTGTACTCCAGCTCTGGAGCACAGGAGTTATATTTAATATTGATAACATGATGCCAAAAAGACTATTTTTAGTAGTTTCTGCATATGTTTCTTAAAAATTAAATTATGTTTCTATTTTAAAGAAAAAACATAGAAATAGCAGCATGAGGTGGTTTTGGCTGCAGTAGAGTTAATTTTCTTCAAAGTATCTGGGATGGGGCTGTGTTTTGCATTTTTGCTGGAAACAGCATTGATAACACAGGGTTGTTCTAGCTGTTGCTGAGTAGTGCTGAGACAGAGCCAACTCCCTTTCTGCTCCTGAACCCACTCCAGCAGTGAGGAAACTGAGGATGCACAAGGAGTTGGAAGGGGGCACAGTAGGATAGCTGACTGAATCTCACCAAAGGGACATTCCATACTATATGGCATCATACTCAGGATATAAGGCTGTGAGAAGAAGGAAGAGGGAAATATTTAGAGTGATGGCATTTGTCTTCCCAAGTCACTGTTACATGTGATGTAGTCCTGCTTTTCTGGAGATGGCTGAACATGTGTCTGCTGTTGGGAATTGAGGAATGAATTCCTTGGTTTACTTTGCTTACATGTGTGACCTTCGATTTACCTGACAAACCTTCTTTATGTCAACCCTCGTGTCTTCTCACTTCTACCCTTCTGATTCTCTCTCCTACCCCACTGGTGCAAAGCGAGCAAGCAGATGTGGGCCTTAGTTGCCAACCGGAGTTAAACCACAAAACAGTGACAAAGAAAATATCCCTAAGGAAGTATCTGCTTGAAATTCCAGATGGAACTGAGAAAGGCAAAATGCAGCTGTCCCAGTCTCAGACAAAAGGGTTTGATATGGTGACATATTCTTATCTTGGCAGATATTTCCAGACTTCACTTTGTTCCCCTGCAGAGTTTGTTTCCCCTAGAAAGCCAGGCATAGCACAGAGTAGCTATTGTACCAACACAGACCAGAAAGACAGTGCTCATCCCAAGAGGCTGAAGATAAAATCTAAAATATATACATCTATTTATCCAGGCAAAATGTAAGGAGGCAAACCACAGGTGCCCACTTGCTGTTGCAAACACTTCCTTAGGGACCCAAAGCTGGCTGAGATGCTCCTCTGACCTGAATTACATGCTGTTACAGTTTGATAGGTATCAACCACAGACAGTCCAGCTTTTCTTGCTAGAGCTCCACAGCAAGATTGGTTTTTTTTCTGCTGTTCAACAGCTAATATAATCTCTTTCCCCCCCTCCCGCCCCCCTCCAAATTTGTCTTTACTCAGTTGGCTACTTTCATTATTAAAAGCTAAGGATGGTATTTTTTTCATGTTAAATCTATGCATCCACTTATCAGGTGGATCAACAACAAAAGAAGGTTATGCATGTAAAACAATTAGTTAATGCAGGTGAGTCATGCCCTTTATTTTCTTCAGAATCTAGATTTTTACTTCAAATATTTTGTTCAGGTTTCTTTGTGCCTTTTTTTTTTCCTGCTACCTGCTTTAAGACTTAAAAACTCAAATTTCCTGTGATCTAAGCAGTAAACAGACGGGTTAGAATAAAGGAAAGCATTGGGAAACACCAAATGAGCCAGCTTTCTGTCACTCCTTTTAGGTTTATTACAAGTCTCACACTGTGCTATGCCCCCTTGGAGTATTCTACAAAAGATTTCAAATCTGTTGAAAAGGTAAATGAAATTCATCCAGGAAAAAAACCCAAACAAACAAACAAAAGCAAAACCACGTTTTCCTGACAGCCTTTGTTTTACCCAGATGAGGTACTGCTTTGGTATCGTTTACAGTCTTCATGCACAGTGAAGCATGCTGACATTCAGAAGGGTTTTAATACAGTAACACTGTACTTGGGAGACATCCTAGTCTGCACCAGGCTTTGCCACATTGGAGTTGCCCTCCCATCCAAATGGCTGTGGCTGCTTTGTGAGAAAAAACTCGAAATTGCTTTTCAGCCTTCCCACAAAGCATGTATATTATTCTATGAAAAGTCTCATTTAAAAAATAGGAATTTAAGCATCTTTCACTTGCCAGAGTTTAAGACTGAGAAATAAAAGGAGTGCTACAAACTGTGTTAATATTATTTTAATCACTGGTTTCTTTTAATCTTCCACACATCAGGAGTAGAATAGTTTCTCCTGAAGAACAAAGCATTCAAATACATATTTTGTATTTTCCCCCTGCTGTGTTAATGAAACTGGGCATGTTTTAGGGAAATTGAATTAGCCTCCTCTTTAAATATTCATTAATTTAAACAGGAGGACTGGAAAATTGGTCACTAGCTATTCAGTAAATAGCACTCTCAAATTGGCTATGTCCTTGTAATTGCTATGATTTTTTTAATAACATCGATTTCTTTATGCAGTGAAATAACATATTGATACAAGCACATTCCAGACCATTAGTATGGTTATTGTTCAGCTGTTTTCTGTAGGGCTCCTGCTTAAAGAAATGATACCTTGATATGACCTTGTACATAGTTTGTGAAGGCATTAAGTAGTGTTTCTCTATCAAGCCAGTAGCAAACCTTGGGGAGCCCAGAGCCATAAATACTATAAAACTCAAAACAAACAAGATGTTAGCAATTTGGGAAAACACACACTAAATCCTGTTTTGATGAAACAGACTTGAATGTGTGATTCTTGAAGATGGACTTTATGCTGTTATTAAGTTGCTTTTTAAAATCGAATATAAATTATATTGAGTATATCTATATTATAGACTAGACATATTTTTGTCCCAGCTTTCCTAAACAAAAGTTTATGAAGGTGCCCATGGAGTCTGCAGTGGCCAAGGTGAACCCAGCCTGCTACACATCTACTGCTCAAATGGCAAGTATTTGCATAATAAGGCTGAGGTCTCCTCCATGCATTTGACTTACTGAGGAAGCCCTGACCATCTGTCCAACACATCAGCAGTACATCTGATTTAAGTGTGTCCACCAAAGAGCTGAGCTATGTGTAAGGGACACCTATTGGGAATCTGGGGAGAGTGGGAGAAGTGCCTGTCCCTTAGTAACAGTTGGAGATCTGGAAATCCAGGACTAGGGCATGTTTGCAGTCTTCTTTTCCCACTCATACTAAATTTTATGGCTAGAAAAAGTAAATCCTGTGGACAACCTTCATAACAGCACTTTTATGCACTCAAGTAAAGTGGAGCATTTGAGCTAAAAATGCAGAAGCCACTGATGCCCACCTTCATATCACACAGTGCCTGGTTAGTGAAGATGCCGAGTGCTACCAGGAATCCCATCCTCAATGTATAATTAATCTGTGCAATTTATCCCTTATCTGGGTCTTCATTTGTTGGTCACTGGCTGCTTTCACACAATGATGAATGAAACTGCCCAATATGTTAAAGGGAAATTTCAGAAGACAAATGAGAAACACAGATATAGGCTACAAAAATAATCATACTTCCTAACATTTACAGGAACACACTTCTTTACTAGTAAAAAGAAAGGAAACAAGAATGCATATAATCCATTATTACAAAGTTTTCTATTCTATATACTGTACATATCACAGCCAATTGCATCTATATACATCAGCTTATTCCAGATACTCCATAAGAATGTGAATGTTCTTCAATCACAACTTTGAACAACCTTCCCATTTCTGAAAGCCAAAAATACAAGTTTTTTCTCACATCTTCTAAAGAATAAAGTTATTACTGACCTGTGGTAGTAAAACAGGGATTACACCTTTTTTTTTTTTTTTTGATTCTGTATATGTTATTTTACTGAAGTCTGTGCTATAATAAATGGTTGGTTCAGGGCATACAAAAAAAGATGAAAATCTTGAAATACAATTTTTGAAGAAAATATTGGGAGTTTGGCCAAAGAGGAAAGGTACACTACACACTGCTTGGGGTTTAGGTTCTTTTCTCACTCTTCTATCTTTCTCAGCAGGGGATGGAAATTCTGCCTCAGCTTCAAATGGCGAGGTTGTTGATCAGCCACCCAAACCCTGGGACGCACAGGACCCTGTCAGACACAAGTGTGTGCTTCACAACACCTGTGAAAGACTTCAATGCCTGTGTCACCCCTCTGCCAGCCACCAGCAGAAGCAAAAGGCTCCCGGTTCAAGTCTTACTGTTTTTTTTTCAAAGTTAGGAAACAAATAATGATTTTTAAATAATAAATGAAAATGAACATATTTTACTAAAAGGAGAGAAAAGGAGGATATGGGGATGTGGGTGGGGGGGCTAGTGCCCCAGTGCGGCAGCAGCGAGGGCTGTGGTGGGCTTTGAGGAGTGGCAGGGGGTGCCCCATGCTGGACACAGCCAGTTCCAGCTGGTTCCAGCTGATTCCAGTCGGTTCCAGCCTGTTCCAGCTGGTTCCAGCCAGCTCCGACTCATCCACGGCAGGGCACGCCCGAGTGGGGGTGAGTGTCCTGAGGGCAGCGTGTTTAAGAAAGGGTGAAAACACCAGAGAACACAGTGCAGTGAGGAAACAAGGGTGAGAACTAGCTCTGCAAGCACCAAGGTGAGAGGAGAGGTAGGGGCAGAAGCACCCCAGGAACTGCAGCAGAGATTTCCCCTCAGCCCATGGAGCAGGTTCTTCCAAAGGACTGCACCCTGTGGACAATCCCCACTGGAGCAGGGGAGCAGTGTGAGAAGAAGGAATGGCAAAGAGGAGCTCTTATGGGTTGACCATAGCACTGTCCTCCATCTCCTGTGCCACTCAGGGTGGAGACAGAGGTGTTGGGAATGGAGGAGTGAAGTTGAAGCTGAGAAGAAGGCAAGGATTTTGGGTGTTTTAGGTTTTATCTTTTTTTCTCAGCTTCCAATTGTACTTTTTTGTTGGCAGTAAATCACATTAATCTTCCCCACATTCAATATGTTTTGCTTAGGATGGTAATTGGTGAGTAATCTACCTGTCCTTATCTCAGCCCATGAGCTTTGTCGTCGTATTTCCCCTGCTGTCCTGTTGAGGAGGGGGAGTGAGAGAATAGCTATCTATCAGCTGGCCAAGGTCAACCCACCAGAGGGGACTGTAGAGAAAATGCAGGACCTTCACTCATCTAGATATTTGCCCAAAGGAAAAAACCCACAACCCCAAAACAACACCACTTCATTTTATCTAACTCTACTAATCCTTTGCCTCACTTTCCCTACATGCTTCTTTATGTTCATGGAGGCAGTAGATCTGTGAGTATTAACTTTCTCTCTGTACTTATTGTTTTGTTGATGAAGACACATAGCCTGGTAATTCTCTGAGCCCCCACTGTCTGCCTCATCTAGGGAGTACTGTGGCAAAGCAATGTGGAATCTGAAGGCAAAAGAAAGCTTCCCAGGTACCTGTGGAAATAGGCAAACCAAGGGGAGAATTCACTGCCAGAAGCAAAAGGCAATTATCCAGGACTGGAACTCAGTCTTCAGCGGGTGAAAACACTTAACAAAAACTCATTTCTTGCTCCTAGGGACTTTCCATGTGCTAGGCTGTCAACATGGCACTAGATAATAGGCAGGTGTTTTATGAGTCTGTGAAGATTTAGAATGCTGTATTTTTGCCATATCCAGCACATGTATATATGATTTCTTTCGTCTTTGGAAGTGTCCAAGTATAGTTTGAAGCATTTGCAGACTCCTACAATGTTTTTCATTCAATTTGTCTTCTTTCAGTTATCAGGCTGAGTCTGTTTAATATTTCCTTCCAAAACATACTTTTTAGCCCTCTCAGCATTCTTGTTGCTCCACATCATCCTCAAAGCTGAGTACAAAATCTTGGATCAAGACCTCTAGGTTACACCTTCAGCATTATTCAGCATTATTAAGTTACCATAGCTCTACAAATCTGTCCACACTACCCATCACTAGATTACCGCTCTCAGAGCTTCCTTTATGCTTCTATGAAGATCTGTTTACTTTTGTTTGTCCTCATATCACAGAATCATGGAATAATTCCATTTGGAAGGGACCTTGGGGTTGTTCAGCCTCTGCAAAGAGCCTGTCAATCTCTTGCTTGCTCTTCCTAACAGTGTGCAGCTGCTCACCTCCTCCACAACTCCTTTGACTGCCAACAACTCCCACTGCACATGTCCTGCCACAAGGACACCGTCACTGTCCTCTACCCAAGTCCTGGAGCAGCAACCAGGCATTGCCTGAGGCTTGGATGGCGGCATCCTCCCACAGGACACTGCCTGGATAGAGGTCTCCAATACGCTGAGGCCCAGGCTTCCTCCCAGATAGGAGACCAAATCTCATGGTGCCTCACCACTGTCTTGGATTTTTGTACATAAAAACCTTCTTGTTTTAGCTATATACACACACCATTCTTATATTTTGGTTCTTCCATTTGTCTGAAGGCCTTTTCTACTTCTTCCTGAACAGGTGATCTGTAGCAGATACCCATCCCAATGTCATCCAGGATGATCTACCTGCTAAGCCTGACTCGTAAGCTCTCAGCTGGCTCATCACCCTTCCTGAGGCAGAGACAGCTGCATCCCCATTGCTCTCTCACATAAAAGCAACTCCCAGTTGTGCCATTTTCCCAGAAAAACTATGAGGTCTTTCCCTATCATGCTGTCATGCAGACTAACCCTTACTTGTGTGTGTATCCTTAGGATGGCCCTCTTTCTGCTCTTTTCTGCCTTATGTTGATTATAAGGTCTCTTGTCCATTTCACCCCACACCCTTTCCTTGCCAATCAATTCCTCTCTTGATTGTAGGTCATCATTATCTCTCTCCCCCATCACTTACCAGTGTAAAACTTCTCCTCACCAGGTTGATCAGCACATTGGCAAAGACACTTTTTTCCTTTCCTGGTCACAGGGATCCAATAACTTCCAAGAAGTTCTTGATCATCAGAAAGCTTTCCAAGGTCTTGAAGATAAATCTTTGTTATTGGCACCAGCTATGCAATCCCTTGTTGACCTACAGGATTCATCTACTCTGCCTCAAGACCTTCCCCTCACTGCCAGGATTTAGGAGACACTGCTTTGGCCCCTGTGCCCTTGGCTACCACCCTTGGATCCATGTAGTCATGCTTGATATGCTCCAGGTCTCCCCTGACATCATTGGTGCCCCATGGAAGAGCAGCAGTGGGTAACAGTCCCAGAGCTGACAGGGCTTGGCAGCCTCTACACAACACCCCAGATCAAACCTCTCTGGAAAACCTTCTCTAATTAACTTGCAGCTTTATCTCCAAAGAGCTTCCAGGAGTCTCCCAAAGAACCCAGAAGTTCCCAGATCTCAAAGCTGACTCTAGCATATGCTGTTGGCTCCCTCTGTTATCTGTGTTGGGTATCTCCTGCTTTGGCTCCCTGGCAGTGCTCTGCAGTCAAGTGCTTGGCTTAGCCTCTCTACATCTCAAAACACCAGGAGGTATCTCAAGCAAACAAAAATTCAATCAGTGGCTATCTTAAAACCCCAAACAAAAGTTTTTGAAAGGTAATGATTTTGAAAACCTGGATTCAGAAGGCCCTGGGCTGGCTGTTGTTTTGTGATTGAGTTGTGATAATATCACCTGATTTAGACATAAGCAGTTGAAGAGATGACCTTATTTTTTACATTGATAAAATGTTATCAGATGTGACTAATTGGAGACTGGAGGCAGGGGAGAACTTAGAGGCACAGTAATTGTTCTTGTTGGATCAGAAGGATCAAAAGAAAATCCCTTAGAGAGATAAATTAAAAAATGAGATTCCTCTGGTATGTTGTTCATAAGATGGATTTTTTTTTTCTGGACATGCCTGGACAAAGAGAAAAGTGCTGAATATGTTTAAATAAAATTTTGTTGCCAAGGAGCTGAAGGACTTGCTCTCTTTACTACACATCTTGTTCTATATAGTGGTCACATTTCCACCTGTCTGCTCAAGAGTAACACTTGGAAAAAAAAAAAGATAAAACTTCTATACTTTCAGGACTAGAAATATCTGCCTGTGAAATAACTGTGTTCATAGGAATTTCAGTGTTACGGATCTGAGTGAATGATTGCTGACAATGATTTTCAATTGAATAATTTTCTTTCAAGACCACATTGACCCTCTGTTTCATGGCTGAGGACACTGAGTCTCCTGTGGCATCAAGCCGAGAGTTCTGAGGCCAAAGAGCAGGAGAGCTTTGGGAAGCCCAGCACAGACAGCTGCTAGCACCCACCTGCCCAGTTCATCCAGAGCTGAGCCTGGAGATGTCTGAGCTGTTGTGGGCAGTTGGTGCTCTGGGTAAGCATGCCTGACTAGGAAAAATAAAGAAGATGCAGTCCGCTTTATCTTCCCCTCTTGTCTGCATATGCCAGCATTTCTGAAACAGGACCTTTTTCCACCTCTCCTAAGTACTTAATGCTACAAAATTTAATACAAAGTGAATAAACCTACAGCTTTGTGGTGGAGCATTGTACAAAATGCCCTTGGATACTCACCAAAAAGGAACTTCTTTAGTATTATACAGCCTCACTAAGGAAAAGCCTCTGGGAGGAGCAGATCCTGGTGCACACATGCGGGGCATTCAGAGTAGAGGTGTCCCATGCCCAGCAAGAGCAGCTGGGATTCTTTAGGGTGTGCCTCAAGGTTTTCTATTTTTTCATCTACAATGATGTTTCACCACAGAGGAACATTAAAACTGGTAAAATGAATGAAGTCAATGTCAGGCTGAAAAATTCCCAGTCCTTTCTCATGAAGTAGAAGAGCAATATCACTTGATAAAGGAAGAAGAGAGATTTGAAAGGTTTCCTTCCCAGCACTCCTGCTCTGTCAGGGCTCTTCTATCACCTTGAGAAACGGATGCACAATATATACCTACATGAGGCACTAATTTCAACAGAGCATTTTTCTCTCACAATGGTTTTCATATCCTCTGTCACTCAGGCAGCTGTTTTGAGTGGTTGAACCTGTCTGAACCTTCCTTAGGATCCACTCTTCTCCATTTGCCTTCACAGGTGCACAGATGCTTTTCAGTGGTAAACCCTGTTCCTAGAGAGTGGAACAGGGCACTCCAGGCTGGGACCATCCCAGGCACATCTGCTTTGCTCTAGGTCTATTTGGAGAAACAAGCATGTTTCATATAGTCTGTGTCTTCTGACCCTCTTGCTATTTCTCCAGATGAATTTTCCCTTTTCAATGGATGCACAGCCAGCTCACACCATGCTGTTGACAAAAACACCTGAGTTTCCTTCTTTGCTTCTTGATTTATCTCCACTGCAATGCACAAGTTAAATACATGTTGTCTCCTTCTCAGTGTCCCATTCTAGTCACAGAGCAGTCTGAATGTTGAAGAAATTACAGGCTTTTCTAGAGGGGTATCTTGTTAATGCCAGTGCCTTATCTTTGCTTTCCTTGCTGCCCTTGATTTTATTACTCATTTCTGCTAGCTAAGGACAGAAGAGCCAGTGCCGCTCTCTGTGACTGCCCCTGCCCTTTTGAGGCATTGCACTCAGTGAAAGCAGAACTTAGGATGCATTTTTGTGTGCTGTTCAGCAGGCACTTCATCTTCTCTGGCATTCATATCTCACTACATTTTTCTTCAGACTAACTAACAGGTTTTGTAAATTGATGTACTACAAATACTAGTGTTTTCAGTGCTGAAGTGAATCCCAGAAAAGAGAACCAGTATTTTTCCATTTTAAAAAAAATAAATTAAACCCTGACTTTCAAAAATCAAGAGAAGATTTTGAAAATATAGTAATGTACCAGAATAAAATGCTATTTTTGTTAAGAAAGGAGAGGAGAGGAGAGGAG